>CM072520.1:64136618-64434118 GCA_036898135.1 Oncomelania hupensis
TTGAAGTTCCCAATTAGGTATAGGTATTTGTGAAATTATGTTTGAATCGAATTTACAATTTAAATTAGATGCGTTCATGAGCTCATTTGTATACGTTAAAATAGTCTGTAAATAATTAATACTCTGTGCTCTTTTAGGAAAATGTAAATCAGAGCGTATTTCTAATTCTGAATCTGTGAAATTGTCAACTGCAGATGCCCTCACTATATATTTAGCACATGATAATTTTCTCCATTCATGTAATGGTAATACACCTGCAGCTTTATAAGCATAAGATGTTTTTGTGTGTATTGGAACACCCATAGCCATTTTAATTGCTTTGCTATCCATACTTTGAAGTAATTTTAATAAGTATTTTGGAACAGAGAAGTATACCTCTTGGCCATATGTTAATTTAGATCGAGCAAGCATGCACACCAGGTGAATCAAATTTTGTGTATCTTGTCCCCATTTTTGATAACTTACAATCTTTATTACATTTAAACTTTTAATAGCCTTTTGCAACAAATAATGTATATGTTTTTTCCAACTTAAATTGGCTGTAAAATACACGCCAAGAAATTTAACTTCATTTACATATTGCAATTCTTCATTACCAATATAAAATTTCGGTAAGAGTTTTGGACCAGTTCCTTTATTAAATAATAACATATTTGTTTTTTCTTTTGGCAATTCAAGTCCATTTACTTTTATGCATAAGTGAATATTATTTAATTCATTCTGATATATATTCTGAATATGTTTTATTTCAAATAAAGATGTTTTTCTTTTTAAAGAGACATTTATCCACATTGCAATATCATCTGCATATTGAACTAAATTTATTTGTTTACCTATATGTTGAGGCAAGTCATATAACAATATATTAGATAATAAAAGGTGATATTATTGACCCTTGTTGTATGCCCATATTAATATTATAAGCAGAGCAGTAAGAGTTGCCTACCTTTGTTATTATTTTTCTTCCATTTAGGAAATCTTTAATATATTTAAAAATATTGCCAGAAAGGCATATATTTTTCAGCTTGTATAAAAGTCGAGCGTGCCATACTCGATCATACGCTTTTTTCACATCAAAGCAAGTGGCCAATATATTTTTCCTTCGAGAAAATTGCTTCTTAACTTGTGTGGTTAATTTAACTAAGTGATCTACTGTTGACCTACCTTTTTTAAACCCAGCCTGATTCTTTGGTAATATTTTATTTTTGTTGCAATAATATGATAATCTATTTAATAATATTTTTTTCCATTATTTTACCAGCATGTGATGTAACTGCAATAGGACGATAACTTAAAGATTCATGTCGATTTTTTCCTGCTTTTAATAGTGGTACGATTATTGATGTTTTCCATAAATCTGGCAAAATATTATCTTCCCAGCACTTATTAATAATTGTATGAAAATGATGTATCCATGGTAATGGTAGATGATTTAATAAAGTATATGACAAGCCATCTGGACCAACTGCAGATTTCTTATTACCAAGAGTTTTGATTGCATCTTTTACCTCCGATAATGTAATTTTCGAATTCATATACAAAGCATTATCAGGATTAGGATCTTTATAAAATTCTGATGTTTCTTCAATTTGCCTTTTTGTTATTTCTTCTTGAGTAAGACTGCTGGTGTTGCTTGCATTTGCAAACATTTTACAAAATTCTTCTGCTTTATCTTCTGGAGAAGAAAATATTTTATTCATAATTTTTATCGGACATTTTGGTAACTGAAATCCATTTTTCATTTCATTAACTTTTTTTCCAAACATTATTTGCATCACTTGGACTTGATATTTCTTTAGTGCAAAAGTTTTCCCAGTGTTGTTTTTTTGCTACTGCAATTATCTTGTTACAATTAAGTTTTGCAATTTTCATTTCTCTGTGCGCAGAAACAGACCTGTATTTTATCCACCTTTTGTATGCATTCTTTTTTAGTTTAACTGCATCTGCACAAGCACTATTCCACCAAATATTACCTTGATGTTTTTTCTTTAAAGAACCCCTCTTTACAGGTATGGAATTGTTAGCTGCTGAAATTATTGTATTTGTGAACATTGAACAAAGTGCATTAATGTCTCCATTATCAACAAAATGTTTTTCAGAATTCAATAAATACATTTGATATTGATTCTAGTCTGCACGATCATATATACATTTAAAAATAACATCATTTTCTACTTGAATATCTGGTTTTTCATTTATGGTGGTCAAAATTGGAAGATGATCGCTGCCTAAGGAATCAATTTCTACATCCCATGTGCTGTCTATAACCAAATCAGGTGATACGAATGTTAGATCAATTGCAGAAGGCTGTTGTGTTTCTACATCAGGGATCCTTGTTATTTTACCATCATTCAAAAATATAAGACCAGAAATGCTAATATTATCAATAAAACGGTTATTAGTATTATACTGACATCCGTTATCCCAAAGTGATGAATGGGCATTAAAATCACCAACAATAATCCATTTATCATTTTTATCAACTAGTTTTAACCATTCAGTGTTGATATCATCTGGACCCGTAGGATAGTAAACTGACACAATATTAATATTCAACTGACTGTGAATTTTCACCTTTAGGGCCACAGAATATATATTATATAAATCTTTTGGAACTATAGATTGACATGGGACATAATCTAAATCATTTCTTAAATATATTGCAACTTTAACTTTTGTAATATTTTTTGTGTATTGTATTACTGGTGGGAAAAATTAACCTTCGATTTTAGGAAGTTTTTTAAGATTTACATTTAATGACTGCAGTGCAAGAACGTGATGTTGTTTTGTTGTTAGGTATTGCTTTAAAAGATTTATATTTGTAGATATGGACCTACAATTCCACTGAAATACACTAAATTTGACTTCTACCATTAATTCAACTTGAAATTTGAAAGTCACACGTGGGAGTGTTATACATCACAGTAAGACATTTCTGTAATTCGTGGATATTTTCAGTGCTCCTTTTAGATTTGGATGAATGCAATCCTTATACAAAGATCTATTTGCAGCCCCTGTCTTGGTGATAGATTGTTATTGTCTACAAATTGGACAAACTTCTTGTCACAAGCTGCTCTAAGCGCTGCATTGGATGCATCAGCTTTCTTCCTCAGCTGACCTCTTGGAGAAACAATAAAAGACATGTGAACGTGTGCTGTAGTGAATTTTCCTTTGACTGCTTGAATCAACTTTAGCCAGTCTTTCATACTGATGCTTTTTAACCTACAGCTGTTCACACCAACATGAATGGTGATATGTTTTATTTCATTGTTTGATGCTTGGTCATCTAACCACTGTACCACATCATGAATACTCAAACCAGATATGCAGATTAATTGTGTCTTAACTGCACCAACAACAAAGTCTTCTGGTTTGAGTCCACGCAGTACTGAATCTCCTATGATCAGATGTTCTGTTGTTTTTTCCACCTTGCAGGCGCTGAAACGAACTGACATTGTCACTGTTGGATTTCTTTATTTTAGTAGATTCGTCTTTATTTTCCTCATTTCTTTTGCAGCCATCATTTTTTGCTGTTGGTAACTTCTTTCCTTCTGTTGCAGTGTTTCCTTTTGTAACGTCTTTATTACATCGATGCAACTTGAAGAGAAGGCGCTCTGCATTGTCACGCTCTTGGGTTTGCAAACTTGCGTCAGTTGAATCCGTCTGAAAGAAACCCTTATAGATGAAGAACAAACTGTCAATGTTTGCATCTTGCTTGTTAAGTGTGTCCGTGCGTGCGCATGGTTTGGTGCGTGAACCTTTGCAACTGTCCTCTATTTTCAGCTTTTGCACACATTGCCTTCAAAGCCGCAGACGGTGACGAAGACGATGACGAGGACGATGAGCATCGCAGCCCTGCTGGTGCTATGGAGCGTAGTAGAAACAGTGGAGGGCTCCTGTGAGAGTACCTCAGACGTGGGCGGTGCTGAATGCGTTTCCCTGACAGGCTATATTGGTTATCAATGGGCGACGTGTCTGACCAACAGCTACATACAAACGATCTCCAAACGTAAGTCCAACACTGATAAGACATTACCGTAGAACCTTGTGACGCAGTGGCCTAGGCACAGGCTAGCAATGCTTCATGTTGAGCAACGTCGGAAGGCGTTAGTACTTGGATGGTTGACCATGCCTGAATGGCAACGGCCAGGACTGACCCAAAAATATTGAAACAAGCGCAATTCAGTTCACCTGAATGGAAACCTGGACTTGTTAACAAGCGGGGAATGTAAAGCATGGAGAGGAGATAGACACCGCCTCATTAAGCTGGTCTAGAGAAAACGGAAGTCCCAAACGCTTCCCTCCCCTAACGTTACAAGAAAACATTGTGTAATACCTCAAAGGATGATGTTTCTTATTTTAGTATTAGTAGTAGTTGCTGTTGTAGTAGTACAATACAATACAATATAACTTTATTGTAAGATAAAAACCTGAAATTTGCCTTCGTCACGCCGTCCATGCATGTAACGGCATAAATAAATACTAACACTACAACTTATAAGCAACAATCACACAAATATATAATATAGTCCTGCGCGCAAACATCGAGTATACACTAAAAATTTTAATTAAATGCTAGGTGTAACTCACGATCTACCTCTCAAACACTTCTACACACAGGCACGCCAAAACGCCTTCCTCGCCATCCGAACACACAGTCCACGACAGGCGCCTGCAACTAGTCGCACCAACAGGCAACATACAGGACATATATACTCCGCATTCCTACCCTACCCTATCCTATCTTATCCTATCCGGTAACTCGAAAGTCGTAGGGGCACCACAGATGATCGTTTAACCAGCGTACTCCATCTTTCTTTCTATGTCCTCAGCAACCCTCGTGGCTTTTTTCAGTGTCAAACCAGTCCATTCTCGAATGTTGTCCTCCCATCTCTTTTTCTCTCTCAATCTTCTTCTTCCTCCTTGCACGGTGCCTTGCAAGGCCTGACGCTCTGGTGACGTGGCCATATCATCGGAGTTTCCGTTTCTTCACCGCTGTGAGCATGTCATCGTGTTGTTCTATCCTATCCTATCCTATCCCATAACTCGGAGGCCGTAGGGGCACCACAGATAATCGTTTAACCAGCGTACTCCATCTTTCCCTGTCCTCAGCAACCCTGATTGTTTCGCTCAGTGTCAAACCAGTCCATTCTCGAATGTTGTCCTCCCACCTCTTTTTCGGTCTTTCTCTTCTTCTACCTCCTTGCACTGTGCATTGCAGGATGGTCTTTGCAAGACCTGATGATCTGGTGACGTGGCCAAACCATCGGAGTTTCCGTTTTTTCACCACTGTGAGCAGGTCATCGTGTTGTCCAATGGCTTGTGTGATGGTCTGTCGGACTTTGTCGTTGGTGATGTGTTGGGTATATTAAATGCCCAGAAGTCTTCTATAGCACCTCATCTCCATGCTTTGTATTCTTCGTTGGAGATCTGCTGTGAGGGTCCATGTTTCGCAAGCATTGTGTGGTTTTTGTGATGGTCTGCCGCCTAACCAAAATCCATGATTCAAAAGCAAACAAAACATACAATATAAGACCAAAAGACATATTACGCGACGTATGAGAGAAAAACAAAACAAACACACCAATCATACATGTAGTTCGTTCAAAAATTGTCAAAAACGACAAACAGCACAGAGTATTATATTCTAAAACAAGGTCTATATATTACACACTTTAGGGGACATAGTGCATGATAGTAGTAGTAGTAGTAGTAGTAGTAGTAGTAGTAGTAGTAGTAGTAGTAGTAGTAATAGTAGTAGTAGTAGTTGTTGTTGTTGTTGTAGTAATAATAATAGTGGAGCCGACATGATATTGTGGTTGGTTTTCTTTCTCAGGATGATCGAAAAATAATAGGTAGAGATCGAACAGGTTGGCACCTCTGCTTAGGCAATCTTACATTTTCAGAAAAGCACGGGTGCAGAGACACTTTCGCCACTTATTGCTATTACCAGTGCCAGTTGGAAGTCTATAATAAAGAATCTGGGTTGGTCTCCACCGACTGCCGATGCTGGCAGGGCTCCACGTTGCCTAAACTGACTTTGGACGCCGATTGCTACAGGTAAGTACAATAGTATAGAATATACTGTATAGCAGTGATGGTATCGTAGGCTATCTAGGTAAGCATGAATTTAAAAGCAAACATATTTCCTGTCACACTGGCAGGCTTTCAGGCATCTTGTGAATTTGCCTAGGTGGGGGTGGGGAGAGGTGGGTGGAGAAAGAGGAGAAGTGGAAAGAGGGATGAAGTGGAGGTGGGTGGGTGGGAACAACATCGGGGGGATGGTGTTCATGACGCAGCTACTCAGTAGTCTAGACACATTCACAAAGCCGTGCAGCAGGGTAGGGATTTACCTACTGCTTTGCGGACTTTTCCACTAATATCTAATGATGAATACTATGCTCTGATTAGCCTCAAAACACTTCGTGTGTAACGAGTTCAAACCCGTCAAAAACTTATTTTGTTGGTTCAAGTGCATACCCAAACTATAGTCTAAACACGTACCATTTTTATTACAACTGCACTCGGGCCACCGTATCCTCCAAGCAAAGTTCCGGAGATTGAAAATGCAAGGAAAACCCGGAATTTCCACCCATACGTCACAAATTCTGAAAATCATTGGTGGTCTTGATAGAAATGGATCCATTGCCTTGTGTTATAGCTGCCAGTGCATGCCACTGCCATATCTTGTGATTGGATGACAGTCCACATCCACAGACAGCACATATTCCACTGGTCTTGTAAGCCTACTCCTTTTCTACGTCGCAAACGGGAAACCCCGTTTTGCTTTTTTTTCCTTCCAATTTAGCGTTTCACTACTGGGGCTTACATTCGAGTTTCGCTAACGGCGTTATGGAGATGGTTGTCGGCCGTCATAAACGTCAAACATAAGTTAACTGACAGCTACCACAATGTTTCTACAGTTAAATTTGCTTGACAAAAAATACGAGGTGAGATCCCCTTTAAAACTGACGACGGTCAATGTAGATAATGCGGTGTTGCGTTTTGATCTTGGAGGCGTTCTTTTGTTGTTGTTGTTTCATTGTTTTCTCAAAAGGGTATGGTCCCCTATGGCCAGAGTTTGAACCAATAAGAAAACGATATATTTACGTTGTCAGCGTATTGCATTCTGATTGGAGAGTGAGAGTCCTGGTAAAAAGTGATTTCGTACTCTATGAAATATCACATAAATGTAAGTCTGGCGTCATTCGTTTTCGTTCAGTTAATATTTTTGGAGATTTCTCCTTAACACAGGTGTTGGTTACTTATATATTTTATTACTGGTGCATACAAATAAAAGTATAAGCCAATGTCACTCCTAAGGCAGCAAATGATCACATTTTTTCACAATTTCACCTAAACTAATGTACAGTAATTGCGCAAGAACAGCAACCGTGCTTCCCGCCTCCCTTCATTGACTAAACCTGTTGTTGTTGTTGTTGTTGTTGTTGCTGCTGCTGCTGTTGCCAATCAATCAATCTTTAATTTAATGTCTGTTCACACATTTAGGTGATATTAGACATTGAAAATGTAACTTTTAAAACACTTTAACTATTTAAAAACATAATTTCAAAACAATCTATAAAAGTCTACCAACAGGAGATTTAACAATAACTTTCACAATGTCTGTAACATTTGGATGATATAGAACCATGTTTACAGAATGTCCATATTCAGTTATGTTATGTCCATTTACTTTAAATATATCTCTTAAAACTGAGCACTCAAAGAGAAGGTGATGTACTGATATACTTGTATTACATATACATTTAACATCTACTGAGTATTTAGTGCTCCATGCATTCATTCTTAATTTATATATTAATTTAGAAAGTGGTCTTGAACAATTCAGTATAGATATATTTTTAATATTATTTTCATGATACACTGCCTTTTCTAGTAAAGAAAACATTAACATTTCATGATTACACAAATTCAAAGTTGTTATAGTTATAGAATCTGATGACCTTTGTGCTCCCTCCTTGGCTAATCTGTCACATACCTCATTCCAATGAATTCCGCAGTGTGATGGAACCCAACAGAAATCAATATTTATTCCTCTAGAAATCACACAATGTATCATATGTTTAATTTCATAGATAAGCTCCCGTCTATCTTTACAGTTCCACTGTTTTAATGCATACAGAACCGCTTTTGAATCAACGCAAAATAATATACCAAATAATTCTAAAGGTGACGTCATGATGAAATTTAAAGCCATTAAAATAGCATAAAGCTCAGCTGTAAATATAGAAAATCCCTTTCCTAAATAATATGACCTTCTGATATTTATTTCAGGAATAATATATGCTGATCCACTATCCGAAGAATCTAAAACTGATCCATCAGTAAAAATCTGCATATGGTTTTTGTAATTACTTTCAATATGCTTTTTTACATCAGTAACTAATATATTAGGATTATCCTCTTTTTTAGTTTGGCTATAGTCAATATCAATATGTGCACATGTATGCTCCCATGGTGGAATCAATGGAGTTAATGGAAGAACTGAAACTGATGCGATATCAATGTTGCACTTTTCAAAAAGGTCTTTTGTATAGTTTTTAATTGGCTGCAAGTACTTCATAGTTTTTGTTCTGTTTGGATAATCTTGTTGAGCGTCAATATATATTTCATCATACACCGAATTTGGAACAGATAAACATCTTAACACATATTTGGAAGTAGCCAGTTGACGTTGTTGATTTAATGATAATATTCCAGCTTCTTGGTATATGCGTAGAGTGTTAGCATGAACTGGAACTCCTAATGCAATTTTAATAGCCCTACTGTCAATACTTTGTAATTTATTTAGTAAGGAATTATTTGCTGAAAAGTATGCTTCTTGACCATAAATAAGCTTTGATCGAACTAGTGATATGGCTAAATGTAATAGGGATTTAGTGTTTTGACCCCATTTTTGCATATTAATAATTTTTAATAAATTCAAGGTTTTTCTTGCTTTGGTTAGTAAATGTTCAATATGTAACTTCCAGTTCAGCTTAGGTGTTAGGTAAACTCCGAGAAATTTTACCTGCTGCTTGTAAGCAAGAACTTCATAATTTAATTTCAAAACGGGTAATAATTTAGGATTATTTCCATTATTGAAAAGCATCAAATAAGTTTTCTCTGTAGACAGTTCAAGACCGTTATTTTTCAAAAATATTTAAAGATTATATATATGCTGTTGCCATCTCATCCCTCAGTGTGAGGAGATTCTGGCAGTCTCGGAACACATGCTCCACAGACTCATAATATGTTTGTTTCATTATCATTACGTCTCCGTCATGTCTCCACAGTCCATCTGGTGACGAATGCAGCTGGTACAGCGATTGCCTGCAGAAGCAGATGCTCTGCACGCGTGGGACAGACGGGTACGCCACAGAATACGCCCAGACGTTCTGCAACAAGTTGCACGACACCATTCCCAGCCTATCCGCACAGGGTCAGACGTGGATGAGTGCCGCAAGCAAGTGTCTGCAGGTTGGATCCCTTAGATATTTTTCTTATCTGTCATTATAGACATATTGTGTTACACGGTGGATATTGATCAATGGTTAATTCAGCCCCGATGTTTGAATCTTGATAAGTGTGACTCAGATTCGTTTACCCACGCAGCCTGTTCACTCAGCAACAAGGCAGGAGTCGTCATATAAAGTTTTCCAACTTTATTCAGCAAAATCAACAACTGCATACAAGATCGCTTTCCGAATATCACTTCAAAGATCATCATAAAAAATCATCACAAATCTATCAATCACTCTCTGCCACAATCAGACAGCGCGTTACTTATATAGCCTCTCTGCAAATGAGAAAAAGTTCGAACATTTCAGCATGACGCAATAACACCCAATGAAAATAAAACTCGTCACCGGAACCATGCACTGTTTTACGTCATATAACCTTATTTAGGATATAAGATTCGCTTAGCTATTACTAGACTTATCGCGACGTAACATCTAGGGAATGTGGAAGCAGTGTACACAACGTTCAAATTTGGACAAAATCTGCACACTTAATACAACATTAATTAAAACAAGTTAAAACCAGTTTTCTTAGAAACTTTGATGCATTTGTAAGGCTTCCTTTCCTGCATAACCCAATGACAGAAGAATTTCACACAGTAGATGCATTACTGATTAACTACTTTAGGCCAAGGTGATGTGATTTAACTGTTCATGTACTGACGTATTCGTTTCTTTATTCCTTGTCGTTTATTTTTAGGTATTAAAATGTGTGTGATTTCAGGTGGCGCTGGTGCCCTTGTTGCGCTCGTTCAGTTACTCGAACTGCACGTCTGTGAAGGATAGAGCGTTCAGATCACACCCCGACTGCTACCTCCGTCCTTCCTTAAATGCTTCTTCCATGTGCGACTTGCCCTGTGGAGACTGGTGGAAAGTGTTCTGGACTATCAAGGATGCTCTCCCTTCTGACCCCATTGAGACCGTGGCTGGCATGATCAAGGTAACCAACACCATGCAGCTTTTTTTAAAAACTTTTTTGAATTTTTTTAATAACCTTTACCGAATTCACGTTTCTAAGCAAATACATTTATTCATAACTAACCAACCATCTAAATAGGTCCTTCTGAAGATAACTATCGCTGCAGATATGCTGTGGTTCTCCCCCTTGTTTCGGAAACTGAGGCGGCATTGCTTTCCAGATAAATACATAAATAAAATAATTAGTGTAAATAAATAACTAAACCCATTAGTTAATTAATCAATGAATTAATTCTTTAATTGAAGGGCAACAAACACAACAAATACGATTTAATATTAATAATTGCACCAACAACAATTAAAATGAAACAAATCGTACGCGATCATTGCCCACCACGTCATATCAATTCCATTTTTAATATGATGATGATAATGATCATTGTTGTCAAGGTGGCGATGTGATGATTCGTCCTTAAGGCCCGGTCTCAGTGGCCGGTGGACACAAAACGTATGCAAAAAGGACACCGCGGACGAGCAAAATTTCCGGGGTAGCTCCATCCGGTTTCATCCGCTCCCAAAATGGACAAAATTGGCGAACATTTGCGAAAACAGAACGGAAAGTAACGGAAGTGGGTAGAATGTGGCGGGGATGCTAAACGGATGTTCATAGGATGCCTAGTGGATGAAAGTGGATGACAGCTTCGAAGGGGTAACCGGGGATAATGGCGAAGCAGACGCATAGCGGAAAGAGCGGATGCATAGCGGATGAAGCGGATGCATCACATACGCCTAACGGAAACAAAGGGGAGGCCGCGCGGATGAATATCAGATACAAACCGTTCAATGCGCATGCGGGAGGGGGGGGGGGGGTATGAATTGCGTCAGCTCCGTGGTTATAAAAGAATGCAACACGCACGCAGTCAGCATACAGCGGAAAGACGGCGGCTACATCGATATATTTTATCAAAACCATGGTGCGTCAGTCAGGCAAGAAACAGAAGTCCCCGCCTACTCGTTCAAGCCCTGGCAAGGTGAAAAAGACCCTAACCAGAACCCCACCCCCTGACACTGACTCTGATGGAGAAGCTGCTGCTGGTGTGGTGGACCAGCCCCAAAGCCTTCAAGTCCCTCAAAGTCCTGCTGCTGAAGGTCCTTTTGTTCAAGAACCTGAAGGCCCTGATGCTCAAGCCCGAGAAGGCTTTGAACAAGGTACTGAAGGCCCTGATGTTCAAGCACATGAAGGCCCCGCTGAAGCCCCTGAAGGCACCGAACAAGCTCCAGTGAGAGGGATGAAGAGGCAAGGGAAGAAGAAGGGAGAGAGGAAACAGTACACTGTTTCCGAAGAGCATGAGGACGATGTGCTGGAATGGCTGAGGGCGAACGCGTCATCACCAACTATGAAGTAGGGCACATCTTGTGTGTCATTGGGAAGTGGGTCTGGGCCTGGAAACCCCATGATGAGGTTGCGTTCCAGCCCATCCTTGAGGTCACTTGCGTTGTATATCTGGGCATCTGAAGCTGACCCGTTGCCTGAAGCATCGATGTAGATGAACTTGTAGTCAGCATTAACCATGGCAAAGAGGATGATGCTAAAGAAGCCCTTGCAGTTGTAATAGGTGGACCCTGAGTTGGCTGGTCTTTGCAGGCCACGTGCTTCCCATCTATGGCTCCAATGGTGTGGGGAAAATTCCACCTCAGATACCAATCTTCTGCAAGTTGTCTCCAGCCTTGTTCAGTGGTGGGGCACCCGAGGAGCTTGTCCGCGTATTCTTCAATGATGGCCTGTACAACTTCTCTCACGACATTGCTGATGCTGTTGTGTGGCACCCTCCATGCACACTGCATGTTTCTGTATGTGGTTCCAGAGGCTAGGTGCTGCAGAGTCAGTGCCACCTTCAGTCCAGGTTGGGACTGAAGTTGATGCTTGGCTTGGTCAACCTGGGTCTCAGACGCTCTACAAGTTCGTCAAACATGGCTGGTGGCATCCTCATGAAGTGATGGAATGCACGAGGGTCTTCATTCCTCAACTCCACCATCAACTGGTGATACAGTCCAAACTCCATTCTTTTCTCGATCCATCCTCGGACCCACAGAGCTTTTTGACGTCTTCTTCTTCTTCTCCTTCTGTCTAAAACTTGAGACAGTCTGAACAGGTTGTGGTTCTGCTGTTGAATGAGAGCAGCTATCAGATGGACTCTTTGATCATCCATGTTAGAGAACAATTGATGATGCTGAAGACCAAGACCGAGGGTGATGAAGTCAGTACACCACAGCTGCTCGACCCATACTGAGATCCAGATGATTTTCTCCTCCATTTTATACAAAATATCGGGAGTCCGCAAATTGTCCTTCTACATACTCTGGACATCCTAAATATACGAGATACATCCCAGATACAAACGTTGTGTCTGTTTAGAATACTTTATTTACGAGATGCATACGCTTACATCCTTTCTATTTCCGTGCTACTACCAATGTATAGACGTTCCATGTACCTTATGTTTCCTTTCTCTTTCCGTTTTCACCTGCATCGGATGCGAGTCGCGAGGATCCCCAGAGGATGCAGAGAGGATACAGCGGACGTTTAACGTATGTTTACGAACATAGTACGTTTGCTGCTCGTATGTGTCACGGATTTACATCGTACGTTCATCCGTTCTAAAAGTTTTGTGCAGCTCAAAACATTTTGCGCGGATGAAATCACAGTGGACGGATGCTCAATGGATAGAGCGTATGAAACACGAATGCAATGAGTACACAACGGATGCATAGCGGATTCCAACGGATGGCAACATTATTTTTACGTTTTACATCCTCTTTGCATCCGCAAGTGCGCTGTGACCGGGGCTTTAGCGCTAACGCAATTGGACGTTAAGCTTCGTTATTCCTCCTGCGTGTCAATTCCTTGTTCGGTGTAATTTAAATGTAGTGTGTGTTTTAAGTTTCTGATCTCTGTGTGGTTGCAGGTAGGAAAACAGTGCCCCGGATGGAAAAATCTATGTTTCACCAATTCCACAGAGGAGCTGGGCACCAAACTGTTGAACATAAACATGCAGCTACCTCTTAGATTAGTCGTCGCAGGCAATGGCATCGTCCGTCCAGAGGTCCAGATCGACACCATCGCGATGTCCGCCCAAGAGTTGGAATACTCCAGGTTGTCTCAGCAGCTGGCTCAAGGAATGGCGACCAAGCAGGGCTGGGCAGAAGAGGGTTTGATCTGGTTCGCCTTTGGAGAGTCCACAGATAATAACACGGTCATTACGGTCCACGTGTTGTTAGCTTATAGGAGTTCTTACGGACTGTCCCAGACCAGCGGTCAACTGACGCCAAACCTGACCTTGGTGATAGAAGAAGCCGCCACCGCCTTCCAGTCTGGTGACTTCAACGACGTCAAGGTGGATAATTACTACGTGCAGTTGCTCACCCTGTCGACCTGTGAGGACGGGGACTGCCAGCAGTCGGCGCTCAACGCCACAGCGCCCACTAACGCCAATTTCGACGCGTATGCCAATCCTTACAATATTGTCACTACTGCCAAGCCTAGCAATAGTGGCAATGTAGCCACTCCTGGCAGTAGTGGCAATACTGCCAATCCTTGCAATAGTGGCAATACTGCCAATCCTGGCACTAGCGGCAGTTGCAGTGGCGTCCTTTCTCAGTCATCGCTGAAGACTGTCGCATATTTTCTGAGCTTGTTCGTAATTATCGTTCGCTAACAAACAGGCTTTGATCTTGTCTTTCAGGAAGTTCCGGTTTGATACGATACGGATATCGCGTCTGATACGAGACCGAACATCACGTGACCTGTTACTATTGTGGGAGTAAGGGGCAGAACAATACCCATATACCACTGTATAACCCTATGCCACTGTATACCCCTATAAGGGAGAAAATACCCCCAGTCAGCTGCCTTCTCTCCAAAAGCGCACATCAAATCAACTATGGGGAAGTTTGATGTATTTATTTTGGCCTTACACAGACACCAAGAGGGAAAAGAAAAAACAACCCAACGTGTTTTCAGATTTAAAAAAAAAACACAAACAAACAAGATTTCTAGTTTGTAAACAACTACAACAACAAAACAAACACACAAAAAAACTCTACAAAAACCATTCTCTAGGTTAAAAAAAAAAGCTTACGTAAGATTGTGGTTCTGTACGTCGGAATGCATTGTCGGCCATAACGTCGTTCGTTCACTAGTTCGAAGCAAACGAAACTTCCTGACTGTTCTTTGAATATATCGTGAATGTCAGTGGTTAGTTTTCTTAGGTACAAAAATGTAAATTATAACCCAACCACTGATGCTGAAAAGTACTTGCTTTGTCTTTTGCGGTGGTTAATGTGGTGGATGTTAATAACAATAAACAATGGCTAACCATAATTTTTGGCGGCGTTTACGTTCTTTGTAGTGGTAAATTAAAAAAAAAATTTCGTAATTGTTTTGTTGTTATTAATTTTCAAACATTCTTATCTTTCTGTCTGTCTGACGTATATTTTTCAGGTTTTTCTTTCTATCTTTTTTCTTCATTTCTTTCATTACTTATTTCTTTCTTTAGTTCTTTCTTTCTTTGCTTTTTTCTTTACTTCTTTCTTCACTTCTTTCTTCACTTCTTTCTTTCTTTTTTCTTTAGTTCCTTCTTCCCTTCTTTCTTTACTTCTTGCTTTACTTCTATATTTACATCTTTCTTTCGTTACTTCTTTTTTTCTGTACTTCTTTCTTTACTTCTTCTTTACTTCTTTCTTTACTTCTTTCTTTCTTAACCTTTTCTTTCTTAACTTCTGTCTTAACTTCTTTCATTACTTCTTTCTTTACTTCTTTCTTTGCTTCTTTCTTTCTTAACTTCTTTCGTTCTTAATTTCTTTCTTTCTTAACCCTTTCTTTCTAAACTTCTGTCTTAACTTCTTTCTTTACTTCTTTCTTTACTTCTTTTTTCACTTCTTTCCTTAGTATTTTTTCTTCTTTTTTTCTTAACTTCTTTCTTTACTTTTTTCTTTACTTTTTTCTTTACTTTTTTCTTTCTTTCCTTCTTTCTTTATTTATTTCTTTACTTTTTTCTTTCTATCCTTCTTTCTTTAACTCTTTCTTTACTAATTTCTTTCTTTTTACTTCTTTCTTTCTTTTTACTACTTTCTTTCTTTATTTCTATACTTCTTTCTTTACTTCTTTGTTTACTTCTTTCTTTGCTTCTTTCTTTAATTCATTCTTAACTTCTTTCTTAACTTCTTTCTTTACTTCTTTCTTCACTTCTTTCTTTACTTTTTTCTTTACTTCTTTCTTTCTTAACTTCTTTCTTTCCTTAGGAAAACATTTTTATCGTATTATTTGTTAGCCATGGTTAACATGTTCGTGTGTGTGTGCGTGTGTGTTTGGGTGTGTGTGTATGTGGGTGTTTTGTGTTAGGGGTTAGAAAGTAGGATGCATGACTTTTATTATTTGCTAAGCTACATTCATGTTGTGTACAACTGCTTTTCTGTTCTTTGGGGTGTATTGTTTTAATCCCTGAAGTCTTTTGTGTTTTATTGCTTTTGTGCCGTTGTGTTGATGAAGTGTACGCCGCACACACATTTCCTTGTGTTTTCATGGGGACAATAAAGATTCTGATTCTGATTCTGATTCTAAAATTGGTAACATTTGGGACCATGGAATCTGCGACCACCCAAAACATTTCACTATATTAGATTGCTTGCTTGGGGGTAACCCCAAGCTGAACAAATCATAGCTGAAGAACGGACAGAATACAGGGCAGGACGAAGTAACACCACTGAACAGATTTCAACCTTATTTATTTAAAAAAATTATTATCGAGTTTTTTTTATAACGCAAATAGTTCGCCGTACTTGGTGACTCAAGGCGCTGGCCGATACAGGATCTAATTCAAGCCGCCCGAGGCGCCAACTACTGAACCTCAGCATAATCTGCGAGAAATACCTACAGCACCATCTTTATCATGTGTTCGTAAACTTCAAGAGGGCGTTTGGCCGGGTCTGGCAGGCGGCTCTGTGGGCAACCATGAGAGTGTACAACATCAGCCCTAAATTTATTGAAGTCATCAAACGCCTGTTTGACAAGGCTACCAGTGCAGTCCTCCACAATAGTGCCATTGGAAACTGGTTCAGAACAAAAATCGATGTGCGTCAGGGATGCCTACTCTCTCCAACACTCTTCAACATCTTACTAGAGCGCATCATGTCAGATGCCCTTGCAGATCACGAAGGCACAGTCAGCATAGGGGGTAGAGCAATCTCCAACCTTCGTTTTACGGATGACATTGATGGATTGGCTAGAGAGGAACAAGAACTTGAACAGCTGGTACAGAGGCTTGGCACCACCTCCAGAGCCTATGGAATGGAAATTGATTGATTGATTGATTGATTGTTGCTTTAGGTCCAGCGGACTCTTCCGAACCAAATCAGGACCGTGGAATGGAAATAAGTGCAGAGAAGACCAAAATGATGACTAACAACACCAATGGCATCAACAAGGACATCAAAGTCCAAGGTCAATCTCTCAACACAGTTCATAGATTCAAATATTTAGGAGCCATTGTACCAGACAATGGGCCCCCACAGGAAGTCCTCTCCAGGATCGCACAAACAACTGCTGCCATGGCGAGGTTGAAGCCAATTTGGAAAGACAAGAACATCAGTCTACACTCCAAGATAAGACTGCTGCGCTCCCTTATGATCTCCATCTTCCTATACGCTTGCTAAACATGGACCCTCACAGCAGATCTACAACGAAGATTTCAAAGAATGGAGATGAGGTGCTACAGAAGACTGCTGGGCATTTCCTATACCCAGCACATCACCAACGACGAAGTCCGACAGACCATCACACAAGCCATTGGTCACAATGTGAAAGAAACGAAAACTCCGATGGTATGGCCACGTCACCAATCATCAGGCTTTGCAAAGGCCCTCCTGCAAGGCACAGTGCAAGGAGGTAGAAGAAGAGGGAGACCGAAAAAAAGGTAAGAGGACAACATTTGGGAATGGGCTGGTTTGACACTGAGCGAAACAATCAGGGTTGCTGAAGACAGGGAAAGATGGAGTACGCTGGTTAAACGATCATCTGTGGTGCCCCTACGACCTCCGAGTTACGGGATAGAATAGGATATGATATTACTGTACTATTTTGTTTAAATGTTATCTCCTTTCCCCCATCCAAGTAGCAAATATCCTTTTTTCCCACCTTCCTTTTATTTTATTTTCTAAAATCACTTCGGTGAATAAACGTTAAATGAAATAAACAAATAAATCCTATAAACTTTGTAAAAAAATGTTCATCGCTTAATTGTCAAAGAAACGTATAAAAGATAGTAATTAAATAAAGAATAAATTCCTGGTGTACAAAATATTTGTCGGACTTACTTGTCCATTTTCAGGAAAACTTTCTGGGGAGCATATTTTATTTGAATGTCCTATACTTATTTCAAAATTAGAAGAACAGGGTAAATAACACCAAGAAATACGGCCAATCAAAGGAAGATATTTTATAGCATCCAGACATTGGTAAATTGTTCATGTTATTTTAAAATACCAGTTGGTAGATTGCTATAATTTTATTTTATTTTTATTTTGATGTCCGGTCCTGATTTGGCTCGGAAGAGTCCGCTAGACCTAAAGCAATAATCATGTAATGTAATATAACCTATAGTGAACAGACGTTAAATTAAAATACTTAACTGGGTTCTGCTGTGTCAGGTTTTAAGAGCACAGATATGGGGATTCCGCAATGTAGCATAGTGGCGCCGACAATGTTTGCTATCATGCTGCGAGATATCGAGACGATACCACTCAAAATCGCATAATCAGTATTGTAGTACTATACAGATGATCTGACTTTGTTGACAAACGAAAATTTTAGAAATGTGAAGTCCCAGTATGTGACCAGAATTATCAGATCTCGCTGTCAAGAGACGGTAGCCTAGAAATGATTGAAAGCTAGTGGCGAACGAATGGCTTTGAACTAGCAGCCGACAAGACGGTCTTCAACAGAAGCAGATTCGACAAGTACGATCTATTCATTACCTTTAACAACTGTACGATCTTCCCGTAGTCACAGGTGAAGTTCCTGGGGTTTGTTATTGATGAAAAGCAGACCTGGAAATATCACATCAAACAACTTGTCACAAAACCAAATGCAGCGTGCAATCTGTTGAAAATCCTGAAAAACACAGAAGGTGCAAACCACACATAGAACATTGTGGTGTCCGGTCACTTCTCCCCCTTCCCTGGTCACTTCCCCCTCCCCCACTTCCCTGGTCACTTCCCTCCCCCACTTCCCTGGTCACTTCGCTCCCCCCTCCCCGTCACTTCCTCCCCATTATCCGGTAAATTCCCCTTTCCCCGGTAACTTCCCCCTTTCCAGGTCACTTCCCCGCTTCCCGGGTCACTTCCAACCTGGACATTTTACCCCAGTCTTTTCCCTCCTAGCCCAATCTCCACCCCCCCCCCCTCGTGACCACTTCCACCCCCCCCCCTGCGATTGCTTCCAACCTGGTCATTTCCTCCTTCCCCTACCCACCACTCCTCTCCAATCTAATATCCTATCCTATCCTATCCTATCCTATCCCGTAACTCAGAGGTAACTCACAGATGATCGTTTAACCAGCGTACTCCATCTTTCTCTGTCCTCAGCAACCCTCATGGCTTCACTCAATGTCAAACCAATCCATTCTCGAATGTTGTCCTCCCACCCCTTTTTCAGTCTCCCTCAACAAAACACATACATATAAAATGCCTACATTGCCAAATAATAACATCATAAGAAGCCCCAGTGACCTTTTGGCAGAAAGCATCCAATATTCCCAAGCTGATCCAACAGACCTCACACACAAATGAGGAGTTTTGTCCAAGAAGAGTTTTCAAGCCACGGGGGTATATATGTTGTTGGTGCTGAAGGTATTTTTCGCAGATTATTGTGAGGTTAAAAATCTGTTCAGTGGTACTTCGCCCTGCCCTGAAACCTGCTTGTTCTTTAACTATAATTTGTTCAGCTTGGGGTTTCAATCTGTTGAGTATTATTTTCAGGAGGACCTTGCGGGGCTGATGATGATGATTGTGAGTGATCATTGGACATCTTCCCAAAGAGGATAACCTTCAGAAAAATCCATTTAAAAAACGGAGGTCATTGTTGATTTTTCAGTAGGTATCAGAGAAGAGAATGATGATTGAGGCTGATTGTGAGGTAGACTTCACACTCCTTTTTTAAAGAAGAGTGATGACTAGCGACTGGGTCATGTTTTAGGCTACTCCCCATTCTACCAGATCTTGTTACAGATACAGCTAAATAAGAACACTGGATTAAATATATTATCTGTATACTTACCAGAGGGCCCTAAAAAGGACAACACAGATTGGTTAAAAACAATACTTAAGACAAATGATAAATGGTTAATATTGGGCATTTTCCTTGGTGGGAGCCAGGCTGTACTACAGTAACATGTTTTATTCCACGTAGACAACAATGTTAAAGGATTTGTTCAAACTAATCTTTGCAAAATCTGTGCATTTTCAGAGTCACAGAATCAATAGTTCATGATGTGCTCAATCCATGCTCCGCGTTGTTGAATAACAGCTGCGAGCCGAACGTTGAAGTTGTCCACAACTCTTGTCAGCATCTATGCAGGAATGCTTCTGATTTCTCTCCTGATGCTTGCCTTTAGTTCTTCACTAGTTCTTGGATTGTCTGTATACACTCGTTCTTTCAAATAACCCAAAAGAAAATAATCAGCAGGGTTAAAGTCTGGTGAAAACTTCAACGTTCGGCTCGCAGCTGTTATTCAACAACGCGGAGCATGGATTGAGCACATCATGAACTATTGATTCTGTGACTCTGAAAATGCACAGATTTTTCTAAGATTAGTTTGAACAAAACCTTTAACATTGTTGTCTACGTGGAATAAAACATGTTGTAAAATATTAATTTCTATCTCAGTTATTGCACAATAAAATGTGGACACTTTTTATGGCCCACCTGTATACCCAAAACGTCTAGAATAAAAACACGAGCACAAAGCAAACAGTGTCTTCATTCAAAAATAAAATATATTTGCACTAAAGATAAATATGAACTAACATGATCATGAGGTTTACATTGAATAAAACGTTTACGTTTAAAAGCCACACTTATAAGCTGGGTAAATTGTTATTAGACATGTATTCCTATAATGAGTTTGGACATCACTAACAACGTGCCACTTCCGTTTTGGTTTATCCATTGGATCAAAGTGGTTTTCCCAATTCATGACGGCGACCAATGTAATCTGTCTCCCTTTGCAAGGGACAAGTAATCCAAATGCAAATGAGCTCTGGGTTCGTCCGTTCGTTCTCCCCTACCCGTACCACCTATCCTATCTTATCCTATCCATTACCCGTACCATCTATCCTATCTTATCCTATCTATTACCCGTACCACCTATCCCATCTTATCCTATCCATTACCCGTACCATCTATCCTATCTTATCCTATCCATTACCGGTACTACATATCCTATTTTATCCTATCCGTTATCCGTACCACCTATCCTGTCTTATCCTATCCATTACCTGTACCACCTATCCTATCTTATCCTATCCATTATCCGTAACTCGAAGGTCGTTGGGACACCTCAGATAATCGTTTATTTTCAGGAGGACCTTGCTGGGATGGCTGATGAGGCTGATGGTGCGGAAATTGTCACATTTCTGAAGGTTACCCTCTTTGGGAAGAGTGATGACAAGCGACTGCGTCCATGGTGTAGACCACTTCCCACTCTGCCAGATCTTGTTACAGATAATGGTGAGGGCGTCAGTCATCGCTTCTCCTCCTGCTTGAAGCAGTTATATGTTGTCAATTCCCGCTGACTTCCTTTTCTTCAGCGATTGCATTGCTGTTTCAACTTCTCCTTTGAGAATTGGTAGGATTTCTTCTTCTTCTTCTCTGCTCTGGGGACATGCTAGAAATGATGGGTCTCCGTTTAGTGTGTGTTTGTCCAAGACTTCTTGTTCTTCTGAAAGGCATAAGCCAGACTGGCTTTGGATGGTGGAGACCTTGGGCTGTTTAACACTTGTCAGCCGCTTCACGGTTTTGTAGGCTTTCTTGCTGTTGTTCTTGTTCAGACTGTTCTCTATTTTCTGGCATTGATCTTCTATCCAGTTCTCCTTTGTTGTGTACATGCCTTTTCCAATCAATCATTCAATCAATCAATCAATCATCGAGGATTTTTATACCGCACATATCTCACCGTATTTGGGGACTCAAGGCGCTGGCCGATACAGGATCTAACTCATGCCGCCCGAGGCGACAACTCGGAGATCATTGTTGATTTTTCAGTAGGCATCAGCTCCCTGTGAAGAGTTCTTAGAATAAAATAAGAGGAAAACAGATATAAATAATAATAATAATAATAATAATAATAATAATAATAATAATAATAATAATAATAATAAGTATTATTATTATTATTATTATTATTATTATTATTATTATTATTATTATTATTATTATTATTATTATTATGACGTGACCATAATAACGTCACCCGCTATACATTACTTTGTTTCAGCTGGTCGGGATCGTTATGTTCTAACTACGTAGCAAGTTTTACAGAAATCCATCCATTAGTTTCGACGAAAAGCGTGGACGGACGGACGGACGGAGCACCAACAACAATAAACGGTTGTTCCGCTTCGCTAGGGAACTAATAACAAACTAAAAGCTAATAGCAACAAATGTGGCACAACGAATAGAACGAGCATTGAGGTTTAACGTCTACACCCACCATTGGCGATATGTATAACCATCCCAGGGAAAAGAGGGGTATGGATCTGAATCAACACTGAACCACAAGAGCAATCATACTGCTAAAATGGACAGTGAAAATGGCCACATTTTTTATCGCCCCACCACGGCATTCGAACCTGGGTCATCGGTGTGCCAGGCGAACGCTTTACCACTTGAGCTACGGCGGTAGGACGTGGCACAACATATTGGAATGCCTCCAACTGTCTAAAGGCTCATCGCAAACACTGTGACGTTTCAGCAAGGGGAATACCCTTAGTTTTTCCACCTTACGAAACCTACCCATCCTCCGCTCCAGCCATACCCACTTTCAAATCGTATCTTTTCGAACCCGTACGCGTTGGTGCTGGTACTTGGTTTACCCAGAATTTTATTATTCATGAGGCAAGCAAACAAAGCATGGAGAACGTGAAGAGCACACAAAATCAAAGCTTAAATAAGAGCTAACCTTTCACAAATGATAACAATGAAATGACTGGCGAACAGGAACAAGTACAAAGTAATAAAAACAGAAGTACATTAAATAATCTTCTCAACAATAAAAAAGAAAGCAAACATAAAACTATAATATAAGAGACAAAAAATGCAATAACATCGAAAAGGACAAAAAAAAGTAATAAAGAAATAAATGAATGAACTAACTATCGAGCAATAAATACATGCACCCAAGAGTAAACTGTACACAATATAGTAGCTGTCGATTAAAAAGGTAAATAAACACCTAAAACAATGAACAAAAAAATCAGTTTGGAGGAGGCAGAATTTTAAAAAAAGAAGAAAAAAAAGTCAACTGCAAGTAAAAAAAGAAAGTCAAATAAATACAACACACACACACACACACACACACACACACACACACACACACACACACAGACACACCCACACACACACACACACACACACACAAATCTTGAGATCAAGGAGGTGCTATTTAAAACGATCCTGAGCAGTGAGTTCTCTAGGCATCGAGTTCCAAATTAACATAGCGCTAGCTTGCTGTTGTCTCTCATCTTATCAGTGATTAAGGTCATTCTCAAAATGCTATATAGTTGAGTGTTCCAGTGTCAAAGCTTTAGTGCAGTCTGCAAGGTAGGAGACAGAACGTGAGGTGAAATAGCATTATAGGTAGACGGAGTAGGAACATTTAACAGACAGAGTAGAAACATTTAACACAGTAGGAATATTTAGCAGACACAGCAGGAAGATTTAACGGCCGGAGTATGAAGAATTAATACAGTAGAAAGAAAGATGAGTAGCAAATTAACATAGTAAATAACCTTTAACATTAACTTGGAAATCATAGAAATCACCAACACACACACACACACACCCACACACACACACACACACACACACACACACATACATGCGCACACAATCACACCAACATCTTCATCATTATCTTTAAACAATTGTAGGCAACCACCCCTTACTATCCCCCACCCTTATAATAATAATTTTTCTTACAAAATCAAGATAATAATAATAATAATAATAATAATAATAATAATAATAATAATAATAATAATATTATTATTATTATTATTATTATTATTATTATTATTATTATTATTATTATTATTATTATTATTATTAACAATTGTAATTATATGAATAATAACAATTACAATAATAATTAGTAGTACTATTATTACTACTAACACCACCATTATCATCACTATTATTATTATAACAAGAATATCTTAATAATAATAATAATAATAATAATAATAATAATAATAATAATAATAATAATAATAATAATAATAATAATAACAACAATAACAACAATAACAACAACAAGAATAAATAGATAAATAAATAAATATATAATAATTACTATAAAAAAAATATTTACTTGAAAAATTGTTATCATATTAAAATATATCCCTTTTATAATTAATTTTCCAGATGCTTACATATATATATATATATAAGGAGGGGAGGGGAAGGGAGGACGTTACCTTCAGAAGTATCTTACTACAAAGTCAAGTTTAGTAACTTTTTTTTAAACACGACGATTCACTGCTTTAAGACGGTCTCATCCCGAATTCGTTTTTGTATTGTAACGCTTTATTGTCCCTTTTTATCGGGAAATTCTGGGCCGCCTGTCCTGGAGAAGGCATAGTCGCAGCCTGTGGCGCGCCCAAACCCAACCTACTTAACATTAGTTATGATTTGGGAAATTTTGCTGAAGGAACAAACCGGAGTACCCGGAAAAAAACCGAGATGTTGCCCAAGTCGAAAGTAAATAATATTCGGAGAAACATAACGCCCAGATGCTGGATCGATCCCACACCTGTCAGGTGCCATTGGTTTCTGGCCTGTGGACAAGGCAAGTTAGTCCCGCCTTAGCCCACTTGGCCTAGTTAGTTAGTTAAAATAGATTAACGTCCCCGGACACATAAGCGTATAGGGGACGATAGTATTGGCCTAGGGTGTCAAGGCCTCAAGTTATGATGCAGGAAGTTTGCATAAAGTGGTTTGAACAGGTTTTGCTAAATTCTCGCAAGCACTGCAGCATTGTCAGTCATTTCCCTGACGAAGGTGGCCAGTGCAACATCAATAGCTACAACTTCCAAGTAAGAACATCTACCATCTTGTTTGGCTTGGAAAACAACGATTACAAAAATGTTTGGATTTCTCTTTGCCTAAGTATTATTTTATGATATTTATTTATCGAATCGTTTTTAGTTCGATCCTTTTTTCAGCTTATGAGCTGCTCAAGGAGCTGACTGAAACACGGTCTAACTAACGCCAAGCGCCCGAGACGTCCATCTGCTGTCTTTGGGAGCACCATTATTATAATTATTATTATAATTATTATTATTATTATTATTATTATTATTATTATTATTATTTTTTTTTTTTTTTATTATTCTTATTCTTATTATTATTATTATTATTATTATTATTATTATTATTATTATTATTATTATTATTATTATTATTCTGATTATTCTGATTATTATTCTGATTATTATTCTGATTATTATTATTATTGTTATTATTATTATTTTTTTTTTTAAAAATTATTATAATTATTGTTATTATTATAATTATTATTATTATTATTATTATTATTATTATTATTATTATTATTATTATTATTATTATTATTATTATTGTTCTTCTTCTTCTTCTTCTTCTTCTTCTTCTTCTTCTTCTTCTTATTATTATTATTATTATTATTATTATTATTATTGTTCTTCTTCTTCTTCTTCTTCTTCTTCTTCTTCTTCTTCTTCTTCTTCTTCTTCTTCTTATTATTATTATTATTATTATTATTATTATTATTATTATTATTATTATTAATATTATTATTATTATTAGGGGATGATTTTCTTCAGTGGAACTCAAAGCGCGGCGATCTAAAGAGACCGCTATTGTAGAAGTCTGAATAGAAAAACATTTTTATTTACTAAATTTTAGATTGGCTGCGTCCAATATCATTGCTGAACGGTGGGAGGAAACCGGAGTACCCGAAGAAAACTCTCGGTGTTCTGAAAAGTCGCGTTCCTAAGTCACGCAAGTTGGAAGCAAATGAACTAGGACTGGAGGCCACTACTGAGCACAATCCTGGGTGACCGTGGACAGGGGACAAAGGACCTAGTTGGTTCTTGGTGTATTTGTTTAGCCGGTAATCACCCCTCTAGGACATGAGCGTCAGGATCTTTAAAGTACATGCTATGAAATTACGTGCGTGTACAGCCTAGATCTCGGTTTATTCTCGCCTCTGAAGGATATTTGTGTGTGGGTGTGTGCGTGTGTGTGTGTGCGCGTGTGTGTGTGTGATTTAACCTCCTATCCTATCCTGTCCCGTAACCAGCATACTCCATCTTTCTCTGTCCTCAGCAGCCCTGATGGCGTTTAACGTTTTTTTGTTGAATTTGTTTTAATCTCGTCTTCCAATTCAACTTAAAATATCCTCCTTAGCCTTAATTTCCTTGACTAAAATCATTTTGGTGAACAGAGGTTAAATCATTAGACACACTACATAATTTAACCTCTGTTCACCAAAATGATTTTAGTCAAGGAAATTAAGGCTAATGAGGTTATTTTAAGTTAAATTGGAAGACGAAATAAAAATTCAACAAAAAACGTTACAATAAAATAACAATAAAAATAATAATAAAAATATAAATTACTTAAACAAACTATAAAATAAAATAAAGGAACTCTAAACGAGAAAAAAAGGCTGATACGGCCTTGTGCGATGTTCAGTAATAAATTGTCAGTGTTGTGCAGCTGTCATGCACTAAATACTCGTAATCAGATCATGTATGTTCACTTTCATTTTTAAGAAAAAATTTAAAATTCCGCCAGAACTTTAAACTATAGATTTTGCGATGTTTATCCAATAATCAATGTTTTTATTTAACCATATGATCTATCTATCTATCTATCTATCTATCTATCTATCTATCTATCTATCTATCTATCTATCTATCTATCTATCTATCTATCTATCTATCTATCTATCTATCTATCTATCTATCTATCTATCTATCTATCTATCTATCTACTTTTAATGGGATGTGGGAAGGGTGGAGGGGGTAGGGGCCTGGAGGCCCAACTTCAACTTTCTGTGAGACGCAAAAGGACATGTATAAGTACTTCCTTCTTCACAGGTAAAGTTGAAAGGTTCCACTTTTCATTTTTAAAAGTTTTAAAAAAATTTGTTTCCTAATGTGAACTAATTGTTATAAAGGAATGTATGTTGTTAAAAGTGTATGTGTATGTCAGTAGTATGATGATTTTTATGGTTTGATAATTTGGAACATATCTATGATGTGCTCATGGTAGATTTCGTAAATTGTTAATGCTACATCAGTACAACTTAAGTTAATCTGATGAATAAAAATTGATACAACAACAACAACTATATGAGGCGCCATTTTAAAATATTGATAGATAGGTAGATAAATAGACAGATAGAACTATAGGTAGGTAGGCAGATAGGTAGGTAGGTAGATAGATAGATAGATAGATAGATAGATAGATAGATAGATAGATAGATAGATAGATAGATAGATAGATAGATAGATAGATAGATAGATAGATAGATAGATAGATAGATAGTGAGTCATTGTTTATAGGGTCAAGTGGACTTAAAAGGGCCGAATCAGGACCACCAACTTGGTTCAAAGAGGACTTCCCTTCTCTTCCTTCCCCCCTTCCGCATAAAAGATCTGCTGAAACAACCCTAGCAATAACACTGAAGGCATTCCACCAGCCGGTCACTTTACAATAAAGGCATCCCACGCAGGGGACGCTGAGGTTCTACACTAATTTAGCAATCCCCCGTTTACAAAAACAAAATAGAATATAAACATCATTATAAAATATTAACAAAACACATACATATAAAATGATAGATAGATAGATAGATAGTTAAAACATAAATTTTACCTGTATACAAATATTGTATAATTATAACATGAATTGTATATATATATATATATATATATATATATAGAGAGAGAGAGAGAGAGAGAGAGAGAGAGAGAGAGAGAGAGATATAGATATATATATAGATATATATAGATATATAAATACATTTTTATAATTACAGACTACAATTTAGGATATAGTTCAAAGATTGCACGCGATCATCACGCCCTGTGAAAATAGAATACAGAAAGTATCTGTAAACACATTATTTGATTTATAAGCACTACATTTTATATGTAAACAACAATATTCATTTTTACAATAACAATGATCTATAAACACTCACTTTTTATTGATAAACACTTTTTGAAAAAAAGAAGAAATATGTATATATATATATATATATATATATATATATATATATATATATATATATATATATATATATATATATATATATATATATATATATATATATATATATATATATATATATATAATAATATAATAATAACGGATTTTTATATAGCGGGTACTCCAGCCTATGACCAGACTCACCACGCTTTACATAGTCATAACATATAAATACATGCACTCAATGAAACATCACTATTGCTACAATACACCAAAAGACGGGACAGTAAAGGTACAGACTATTTACAGTTATGTACATAAATTACAAAAAAGACAAAAATATACTATTTACAACTATGTACACAAATGACAAAAAAGACAGAAAGTAGAATAGCAAAAACCTATTCACAGCTATTTATATGCCCGGTTAGGCCCAGGAAGGAAAACAGTATAAATATTTACAGCCGTGTATACACTTACGGATCAGACATAGACAAGAGATGAGAGAATGGCAACAGGACACAAATCAGTCTGAATAATGCAGTTTGAAGAGGTGGGTTTTGAGGGCCTTTTTGAATGCTTGTGTTGATTGTATGTTGCGGATATGGGAGGGAAGGGAATTCCACTGCTTAGGTGCGGAGTAGGCGAATGCACGTTGGCCGTATGTCTTAGTGCGGGTGACGGGAACCTTGAGTGTGCGAGTGTCAGCAGATGATCTTAAAGTGCGTGAAGGGGCGTAGACAGACAGTAGATCAGCAAGGTAGGAAGGACAAGAATCTGTGAAGAAGTTGTGACAGAGAACAGAGAGTTTGTACTCTATGCGTGCTTGCACAGGAAGCCAGTGAAGGGAATGTAGCAGAGGTGTGATGTGATCACGTTTCTTTGCTCGGAATACTAGTCTAGCTGCTGAGTTCTGAACCTTTTGTAGTTTGTCAATGATGTGTTTCGGGGAGCCAGCAAGGAGAGAGTTGCAATAGTCAAGACGAGAGAGGACGAGAGCGCAGACTAGGGTTTTGGTGGCCGGGACTGTAAGATAGTGGCGAAAGGAGCTGATTTGGCGTATGGCCGTGTATGCAGAGCGACAGACGTTGGAGATGTGGTTGTTGAGGGACAGGTCATCGGATAGAATGTAGCCGAGATTTCTTGCAGAGGATGAGAACTGAGTGTTTGTTGTCCCTACTGTAAGCGATGTTGGGAGAGGCGAGAGTGAGGAGGAGGTGTTGTGCTTGTGAATGTATATATATATAGCAAATCCAGGCTTAGGGAGACTTCTGTAGTTTTGGGGGTTTGGGCGACCTCTATTATATCTGTTAAAATTCCTTAGAGAGATTCACTGTAACATTTAGGAAGACTTGCCTACATCAACAATACATTTTCCTTTATTGCAACTGCAGTGTGTGTTATTTTGACAGATATAGCAAACCCTTACCTATGAGTTCTCCCTATTGTTTACTAAGTAATTGGACATCATTAGGGCACCTGCTGTATAGGACATCATTATGGGGACATAATTGTATTGGCACCATGCAAGGAGGTAGAAGAAGAGGGAGACCGAAAAAGAGGTGGGAGGACAACATTCGAGAATGGACTGGTTTGACACTGAGCGAAACAGTCAGGGCTGCTGAGGACAGGGAAAGATGGAGTACGCTGGTTAAACGATCATCTGTGGTGCCTCTACGACCTCCGAGTTGCGGGATATGATGATGATGATGATGATGATGATGATGATGATGATGATGGTGAATTTTTTTTACAAAACCAGCCGTTATGGAGACCACTAAAGAAGACATGTATAACTCCTTTCATACTTTTGATATATTTTTTTAACGTTATTTCTGACAGGATAAACGTAATGTTGTTTTTTGTGTAATTGCTTATTGATGGCAAATCAATTATATTCAAAATGTAATGTTATTGGGTTCTACATTGTACCTTGATAATAAAATTGATTCAGGCTTAATAATAATAATAATAATAATAATAATAATAATAATAATAATAATAATAATAATAATAATAAGAAGAAGAAGAAGAAGAAGAAGAAGAAGAAGATGAAGAAGAAGAAGAAGAAGAAGAAGAAGAAGAAGAAGAAGAAGAAGAAGAAGAAGAAGAAGAAGAAGAAAAAAGATATTTATTGTGTGTATGTGTGTGTGCGTGCGTGCGCGTGCTTTGGTGCGTGAACCTCTGCGGCTGTCCTCTATTTTCAGCTTTTGCACACATTGCCTTCAAAGCCGAAGACGGTGACGAAGACGATGACGAAGACGATGAGCATCGCAGCCCTGCTGGTGCTGTGGAGTGTGGTAGAAACAGTGGAGGGTTCCTGCAGGAGTTTCTCAGACGTGGGCGGTGCTGAATGCGTTTCCCTGCCAGGCTATATTGGTAACCAGTGGGCGACGTGCCTCACCAACAGCTACATAAACACGATCTCCAAGCGTAAGTCCAACACTGATAAGACATTGCCGTAGAACCTTGTGGTGCAGTGGTCTAGGCACAGGCTAGCAATGCTTCATGTTGAGCAACGTCGGAAGGGGTTAGTACTTGGATGGGTGACTATGCTTGGATGGCAACGACCAAACAAAATGGAAACAAGCGCACTTCAGTCCACCTGGCTGTAAATGGGCACCTGGACTTATTTACAACCGGGGAATGTAAACCATGGAGAGAAGATAGACACCACCTCATTAAGCTGGCCTAGAGAAAAGGAGAGTGCCAAACGCTTCCCTCCCCAACCACCAAAATGTTACGAGGAAGCATTGTGTAATATCTCAAATGATGAAGTTTTTATTTTAATTTAGTAGTAGTAGTGGTAAATGTAGTAGTAGTAGTAGTAGTGGTAGAAATAGTTGCAGTTGTTGTTGTTGTTGCAGTAGTTGTAGTAGTACAATACAACATAACTTGACTGTACGATAAAATCCTGAAATTTGCCTTTGTCACGCCGTTCATGCATGCAACAACATAAATAAATAAATACTAACACTACAATTTACTATAGAAGACCTGCCTACATGCAACAATCATATATATATATATATATATATATATATATATATATATATATATATATATATATATATATATATATATATATATATATATATATATATATTCGAATATTGTCTTCCCATCTCTTTTTCTCTCTCCCTCTTTTTCTGCCTCATTGCACCGTGCCTTGCAGGAGGGTCTTTGCAAGGCCTGATGCCCTGGTGACGTGGCCGTTTCATCGGAGTTTCCGTTTCTTCACCTCTGTGAGCATGTCATCGTTTTGTCCAATGGCTTTTGTGTTGGTCTGACGCCTAACCAAAATCCGTGATTCAAAACAAACAAAACATACAATATAAGACCAGAAGACATATATTACGCGATGCATGACAGAAAAACTAAACAAACGCACCAACCATAGTTCGTTCAAAAATTGTCAAAAACACAAACAGCACAGGGTATTATAGTCGAAAACAAGGCCTATATATTACACACTTTAGGGGACATAGATAATAGTAGTAGTAGTAGTAGTAGTAGTAGTAGTAGTAGCAGCAGCAGTAGTAGTAGTAGTAGTAGTAGTAGTAGCAGTAGTAGTAATAGTGGAGCCGGTCATGATATCGTGGTGTTTTTTTTTACTTCTCAGGATGATCGAAAAATAATAGGTAGAAATCGGACAGGTTGGCATCTCTGCATAGGCAATCATATATTTTCAGAAAGGCACGAGTGCAGTGATTCCGCCATTTATTGCTATTACCAGTGCCAGTTGGAAGTCCATAATGAAGACTCTGGGTCTGTCTCCACCGACTGCCGATGTTCCCAGGGCTCCACGTTGCCCAAACTGACGTTGGACGCCCATTGCTACAGGTAAGTACAATAGTATAGAATATAGTGTATAGCAGTGATGTCATCGTAGGCTATCTAGGTAAACGTGAATTTTAAAGCACACATATTTCCTGTCACACAGGCAGGCTTTCAGGCATCTGGTGAATTTGCCTAGGTGGGGTAATGAAATCTCCACCCCAATGGTCACAGGAGGAGGGGGGGGGGTGGCGTGGAGAAAGAGGAGGTGGAAAATGGGATGAAGTGGAGATTGGTGGGTGGGAACAACATCAGCAGCTTCTCAGTAGTCTAGATACATTCGCGAAGCCGTGCTGCAAGTTAGGGATTTACCTTGGCTTTGCGGACTTATCCACTGATAGATACTCTAATGATGAATACTATGCTCTTATTAGCCTCAAAACACTTCGTGTTTAAGGAGTTTACCCAGTCAGAAGAAATATTTTGTGGGTTCAAGTGCATAACCAAACTATAGTCTAAACACGTACCCATTTTTATTACGATTGCATAGGGGCCACCGTGTCCTCCAAGCAAATTTCCGGAGATTGAAAAAGAAAAGGTAAAGATAGTCCCATAGCCTTGTGGCCGTAGGGGAGCGTGATGTTGGAGATCACACTTGTTGTTGTTGTTGGGTAAATTAATGTCCCCGGACACGTGAGCATATAGGGGACGTAGATAAAACAGGTTAAGAAAATACGATAATCTTTATTATAATTAAAACCTTTCAGGACCACAGTTAAAATCCTGGGTGAGTAAGGATCGGGGCTTCAACTATTACATTCTCACGCTAGAAAGAGACAATGTGGGTGATAAGAAGTTAAAAAGTTAAAAGATAAAATTGGGAATACGATTGCAGCAGTGATTAAGATTAACAATAACTATGTTGATCACTACCGTAAATACCTCAATTATACAATAGGTTAAACGGAAAGCTGTAACTTTCCAAGGAGAGAAAATTTAATCAAAATTATTACTAATAACAAAGTTGACCCCTATTGGGTGTAATCTCTAAATATAATCCGTTTATACAATTTAAAACATCAAATATAAACTATGCCACGCTATGGTGGCATGTCAACCATATGGAACAAAAGCAAATGGGGATAGGAGGGACCGCATACATACCTCCGGTCTAGCCGGGGTGCCATACACATTTATCCATTTAATTTAATTTAAAACTACCAACAATAAGGTTTGGTCATAGGTAAAATTTGGTTTAAGATAGGGATAAAGTCTATAAAGACTGGGTAGTCAATAGATATTAGATAATCACAAAAAAATACTATAACTAAAAACCACACTGTGGTGGCACTTCCAACCAGGGTATTATAAATAAAAAGGGGAACGTGGAAAATCTACATTCATCCCTCTGGTCAAGCCAAAGAACCACACACTTGACCAACACATGCATACGCACTACCAATCGTACCAAAGCAACTAAATAAAAATAAACAAGAGATTAATGATTTAAAACACATTCATTCATAATAATATACTATAATTATAAAATCCTAGGTGTCGTCCAAGATACCGATAATTACAAAAATAGGCCGTTATACTGTGGGGTTCAGAGTAAATGACCCACCGGGGATTGGTGTATGAGGACTGCCGTCCTGATCAAAAAGCCTAGACCCCCAGATTGGAAGGTCAGGCGGAACCCAATCATACTTAGTGGGTGACCTAGACCCGAAACAATATCAACTACTCCGGAGAAGTGACCCCTCAGTTCAGGGCAGGCAAAGATACAGTGCTCGAAGCCAACTGGGGACCCACACTGGCAAACGACCGGCGTGAAACGAGTTCTCCAGTGGCCCGAGCACAACCTAAATGCAACAAGTTTTATATGTAATGGTATGTTAGCGTTAAGTAAGATAGAGGATTTATTCGCTGGGAAGATCAGACAGGTACCCCCGGAACCCCAGGCGGAAAGCTCCCCCTCCCACTCCTTCCAAAGTTTTCTATGAACACCCCCCGCCCACTCTGACACCGATCGAGGGATCGGCACCGATAGGTCAGCGGCACCCGAAGAGCCGAGCGCAGCGGCTCTATCTGCCATCTCATTTCCTTGTATACCAGTGTGGGATGGGACCCAGCATACGGTAATGGATATTCCCTCGGCGGCCAAAAAGGCAGCAGCTGTCAGAATATCATCAACCAAGCCAGGCCTGGCGACAGAATGTTCCCTTTCAATGCATGTGATGGCTGATTGTGAGTCGGAGACCACCTGTATCCCAGTGCCTGCTGGTAATTTCAAATCTGCCATGGCGGAGAGGGCGTATTTAATGGCTAGGAGTTCCACCGTGAGGGTGCTCGAGCCCGGCGGCGCGCCGAAAGATTGCTCACCCACTCCTTGTATAACATACGCGAAGCCGGCACTTCCGTCCTCGCACACCGATCCATCCGTGAATACCCTAAGGGTGCACGGTAGAGCTTCCATTCTTTCTCTCGCCAACTGTGTAAGCAGCGGTAAATCAGTACCCCTGGTAAGACCTGTGAAGGCCCCAAGGCAGTCAAGCATCGGCGGTTCCCACGGCATCCGACGCGGTGGGACCTTCTCCACCTCAACCGTCGAACCGTCTGTGCCACCCAGCAGCGGCGCCACGCATTCGCCTATGCCAACAATGTGTGTGTGTCCCTCTGGCCATAAGAATTTAGGTGAAAGTTCATCACCAGTAGAGTTAGGGACTCGATGAGCCCTACATACATAGGTAGCGCAATTCTTTTTAATCTGGAGCCATAGTGGTAGCATACCTGCTAGATGATATACTATCCTGCTGGGTGTTGAGCGTGGTAATGACAGAATGGCACGCAGAATAGAGCATTCCGCTGCAACTAACCTACTTAGTTGATTTGGAGATAGATCATAAAATAACTCTGAGCCAAATAATAATCTTGATCGGACCAGAGAACCCACCAAGGTCACCAAGTTTTTGGGGTCACGTCCCCAATGCTCTCCCCTCACCGCTTTGATAACCCCGGACGCCCGGTGGGCTCCCTGTATGGCTTTGGTGATATGCACACCAAATCCCCCCTGTTGTTGAAAGGTTACCCCTAGGTAGCGGACCTGCGTTGACATGACAATTTTTATACCCTTCACCAAAATAGATAGTTGTTTTATTTCTGTACTGCAGTGGTGAGAGAATGGGACAAAAATAGTTTTATCAGGGGCTAAGGATAGGCCAATGTCGTCTAAACGCGCCGACATACGGTCTATGTCAGACTGAAAATTACTCATATCTTTTACAAAAAATTTGTGTTTGGGGCCAACCGGGCGCCCACGAGTGGTCCGCCACATGGCTACATCGTCTGCGTACATAGTGCACACAGTGTCTGAACCAGTAGTTGCGAGTACCCCTGAAACTGCGATGGAGAAGAGCAAGGGGGCAACCACTGACCCCTGCGGGACTCCCATGGTAAGGCGCCCCGGATCGGAGAGAGCACCACCCCATCTTACTCTAATAACCCTATCGCTAAGGAAAGCCTTAACGAAGTTTAGTGTGGCCCAATCTAAACCTAATGTTGTTAATTTGTCAGTAAGCCCCCTGTGCCAGACCGTATCAAATGCCTTAGATACATCAAAAAAAACAGGCTAGCACAGTGCGCCTTCGGTTTTTTGCCCTCTTGATATGTTCATTTAGGCGTACCAAATGATCTGTCACTCCTCGTCCCTTCGTGAAACCTGCTTGACCAACAGGTATTATTGAGTGTTTTTCGCAGAAGTATTCTAGCCTAACCTTTATTATCTTTTCATATATTTTGCACAAATGCGATGTTAAGGATATCGGTCTATAATTTTGAATAAACTTTTTGGATTTATTTCCTTTCGGGATGGGAATGATGGTTGCACTACACCATGCCTCCGGGACGGTCCCGGTCGAATAGCATAAGTTAAACAGGTCCAAAACATGTGACTTAAAGGCGGGAGGGGCCCGCTTCACCATCAGATAGTGAACGCCGTCTGGACCCGCACCCTGATCACACTTATCTTGGGCCAGCGTAATGAGCGTGATGCCCATCTCTCTCCCTCGCTGCTTTACCTTCCCCACCCTTAAGAGAGTAGGTACTCAGTCACAGTTGAGTCAACTGGGGGCGTTGTTATTTGTCGCTTCACGTTTTGAGGTCACCCATCCAAGTGCTAACCGCACTGGACGGTGCTTAACTTGCGACACAACGCAAAACGCAACGGAAAAACCGGAATTTCCACCCATACGTAACAAATCCTGAAAATCACTGGTGGTCTTGATAGAAATGGATCCATTGCCTTGTAGTAATAGCTGTCAGTGCATGCTACTGCCATATCTTGTGACTGGATGACAGTCCACACCCACAAACAGCACACATTCCACCTGTCTTGTACTCCTTCTCTACGTCACAAACGGGAAACCCCGTTTTTCCTTTTTCATTCCGATTTAGCGTTTCACCACTGGGACTTACATTCGGGTTTCGCAAACGGCGTTATGGAGATGGTTGTAAACGTCAAACATAAGTTAACTAACAGGTACCACAATGTTTCTACAGTTAGTACTACATTTGCTTAACAAAAAACACGAGGTGAGATCCACTTTAAAACTGACGACAGTCACAAGTATAATGTTTATGGGTTTTATCGGAGTGTGGTTACTTGTGCTTGGGACATTCGGGTGCATTCACTCAGATTCAAAGACGGTTGAAACTCGTGCTTGCTGCTTCGAACGGACATTTATTTCCCAAGTAATCTCCCTTGGTACCATAATACTTCCGGTACATTTGTATTCGCGGTAGCGCATAGGTACTGCATAAACAGTGATTTAGTTAGAGGGAAGTAACTGTGTTACAACTCTACATTCCTCTCGACCTTGATCAATTGAATGATAACTTTCAAAAGAAATGAATTACATTAAAAATGTGCTTTTAACATTTCTGAAACACTGGACAATATCTGCTGTACTTTATCTTTAGACTGAACTGAACTGAACAAGAAAAATCATGCCTTTATAACTGTTAATTCTTGTAACTGAAAATTAAAGTCTTTAGTTATTCTGTAACTAACTTTTCTTCTTGTCTTTTACTGTCCATTGTTTCTCATCTTTTCCACTGTTCCTTTCTTCTCACAGCTTTTTACTGTTCAAATAAAATTAATTGTGTAACTTCACTTTTATTCTAACGATTTTCACATCTGTTATTGTCCATGTCCTGTGTGCGAGAGACTAGAATTGAACATAATTTGCAGCGAACAAATCATAGAACTAAACCTGAACTGAACTGAGTTTTCTTACTTGAAACCTACAAGTTCAAAATTATTTGCTTTCACATCACTGACTGACGAAATGACTTTTCGCGTCATTGACTAACCAACTGACTGACAATAATTAGTGTTCATTAGCGAAGAGGAGTGCACACCTAGTCTTTCAAGTATGAGGGGGGTCTGGAAAGTCTCTGGGGACGTCTTTCAGGGTTGAATTGTAGATTGTTGACATCAGGGGCAGGTGTAGGTGTGCGCGGGGTAGGTGTGTGCGGCATGGTTGCAGGCGTAGAGATTTGGCGGCAGCGTCTTGTTGTCTGAGTTTTCCGTCGGCAGGGTGAGTGGCAATGGGAGAGTTTGGTTTTCGCTTCTCGTCCAAATAATAGGAAGTGGGGAGTGAACTGAGTAGTGCAATGAGGGGTTGCTCTGTACATTCTGCAAAACTTGTATAGTTCTTGTTTCCAGCTTCTGTGCTGAATGTGAGCAGCGCGAATAGCTTTCAACATGGGCTTGTTGAAGCTTTCAGCTTGGGCGTTTGCTTTTGGCCATAGCGGGGTGATGCGGCGATGTTTGATTCCACAGGACTGCATGAAGGATTTCCACAAATTGCTTTGTCAGTTTTGAGTTCAGAGGGATATCCAAACATTGAGAATACTTTGTCAACGACGGGAATGACAGTTTCAACTTGAGTGCTGCGGAGGATTTCTACAACAGGATATCTCGAGTACTCATCGGTGATGACGAGCAGTGATTCACCTGAGGGGAGCGGACCACAGAAGTCCATGCTTATTTTCTGCCAGGGACCTTTAGGTAGTTCTGACATGTTCAGTGGTTCGTACTCACGACGATTGCTGTTTGCTTGACAGGGGATGCAACTTCTTACAGCGGATTCTGCAGCGGCGTCTATGCCAGGAAACCAAACTTTACTTCGGAGCAGCAATTTGGTTTTGTTGATTCCTTGGTGTCCTTCGTGAGCTAACTTGATGACGTCGGCTTGAAGGGACTTCGGGATCACGAGCAGTCGGTTTCGTAGTACGATGTTGTGTTCGGCGTTCACTGACAGTTCATCTCTTACATTGAAGAAACTCTGATGTGTTTCTCTTTTTAACTTGCTTTCGTGCCAGCGACCTGTGGTGATGAGCTGAATGACGGTTGTGACGACACGAGTTTCAGCACATATTAGAGATAGCTATATTTCGTGCAAAGTTGCACATCTCTACTATGCAGTGTATATAGATAGATCGGCAGTTTTCTTTATTGCGTATGAAAGATGTAAGTATCTCTGGATCCACGTGCATAACGCGGAAAAGGGCATATGCTGAATTAGGAAGGGGGTTACTGAACTCGACTCGACCGTTTACCTGTGGCCTGGTGTGTGTTTGGTAGGGCAGAGTCAATGTGTAGCTTTTTGTGAGAGGTCAGTCTTTAGACAGAAGTAACTTTGTGACTGTGTGTCAGACAAGAATTAGGTTCTTCTGTAAGGGTAGATTGTTTGTTGTGTTTCGAACCACCCAAGGTCTTACGCCCCTCGTCGGGGTAAGAATGTCTAAAAGTCTGTGGTAGGAGGATTGTAATCGCCATTTATTGGAAATAAATGTAGGGTTCTGTCCTAAGGTTGTGTAGTCCTCGATTGGGCACCTGCCAAGGCTCAATTTCTTCGTCAGAATTGAGATGTCCTGATGCATAGCTAGCAATTAGCCAAATAACGAATTGACACTCAACTAACCAGTGTGTGTGCCGTACTGTACTGTATTTTGTACCCTGTTGTGGGTGTATCACAAGCTGAGAACTTAAAGGTAAGCAAAACCCTGTAATTCATTTCTTCAGTGGCATGCACTTCGAGTCTGCGTACGTGAGAGAATGATGGTGAATGAGGGGAAAAGGGGTGTATTTTGATAAATAGTAATTTATTGATTTTGTATGATTTTCATATGATTTTCTTGTCATTTACATAAATGGGAATGTCGTTGCTGTTGCTGCTAAAGTGGGTCAAAAGTGATGATGAAGATGTATTTTAGGGAGAGAAAGAGAGAGGGGTGATGTATGTGAAGGAAGAGAGATAATTGTACTGTGCTGGAGAGGGGTGAAGAAGGTGATGAATATGAGGGGAGCGTGTTTATGTTATAGTATGATAGAGATAATATGGATGAAGGGAGATAATCATAATGTATTATTGCAGTTGGGAGGGGCGATGAGGATGGAGATGAGGATGGAATGATTGATTGATTGATTGTTGCTTTAGGTCCAGCGGACTCTTCCGAGGCAAATCAGGACCGGACAACCCCTCCGATCCGCATAAAAGATCTGCTGAAACAACCCCAGTGGGAAAACAGAATGCCCTCTACCGGCCAGTCACTTTACAATAAAGACATCCCACGCAGGGGACGGCTGAGGCTTTACCCCAACTACTCGAACCACCGGTTACAAAAACAAAATAGAATACAAACATCATTATAAATTATCAACAAAACACATACATATAAAATGCCTATATTGCTAAATAATAACATCATAGGAAGCCCTAGTGACCACCCGGTAAAAAGCGTCCAATACTCCCAAGCTGATCCAACAGACCTCATACGCAAACAAGGAGTCTTGTCCAGGAAGAGTTTTCAAGAAAAAAGGTAGGTCATTGATCTAGCGAAGAAGAAGATAGTATAGCAGAGTGATAGGACAGAGCAGGAATGGGAAAGAGCAAATGAGGAAGAGAGCGACAGTGGGAATTTAAAGCACTAAATTTCCAGAAAGTGGGGATACTATTTATACTGAAACCCCCGGCACTCCAACGGGGGTACTGTTGCCGCAGTGAATCGGTCATTCCTATAAAGAAAAGACAGGTTTTCAACTGGGGCTTTCACTTTTCCCTTTATAGGTTAGAACAATCTACAGTGGCAAGATTGCTCATGACCCCAAGGGGTGAGGATGGAATGAATTGGGATTGTGTGACTGAAGTGTAATCGTAATTATTATGTATATTTATATAAACGACTGTGCTTATGGAAGAGGTATGGATTACTAGTATCAAGAGTTGCATTATATTATTGAGATGTAGGTGTAGCATCTTGTATTATTATTATTATTATTATTATTATTATTATTATTATTATTATGTATAACCAGGTCAAGATGGCGGATGGCGGAAGGCGTATTCAGTTATGTAGTATTTGAGTTTTGTAGACGAACTGTTGAGACTCTATATTTGTCTACAGGATTGGGCTGATTTGATGATCTGATGTTGATGATGATGCATGCATGTATGTATGACCACCATCGCTACTGTATCAACATGTTCTGGTAGTTCTCCACCACCATTACTTCCACTTCTTCCTCTACTTCTACCTCTGGTATAGTTCTACGCTTTTACGTGCCGTAGCCGTACCACCGTGCCGTGTGTGCATCCACTTTGGAACCTCTGCCTTTGCAGCCGTGAAGTGTGGACGTTGTCGGGTCTCTTCGCCACCACCGCCACGTCGTTCTTCGGGACTGTGGGCGCCGCCGTTGGAGTCTCCAGTTGCCACAGGAACTACACGCACCACCCCACGCACACACAGATTTGCACAACACGCACCTAAAAACATACTTCATTTATTTAATGTAAATTACTTCATCATGTTGTGTGAATAACTGCTTTAGCTCCTACTGAGCTCTGAATAACTGACAGTTTCTAAACAGAGCTTCTGAACTGTAAGCTAGCTTTGGTGATACGTTTGAATTTCTAAGATTTGCAGCTCTCGTTATTCAGTTGAGAATTGCATTGATTTTGAATTTGATCGTTTATTGCTATTTGCTGCACATTGTTGTGGGAAATCTGTTGATGTATAGTTCTGTTTTTTTCAGTTAAACAAGGGAGGTAACTGTTAGTAAATACTGGATTGGGGGTCTTGATAGGGGTGGAGGGTGGTTTAGCACCCCATTGTCCTGTGTATGCGTGTTTGATTGTTGAATAAAAGTGTGATTGTCTATCTGGCATTTTGTGTTAGTTTTTTTTGTTTGAGTTTTTATCCCTTTCACTCGCTATTTGAGCTGACGTCGCGGAACCCACTCGGGTGACGTGACAACGGTTTGTAGCGTCGAGTCATTGGCAGTGGCAGCTTTCACTTGGTCGACGGTGATGGCGGAAGGAGTAGCAGAGGCTGCGACAAAATTAACGAACTGTTCGGTGGCTTTTTCTTCTCGTGAGGATGGGTGTGGAGAGCTAGATGGGTGTCGCGATAGGTAGTCGGCAGGGTTTCTTTACCTGGACTATACTGCATGCGGACGTCGTACGGCTGTAGGCGGAGTGACCATCGTGATATACGGGCAGGGGGAGACGGTTTGTCCCAAATTGTGAGGAGCGGTCTGTGGTCGGTCACAACTGTAAATTTTGAACCTCTGACGTATATGTCGAAGTGCTCACACGCCCAAACAACGGCGAGTGCCCCTCTTTCTGTTTGAGAATTTCGCTGTTCTATGTCAGTGAGGGCGCGGCTTGCGTAGCAGATTGGTCTGTCTTCTTGTGATAGGAGTGCAGCAATGCCAACAGGACTAGCATCTACCAGGAGTTTAGAATGTTTGTTGATGTCGAAGTAGGCTAGCGTGGCGGTGTGACAAAGTGCATCTTTCACCTTTTGGAAGGCGGTTTCTTCAACTTCTGTCCAGGACCACGGTGAGTCTTGGCGAGTGAGTCGACGGAGCGGTTCGGTGATTGTAGCGAAGTTGTCAATGAATCGGGCTGAGTATTGCGCCATGCCTAAGAATGAGCGCAGTTCAGAACTTGTCGTGGGAGTGTCGGATTCTTTCAGGGCGGAGACTTTGTTGGGGTCAGGTTTCGGGCCTTCTGCATAGAATATGAAACCGTAGAATTCGATTTCATTTCGTCTGAATTCGCATTTCTGCTGATTCAACGTCATTCCGGCTTCGTGGATGCGTTTTAGGGTTGCGTGTAGGACTTTGTCATGGCTGGCGTGGTCGGTACCATACACGATGATGTCATCACTGACGTTGCGCGATCCAGGAATGTCCTCTATGACTGTTTGAATGGCATGCTGGAACGTTTCTGCGGCTGAGTTGATGCCGAAGCTGAGTCGTTTATAGCGATACAGTCCACAGTGCGTTGAAAACGTGGTTATGTAGCGTGATTCTGGCTTAAGGACCAACTGGTGGTATCCAGCTTTGAGATCCAGTTTGCTGAAGACAGTAGCTCCCTGCATGTCAGCGACTAACTCTTCGATGGTAGGCGTGACGTGTCTTGTTCTCACAATGGCTTTGTTTGCATCTCTCATGTCGACGCAGATTCGTATTTCGTCGGGATTTTTCGGTTTGGGGGCAACAACGATTCCGAATACCCATTCGGTCGGACCTGATGCTTTCTCGATTACATCTTCGTTCTTCAGGCGTTTCAATTCTTGCTCTACTTTCTGAGGTAGATTGAAGGGGACACGACTGTGTTTGCGTGCGACAGGCGGTACGGATTTGTCAATGTGGAGGGTAACTTCGAAGTCTCGAAGTTTACCGATGCCTTCACAGATGCCAGGATAGGGACTGAGATCATCAGTGTCATTGACGTCATTGACACCGACGCGTAGATTGCCTAACGCTTCAGGGTGCGTTTGCCTAGCAGGGGCGGGGAGGATCCAGGCATGATCAGGAATTCAGCATTGACAGTTTCATTGAGGCCAGCAACATGGATAGCGGCGGTGACGGACTGACTGGCAGTAAGGGGTGGGGAACCATAGGGGTGGATAGTTCGGTGACAGGAGTCAAACTGAAGACCTTGGCGCTTCAATTTTGATGCTACGGACGTGTTGATGATGTTGCAGGAGGCTCCAGAGTCAATGATCATCAGTATGGGTTCATTTTCGATGATGATTTTCATCTTACCATCACTGGGGCTAAGAGTGAAACTATAGTCATCATCGTCTGAAGAGGGATGTTCGGCGGCGGATTCGCTGGGTTGCGATTCGGTCGGTTCGTCTTGTGAGACATAGTGGACGGCTTTGCGGCGTTCTTGATTGTTATTGTTCTTCGAAGACTGAGATGAGCGGCATACTGATGCGAAATGTCCACGTTTGTTACACTTGTAGCATGTAATGTTCTTTGAGCAGCGGCATTCTGAGCCTGTGTGGCCTTTGGCACCACATCGGGAACACGAAGACAGCATGTGCGAATGAGATGCGGACCCAGGGTTGTCACGGCGAAGATTTTGACGCGGCGGCGGACGATCTGCGGAGCGTGACGATTGCGGAGGGCCAGACGGACGGTGGCGGAGATGTGACTTGACTGCAAATACTTTTGCGTCATCGGCGATAGCGTGAGCCTGTTTTTCTGAGAGTTCTTTGGCGGCGGCGATGTCTAGGCATTTCTTCAGTGTCAAATTGGTTTCTGCAAGAAGTTTGGTGCGTAGCTGTTGTGACAAGCATTTGTCAATTATTTGATCTCTGATGAAATCGTCACTGAATTGATTGAACTCACAGTCTTTGGCTAGCTGACGAAGTCTAGTAGCAAACTGATTGATGCTTTCACCTTCGTTCTGCTTGGTTTGACAAAACAAGTGTCGTTGATACGGAATGTTTTTGGCGGGCTGAAAGTGCGTAGTGAGCGCTTCTTTCGTTTGTTCGTACCCTTGCGGCTCTGGGTTAATCGTGAAAAAAAATGTCCTGAGTTTCGTTCCCGGCGGAATGAAGCTGCAGTTGACGTTTTTGCTCATCGTTGGTACAGCCTGCAGCGGCTGCGAAAAGTTCGTAACTCTTGATCCATCGGCGCCAACGCTGATTTACGGCAGTAGCGTCACCATGCGGATCAAACGGTTGCAACGGCGTAACGGTGATCGGAACGGTATTTGCGGTGCGGGATCGTTTTCAGCCATTGAAAAAGGCTTACCTCGTCGCCAGATATAATGTTTATGGGTTTTATCGGAGTGTGGTTACTTGTGCTTGGGACATTCGGGTGCATTCACTCAGATTCAAAGACGGTTGAAACTCGTGCTTGCTGCTTCGAACGGACATTTATTTCCCAAGTAATCTCCCTTGGTACCATAATACTTCCAGTAGATTTGTATTCGCGGTAGCGCATAGGTACTGCATAAACAGTGATTTAGTTAGAGGGAAGTAACCGTGTTACAACTCTACAACATGCATTGTAGATAATGCGGTTTTGCGTTTTGATCTTGGAGGCGTTCTTTTGTTGTTATTATTTTGTTGTTTTCTCAAAAGCATGTGGTCACCAATGGCCAGGGTTTGAACCAATAAGAAAACGATTTATTTACGAAGTCGGCGTATTGCATTCTGATTGTAGAGTGAGAGACCTGGTAAAAAGTGATTTCGTCGTACTCTATCAAATATCACACAAATGTAAGTCTGTCGTCATTTGTTTTCGTTCAGTTATTATTTTAGGAGATTTCTCATTAACGCAGGTGTTCGTAATTTTTATATTTTATTACTGATGCATACAAATAAAAGTATAAGCCAATGTAACACCTAAGGCACACCTGCTCAATGCCTATGTGAGCAGCACTCTTAGGTTCTCCCACATTTTGCTGGCTGCGGGCTATTTATAGCTTGCCTACACCCTCCCTTTCAGTGAAAGGACAGGAAAGAAGAGCACCGGCAAAGCTATTTATAGCTAACCTGGCTGAACTAACTTCAAAACCTAAAAGCTTTGGTTGAGTCAGTGTGAAGGCAGCAAATGATCACATGTGTTCACAATTTCACCTAATATAATGTACAGTAATTGCGCAAGAACAGCAACCGTGCTTCACCTACCCTTCATTGACTAAACCTGTTGTTATTGTTGTTGTTGTTGTTGTTGTTATTGTTGTTGTTGTTGTTGTTGTTGCTGCTGCTGCTGCTGCTGCAGCTGCCATCTCATACCTCAGTGCGAGGAGATTCTGGCAGTCTCGGAACACATGCTCCACTGACTCATAATATGTTTGTTTCATTAATTATCATTACGTCTCCGTCCGTGTCCTCTACAGTCCATCTGGTGAAGAATGCAGCTGGTACAGCGATTGCCTGCAGAAGCAGATGCTCTGCACGAGTGGGGCAGACGGGTACGCCACAGAATACGCCCAGACGTTTTGCAACAAGTTGCACGATACCATTCCCAAACTATCCGCACAGGGCCAGACGTGGATGAGCTCCGCAAGCAAGTGTCTGCAGGTTGGATCCCTTAGCTATTTTTCGTATCTGTGATTATAGACATAACTAGTGTCTCTGTCATTATAGACATATCTAGCGTATCTGTCATTATAGACATATTGTGTTACACGTTGGTTATTTATCAATGGTTGATTCATCTCCGATGTTTGAATCTTCATAAGTGTAACTCAGATTCGTTTACCCACGCAGCCTGTTCACTCAACAACAAGGCAGGAGTCGTCGTATGAAGTTTTCCAAATTTATTCAGCAAACATTACATTACATTACATGATTATTGCTTTAGGTCCAGCGGACTCTTCCGAACCAATTCAGAACCAGAGAGACGTTATCTTAAAATATTATAAAGTGGTTCAAATCTTAGAAAACGGGCCTGTTACTCTTAAATACTCAAACAAACTTTCACATGCAACCTCTTGAAAAATCTTTAAAACTGATGTATTAAAAATACGTTCTCTTTCTTTAATCAAATCACTGAATTCAAACTTACCAATAAAATCCAACCAACACAACACAAGACGACATGATTTATATGCGATAAAACAAATCAACATCATGTAAGAATTGCAACAGGTGTTGACCATTGCATACTTTAAAAATCTCTTTGAAAGGTATTGAACCAAACTATCTTTCTCTTTCCTCAAACAGAGCAGCACATTTAGACATGAAATGGCGAAAGGAAAAGGATTTATTACATGCAAAGAACCATGGTGGTTCTTCTCCTTTTAAAAGGAAACTGTGGGTGACATAAGTATGCCCAATATGAAGGCGAGATAAAAGTGTTTTTCTTTGCGAGTGGATGCAAAGTTAGGAAAAGAAGTTGACAAATCGAGAAGAATTTTAAATAATTTGTTATTGGTATGGTTAGACCAGTCAGTCTGCCACAGCCGTTTACAATAAGATCCAGTCATACAACGCAGGTCAGAGTAAGGAACAAACTGAAAAATCTCTGAAGGGAAATCGAGATGCAGAGCTTCTTTAGCCGCTCTGTCCAATGCAATATTGCCGCGGGTGCCCATGTGACCAGGGATCCACATAAAAACTCTTTTTACCCTCAGAAACAAGTTGTGTATGGAGGTCATGGATCTCTGCCAGAAAAGGGTTTGATATCTTTCTCGTGGAAAGAGCCTGGAGTGCTGACAGTGAATCAGACATGATTAAAAACGAGTTTCTTTTGGATTGATAAACTTGTTTCAGAGTTAGATGAATTGACTTCAGCTCAGCTGTATAAACAGAACAAAAATCAGGTTGACACTGTTGCAAAGTCTGGTCTAAGTGTCTCCCAGAGACCGACGCAGCAGCAACCGAGTCTCATTTCTTTGACCCGTCTGTAAAACGTTTTTCATATCCTGGGTATAAAGCACACTGTTCTAAGTAAAGTTGGTTATAGATGGTTTCAGATTTATTGTTTTTGAGGAAAGCGGACAATTCCCCGTTAATGTTTGGGGGACGTAATTTCCATGAAGGAGCTTCAGTCTGAAGCTCATCATCGTTGATGGAAGCAACATCGATGCCTGCTTCATTCAAATGAACCTGCATTCTGATGCCAAAACGGAGGAATTGCGTTAGGTTTGGCCTCAAATTTCTGCACAAAATCTGAGTTGAGAACACAGTCATAAGCGGGATTCATGGGATCAGTTTTCAATTTTAAATAGTAATTCAAAGACAAGTTTGTACGTCTCAGCTCCAGCGAAGGTTCGTTAGCTTCCACGTAAAGGCTTTCACAAGGGGAGGTGCGAAAAGCACACAAAGCAATGTGTAGTGCCTGATGAGCAACTGGATCTAACATTTTAAGATCAGACTTTCGAGCAAAACCATAAACAATGCAACCATAGTCTAACTAGGATCTAATTAAAAAACGATAGAACAGCAATAAAGTTTTCTTGTCAGCTCCCCAGTCTGTACCGCTGATAACCTTGAGCAAATTGCAGGCCTGTTGACATTTAGTTTCTAAATCTTCCAGATGAGGAAAGAAGGATAACCTTTAATCAAAATAACACCAAAAAATTTGACTTGTTGGACTGTCTTTATTGGAGATTTATTGAGGGTAATATTAGGATCTTAAATAATTCCGCGTTGCTTGGAAAAGTGAATACATTCGGTTTGTGCTTCAGAAAATGTGAAACCATTTTGTAGTACACTAGTCTTGAACGGCATTGACACATAACTGTAGCTGACGTTCTGCAGATGCCAAGGTTTTTACCTTTGGTTACTAATGCAAAATCATCAACAAACAAAGAATTGTCAATTCCCCGTTTCACTGAATGAACAATATTATTTATTTTAATATTAAACAGCAAGGGAGACAAGATACTACCCTGAGGCACCCCCGTCTCCTGTTCCCTCATATTTGATAAAGATCCTCCAACCTTAACCTGAAAAATTCTGTCCGTTAGAAAATTGGATATAAACAGAGGTAAATGTCCCTCCAAATCCATTTCTTACAAATCTGAAAGAATGCCATATTTTCCATGTGGTATCATACAGCTTTTCCAAATCAAACAGGATGGCAAAGACGTGTTCACCCTGGACGAACGCGTTACGGATAAAAGTTTCCAGTCGCACCAGGTGGTCAACAGTACTTCGACCATTCAGCAAACATCAACTGCATACAAGATCGCTTTCCGAAAATCACTTCAAAGATCATCATCAAAACCATTTCAAATCTCTATCAATCACTCTCTCCCACAAGCAGACAGCACGTTACTTGTATAGCCTCTCTGCAAACGAGAAAAAGTTCGAACATTCCAGCATGACGCAATAACACCCAATCAAAATAAAACTTCTCACCGAAACTATGCACTATTTTACGTCATATAACCTGATTTAAGATAGAAGAATCGCTTAGCTATTACTAGATTTATCGCGAAGCTTCGGTCGATAGTAAACAAGCAACTCTAGAAAATTCGCAACAATATCGACCGACTAAAATTATCAACATTATACAAAGCTTCTTCTAGCAACAATGCAAAATCAAATCAAAGGTAAATACACTCTGTTATTGCATGCTTTGCAAAATAAATGATCGGATCTATCGTGCGCGTCTCAAACGTAACATCTAAGGAATGCGAAAGCAGTGTGCGCAACGTTCACATTTTGACAAAATCTGCACACTTATTATAACATTAATGAAGACAAATTAATACCAGTTTTCTCAGAAAGTTCCATGCATTTGTAAGACTTCCTTTCCTGCATAACACAATAACAGAAGAATCCCACACAGGAGATGCTTTAGTGATGAACTACCATGGTGATGTGATTTAGCTGTCCATGTACTAACGTATTCTTCTCTTTATTAATTGTCGTGTATTTTTAGGTTTTAAAATGTGTGTGATCTCAGTTGGCGCTGGTGCCCCTGTTGCGCTCATTCAGTTACTCGAACTGCACGTCTGTGAAGGATCGAGCGTTCAGATCACACCCCGACTGCTACCTCCGTCCTTCCTCAAGTGCTTCTTCCATGTGCGACTTGCCCTGTGGAGACTGGTGGAAAGTGTTCTGGACTATCAAGGATGCTCTCCCTTCTGACCCTGTGGAGCCCGTGGCTGGCATGATCAAGGTAACCAACTCTCTACCTTGGTTTTTGACTTATATGTATAGCAATGTTAGTCTATGAGCTCATCACCACTCTCACCCCTATTCCTCCCCCCACCCCACCCCAAAAAAAATCAATAAATAATATTTCAAGATCTTTACAAATCCTAAATAGTCCAAAAATGATATTAACAAAAAAGGTTTCCGTCCGTCTTTGTCCGCCGTCCGCATGTGCGAAGTACTCGAAGCTTATTTTATGTATCACAACCAAACTTGGTAAGATGCTGTATATCCAATCCTTTCCTATCCTATCCCGTAACTCGGAGGTCGTTGGGGCACCAGCGTTTTCCATCTTTCTGTGTCCTCAGCAACCCTCATGGCTTCGCTCAGTGTCAAGCCAGTCCATTCTCGAATGTCGTCCTCTCACTTCTTATTCTGTCTTCTTCTACCCCTGTGGGGGTGCCGGGGGTTTCTGTATAAATAGTATCCCCACTTTCTGGAAATTTAGTGCTTTAAATTCCCACTGTCGCTGTCTTTCTCATTTGTTCTTTCTCATTCCTACTCTGTTCTATCAATCTAATATACTATCTTCTTCTTCAATAGACCAGTCACCTACCTTTTTTCCTAAAAACTCTTCCGGGACAAAACTCATCATTTGTGTGTGAGGTCTGTTAAATCAGCTTGGGAATATTGGACACTTTCTGCCAAATGGTCATTAGGGCTTCCTATGATATTATTTAGCAATGTGGGCATGTGTATGTGTTTTGTTGTTATTGTATAATAATATTAATGAGAATAAAACCAATTACTCCATACCGGATCGATCGTCGCCCGGGTCACCGCGCCTTCCGTTGGCCACCAGGAGACACATGTGGACCATACTACAACAACGAGACAAATGACAAGGGTCTGAGATTCTTGGAGTTTGCCAGATACAACAATCTGATACTGGCAAACACGCTTGGTCTCCACAAAAAGTCTAGACGATGGACATGGCACAGTCCCGGTGGGGAGCATCACAACCAAATCGACTACATCATGGTCAAGAAATGCTTCGGATCAAGCATCAACTTTGGCAGGACACGCACCTTTCCAGGAGCAGACATCGAAAGTGACCACGATCTCGTGATGATGTCTTTCCGGCTCCACTTGAAGAAAGTAAACACAGCAATGTGCACTAGACTGAAGTTCGACCTGGACAAACTGCAAGACCCGGAGGTGGCAGAAATATTTCAGGCCACAATTGGAGGGAAATTTGCACCACTGCTCATATTGGGAGCTTGTGAAATAGATGTCAACACCATAACCACCACCTTCAACTCAGCTGTGACAGATGCCACCACGGAGGTCCTTGGAATGCACCGGTCAAAGAAGAAGCTGTTTTGTTTGTTTGTTTGTAGATTATAGTCACACGACACTTTCGCATATAGGTGACTACTGGACCGATTTATACTGACACCAGCGGGCCAGTTGTTGGTAAAGGGGAAAATAATATGATCACACGTTGACCAATCCGGGATTCGAACCAGCGACCTTTCGGTTACTAGCAAGACGCTCTTACCAACTGAGCTACCCGGCCCCACGAAGAAGCTGTGTATCACACCTGAACTTTTATACCTGTGTGATAAACGAAGAGAGATGAAAAAGAAAAAGAACACCTCACAGAGAGCTGAAGAGATAGGCAAAGAGCTGATTCATCGCCTTTTTGTTTTTACATTTTTTATGTCCCAAACAAAAACAAAACCCTTAGTAGTTTGCAGTCTTCATTTTAAAATAAACATGGAGTTCTCAATTCACACATTTTAAGTAACATTATTGCTTGTATAAGTAGCACATTTGTGTTGAACTCAGAATGATGTGATTGAATGTAAAAAACACATTTTATGAAGCAATTGTAGGCTTATTAGCTGTTACACTTGATGTTGGTTTTGTTTTATCAGTAGTCGATTCAGCTCCGATGCTTGAATCCTGATTGGTGTAACTCATATTCATTTATCCACGCAACCTGTTCAATCTTCAAGGCTGGAGTCGGCGTATGCGATTTTCCAACTTTATTAAGCATACATCAACAACTGCATACAATCGCTCAATCGCTTTTTCCACTCTACAATTCTCAACTATCAACCCTTTACAATTCTCTCTCTACTTTCAACTCTCTCTTATTTTGAAACTGTGCGGCACTTATATAGTCTTTCTCTACTCCAGAGAAAGAAAGAAGAGACAATTATAACCAATCAGAAATAATATTTCATCATCACTGTCTCACGTCATACAACCATATTTAGGATGGAAGCGTCTCTAGTTACCACTAGAATTATCCACACGCTTCGATCGATAGTAAACAACCAACTCTAGAAAATTCTCAAATAAAATTCCTATCCTATCCTATCCTGTCCCATAACCCGAAGGTCGTAGGGGCACCACAGATGATCGCTTAACCAGCATACTCCATCTTTCTCTGTCCTCAGCAGCCCTCATGGCTTCGCTCAGTGTCAAACCAGTCCATTCTCGAATGTTGTCCTCCCACCTCTTTTTCGGTCTCCCCCTTCTTCTACCTCCTTGCTCTGTGCCTTGCAGAATGGTCTTTGCAAGGCCTGATGATCTGGTGACGTGGCCATACCATCGGAGTTTCCGTTTCTTCACCACTGTGAGCAGGTCATCGTGTTGTCCAATGGCTTGTGTGATGGTCTGTCGGACTTCAACGTTGGTGATGTGTTGGGTATAGGAAATGCACAGAAGTCTTCTGTAGCACCTCATCTCCATGCTTTGTATTCTTCGTTGGAGATCTGCTGTGAGGGTCCCTGCTTCGCAAGCATATAGGAAGATGGAGATGACCAGAGAGCGCAGCAGTCTTACTTTGGAATGTAGACTGATGGTTCTGTCTTTCCAAATGGGCTTCAACCTTGTCAGGGCAGCAGTTGTTTGTGCGATCCTGGAGAGGACTTCCTGTTGAGACCCATTGTCTGACACAATGGCTCCTTAATATTTGAAGCTGTGCACTGTGTTGAGGGATTGGCCTTGTACTTTGATGTCCGTGTTGATGCCATTGGTGTTGTTGGTCATCATTTTGGTCTTCTCCGCACTTATTTCCATTCCATAAGCTCTGGAGGTGGTGTCAAGCCTCTGTACAAGCTGTTCAAGTTCTTGTTCCTCTCCAGCCAATCCATCAATATCATCCGCAAAACGAAGATTGGAGATTGCTCTGCCCCCTATACTGACTGTGCCTTCGTGATCTGCAAGAGCATCTGACATGATGCGCTCTAGGAAGATGTTGAAGAGTGTTGGAGAGAGTAGGCATCCTTGACGCACACCGATTGTTGTTCTGAACCAGTTCCCGATGACGCTGTTATGGAGGACTGCACTGGTAGCCTTGTCATACAGGCTTTTGATGACTTCTATAATTTTAGGGCTGATGTTGTACACTTTCATGGTTGCCCATAGAGCTGCATGCCAGACTCGGTCAAATGCCTTCTTGAAGTCTATGAACACATGATATAGATGTTGTTGGTGCTGTAGGTATTTCTCACAGATTATTCTGAGGTTGAAAATCTGTTCAGTGGTACTTCGCCCTGCCATGAATCCTGCTTGTTCTTCAGCTATGATTTGTTCAGCTTGTGGTTTCAACCTGTTGAGTATTATTTTCAGGAGGACCTTGCTGGGATGGCTGATGAGGCTGATGGTGCGGTAATTTTCACACTCCTGAAGGTTACCTTTTTTGGGAAGAGTGATGACAAGCGACTGGGTCCATGGTGTAGGCCATTCCCCACTCTGCCAGATCTTGTTGCAGATAATGGTGAGAGCATCAGTCATCGCTTCTCCTCCTGCTTGTAGCAGTTCCGCTGGTATGTTGTCCACTCCCGCTGACTTCCCTTTCTTCAGCGATTGCACTGCTGCCTCAACTTCTTCCCGGAGAATTGGGAGGATTTCTTCTTCTTCTCTGCTCTCGGGACATGCTAGAACTGATGGGTCTCCATTTGGTGTATGGTTGTAAAGGTCAGAGCAGTACTCTGTCCATCTGTCCAAGACTTCTTGTTCTTCTGTAAGGCAAATGCCAGACTTGCTTTGGATAGTGGAGACTTTGGGCTGTTTAACACTTGTCAGCCGCTTCACAGTCTGGTAGGCCTTCTTGCTGTTGTTCTTGTTCAGATTGTTCTCTATTTCCTGGCATTGATCTTCTATCCAGTTCTCCTTTGCTGTGCGCATGCCTTTTCGGATGTCATTGTTGATTTTTCGGTAGACATCAGCTCCCTGTGAGGTGTTCTTTTTCTTTTTTAACTCTCTTCGTTTATCACACAGATCCAAAAGTTCAGGTGTGATCCACGGCTTCTTCTTTGGTCGGTGCTTGCCAAGGATCTCAGTGGCGGCATCTGTTACAGCTGAGTTGAAGGTATTGGTCATGGTGTTGACATCTACTTCGCCTGCCCCCAAAATAAGCAGTGGTGCAAATTTCCCTCCAATTGTGGCCTGAAATATTTTTGCCACCTCCGGGTCTTGCAGTTTGTCCAGGTCGAACTTCAGCCTAGTGCACTTTGCTGTATTTACTCTCTTCAAATGGAGCCTGAAAGACATCATCACGAGATCGTGGTCACTTCCAATGTCTTCTCCTGGAAAAGTGCGTGTCCTGCCAATGTTGATGCTTGATCTGAAGCGTTTCTTGACCATGATGTAGTCGATCTGGTTGTGATGTTCCCCGCCGGGACTGTGCCATGTCCATCGTCTGGATTTTTTGTGGAGACCAAGCATGTTTGCCAGTACCAGATTGTTGTATCTGGCAAACTCCAATAGCCTCAGACCCCTGTCATTTGTCTCGTTATTGCAGTGGGGTCCGCATGTGTCTCCCCAGTTGTGGTGCGCATCTTGGCCAACCTTGGCATTCCAGTCGCCTTGCACTATGACTATGTCCTTCTTCGGCACTTGGTCAAGGACCGCCTGTAGATTTTCATAAAAATCCTCCACTTCGCTGTCTTCATAGTCTGATGTTGGGGCATAGGCCTGGATGATGGTAATGTTGAAAGGGGTTGCTCTCAGACGGATGGTAATGAGTCTACTGGAGACTGGGCGGCAACCCATGACAGTGGCTAGAATGTTCTTGTGGACCAAGAATCCAACGCCGTGTTCGTGCCTGTCATCTCTACCGCTGAAATAGAGCTTGTGGCCTTTGTCAGTCGTTGTTTCACCTAGGCCTTTCCAGCGCAGTTCGCTGATACCTAGAACGTTCCATCGATAGTGGTCCAGCTCGTGGGCCAGTTCTTCTAATTTTCCTTCCGCAGTTAGGGTCCTGACATTCCAGGTTCCTATGACGATGTTGTTTCTCGTGCGGATCTTGCTAGTTTGTCCATCAGTAGCATACTTTTCACCTCCGTCCTGGTGGCCAACGGAAGGCGCGGTCCTTGTGTAGCCGGGCGACGACCGATCCGGCATGGAATTAGTGGATAGCCTCATCATGTGTTGTGTCTTGGGCAAAAAAGACCTGGCAGGGCCCGATCCTCTCCAGGCTGTTGGCCACAGCCGAAATCCACGAATACAGTGTGGCTCGCCTTGGCCCCGAGCACGTGGTCGTTGAACCTGTAGTAACGTGAGGTTCCTCCGCCCTGGCCGGTGACTTCTGTGTAGAAGACTTTCGCCCAGTGATGCCGTGCTAACATCACCCCTGTTAGTCGCCTCTTACGACACGCCGGGAAACGTTGGGTCTATTCTATTTGCCCGAACCCACAGAGCTTAACTAATATTGACCAACTAAAATTAGCAACCTTATACAAAGCTTCTTCTAACAACAATGCAAAATCAAATCAAAGGTAAATACACTCCATTACTTTGCAAAATAAAACGATCAAATATATCGCGCGCGTCCCACACGCAAGCCTACTATCGTGCGCGTTTCACACGTAAGCCTACCATCGCGCGCGTCTCAAACGTAACACCAGCGTACTTCATCTTTCTCTGTTCTCAGCAACTCTAATGGCTTGTCGTTCAGTGTCAAACCAGTCCATTCTCGAATTTTGTCCTCCCACCTCTTTTTCGGTCTCCCTCTTATTCTGCCTCCTTCCACTGGGAATTGCAGGGTGGATTTTGCAAGGCCAGATGATCTGGTGACGTGGCCATATCATCCGAGTTTCCGTTTCTTCACAACTGTGAGCATGTTATCATGTTGTCCAATGGCTTGTGTGATGGTCTGTTGGACTTCACTATTGGTGATGTGCTGAGTGTAGGAAATGCCCAGAAGTCTTCTTTAGCACCTCATCCTCATGATTTCTGCCGTGATTTGACAAAACCGAGTAAGTCCACCTAAGGTCGAAAAGGAGTTTTTTGCGCCATCAAACTTGCAAGAGAATGACGCATCTTACCTGTAAAAATCAAATCCGAACTATGTTTAGATTTGGAGATATCATAGAGTAAGTCCTTGTTAAAAAAAATTTAAGTGGGGGAATAAACTGATAAAACCAAGCAAGTCCCCTGCGATTTTGTTTCGGCGATCCTCTGGCTGATGCTCGAGTTGGCATGATGACGTCATTTTTTACAATAACCTGACAAAGAAAAGTAAGTCCTCCCGACCAATGAGAAAGCGCCTTACGATGAAGTGGACCAGTGAGAATCCATGTTATTGCTGCTGTGCAATATTATTTTCCTGTGAAAATGATGGCGAAATTTCGGTCAGCAAAGGACGTGTTCGGCTTTTTGAAAAAGAGTTTTCTTCATGTACTTTCTTGCCCACCATGAAGGATCCTGTAGATCTTCCGCCTACGCTGCAACTTCCACGAGGTGTGGAAACAAACAAACAAACAAACAAACTATCCTATCCTATCCTATCCTATCCTATCCTGTCCCGTAACTCGGAGGTCGTAGAGGCACCACAGATGATCGTTTAACCAGCATACTCCATCTTTCTCTGTCCTCAGCAACCCTCATGGCTTCGCTCAGTGTCAAACCAGTCCATTCTCGAATGTTGTCCTCCCATCTCTTTTTCGGTTTCCCTCTTCTTCTACCTCCTTGCACTGTGCCTTGCAGAATGGTCTTTGCAAGGCCTGATGATCTGGTGACGTGGCCATACCATCGGAGTTTCCGTTTCTTCACTAATGTGAGCACGTCATCGTGTTGTCCAATGGCTTGTGTGATGGTCTGTCGGACTTCGTCGTTGGTGATGTCTTGGGTATAGGAAATGTCCAGAAGTCTTCTGTAGCACCTCATCTCCATGCTTTGTATTCTTCGTTGTAGATCTGCTGTGAGGGTCCATTCTTCGCAAGCATATAGGAAGATGGAGATGACAAGGGAGCGCAGCAGTCTTACTTTGGAATGTAGAATGATGGTCCTGTCTTTCCAAATGGCTTCAACCTTGTCAGGGCAGCAGTTGTTTGTGCGATCCTGGAGAGGACTTCCTGTCGGGACCCATTGTCTGATACAATGGCTCCTAAATATTTGAAGCTATGCACTGTGTTGAGGGATTGGCCTTGGACTTTGATGTCCGTGTTGATGCCATTGGTGTTGTTGGTCATCATTTCGGTCTTCTCTGCACTTATTTCGATTCCACAAGCTTTGGAGGTGGTGTCAAGCCTCTGTACCAGCTGTTCAAGTTCTTGTTCCTCTCCAGCCAATATTTCAATGCCATCCGCAAAACGAAGATTGGAGATTGCTCTACCCCCTATGCTGACTGTGCCTTCGTGATCTGCAAGAGCATCTGACATGATGCGCTCTAGGAAGATGTTGAAGGGTGTTGGAGAGAGTAGGCATCCTTGACGCACACCGATTGTTGTTCTGAACCAGTTCCCGATGGCGCTGTTGTGAAGGACTGCACTGGTAGCCTTGTCATACAGGTTTTTGATGACTTCAATAATTTTAGGTCTGATGTTGTACGCTTTCATTGTTGCCCATAGAGCTGCATGCCAGACTCGGTCAAACGTTTTTTTGAAGTCTATGAACACATGATATAGATGTTGTTGGTGCTGTAGGTATTTCTCACAGATTATTCTGAGGTTGAAAATCTGTTCAGTGGTACTTCGCCCTGTCCTGAATCCTGCTTGTTCTTCAGCTATGATTTGTTCAGCTTGGGGTTTCAACCTGTTGAGTAATATTTTCAGGAGGACCTTGCTGGGATGGATGACGAGGCTGACGGTGCGGTAATTTTTACACTCCTGAAGGTTACCTTTTTTGGGAAGAGTGATGACAAGCGACTGGGCCCATGGTATAGGCCACTCTCCACTCTGCCAGATCTTGTTACAGATAATGGTGAGGGCATCAATAATCGCTTCTCCTCCTGCTTGTAGCAGTTACGCGGGTATGTTGTCCACTCCCGCTGACTTCCCTTACTTTAGCGATTGCACTGCTGCCTCAACTTCTTCCCGGAGAATTGGGAGGATTTCTTCTTCTCTGTTCTCGGGACATGCTAGAACTGATGGGTCTCCATTTGGTGTATGGTTGTAAAGGTCAGAGCAGTACTCTGTCCATCTGTCCAAGACTTCTTGTTCTTCTGTAAGGCATATGCCAGACTTGCTTTAGATCGTGGAGACTTTGGGCTGTTTGAAACTTGTCAGCCGCTTTACAGTCTGGTAGGCCTTCTTGCTGTTGTTCTTGTTCTGACTGTTCTCTATTTCCTGGCATTGATCTTCTATCCAGTTCTCCTTTGCTGTGCGCATGCCTTTTCGGATGTCATTGTTGATTTTTCGGTAGACATCAGATCCCTGTGAGGGGTTCTTTTTCTTTCTTTTTTTTAATCTCTCTTCGTTTATCACACAGATCCAAAAGTTCAGGTGTGATCCACGGCTTCTTCTTTGGTCGGTGCTTGCCAAGGATCTCAGTGGCGGCATCTGTCACAGCTGAGTTGAAGGTGGTGGTCATGGTGTTGACATCTACTTCACCAGACCCCAAAATGAGCAGTGGTGCAAATTTCCCTTCAATTGTGGCCTGAAATAGTTCTGCCACCTCCGGGTCTTGCAGTTTGTCCAGGTCGAACTTCAGTCTAGTGCAGTATTTACTCTCTTTAAGTGGAGCCGGAAAGACATCATCAAGAGATCGTGGTCACTTCCGATGTCTGCTCCTGGAAAAGTGCGTGTCCTGCCAATGTTGATGCTTGATCGGAAGCGTTTCTTGACCATGATATAGTCTATTTGGTTGTGATGCTCCCCACCGGGACTGTGCCATGTCCATCGTCTGGAGTTTTTGTGGAGACCAAGCGTGTTTGCCAGTACCAGATTGTTGTATCTGGCAAACTCCAAGAATCTCAGACCCCTGTCATTTGTCTCGTTGTTGCAGTGGGGTCCACATGTGTCTCCCCAGTTGTGGTGCGCATCTTGGCCAACCTTGGCATTCCAGTCGCCTTGCACTATGACTATGTCCTTCTTCGGCACTTGGTCAAGGACCGCCTGTAGATTTTCATAAAAATCCTCCACTTCGCTGTCGTCATAGTCTGATGTTGGGGCATAGGTCTGGATGATGGTGATGTTGTAAGGGGCTGCTCTCAGGCGGATGGTAATGAGTCTACTGGAGACTGGGCGGCAACCCATGACAGTGGCTAGAATGTTCTTGTGGACCAAGAATCCAACGCCGTGTTCGTGCCTGTCATCTCTACCGCTGAAATAGAGCTTGTGGCCTTTGTCTGTCGTTGTTTCACCTAGGCCTTTCCAGCGCAGTTCGCTAATGCCTAGAACGTTCCATCGATAGCGGTCCAACTCGTGGGCCAGTTCTTCTAATTTTCCTTCCGCAGTTAGGGTCCTGACATTCCAGGTTCCTATGACGATGTTGTTTCTCGTGCGGATCTAGCTAAATTGTCCATCAGTAGCATACTTAACACCTCCGTCCTGGTGGCCAACGGAAGGCGCGGTCCTTGAGCCGGGCGACGACCTATCCGGTATGGAATTAGTGGATAGTGTCATCATGCATGTAGTGTGTCTTGGGCAAAAAAGGACCTGGCGGTGCCCAATCCTCTCCAGGCTGTTGGGCACAGCCGAAATCCACGAATACAGTGTGGCTCGCCTTGGCCCCGAGCACGTGGTCGTTGAACCTGTAGCAACGTGAGGTTCCTCGCCCTGGCCGGTGACTTCTGTGTAGAAGACTTTCGCCCAGTGATGCCGTGCTAACATTACCCTTGTTAGTCGCCTCTTACGACACGCCGGGAAACGTTGGGCCTATTCTATTCTGTGCCCGAACCCACAAACAAACAGCAACAAATATATTACAGACACACAACAAGGGCAACAAAATACAAGACATACACGTGGTGTAAAGGCAGGAAGATCGCTACAATAGGAAACTGAAAGGAAAATAGTTTTGTATTTTTAAAATTAAATTGGCTGCATCTAATATTATTTTGAAGGGAGAGCAAAAAAAAACCATGACTCCTGCATACCAACCCAGGAATATTAAGTGAGGAATGGCTAAAAACAATAAACACATATACACTCACTGTAACTGCCGCACCCACATCTTACGAAACCCAACTTATATTGTGACTCATCTCGTCTGACTTTTTAACAAAGAAACGAAACGGCCTATGGGACTTACTTGGTTTGGTGAATTTTGAAAACAAGGATTTACTTAATAATAAACTGACAAAACCAAGCGGATTTGACTTACTTGGTTTTGTGAATTTTTTTAACAAGGATTTAATTCAATAATAAACTGACAAAACCAAGCGGGTGACTTGCTTGGTTTTGTCATGTTCTCAACAAAGATCTATCTCAAGAATAATCTGACAAAACAAAGCAAGTCCACAAATAGTCTTAAAACATCAAATCTATCAAACATTTCTGTAACATTCAAGGTATGCACTCTAAAATCGAGGAATTGCATTATAATATGCCCTTAAACTTCCAGAAACGATCGCGTAATATAGCGCAACACAAAACGTCGATTTTCTTGAAAGCAGGTTTTGTGGACTTGCTCGGTTTTGTCAGTTCACGGCAGATTTGGATACTTCGTTGTAGATCTGCTTTGAGGGTTCATGTTTCGCAAGCGTATAGGAAGATGGAGATCACAAGGGAGCGCAGCAGTCTTACCTTGGAATATAGACTGATGGTCCTGTCTTTCGAAATTGGTTTCAACCTAGACAGGGCAGCAGTTGTTTGTGCGATCCTGGAGAGGACTTCCTGTCGGAACCCATTGTCTGATACAATGGCTCCTAAATATTTGAAGCTATGCACTGTGTTGAGGGATTTGCTTTGGACTTTGATGTCCGTGTTGATTCCTTTGGTATTGTTGGTAATCAGTTTGGTATTCTTTGCACTTATTTCCATTCCATAGGATCTGGAGGTGGTGTCAAGCCTCTGTACCAGCTGCTTAAGTTCTTGTTCCTCTCTAGCCAATCCATCAATGTTGTCCGGAGAACGGAGGTTGGAGATTGCTGAGGACAGCACTGGTAGCCTTGCACACAGGTGCCTGTAACCAACAGAAAATGTGAGACGCCCATCATGAAAGTCTGTCGCCAAACATGGGAGCATGTGCATAAAAAAAAAAAAACCTTCTCAATCGTCCCACTTCCTTTTCTGCATAAAGCCTATCGAAGGGAACTTCGACCAAAATACATTCCTGTTCCGTGAACACAAAAAATAAACACATCTGTTGACCTGTGCACAGCATGGTCAACTGAACTTGTTTAAAGTAGCCGCTGGAACCATTGACTTTGAGTCTAATGCTTCCATCTCTGACTTCCAAGTCACAAACATTGTCTTTTAATTTCTCTGTGAGGTTTTCTCCCTCTTTCATCACAGGGCACTTTACTTCCACAATGCCTTGTGGTGTCATGCCATCTGGACTGGCAGATAGCCATGGCTCTGTAAGGCAAACAAATGTTCCATGAGTGGTGACACTGTAACCCATGTTGGCAAGTACTTCCAGTGCCTTGGGTTCACTGGCGTTCCCATGGCGCATTCCCCTTAAAGGAGGGGTAGATCTGTTCCCTCATAAAATTGTCAGGATTAGTCTGCAACCTGATGGGAACCTTCTTGGCAGAACTTGCCGTGATGCGCAGTCGTCAAGCATCGCGTCACATATCCGATGATGCCTGCCCCAAATTTCTTCTCTCCAAAGCCTCTCGTTGTGCTTGGTTTAGCACAACATACTGTTCAAAAAAGATCTTACACGTGCTGCAGATGGAGGATGGCGCAGAGTGCTCCTGATGGTGACAGGCAACGGAAGCAAGCGATTTTGCTTTTGCAAACATCGCCTTCATCGTGTTGTCCAATGGCTTGTGTGATGGTCTGTCGGACTTCGTCGTTGGTGATGTCTTGGGTATAGGAAATGTCCAGAAGTCTTCTGTAGCACCTCATCTCCATGCTTTGTATTCTTCGTTGTAGATCTGCTGTGAGGGTCCATGCTTCGCAAGCATATAGGAAGATGGAGATGACAAGGGAGCGCAGCAGTCTTACTTTGGAATGTAGAATGATGGTCCTGTCTTTCCAAATGGCTTCAACCTTGTCAGGGCAGCAGTTGTTTGTGCGATCCTGGAGAGGACTTCCTGTCGGAACCCATTGTCTGATACAATGGCTCCTAAATATTTGAAGCTATGCACTGTGTTGAGGGATTTGCTTTGGACTTTGATGTCCGTGTTGATTCCTTTGGTATTGTTGGTAATCAGTTTGGTATTCTTTGCACTTATTTCCATTCCATAGGATCTGGAGGTGGTGTCAAGCCTCTGTACCAGCTGCTTAAGTTCTTGTTCCTCTCTAGCCAATCCATCAATGTCCGGAGAACGGAGGTTGGAGATTGCTGAGGACAGCACTGGTAGCCTTGCCATACAGGCTTTTGATGATTTCAATAATTTTTTGGCTGATATTGTACGTTCTCATATTTGCCCACAGAGCTGCATGCCAGACTCGGTCAAACGCTTTTTTGAAGTATACAAACACATGATATAGATGTTGGTGCTGTAGGTATTTCTCACAGATTATTTGAAGGTTGAAAGTTTGTTCAGTCGTACTTCGCCCTGCCCTGAATCCTGCTTACACTTCAGCTATGATTTGTTCAGCTAGTGGTTTCAACCTGTTGAGTAGTTTTATATTTTCACGAGGACCTTGCTGAGATGGCTGATGAGACTGATGGTGCGGTAATTTTCACACCCCTGATGGTTACCCTTTTTGGGAATAGCGATGACAAGCGACTGGGTCCATAGTGTAGTCCACTCCCCACTCTGCCAGATCTTGTTACAGATAATGGTGAGGACGTCAATCATCGTGACTGTTGCAGTAATTTTCACACCTCTGGGCGCTCATTTTCATGTTAAATATTGCACGTTACATTAGGAGCATGTGAGTCATATGGGCTTTGCCCTTCTAGCTGGTTGTTTCCTTTTCCTTCTCCCTCACCTCTCCTCCCACTCCCTTCACATTGAGTCCCTCCACAATCCTTCCACCCAACGTCTTGCTCATAGCCGTTCTACTCTCTCTCTCTCTCTCTCTCTCTCTCTCTCTCTCTCTCTCTCTCTCTCTCTCTCTCCCTCTCTCTGTCTCTCTCCCTCTATCTCGTAGGTCAAAGTTCATCACGGGGTGATATTTACAAAGCAATGTACCCAGTGGATAAATACACGAATTTGTACTGTAGTGTACTGTGATATACTGTAGGGTTCTGTAGTGTACTGTAGGGTACTGTAGTGTACTGTGATATATTGTAGTGTACTGTGATATACTGTAGGGTACTGTAGTGTACTGTGATATACTGTAGTGTACTGTGATATACTGTAGTGTACTGTGATATACTGTAGGGTACTGTGATATACTGTAGGGTACTGTGATATACTGTAGGGTACTGTAGTGTACTGTGATATACTGTAGGGTACTGTAGGGTACTGTAGTGTACTGTGATATACTGTACTTGTACTGTACTGTGATATACTGTAGGGTACTGTAGTGTACTGTGATATACTGTAGGGTACTGTAGTGTACTGTGATATACTGTACTTGTACTGTAGTGTACTGTGATGTACTGTAGGGTACTGTAGTGTACTGTGATATATTGTACTTGTACTGTAGTGTACTGTGATATACTGTAGTGTACTGTGATATACTGTAGTGTACTGTGATATACTGTAGTGTACTGTGATGTACTGTAGGGTACTGTAGTGTACGGATTTTACCTACACGTGGCGGACTTACCCACTGGGTAATTAACTGCTTGATGATATTACCCATGGTTATCCAATACACGAACTAACACAGTTTCTACACGAACGCCTAAAACATCTATTTATAGCTTTCATAACCACTCACTAAACTCACTAAATACATAAACAAATAATGCGGTTACGAGGGAAACTGTCGCTTTACACAAGGTGAGCTTCTTTTTACTAACGTAACTAGTCAGTTGCTCCTTTGGCGACGCAAGGAAAAAAGTTCTTGCAAGTAGGCCGGTGCTTAAAGAGAGGTCCTTTGCGGCTGTGGCGGGTTCCACATCTCATGTGGAACCTAGCGCACACCCGACAGTGGACACTGCCGTGAGTAAAATAACACAGATTTTGGAAACGTTGTGCAAACGGATGGATACTCTCGAAAAGATGCTTGCTTTGTTTGCCCAGAAGGGGGTTTCTCCAGCCCCACCGAATCCACTGGAGAACGTGACGACGGGCACGTCAAAAACCGTCACTCCAAGCGCGCAGACGGCCGCGCCAAAAGCCGTCACTCCTGCCACGAAGGAGGCTAGGCCTCATGCCACCGCACCAGCAACGACCGGTTTTTAGCGACCGGGTAGTTGCTGGGGCGACTAAAATCCTAGTTACCCAGCAGAAGAGCGTCAGAGGAGGAGAGGGAAAGATTGGCAGGGGTGAAGGGGAGAGGGAAGATATAAAATCTGGTGCTGGGGAGAGGGGGAGGAAGTCCGCTGGCAGCTCGGGTTCCGGGTCTTTGACAAAGAATCAAAGGCCCGGACCCCTTTCTTCCAAGCCCCAGCAGCCTCTCGAAACGGAGAACCGTTTCGGGGGGTTGATGGAACATGAAGAGATGGACGAGGGTCCAAAAGATACAGAGACATAATTGTGCTCTCGGAGATGAAACTTTTAGCATTCTTTTACTTAATTTTTATGTCCATTTTACAATGGAACATCCGAGGGATAAGGGCAAATTATGAGGAGCTATGCTGTCTGCTGACAGAGCATCGACCTGAAGTATTGGCCCTTCAGGAAACTCTCCTGTCAGAAAAACATCCTCTAGATATTACTGGTTATTCCTCTCTAGATTGTTTATCTTCTAGAGGCGTTTCACTCTTTATCCATAGAAATGTCCCATTTAATCCAATTTTACTTAATACAAGTTTACCAGCAGTTGCAGCTAGAGTATCTCTTTTTAAATCCCTCACAGTTTGTTCTCTATATTTGACACCATCAATAAATGTAACTAAAAGTGAACTTGAGAATTTGGTCCAACAGTTACCTCCCCCTTTTTTGTTGTTGGGAGATTTTAATGGACGCTCTCCCCTGTGGGGTAGTGATCGTACCGATTCTCAGGGTAAAATAATTGAAGACATTTTAGACTCGTTAAACCTAGTAACTTTGAACGAGGGTGCTCCAACTTTTTCCTGTTCTAGAACTGCTTCTTTGTCCCACATTGATATATCGATCTGTGATCCCTCCTTACTTTTGGATTTTAAATGGACAGTTTTAGAAGATCTCCATGGCAGCGACCATTTCCCGGTTTATTAAAACATGATTCAGATAACCTTGAGCAAACTCATGGCAGGTGGAAACTGAAACAAGCTAACTGGAGTCTGTTTTCTAACCTGTCTGAGGCCCAGCTACGTGCTAAGAACCAGGAATTTTCAAATGCCTTAGATCCAATACAGCTTTATACTGACATAGTTATTAACAGTGCCAAGGAGTCCATTCCGCAAACTTCGTCAAACCCTCACACACTTAAAAAACCCTGGTTGACGATGAATGTAGAAAACTTCAGCAAGCTCGTAAAAAAGCTTTAAGAACTATGTTTTTACACCCAAGCACTGAAAATAAACAAAACCACCAACGTTTGCGAGCGCAATGCCGACAGCTCTTCAAACGAAAGAGAAAGGAATCGTGGAGAGGTTTCTGCTCCACGCTTAATTCAAAAGCGAAACTGTCGAAGGTGTGGAAAGTAGTCCGCAAACTCAAAAATAGAAGTAACAAACAGGTGAGCCCATGCCTTACTGTGCAGGGTGACGTAATCGGAGATAAAAAATTAGTAGCTGATCTTTTGGCTTCTTCTTTTGCTGCAAATTCTTCCTCTGAAAATTATTCTGTCCCTTTTCAAACAGTTAAAACCTGTAAAGAAAAACAACAGTTAAATTTTACCTCCAATAATTCTGAAGATTACAACATTCCGTTTTCATTAGTCGAACTTGATGATGCAATTAACAAAAGTGCAGATTCAGCAGTTGGACCGGATGATGTACATTATCAATTTCTCAGACATTTAACAAGGTACTCACGGTCTCAACTGCTGGACATCTTCAATCAGCTCTGGATCACTGGCACCTTTCCTCCCTCCTGGAGAAAGGCCATTATTGTACCCATCCCTAAACCTGGCAAAGACCATACTAACCCGACAAACTATAGACCAATAGCCTTAACGTCTTGCTTATGCAAGACGCTAGAAAGAATGGTTTATTCTCGTTTACTGTGGTATCTGGAAACAAATAATATTTTATCCAACACTCAGTGTGGCTTTCGAAGTGGTCGAAGTACTGTTGACCACCTGGTGCGACTGGAAACTTTTATCCGTAACGCGTTCGTCCAGGGTGAACATGTCGTTGCCATCATGTTTGATTTGGAAAAGGCTTATGATACCACATGGAAATATGGCATTCTTTCAGATTTACAAGAAATGGGTTTGAAGGGACATTTACCTCTGTTTATATCCAATTTTCTAACGGACAGAATTTTTCAGGTTAAGGTTGGGGGATCTTTGTCAGATACGAGAGAACAGGAGATGGGAGTGCCTCAGGGTAGCATCTTGTCTCCCTTGCTGTTTAATATTAAAATAAATAACATTGTTCGTTCCGTTAAACGGGGAATTGACAATTCTTTATTTGTCGACGATTTTGCATTGGTAGCCAAAGGTAAAACTTTGGCATCTGCAGAACGTCAGCTACAGTTATGTGTCAAGGCCGTTGAAGACTGGGTTTTACAAAATGGTTTTAAATTTTCGGAAGCAAAAACTGAATGTATTCACTTTTCCCAGCACCGGGGAATTATTCAAGACCCTACTATTCTCCTCAATAAAACTCCAATAAAGGCGGTCAAACAAGTCAAATTTTTGGGTGTTATTTTTGATCAAAAGCTATCTTTCGTTCCTCATCTGAAAATTTTGAAAACTAAATGTCAACAGGCCTGCAATTTGCTCAAGGTTATCAGTGGTACAGACTGGGGTGCTGACAAGAAAACTTTATTGCTGTTATATCGTTCTTTAATTAGATCCAAGTTAGACTATGGTTGCATTGTCTATGGTTCTGCTAGAAAATCTTATCTTAAGATGCTAGATCCAGTTGCCCATCAGGCACTACGCATTGCTTTGGGTGCGTTTCGCACTTCCCCTTGTGAAAGCCTTTACGTGGAAGCTAACGAACCCCCGCTGGAGCTGAGACGTACAAAATTGTCAATGAATTACTATTTAAAATTAAAAACTGATCCTATGAACCCTGCTTATGACTGTGTTTTCAACCCAGATTTTGTTCAGAAATTTGAATCCAAACCTAACACAATCCCTCCGTTTGGCATCAGAATGCAAGTTCATCTGGAAAAAGCAGGCATTGATGTTGCTTCCATCAACGACGATGAACTTCGGACTGAAGCTCCCCCATGGAAATTATATACCCCAAACATTAATTGGCAGTTGTCCGCTTTCCTTAAAAACAATACCTCTGAAACCGTATATAACCAACTTTATTTAGAACAGTGTGCATTATACCCAGGATATGAACAACTTTTTACAGACGGGTCGAAGAAAGGAGATTCAGTTGCTGCTGCGTCTGTCTCCGAGAGACGCTTAGACCAGCCTTTGCAACAGCGTTTACCTGATTTTTGTTCTGTTTATACAGCTGAGCTCAAGGCAATTCATTTAGCTCTGAAACAAGTTTATCAATCCAAAAGAACCTCATTTTTAATCATGTCCGATTCATTGTCAGCACTTCAGGCTCTTTCCACGAGAAAGATATCACACCCTTTTCTGGCAGAGATCCATGACCTCCATACACAACTTGTTTCTGAGGGTAAAAAGATAGTTTTTATGTGGGTCCCTGGTCACATGGGCATCCGCGGCAATGTTGCAGTAGACAGAGCGGCTAAAGATGCTCTACATCTCGATTTCCCTCCAGAGATTTTCCAGTTTGTGCCCTACTCTGACCTACGTTGTATGACTGGATCTTATTGTAAACGACTGTGGCAGACTGACTGGTCTAACCATGTCAACAACAAATTATTTCAAATTCTTTCCGATTTGTCCACTTCTTTGCCTAACTTTGCGTCCACTCGCAGAGAGGAAACAGTGTTATCTCGCCTTCATATTGGGCATACTTATGTCACCCACAGTTTCCTTTTAAAAGGAGAGGAACCACCATGGTGCTTTGCATGTGATCAATCTTTTTCTGTTCGCCATTTTATGTCTGAATGTGCTGATTTGATTGAGGAAAGGGAAACATATTTTGGTTCCATACCTTTCAAAGAGATTTTTAAAGTATGTAATGGTCAACATCTGTTTCAATTTTTACATGATGTTGGTTTGTTCTATCGCATATAAATTGTATCGACATGTTTTGTTTAGTTTGGATTTTATTAGGACTGAATTTAGTGATTTGATTGAAGAAAGAGAATATATTTTTAATACATCAGTTTTAAAGAAGTCTCTTAAAGAGGTGTCATGTGAAAGTTTGTTTGTGTATTTAAGAGTAACAGGCTTGTTTTTTAAGACTTGAATCATTTGATAATATTTTAAGATAACGTCTCTCTGGTCCTGATTTGGCTCGGAAGAGTCCGCTGGACCTAAAGCAATAACCTTGTATTGTATTGTAGTCAGTAAACAAAATAATAAATATACCAAATAAATAATTAAAAAAAGAACAATCAGTAAATAAATTAATAAATACACATATACATGAACCCTGGATGCCCCACCAATTCTGAGCCCATTCCCTGGGCTCCCCAGAGAAAAATGGCATTTTTAGCATGCTTTTAGTAAAACAACCAAAACATCAACCAAAGTGTTAGACAACCCAAAGTACTTCAAATGTCATCTCTTCATCTTCATTATCATCCCACAATTGATCGATTACTTCCTGAGTTGTGTACAGTCGCTCAGCGACGCTTCCTTGATTTGTAGACCTTCGTTTCATGACGCAGAATTGAGAAAAAAAACGTCACAAAAACACGCACTGTGCTCGCACTAGAGCGCAGACATTTTGCTTTACCTTATTCCCAATAACCCTATTCCAAACAGCAAGACTGTACTAGAAAGAACAGTAAGCTTTGTACGGACCGCAAGACTAAGGTAAGGTTACGAGACCGGTTTATCGGTCTATCGGGGCAAAGCTGTTTAAGGGCTAGACCGATATATCGGTCTTTCGGGTTCTAAAGGTTAAGAAAATAATAACAAAAGAACCGGGAAACTAAAACATAAACAATCTATAAAATTAAACAAATCTATTTTAAAATCAAGTGATTGTTCGCACTATTTCGTCAAGTTTATTTGGTCTTTGTGCTTGCAGGTAGGGAGAGGATGCGGCAACTGGACAAAGCTATGCTTCCAACAGAAACAGGGCATTACACTGTTAAAGATAAACATGCAGCTGCCTCTTCGGTTGGTCGTCAAGTCAGATGGCCGGGTCCAGACCGACAGTATTGCGATGTCCGCCCAAGAGTTGCAATACTCCAGGCTCTCACTGCAGCTGGCAAATGGAATCGCCAAAGATCTAGGTTGGGCAGAGAAGGGGTTGATCTGGTTCGCCTTTGGAGAGGCAACCTATAACAACACGGTCATACTAGCCAACATTCTGCTGGCTGACAGGCAATCCTACGGACTATCGGTGTACAGCAGCTCGCAGCCGCCAAACCTGACCATGACGATAGAAGTCGCCGCCGACGCCTTTCAGTCTGGCGCCCTCAACGACGTCAAGGTTGATAATTACTACGTGCAGTTGCTCACCCTGTCGACCTGTATGGACGGGGACTGCCAGCAGCCGGAGCTCAAATCCACAGCGCCCTTTAACGCCAACTTCGATCCCAATAGTGGCGTCGTTTGCCAGGCTTCCATGGCTCTGGCCATTGTCTCGTGCTTGTTCGTCTTTCTCCTTTGCTAGAAACAGCCTGCAAGTTTCCTTTGGTCCGATATGGGGACCACCGGTCCGATACCAGAATGGAGGTCACGTGACATGTTATGATAATTATAGATCTACTTCTGTGTAACGGGCTTGTTAAAATTCCCTTTTTAAGCACATCATGATTTGCATTAAGCCAAACCACCTTAGCTTCTTAACCCAGAAGAATTTATTTATTTTTATCTTTTACTAACTCTTTCGCTGAACTTTGGGCTTCGCCGTCCAGGTTACTGCTTGTGAGCCAAGTGGCACTCGAGGGCACCAGAAGCTAATTTGTGACAAACCTCGTGGTAACCACTGGGGTCCTTTTTAACATTGTTTGCTGGATTCTACCTTTCGATTTTTCTTGTCCTTCTTTTAGAAAGAAAGTACATCCTTTTTCCTTTCTATCTCTCTTGTCCTAGTTTTAGATAATAACATCTAAGTATTTTTCTGTTTCTTCCTTTAAACAACCCCGTTGGAGTGCCGGAGGTTTCTGTATAAATAGTATCCCCACTTCCTGGAAATTTAGTGTTTTAAATTTCCACTGTCGTTGTCTTTCTCCTTCCTATTATTTTGCAATGTAGCCATTTTATATGTATGTGTTTTGTAGACATTTTATAATGTACATTTTACATTTTAGTATGCCCTCAGCGTCCCCTGCGTGAAATGCCTTTATTGTTTGTTTGTTTGTTTAATTAGTTTATGGTCCCCTCTCTTCCCGATAAGGATTTTCAGAGAGGAGACCTTCTCTCATGCCTTTATTGTAAAATGACAGGCTAGTGGTGTGCCTAGGGCTGTTTCAGCAGATCTTTTATGCGGATCAGGGGTGAGTCCTCTTTCAGCAAAGTTGTGGTCTTGATTTTGTGGTCCTGATTCGGCTCTTTGCAGTCCGCTGGACCATGCAACCAATGAATAACTCACTCCTCCTTTACAATCACTCTCTTTCTTTTGTTCCTACGTTCATTCGTTATCTTTTTTTTTTCATGGCTTACTTTTTATTGACCAACTTCGCATCTTTCTTTTCTTCTTTCTTGTTGTTGCCCTTTTTGTATCTGTTCTCTGCTTTTCTTTTTCTTTCTTTTTTTCTTCCTTTATTTCTTTACTTTAATTTCTGTTTTTCTACATTTTTCTTTTTTTTCTCTATTTATTTATTATATATATTTTTTTCTTTATTTCTTTGTATTCCCCTCTCTTTAAAAATTATTTCGATTCCTACCAACACCCTTTAACAGTCCCACATCTGTATTTTCATTTTTTTTAAATTTAATGTAATTTTAGGTATATATAGTAAATGTAATATAATTTTAGGTATATATAGTAAATGTAATCTAATTTTAGGTATATATAGTAAATTTAATGCAATTTTAGGTATATATAGTACATTTAATGTATATTTAGGTATATATATATATATATATATATATATATATATATATATATATATATATATATATATATATATATATATATATATATATATATATATATATATATATATATATATATTGTAAGCCCCTCCGGTTGGCTTGTAAAATATTTCATTTGTAAAATAATAAATTAGTATATATAGTAAATGTAATATACTTTTAGGTATATATAGTACATTTAATGTAAATTTAGGTATATATATATATATATATATATATATATATATATATATATATATATATATATATATATATATATATATATATTGTAAGCCCCTCCGGTTGGCTTGTAAAATATTTCATTTGTAAAATAATAAATTAGTATATATAGTAAATGTAATATACTTTTAGGTATATATAGTACATTTCATGTAATTGTAGGTATATATAGTAAATTTAATGTAATTGTAGATATATAGTAAATTTAATGTAATTTTAGGTATATATAGTACATTTCATGTAATTTTAGGTATATATAGTAAATTTAATGTAAATTTAGGTATATATATATATATATATATATATATATATATATATATATATATATATATATATATATATATATATATATATATATATATATATATTGTAAGCCCCTCCGGTTGGCTTGTAAAATATTTCATTTGTAAAATAATAAATTAGTAAATTGTAAGCCTCTTTGGATGGCTAGTAAAACATTTTGTTGTAAATTGATAAATTAGACTATTAATTAATTAAATTCTAATAACTAGGTTGCATGTTTGTTATACATGTACCTTGGCATACAAGCACTGAAGCAGACGACAAGGTGGAGAATGCAGGTACTAGAGATATTGTGTTACTGTGAACTGTGTTTTTCTAGTGGTGTAGAATGTGATCATCGAATTGTATCTGATATTGATTTCTGTGAATGTGTGTAGAGCAAAATATTCTTATTTTATCTAGGGATGGTTATCAATACCAGATCTAAATTTCGAAGCTAAATTTTGTGTATGCAGTGAAAATGGCATACCTGTGAAGAATTATTTTAACGAATTTTTGGATGTGTTGTGTGGCGAAATTTGAGTGGATAATAGATTTTTTTCAGAGTTGCTATGATCGTTTTGTGAAGAAAAATGTGATTGCTCAGTAAACTGTAGAATTGATTGATTGATTTATTATTGCTTTAGGTCCAGCGGACTCTTCCGAGCCAAATCAGGACCGGACAACCCCCGATCCGCATAAAAGATCTGTTGAAACAACCCCAGTGGGAAAATTGAATGCCCTCCACCGGCCAGTCACTTTACAATAAAGACATCCCACGCGAGGGACGGCTGAGGGTTGACCTCAACTACGCGAACTCCCCGATTACAAAAACAAAATAGAATACAAACATCATTATAAATCATCAACAAAAAAAACATACATATAAAATGCCTATAGTGCTAAATAGTACATTCATAGGAAGCCCTAGTGACCACCCGGCAGAAAGCGTCCAACATTCCCAAGCTGATCCAACAGACCTCATACACAAACAAGGAGTCTTGTCCAGGAAGAGTTTTCAAGAAAAAAGGTAGGTCATTGATCTAGCGAAGAAGAATATAGTATAGCAGAGTGGTAGGACAGATCGGGAATGGGAAAGAGCAAATGAGGAAGACAGCGACAGTGGGAATTTAAAGCACTAAATTTCCAGAAAGTGGGGATACTATTTATACTGAAACCCCCGGCACTCCAACGGGGGGAACTGTTGCCGCAGTTAATTTGTCATGCCTACAAAGGCAAGACAGGTTTTCAACTGGGGCTTTCACTGTACCCTTTATAGGTTAGAACAATCTACAGTGGCAAGATTGCTCATGACCCCAAGGGGTAGTAAACTGTAGAAAAGAATTTCCGGTTGCCATCCGTAGTCAAGGTAACCTGATTAAGAATTTTAGCGGGAGTCTAGATCTAAATAGTAGACTTAGTGTTCTTATGAAGAATTAATTCTAGCCTTTCCGCTGTCTGTATTTTTGTTGGTCTTTTTTAACAAATTGAATTATAAATGAAATGTAGTGTAGAGGAGAAGTTTTAGATTAGGAATTGCAATTATAAAGAGAAAAGAAACAGTCCAATGGAAGAATTGCACAGGCCCTTATGTTTACATTTGGAGAAGTCCGTGCAAAATTGTGTTAATCCCGGTGCAGCTATCCGAGTCACTTGGAGCACTAATCCTAAGTGTTTAGGGTTGCTAAAACACCGACTCTCGTTTTTCTACACCGATTAGAAATATGTTTGCACCGGGTATAAACATAGAAGAAAAAGTTGAATGGGAGAATTACACAGAGCCTTTTCGTTTACAGTCCGGAGAAGTCGGTGCAAAATTGTGTTAATCCCGATGCAGCTATCCGAGTCACTTGGAGCGCTAATCCTAAGTGTTTTAGGTTGCTAAAACACCGACTCTCGTTTTTCTGCACCGATTATAAATATGTTTGCACCGGGTTGGAATAGGTCGATTAGCCATACCTTTAAAATTGGCGGCCATTTAGGTGCGCAACCGGTGCAAAGCTGTTTGAACCGGTGTATTTTCTTTAAGAATTATCAGATCTTACTCCTCGATGGTTCATAATAAAGTATGACAAATAAACTTCTTACCTATGTTAACGGTAGACCCTGTTATTTTCCAAGAACCAGTACATTTGACTAAAATCCGTATACACTAGAGTGTTTTACCTCTCTCCATGATATATGAATGTTAAAACTAATATCTGATTTGCTAGTATAGATCACGTGTTGTGAAACATGGATGCTGATTGGCTGCTTTACCCCTTGTTTCAGTTATAAAAGGAGATGGTAATGGCGGTGAACGCTCTTACGCTGATTTTGATTAAAGAAGATGACATCTTGAATTTGAAAGTAAAATTTTGTTAGGTTTAGGCGTCCGTGGACTTAGTTTTTTTTCTCCCTTCCTTTCAACACTATTTTCGGCCTTTTTGGAACTTTAGTATTACAATAGCACAATAAGTCCACGTAAAGAACAAAATTTCTATCTAAATTCTCCTAAATCGGTAGATATTGTATTACGAAAATATGAAATTTCTAAATTCTGAAGATTATTCTCGAAAGTTATGAATGGATTTGAATACTTGATCCTCTGTGTTCTAGTTCTGATTCTCTGTGGTAGGCTGGTAATAATGTTTTGAATCTACATCGTTTCAACATTTTTGTTTTTTGACAAAATACCAAGAATTTTCTTTTCTTTATGTATTTAACCTAAATAATAATTTTTAGAACCTTAGAAAAACATGCAACAACCTGAAATCTGTAATCTATTATTATTTCGTTACAATTATAGAATGAAATATTTAACAGAACTTAAATAATTATAAATTTTATATTATGAAATTTCCTGGAAGTAAATATCTTTTATGTTTCAATAACTATTTTTGAAAGAAAGACAACTGTTTATATTTTTGATGACTGTGAGCAAAACCCAAAAACCAACCCCAAAGAAGAAAATAAATTATTTTTCCATTTCCTCATCATCTTGTGTGTGGTCTTGTTTGTATAACATGTTTTGTGAAGTGTTGTTTAAATAAATTTGTGTTTAGTTTATTATTTTGTTTACTTTCTAATTATTCTAATTGTTTAGTATAAGATACAACTCTGATTCTATCTTTTATTGAAACTGACCATTGCATTTTCATTTCACGCATCTCAATTAAACTTTTATAATTTATATAAATACGATTTCTAAATAAAATTAACAGTATTTTACACACAACATTAAATATTGAAGGTAAATAAATTTTTCTCTGATAGACCTTTGTTTCCTCAGGTTGTGGTTTGGGGAGGCATCCATCCTAGTAATTTTTAAATGCATTCTCTCCGCTGTGGACGGGAGGTGTTGTCTTTGGGTTGTGGATTTGGATGTCTCGGCGAGCCTATACCTGTGGAAAGATCGGTTTGTCAGAGATGATGTCAGAACTGATATTTTTATTGAACCCGCATCTCTTGTGAGCCCTATGAAGCCTTCCTGACGAACCTGCGTGGTGTACTTTTTGGGGGTTCTCTTTTTGTGGAAACCAGTGCACCATGGGGGTGAAAGGGGCTTACAATATACATTGGTACATGGTAAATCATTTTTAGCAGACTACACCAGCTGTCCTCAATTACAGAACCATCATGAAAGAGGAAAAGTGTCCGTAGCTGAGGAGTTTCCAAAACTGGAGAAAACAAAATCAATACAAATCATTCAATTTGTTCCCAGCAAATGCCAGTATGTCATTTTTTAATCCGTAATTGAGGACATCTGGTGTAATCATTATTTAATCAACAAACATTGCATTCTTTCACTCATCTTGCACACTTTAAGACCTGGGACCAAACTTTATGGTTGCACCACCTTCATGTCAAACAGTAGTAGCATTAATTTAATTATTTGGTTCAAATTATTTCTGATTTTGTAAAACACACTTTTTAATGCTATATACAATAATATTAATTATAACAAAAATAAAGACTGCAATTAAAATATTAAACATGTCTTACAAAGCGCTCACATACAGTTTACACATACATGTACATGCAAGATAAACAAATATATACATAAATGTGCTTACCCACAGCTAGAATGCATAGATGACAGCAAAACAAGTTCAGTAATTACCATGACAAAAACTACAGCAACAAAAAGTCAAAACATATGTTCAAAAACAATTTTACAAAATTACTAGAACAAAAAGCATGTTTTGTCCTTTTAAAACAACAGGTAGATAATTAAAGTACAGAAGCTAAATGTGGTCAGAATGGTTACGATAATCAATAACAAAATGTGACTTATAGGGCTACTATCATAATCAAATATGCTCAAACTCACAGATCAGATCGGCACAACAGTGTGAGCAACAGAGATTACATATATATGTACACGGAATACATAATATTTTTACATCAGACAAAAACGCTGAAGCAAATAGGATCTTGTTTGTGTATGCCAGTATGGGCATTCTAACCACTAACAATACGATATATAAATCAACAAACCACCAACAGAACTTTAGATATTTTCAAGACAAGATGGGTCAAAGGATCCCTTGCAAGACAAAACTAGAGGGGTAGGAGTAAGGGGTAGGGGTGGGGGGAACAATAGGTCAATACTACAGTTGCAGCAATTGTAGCCCTGATTTTTACCCACCAGCTGGGTTAACGGGACATGAAAGATAAGGGTACTTTTTTTTTAAATTGTGTCAAAGTGAAGTTCTGCACCAATGTGGATTAACAGTAACACTCAAGATTCAAAACCCGCTTCTATGTTATATCTCAGAAGAGAAATTACACATACTGGTCTTTGTAACAATCAAAATCAATAAACTATAAAGTAACAAAACTGAACAAAAGTACAGGCCTATGTACATCAAAAGTACAAACACCATAACATCATTACTTATATTCACTTTCTTGGTAATCTTACTGTCACATTGTTGCCTCTTGCATCGTGACTGGTCTGGTCACACAATGCAGATTGAAAAATAGTCCAAATACTAGAAATTACAATTTTATTCAAAAGATAAACTGATCTGGGCACAAAAAAATCTGCTCTGATTATATTAACACATAGGAACATAAAATCTATGGCCAGACGGAAGAACACAGGTGCCTGTAACCAACAGAAAATGTGAGACGCCCATCATGAAAGTCTGTCGCCAAACATGGGAGCATGTGCATAAAAAAAAAAAAACCTTCTCAATCGTCCCACTTCCTTTTCTGCATAAAGCCTATCGAAGGGAACTTCGACCAAAATACATTCCTGTTCCGTGAACACAAAAAATAAACACATCTGTTGACCTGTGCACAGCATGGTCAACTGAACTTGTTTAAAGTAGCCGCTGGAACCATTGACTTTGAGTCTAATGCTTCCATCTCTGACTTCCAAGTCACAAACATTGTCTTTTAATTTCTCTGTGAGGTTTTCTCCCTCTTTCATCACAGGGCACTTTACTTCCACAATGCCTTGTGGTGTCATGCCATCTGGACTGGCAGATAGCCATGGCTCTGTAAGGCAAACAAATGTTCCATGAGTGGTGACACTGTAACCCATGTTGGCAAGTACTTCCAGAGCCTTGGGTTCACTGGCGTTCCCATGGCGCATTCCCCTTAAAGGAGGGGTAGATCTGTTCCCTCATAAAATTGTCAGGATTAGTCTGCAACCTGATGGGAACCTTCTTGGCAGAACTTGCCGTGATGCGCAGTCGTCAAGCATCGCGTCACATATCCGATGATGCCTGCCCCAAATTTCTTCTCTCCAAAGCCTCTCGTTGTGCTTGGTTTAGCACAACATACTGTTCAAAAAAGATCTTACACGTGCTGCAGATGGAGGATGGCGCAGAGTGCTCCTGATGGTGACAGGCAACGGAAGCAAGCGATTTTGCTTTTGCAAACATCGCCTTCCCCATCAGCCCAAACTTGAAGAGCCCACTGATTGATGACTTCTCAGCTGCTTGAGTCATGTCCTCACTGGTCAAAAACACAGGCAGCTTAGGCATGGGCTCTGGGAGGAACACTTCCCCATCATCCTCATCCATAACAGACGTTTTCTTCCTTTTTTTGAAGGAGATGTCCTGTAGACGTCGAGGCTCCGTGTTGAGCAGAGTGCCCTGGTTCCACTTCTGCTGTTGGTCAGTGCAGGACAGTCCAGACCGCCCAGTTGTAGCAACATATTCTAGCTGAAACACACCAAATGAAATGGCATATTCCCTCTACATCTTTACTGTCATTACAATTTCTTTTTTCAATTAACAGATGGCTTTAAAGTGATATTTACTGATAACTTTTTTTAAAATTGGTGGTAATTTATGGAAGTCTTTAAAGCAATTTATACTTTTTATTTAGTTATTGTTTTTTAATACAATTAATAATTAATATTATTACTTTTTGTACATTAAAGTGACTTAGAATGGAAAAAATGCACCGCTGTGTGAGTATGTGGATGTGTGCTTAATGCAATATTTATATGCCTCTATGTATGTGCTTGTTGTATACATGTCTGTTATTATTATTTTTTTTTAGATGGACTCAATGCATGTCTATAACTTCTCTGATGAGATAATAACATGTATTGAACTGAAATGAATTGACAAATTGTTGTTTGCCCCATATATATATATGGTACAAATATAACAATATTTGCAAGACATAGATCTACATAAAATATCTTCTTTTTTATATCTGGCAATGGTGGGTTATTGGCAATACCTGTATACATTTTCCATTTTTAAAGCCTCATTTTTATGACCAAGCACAGGATTGTTTAATGCCCAATAACGTCCAAATTATCAAACCCTGTGTCTTCCATTAGATACTAGAGACAATCTAAAGTATAGATACATACAGCACACCACTTGTGCTTATAGCTACACTGTTAAAATACTTTTGGGAGCTAGCATGCAGACTGTGGAAAATAGTGATCTAGCCTGCAGAACTATGTGTTGTCAAATGTTGCTAATAATAACAGAAACAGACTGTGGAAAGCTGCGAATAAATAATAGAAACATCTTTTGTAACACACACCTTCCAAAGGATGGCGCCTGCATGACTGCAACTCTTCCCCTGACCAGCAATGCAGCTGCATCCTACTGTCTTGATGACGCCAGTGTCTGTTACAAGAACCCAAGCTTGATGTTTGGAGCTGTGCACGGACTGGCTCGGAGTAACCTGAAAATAATGTAATTAAATTGAGTGTAATGAAGTTGATATGGAAACTAAAATGCGTGTTTTGTTATGTTATTGTGTGCACTGCATTTTACAAAACAAGAAAATAATATGGACCATGAATAACACATGTTTGGTTCGCCATAAAAAATGGCTGATAAAATAATGTGCAAATTATAATTAATCAAGTGCCGAAGAAGGACATAGCCATAGTGCAGGGCGACTGGAATGCCAAGGTTGGCCAAGATGCGCACCACAACTGGGGAGACACATGTGGACCCCACTGCAACAACGAGACAAATGACATGGGTCTGAGACTCTTGGAGTTTGCCAGATACAACAATCTGGTACTGGCAAACATGCTTGGTCTCCACAAAAACCCCAGACGATGGACATGGCACAGTCCCGGCGGGGAGCATCACAACCAAATAGACTACATCATGGTCAAGAAACGCTTCAGATCAAGCATCAACATTGGCAGGACACGCACTTTTCCAGGAGCAGACATCGGAAGTGACCACGATCTCGTGATGATGTCTTTCCGGCTCCACTTGAAGAGAGTAAATACAGCAAAGTGCACTAGACTGAAGTTCGACCTGGACAAACTGCAAGACTCGGAGGTGGCAGAACTTTTTCAGGCCACAATTGGAGAGAAATTTGAACCACTGCTCATTTTGGGGGCTGAAGTAGGTGTCACACCATGACCACACCTTCAACTCAGCTGTGACAGATGCCGCCACTGAGATCCTTGGCAAGCACCAACCAAAGAAGAAGCCGTGGATCACACCTGAACTTTTGGATCTGTGTGATAAACGAAGAGAGATAAATGTCTACCGCAAAATCAACAATGACAACCGAAAAGGCATGCGCACAGCAAAGGAGAACTGGATAGAAGATCAATCCCAGGAAATAGAGAACAGTCTGAACAAGAACAACAGCAAGAAGGCCTACCAGACTGTAAAGCGGCTGACAAGTGTCAAACAGCCCAAAGTCTCCACGATCCAAAGCAAGTCTGGCATATGCCTTACAGAAGAACAAGAAGTCTTGGACAGATGGACAGAGTACTGCTCTGACCTTTACAACCATACTCCAAATGGAGACCCATCAGTTCTAGCATGTCCCGAGAACAGAAAAGAAGAAGAAATCCTCCCAATTCTCCGGGAAGAAGTTGAGGCAACAGTGCAATCGCTGAAGAAGGGGAAGTCAGCGGGAGTGAACAACATACCCGCGGAACTGCTACAAGCAGGAGGAGAAGCGATGATTGATGCCCTCACCATTATCTGTAACAAGATCTGGCAGAGTGGGGAGTGGCCTATACCATGGACCCAGTCACTTGTCATCACTCCTCCCAAAAAAGGTAACCTTCAGGAGTGTGAAAATTACCGCACCATCAGCCTCATCAGCCATCCCAGCAAGGTCCTCCTGAAAATAATATTCAACAGGTTGAAACCCCAAGCTGAACAAATCATAGCTGAAAAACAAGCAGGATTCAGGGCGGGGCGAAGTACCATTGAACAGATTTTCAACCTCAGAATAATCTGTGAGAAATACCTACAGCAACAACAACATCTATATTATGTGATTATAGACTTGAAGAAGGCGTTTGACCGAGTCTGGCATGCAGCTCTATGGGCAACAATGAAAGTGTACAACATCAGCCCTAAAATTATTGAAGTCATCAAAAGCCTGTATGACAAGGCTACCAGTGCAGTCCTCCACAACAGCGCCATCGGGAACTGGTTCAGAACAACAATCGTTGTGCGTTAAGGATGTCTACTCTCTCCAACACTCTTCAACATCTTCCTAGAGCGCATCATGTCAGATGCTCTTGCAGATCATGAAGGCACAGTCAGCATAGGGGGTAGAGCAATCTCCAATCTTCGTTTTGCGGATGACATTAATGGATTGGCTGGAGAGGAACAAGAACTTGAACAACTGGTACAGAGGCTTGACACCACCTCCAGAGCTTATAGAATGGAAATAAGTGCAGAGAAGACCAAAATGATGACCAACAACACCATTGGCATTAACACGGACATCAAAGTCGAAGGCCAATCCCTCAACACAGTGCATAGCTTCAAATATTTAGGAGCCATTGTATCAGACAATGGGTCCGACAGGAAGTCCTCTCCAGGATCGCACAAACAACTGCTGCCCTGACAAGGTTGAAGACCATTTGGAAAGAGAGGTCTACATTCCAAAGTAAGACTGCTGCGCTCCCTTGTCATCTCCAGCTTCCTATATGCTTGCGAAGCATGGACCCTCACAGCAGATCTCCAACGAAGAATACAAAGCATGGAGATGAGGTGCAACAGAAGACTTCTGGGCATTTCCTGTACCCAACACATTACCAACGACAAAGTCCGACAGACCATCACACAAGCCATTGGACAACACGATGACCTGCTCACAGTGGTGAAGAAACGGAAACTCCGTTGGTATGGCCACGTGACCAGATCATCAGGCCTTGCAAAGAATATTCTGCAAGGCAAAGTGCAAGGAGGTAGAAGAAGAGCAGTGCTTCAGATTGTTTTCAGACATCATGGGCCCAATGACCATGGCCATGCAAAATGATGGGTCAATTTTCAAAAAGATGGGTCATTGACAATCGAAGGTATTCGTATCGTATGTTCACCTTGTCTTTCTTGATTTTTATGACGCGCCAGGCTGGCGCATTCACGTTGACTGTTATGCGCCATTCTGATAAAATATGCGCCAATGGCGCGGGCGCACCAACAATCTGAAGCACTGGAAGAGGGAGACCAAAAAAGAGGTGGGAGGACAACATTCGAGAATGAACTGGTTTGACACTGAGCGAAGCCATCAGGGCTGCTGAGGACAGAGAAAGATGGAGTATGCTGGTTAAATGATCATCTGTGGTGCCCCTACGACCTCAGGGTTACGGGACAGGATAGGATAGGATAGGAAGCATCAATGGAGAGACGGTATAGAAGCTCAAAAACTTGTATCACAGAACTGATGGGCTGCAAGTACATAGAGAAGTGAATGGGACCTATAACTGATCCTTGAGGAACACACTATTTGAGAGAAGAAGGAGCAGACGTAAGAGTTGCTGACAAAGACAGATTGAGTGCGGTCAGATCAGCAATATAAGATTTGAACCACGCTAGAACCGTCCCAGTGCAACCAAACACCACACGGAGACGCTCGCAAGAGAAGGTCGTTTCTCGATCTGTCGACGGCATTCGACACTATCGATCGACCACGACAAGATCAAATTTTGCCCTGATCGGAAGGGAGGTAATTTAAAATAAACGAAACTGTCAGATGCTTTTGTATTTTCCTGGATGCGAGATTGCAACCCTTCCAAACACTTTGCCTTTTTTAAAATTTTTAATTTTATTTAAAGATGTATTATGAAGCAGCGACTGCTATAGACCCATTTCCAGTTTGGGAAGTGCATGACTTGAAGAAAGAGCTCCGTGCAGCCCGCTCTGCGCAGACGAAGCGGAAATCGTTCAAAGCTTTTTGTTTTCGTTGGCGACTCTGTTTCTTGAGTGTTGACGAAGACGGGTAGAACAACGCCTTACTTGATCGAATCGCAAGAAAATGTCGTATCATTGTGTGATGAAGGAGTGCCACAATGGCAGCTATCGTTTAAAGAAGTGGAAAAATGCCGAGTGTGATATTCATGGAGTTAAACACGCATCTGGCGACTTGCAGACCGTTGTTCAGGTTAGTCTGATGTAGTAGATCTGACATCTGTTCTATTTTCTGATTGTGTATAGCTCAGTTTTATCGAGGGTTTGCTTCAACGAGGCATTTTAATATTTTTAACTTGATAAATGAAATACAGAACAAATTTATGATGTAATTGTGCATCAGAACATGGATTCTAATCAGAACCATTGGAATGAGTGAATTTTGAGAGAGTGACTTCCCTTGGCTGGCGGACGTGCTTGAAATTCAGTGCTGAGTTCCACTGTATTTTTTATTGGAATTGGAAAATATTCTTTTTTATATTTTGGCAAAATCAGCTTTTATAATAAGTTTGACTACCTTTGGAAATTCTTACAGTGGAATTCTGTCCTTTTGGACGTTTTAAACAGCATTTTGTGACTTTGCCTAGCGGATGAGAGTATAAACCGAGGTCCAGTCTGTGTCGCATACATTCCATCATAACGGACTTTAAAGATCCTGACGCTCATGTCCTAGACGGGTGAGTGCCGGTAACAAGAACACACCCAGCATGCCCCTTGGTAAAAAGTTCCATAATGATCAACACGATTGATTGTGGGCATATACGGCAAGACAAGACAAGATATTTACCTTATTTTTTAAGGCACTTATGGACTTTATTGATCGATGTGATACGTGGCTACAAATCGAAGATGGCGGCAAGACCGTAAGTTGGGATATATAGTGTTTTGAATTTTGCACATCACAGCTACCGTTATTTATAACCAGCAACCAGCTTAACTGTAATACCAAGTCTTGAACGGTGAGTGGCGAACTTTTTCTCTTTTCCCTGCCATATTGTACTTTGAATAATGGCTAGTTTCAGAAAGGGATCGTCTTCAAATCAAGGCATTATAAAGAAAGAGGATTGTGGAACCTGCTCCAAACCTGTAAGCAAGAAGGACAACGCTCTGCAGAGTGAAATTTGTGAGCAGTGGTTCCACATTTCTTGTGAACAGATTGACGATGATGTCTACGAGGTCATCTTGAAAGATAGCAGAAAAGATTGCCCCCTTATACATTGGTACTGTAATAAACAATGCAATAAGTTAGCAGGCAAGTTCCTTAGTGGAATGGCACAGATCCAAAAACAGGTAGATAACTTGACAGAGCAGGTTGCCCAAGTGGATATGAAGATAACAGAAGTACAGGAGGGAAAGTTTACACCAAAAATGATCGAAACTGTCAAATAAATTTCCATAGAGGAAGCTCGTGTGATGCCATTTTACTAGAAATTGGAAGAATTTAAAGGCATACTCGAGTCACGTGACAGAGAACAGATCGTTGAACTTGAAGAGAGAATGAAAAGAAAGAATAACTTGATGCTTTTTCATCTCCCAGAGTCTAAAACCAAAGACAAGGAGGACAGACTAAGGGAGGAGTCAGAGTTGATCGGCAAATTGTTGACAGAAATTAAAGTTGACCATAAGCTAGTGGATCACCGCCGCATTGGCAAATATGTTGAGGCTACCGACGCTGGGGACCAGAAGCATCGCCCTGTTCGCCTCACCTTCTCTTCTGAGGCAATGAGAGACGATGCGCTGAAGGCTTTCCACAGAACAAGGAAGAAGAAGTTAGCTGATCCTCAGACCCCTAAGCTGAGCGCAACTTTAACACTACGTAAAGACCTCACGCTGAAAGAAAGGAAAGAAGAAGGATATGCTATTTGAGGAGCTGAAGGCCAAGCGTCAGGAATCTGAGCGGTCGGGGGACAGTTATGCCCATTGGATCAGGAGGCACGGGAGGGTGGTCAACATTGGCCACTACCCCAGGGAAGGGGAAGGAAGCAAGTAAATAAAAAGTCGACAGATGTTGTAAATAGTTTTAAATGTTGGTCTACATCAGTTTCAACCCATTGCAACAATGTAAATAACTGCATATTTATATACAGTAATGTAGATCAGATGTTGAACAAGAGAACTGAAATCCAAGCACTCATTGATACCCACCAGCCTACGGTGATAGGTATTACAGAGGTGAAGCCCAAGACAGGTAGATTTCCAATCGAAAAATGTGAAATAACGTACCGAGGGTATGAAGTATTCCACAATTTGGGACAGTCTGGTAGAGGAATAGCTCTGTATGTGAGAAGTGATCTAAAACCCTCTAGGTGTGAGGCCTTGGATACTGACTTCGAGGATTCAGTGATCGTAGAGTGCCGTCTATCAGGAAACGAGCAGCTGCTTTTAGACCCTCATCTATAGAAGCCCTAGCAGCACTGTAGACAATTAGCTTCTACAGAAAGCCGCAGATAGGAAACCGTCCCACCTCCTTATTATGGGCGACTTTAATTTCCCTGAGGTGAACTGGAGTGAGGAGAAAAGTGAGGCGGGACCGGAACATCCAGCAACTCAGTTTTTGAGAGCTACCAAGGATGCATTCTTGCTGCAACACCAGAAACTCCCCACCAGGTATCGCGAGGGGCAGAGAGCCAATGTTTTAGACCTGGTCTTTACAAACAGGGATGACATAATTAATGAAATTGTGACGTCAGCAGGGATTGGTAAGAGTGATCACTTCTCGCTCATCATCAACTTGTCTTGCACTTATACACCGCCGCCACGTCAGATCCGCTATAATTTTGAGAAAACTGATTTTCACGAGAAAGATATCACACCCTTTTCTGGCAGAGATCCATGACCTCCATACACAACTTGCTGACAGTGAATCGGACATGATTAAAAACGAGGTTCTTTTGGATTGATAATGTTGCCGCGGATGCCCATGTGACCAGGGACCCACATAAAAACTATCTTTTTACCCTCAGAAACAAGTTGTGTATGGAGGTCATGGATCTCTGCCAGGAAAGGGTGTGATATCTTTCTCGTGGAAAGAGCCTGGAGTGCTGACAGTGAATCGGACATGATTAAAAACGAGGTTCTTTTGGATTGATAAACTTGTTTCAGAGCGAGATGAATTGCCTTGAGCTCAGCTGTATAAACAGAACAAAAATCAGGTAAACGCTGTTGCAAAGGCTGGTCTAAGTGTCTCCCAGAGACCGACGCAGCAGCAACTGTTCTTTGACCCGTCTGTAAAAAGTTTTTCATATCCTGGGTATATGACACACTGTTCAAAATAAAGTTGGTTATATACGGTTTCAGATGTACTGTTTTTGAGGAAAGCGGACAACTGCCAATTAATGTTTGGGATACATAGTTTCCATGGGGGAAACTTCAGTCCGAAGTTCATCGTCGTTGATGGAAGCAACATCAATGCCTGCTTTTTCCAAATGAGCTTGCATTCTGATGCCAAACGGAGGAATTGTGTTAGGTTTGGCTTCAAATTTCTGAACAAAATCTGGGTTGAAAACACAGTCATAGGCGGAGTTCATAGGATCAGTTTTTAATTTTAAATAGTAATTCAGTGACAATTTTGCACGTCTCAGCTCCAGCGGGGGTTCGTTCGCTTGAGGGGGAAGATGGTGGGGGGGGGGGGGGGGGGGCGGGGGACACAGTACAACGACCCATCAGCCGGCCACAAATGTCAAACAGCTTGTGGCTCGACTTGCAGTTACTGATTTGATCACGGAGGAAGGTGAGCTTTGCATTGTGCACGAGCGTGGTGACTGCGCGCTTGGCAGCTTGGAAGATTTGCTTGTGCACAGTTAGCCTCGACCGCAGTCACGCCCACTCCACAGGCCTCCGCTCTCGCTTGGCAACGCGCAGCTGCTGGCAGATCTCGGAGTACCAGGGCGCGGACTTCTTAGGGCGAAGGCGACGGCGGACGATAGGCGCGTGAGCGTCGAGGGTAGTGCGTAGCATGGCATCCAGTTGATGGGCGGTAGGGGACTGCGCGACGCTGTCCTGAAGATCACGTTTGAAGGCAGCAACGTCCATGCAGCGCAGGCAGCGGCCAGAAGTAAACATCGGCGCCGGCGTCGGATGCCCGGCCTGCAGCTGCAATAGAACGGTATAGTGGTCGGAAACCAGGGCCTGTGTGACGGCGATGGACTGCACGATGGGGGTGTCGGGACGATGCATCACCCAGTCCAGCACATTGTTTTTTTTTTCGTAACAAGGCAGTTACATACTACTACCCAGTGTTGGTGATTTTTAATGTATGATATACCCATTGTTGATGATTTTCATTGTATGATATAGCCAGTGTTGGTGATTTTGAATGTATGATATACCCAGTGTTGGTAATTTTGAATGTATGATATACCCAGTGTTGGTGATTTTGAATGCAATACAATACAAGGTTATTGCTTTAAGTCCAGCGGACTCCTCCGAGCCAAATCAGGACCAGAGAGACGTTATCTTAAAATATTATAAAATGGTTCAAGTCTTAAAAAACGAGCCTGTTATTCTTAAATACACAAACAAACTTTCACATGACACCTCTTTAAGAGGATTTTGAATGTATGATATACCCATGTTGGTGATTTTGAATGTATGATATACCCTGTGTTGGTGATTTTGAATGTATCATATACTCAGTATCATTGATTTTCAATGTATGATATACCCAGTGTTGGTGATTTTCAATGTATGATATACCCAGTGTCGGTGATTTTTAATGTATAATATAGATACACCCAGTGTTGGTGATTTTGCAACCGGGATGTCTGGAGAGAAGCACTAGAGAGATCCTGAAGCCACAGTCCGAGACAGGCGTGGACGGGAAACCCCATGGGGGATTCCTCAATTTATGACGTAATCGCCGACGGGCCACTGATCCTGTGAGTACAGTCGTGCGGAAACTCGGCGTGGGTTACAGTTGCTTCCCTTGACAAATGCAAGAGAATGGGACTAACTTCCCTTGAGGTTTGTGGCACGAGTTTTCAAAGATGACGAAAGTTAGACTAGTTTGATATTTGTTTGCCGTTTTTGCAAGTATCATCAAAATTGTCTTGCCAGTAGATGTGTGTGTTTATGAGATACATAAAAGTGTAGAATATCGTGGCATAGTTTACAAACTTCGATGGAGTAAGAGATAACAAGAGTTGCATTTGATTATGGATGTTCGTGTGTGTGTGTATGTATGTGTGTGTGTTTGTGTACAGGGTTGCAGCTCTTTACAGCGCCAATATTCGGTGCTATATATATACTCTTCTGATTTTGTGTGTGTAAAATAGTATAATTTGCTTCTTTTCCAGATGGCCAAGTCGTATACCGCAGAAGAAGACTTTGATCTTTTGGATCAAATTGCGGTGTACAACCCGTACCAGAAGGGCCATTCCTGGCCAGGGCTCAATTTCATGTCGGGCCTGTAAATGGTCTAACAGGCATTTAAACCTTGACGGGCATTTAACTCGCCAAAATCTGCTTTCATGAAACACTTAACTGCCCGATTGAAGGTCCGTAACAGCCCATAAGTTAACGTACACTACCCCCTACTGTAAGTGCCCTTAGAGGCCGCTAACTCTCCTTTCCAAAATGGCAGCAATATGTGCTAGGCGCCAGCGACTGAGGAGGAAGGATCGCGTTTTCCGCGACAGAACAAATCCGTTGAATATATATACGACGATGTAAAGCTGTATAAAAAGTTTTGTTTTCGTCGGCAAGAAATCCTTGCTATTGTGGAAGATGTGGAACCCGACATCGAGGAAAGGTTCAGTGCCGGCGGCAATCACAGGCTGTGAAGTCTCGTAGGCCTCTCTATTACATACTATGCATATGTGGGCTGACCTGCCGCCACAGGTCGTTTTTCAGTTTAATAATAATAGTAGGCCTAATAACAGGCTATTTATACGGCGATTTCCAAAATCACAAAGCTTTACACAAACAAATGTAAACACAACATGCGTACATTGGTCAATAACACGCAACCACATACACATCTCAACACCCTCACCCCTCCACCCCACCCCACCAAAAAAAAAAAGAAAGAAAAAAAAAAAAGGTTTGTTTGTGATTTTGTTAGTGAACGAAGATAGGAGAACTTCACGGTTTGCGCGAATAAAATCCCAAAGGCAGGCAATCTCGTTTGCCTGCCAGTAGGGTTTAATAATAATAATAATAATAATAATAATAATAATAATAATAATAATAATAATAATTTATTTTGTATAGCGCAATTCAAACATAAAATGCTTCACAAAGCGCTTGATCACACGCAGCCACACACAGATACACACGCATAATAACTCTATTCTGCATTTAAAAACAAGACAACATGTAAACCTAGTGAAGGTAACAAACCAACAAATAAAAATATAAAATCGGTCAATCAATCAATCAACTTATAAAATAAATGAATAATTTCAAAGAAAAAAAAATTAAAGAGGGACGTTAATACCAAAAGAGGCAGATCAACAATGCCTCATCTAAGATGTAAAGTGTAAATGGTGGTGAAATACAGCAGCTTTAAAAATAGAATAATCGTTGAATAACTAAACATCGTTACAACATATGACAGGCCAGATGAAGAGAATAAAAGCTCGTGTAATGGCATTAATCTGGTTTAAAAAGAAAACATATTTGTGATTCACATAATAATAATAACAACACCAATAATAATAATAATAATAATAACAACAACAACAACAACAACAACAATAATAATAATAATAATAATAATTATAATAATAATAATAATAATAATAATAATAATAATAATAATAATAATAATAGCAGTTCTAATTTCATTCACAGTGAAAACAAGTTAAGAGGGATCAAATTTCATTTAAAAAGCAAAACAATTTTAAGACAAGTACACGCATACGCACATGCATCTACATAGGCCTACACACGCATTCACTCACACATTCACACACACCCACATTCACACACAATCACACACACACCCTCACACCCACGCACACACACACACACACACACACACACTCATTTCACATGTCAGCGCGACAGAGTGTCCGCAAGAGAGGATGTTCTACAGATGTAAGCGGGTTTGCGGTCTTTTTTCGTCCCATTTCTACGACCACATTCTTTTCTTCTCTTTGCTGTTTACGATATCTCGCGCCAGAATAAGCTTGACGGGAATCCAGAAACGCATCATGCGCATGCGCTGAGAGAGAATCCCCCAAGATTTCATGTCAAGGTCAATCGGTTATAAATAGAGAGGCTTTTTTCTGTCGGCCCTGCTATCAGCCCGTCATGAAAGCCTCACGCGTACGACAAGTTACGGGCTTGCAGCTAACAGGCATTTTGGGTTAAACTGCCTTTTAGGTTGAAAGCCCGACATGAAATCGTGCCCAGGTTTGGCAGAAGCTGTGAAAGATAGGCCTTGTCTGAGTCAAAGAACCCCCAAAAGTATGCGGGACCGCGCAAAGCTTCTGCTAGAACGCAGGAAGGCTGAGGTAGCTACGGAAAAGGCTTCGTAAGTGTTTTATTAACTATTGCAATGCCATGTCATTCCATCTGTCCAACTACTTTCTGTAACTACAAGTAAAAAGCTATAATAATGTGTTCTTTTTCTGCAAAGGGTATTGTGAAAAGGAATGTTGTTGTAGATTAAAAAACAGAAAGTGGCTAATCACGTTAAATTGACGATACAGACTGCTTAAGATTTGAAACATTCACTTGCCCCCGTCTGTGCAAGTGAATGGCAAAATTCATTCGCCTGTTATTTGGTGTGCATTTGCCCAGCCTTTTATTTGCAAAACATTCTTCTGGAAACTCATGCCTCATAAAGGAGAACAGTTGCACTGCATAAGTATTCCGGCTTGTTCAGCAGCAATCAGTAGGTTTTGAGCAGCCATAAAAATATTATATTCTTGTAGCCCCATGTAGGTGCTACTGGTTTTATCTTTATTTGATAATTACAATTAATTAAAGGCTTATTGTTTAATGAGTTCATACTGTTTTATTAAGAGATACTATTGGATTTATTACTTTGGTAATAAAATAGATGGTTATTAATTTTTCCAAATATAAATATTTTAATGTATTATTATTTTTAATATTATTAATATTGTAAACCTCTGTTATTAATTACCAGTATTATAAGTATTGTCATTGTGGGGATGGTCTCCCTTGGACTATAAATCTAATACCCCTGAGCTAATAGGAATTCAGTAGCAGGAAATAGGTTCATGTTACTCATTTATTCATCCACAGGAAGTTGTAAATTGTCAAAATTATTTTTTTATAAAAGTATCTTGTATTTTTTATTTAGTTACAGAGTGCATAAGTTGTTTAATAAAATAGTTTTTGTTTTACCATTCTTTGGATTGCATTAGTAAGATTTTATTACAATTGGCACTTTATTTCTGTGTATGAATATGATTGTTACCGGTAAAAAACGAACCGTTAGTTTTTTGGCGTGGGTGCTGCCTGTTGAAATCTGAATGCAGAACTTAAAGGGCACTGTACTATCTCCTGTTCTGTTTACTCTGTACACAAACGATTGCACCGGCTCTGAAAATACACCTCTCATTAAGTACTCAGATGACTCTGCCCTTCAAGACCTCTCCAACTCTGCAACTGTTTATCTAAAAGAAGTGCAAAAGTTTATTGCATGGTGCAAAGAGAATTTTTTAAATATAAATTTGAAGAAAACTAAAGAACTGATTATTGATTTTAGAAAAAACCCATCTGCTGTGCCTGACTTAGTGATTGATGGAGAAAAGGTGGAGAGAGTCTCGGAATACAAATATCTTGGAACAATAATTGACCATAAGCTTACCTTTGATTCCAACACTACTTCCATCCATAAGAAATGTCAGTCAAGAATATATTGCCTCCAGAAATTGCGCTCTCTGAAAGTCAATAAGTCTGTTTTATGTAACTTTTACAGCTGTTTTATCCAATCGGTGCTGACCTTTGGTTTTCTTTGCTGGTTTGGAGGTCTCAGTGTGAGGAGTAAGAATGTGTTGGATAGAATTGTGAAGGTGTGTGGGAAAGTGGTAGGTGAAGAGCAGAAGAGTTTGTGTGCGTTGTACGAAAGTCAAGTAAGAAAGAAAGCGAGCATGATTGTAAGAGACTCCACTCACATCCTAGCCCAGCACTACCAGCTCCTTCCTTCTGGTCGCCGTTTCAGAGTGCCTACTGTTTCTACAGTTAGAGCTAAGAACAGTTTTGTACCCAAATCAATACAAATTCTTAATAAGTGTTGACTGAATGCGTTGGGTGCGAGTGGTCTGTGGGAGTACTAGAGATGAATTTTATAATATGCAGCAATTTTTTCAACTATTCAGTATGTAAGTTAACTAATGCATAAGTTTTAAAATCTGTGATTGTCAGTGTTATAATGATACGCAGAGTTTGATGATTGTATATTTTTTTAAAGATGCTTTATAACGTTTATAATTTTGGTGTAATATAATCTAATGTCTAACCCATGTGTGTGTGGATGTGGGTGTGTGTGTTTGTGGGTAGGTGTTTTATTTATTTATGTTGAAGTGCAATAAGGACATGTAGTGTGATATGTATTTTAAGTTTTACAATGTGTCGGAAATGTTCTTGTTAATATGTACATAAGCGTGAGTACACGTACATGCTTACATGTTTATAGTACTGTTACATTTTATTACCTTTTGCTGACAGCAAATCCATGTTAGAATTTCTCCTTGGAGATAATAAAGTTTTCTGAATCTGAATCTGAATCTGAAGATTGTGTTTGAAACGTATGTATTTTTTATTTATGAGTAATTAAGGTTGATGATAATATAAAAAATGATATGTAGAGCAATTAGATGTGGTTTTATTGTGTAGAAATCGAATTGGGAATGTGAACATGAGACTGATGAGAGCACGGGTATGGTTTACATGTGGGCTAATATTATGGTCTGGCATGTAACGGTAAATTGTAAAATGAATTATTGACTTGTGTCAATAAAAGAGTATTTTTTCCTTGAGAAAGGTAAAGCTCATTGTGGAAGTAAAAGTTGCCACCAGTGTGAGTTATGGAGTTACTTAGATCTTGTATTTGCTTGTAGTAAATACTAAACTCGAGTGATTCTAAGCTGTAATTTCACAAAGATGTTATTCTAATTAATTGGGGTTCTCATTGCTGCTCGAATGCAGGGAGGCCTGAATGCTAATTAGAATTTTTATCTAGTGCTTGCTCATATGTCATGAATGTTTTCCCAATATCTATTATTTAATTGTAACTGAATAGAATATATTCAGCATGAACATACAATGTTAGTTTATGTTTTTCTATTGTATGTTGCAGACAATTCAAAGTCTGGTCAGAGTTTTTTTTAGAGTTTTAACATTTTAACAAGTGAACAAGTTCAAATTTCAATAAACAAGTTCCACAACCTACATTGATTCGGCCTTGTTCTTCTTTGTGCACGGCTACATTTTGGCGCCCAACGTGGGGCAGGAGCTTGAAAATTGTGATTAAGTGTACACTTTTAAATTAAAGCAATATAAACTCTGACCAGACTAGACTATGGCTGATCAAGAAGTCGATGAGCCAACACCACAGCCGCTAACGTCATCGGCTGATACTTCTACAAGGGAGGGGCAGACTGCATCATCTTCATCAACACAACAGGCAGAAGCTGCAGAATCGGCTGCAGTACTAGATCTACAAAGACAGCTGTTCGAACTACGCAGATGCTATGAGCAAGAAGTATCCATGTTGACCAAGAAAATGGAAATTAAAGATAAGGAGATCCGTGTTGAAGTGGCTACTCCGATCCAACCACCCAAATTGAAAACCTTTTCTGGTCTACCTCCACAGTCAACTGCTGAGTGCAACTTCAGTACATGGAAACAACAAGCGCAGGAGATTGAAGATGACAGCTTGATTGATAATAAAATAGACTTACTCAAGAGAAGTCTGAAAGGCGCAGCGCACAACCTAGTCAAAGGCAAAGGCTTCAGTGACAGAACTTGTTACCCAACTTGAAAGTGTTTTCGGTCAATTACGCTCAGTAGAAGAACTTTACATGGAGTTGTGTTGTCAGACGAAAGATAGTAAACAATCAACTTCTGACTTTCTGTTGAAAATGTCTTCAGCTATGAATGAAGTGAAACAACTTGGGAAGCTGTCAGAAGAGGAATATCAACGCCGCTTGTATTATGCTTTCAGTAAAGCAATATCTGCCGACAGCTTGACAACGCTAGAATTGAGGAATCAGTTTGGTGTACCAGGAGTTGCCTCACCTGAATTTGACAAGCTCTTCAAATATGTGAGGCAGATAGAGACATTGAACATTAAGCCTCAGAAAATTAAAGTACTAGCTGAAACAATTGTGGCAGAAGGAGCTGAAGCAATTATCACTGAGCCGACAGGTGCAGCAAGGAAAACTCCTACTCGATCGCGTTTTGGCTACTGTTATAAGTGCGGACAGGAGGGCCATGGCTACAGGAGGTGTACCAACCCAGTAAATAAAGACCTCGTACTGAAGAAAGAACAAGAGAAGAGGAAGAGAGAAAATGAGTGGCGGAAGAAGCAAGGTCTGCCGGAACTTCCTTTAAACAGAATGTGACTGTTGCTATAGGGCATGTAACAGTCGGGAAGAAGGAGAGCCCTACAGTGAACCACAGCAGACAACAACAAAGACAAAACAATATTAACTTACAGAAAGCAGCTGATCTGTTTGAAACAGGACAGTTAGAGTGTAAACCTGTACGTCTCATTACAAACACAGTTTTGCATATTAAGCCCAATGAGACAGTGTATTTAACAGGTAGTCTTGTGAAAGCTCCAGGCCAGGTGAACATTGTTCCTAGAAGCAAGGAATGGCTGCCAGAAGGCATTCAAATAACTAATGCCACATTAACTGGGAACGTGTGTAGTATTTCAGTAAACAACACCTCTAGGCAAGTCATTGCGCTAACTGATAAAATTATTTTGGCAGAACTGCAGTCAGAGTGTAAGTCTCACTTAGAAGCATTGGTAGGACCAGCCTGTGAGAGTGCCATTGTCGTGGAAGATGTTGACACTCGTTGTTTAGTGGACAGTGGATCTCAGGTTTCCATAATGTCAGAAAGCTTCTATAAGATGCACTTAGAACATTGTAAGTTGGAACAGATAGATATTCCCTTAGATGTTGTGGGTGCAGGGGGACATACAGTTCCATACTTAGGAATTTTGAGAGCACAGATACACCTGCCTAGTGAGGTGGTTGGAGTTGACTCGACTGGTGAAACATCATTTTTGGTTTGTCCGGACACTAATTATTCCCGGCAAGTGCCAATTTTGATAGGGACAAATACTCTACGTCTGTATGCCAAAGAATGTGAGAACATTGCAGGGCGACACTTTGTCACAACGTTACCACTGTGTAGTGCGATAACATTTGCTTATAAAGAAGCAAAGAACACTTTGGCTGGTAGATTATGTCCTGTGCGAGCATTGACGGATGTGGTTCTTCCACCACATTCAGTGGTCGATGTGCGTGGAGTGGTGAGGCAGAATTTGGATCTGGCTAGGGATTCAGTTTTGGTGCAAGAGCCTACTTTGGCAGATTTGCCACCAGGTTTAGACGTTTTGGGGGGTAAGGCACCAACGAATACCCTGCCCAGAATCCGTGTTACGCTGATCAACTCCACCGATCAGTCCATAACTTTGAAAAGAAAACAGATTATTGCTGATTTGTTTTGCATTCAAACAGAATATTCTTTTGCCAATGTATTGAATGAATTAAACACACATGTGACACCAGACGACGAGCGAACTACTGTGACTAACATGAATACGACAGTGTCTGACAATGTTGATATTTCATGTGATACTAATGTTGAAAGTGATTTGTCAAAACGGTTCAGATTTGGCTCAGATGTTGATCCATTGTGGAAAGAACAATTCACTAGAAAATTGTTGAATTTTGCTGATGTTTTTAGTCAATCTGAATTTGATCTCATGCACACCGATGTGGTTGAGCATGATATTGAGCTCTTTCCAGGCCCAGCGATCAGGGAACGTCCCCGTCCTATTCCCCCGCAAGACCTGGAGGAGGTTCGACAGCATGTACAACAACTTTTGGAGGCAAATATCATTACTCCATCTACAAGTCCTTTTGCTTCTCCAATTGTTCTTGTTAGGAAGAAAAATAACAAATTGCGAATGAAATACTATAAAGTTATACAGTGTGACGACACGAGTTTTCAGCACGTACAAGAGTTAGTTACATATCGTGCAGAGTTGCACATCTCTAGTGATATAGTGTACATAGACGATTCGGCAGTTTCTTTTACTGCGTATGGAAGATTACATTACATTATATGATTATTGCTTTAGGTCCAGCAGACTCTTACGATCCAAATCAGGACCAGAGAGACTTTATCTTAAAATATTATAAAATGTTTCAAATCTTAAAAAAACAAGCCTGTTACTCTTAAATACCCAAACAAACTTTCACATGACACCTCTTTAAAAGTCTTCTTTAAAACTGATGTAATAAAAATATGTTCTCTTTCTTCAATCAAATCACTAAATTCAGTCCTAGCAACATTGTCGAACAGGTAAATGAACATACTTCTGTTTCATCGTGATGTATTTATATTATTGTTGAAATTATGTTTGTGGAATTTGCTATGCATAGATTTGAATTGTTAGTCCGAATTTGCCTTACAACGTGGAGAAGCCGAACACGTGTCAAGCACGACCAGTTTTGACGCCATGTTGTATACCTGACGGAACCACTGTTGTTTAACCTATATGTATGCTTGCTGACCAGTGGCTATACCAGTGAATGTTTATAATATTATTAATTCTTTGTGTGTATAGTTAGCCACAATTTATATTTATGTATGTATAGGAAATTAGAGTGGAGATTCCAGTGGACCACCGACTTAGCAGAATGTTCGTCGCTTATGTATAGAGATGTGGAGCTATCACTGAGGGCTACTTTGGCTTTCAGTGAGACGCTCTGCACCGACCTATTATTCAGGGTTGTGCAGAATTTCGTCTCTTATGTTACAGACGAGCAGGCAAAAAATATCGTGAGCCCAACTCAACAGAAGAGCAGAACCTAATCTACGATTCGAGTTGGCTGCCGAGGCATCTACAGCATCGTGCGCAGATAGCCCCAAACGTCGTACCAAAAGTCAAAGACTACACGACGACCCATCGTGTACCAGAAGCTACCTCAACGCAGCACTTCGCCCACGCAACAATTCAGTTAAGTGCCCAGGAAACAGTGCACTAAAACTATAGCAAAAGGACCACAGTAGTCCACTCTTCATGAACGGTAGTAGCCAGTGCCCTATGAAGAAAAAAATAGCTGCCTAGATTATCAGCGAGCGAACCATTCACATTGACAATTGAACTTTTAAGTTAGATTCGTGTATAGAGTAGAAGAAATAAATGTGTGATTTTGACTGTTATCAAGTGGCTGGACTGCATATGATTCATAGCAGTGTGAAAGCTAGTGTGACAGTGATCTTTTACCATTTTTCTATCTCTGTACCCAGCCTTAACACAGCCCGAGCTAAACAAATAAATGTATTATAGTAATTCACTGGGTGACTCATTAGCGGTTCCAATAGAATAAGACGGTAGGGTTGCAGCATTCCATTGATTGTGCAGAGCCCAGCAACAATAAAACCCCACGTTACAATAAGCGATATTTGTTTTATTACCAATGTATAGTACTTCATGTTTAAGTCTGTGTATACATGCATTTGAGGTTTTTGAAATTCAACACACCTATAAATGTTCTTAAAGTATTTGTATACTTTTGGGCTTAATTCTTTTTTCATTGTAAATGTGCCTGTGTATATAAGTACACAAGTAAGTACTGAGTATTATTACAAGCTTCCAGAGGTCTTCAGTAACTTTTTCATTAAGAAAGTGAAGGACATCCGTGATGAACTAGACAGCATGACAGTTTCCAGCGCTGTGGCGCGTGATGAGCCAGTGTCTTTAGGACAATCGTTTGTTGCTTTCCAGCCAGTGTGTGAAGAAGAAGTGAAGAAGACTGTTCTCGTGTCCAAGCCAACAACCTGTACGTTGGACGCCTTTGCTTAAGCCATTGCTCGAGGAATGCCTTGACATGCTAATGCTCTCAATCACTCACATTCTCAACCACAGTTTAACGTCTGGAGCCGGTTTTATAAAGGCGCAGTCTATTGACTGACGGTCGAGTGACCGCCGAGTTGGCCGACAGCGGTTGTTCGACTACCGACTGTTTTTTGGGGTTTTAAGAGTAAATCACCTCTCGTCGGTTGACTTCGCAGTCGGCCGACGCCACAGTTAGCCGACATGGCCGGAAGTAGGCTTTTTATAGCAACATTGTACCGCTGAACGACAGTCAAAACTGTGCAAAACTTGATCGATCAACGAGAAGATGTCATACGAGTCTTTTAGTCAAGCATCACAAGCACCGAGTTTTACTGACACAGAAATTCGAGCTCTGATATCCTCGTATGTCAAGAGAAAAGATCTCCTTGAAAAGAAGCACTGCCCAGCCGTAACAGAGCAAAAAAAAAAGAAAAACGCCTGGGAAGACATTGCTGTGGATGTAACCGCTGTTGCGGGTGGAGGTATTCGTACTGTGGCTCAAATTATTAAAAAGTTCAGCGATCTCCGGAAAAATGCTAAAAACTGGGTCGCTTTCATGAAGTATCCCAAAACAGGAGGTGGAAAACCCAAACCAAAGACATGGGCTATATTTAGCTTTTCCTTATTTTGTACGTACCTCTATGTATTTTTCATCTTAAAGGTTTAGTTGCACATTGGAAAGTGGTTAGGGTGGTGGTGGGTTGCAATAGTAACGTATTATTAATTTGATCAGTTTACACAGTAGTACTAGTGTTTATAGGTAAGTTAGGTATATTTATAGTGTGTATAGGCCTATGTGTGATAGTTTGTGTGATTAACGCTTAGATCCTAAGGGTATGCGCTTCATAAACGCTAGTTATTATTGTAATTCATGTTATTTATTAACTTATCTTTATCCCCCCACCCCCTTCTTTAAAAAAAAAAAAGCACAGCACAATTTATGTAATCATCTCTCTGGATTGTTCAACTATAGGCCTTATTTGGTGTTAAAAAGTCAAAAACACAACACAGAAATATCAAATACAGGTTACTAGTAATTGATTTTTTTTTATAGCAGAAAGACAATGTGCAAATTATAAAATGGCCAGAAACTGAGATTGTAAAAAAAAAAAAAAAAAAAAAAAAAAAAAACATCATTCAGACGTATGCGTGCTTTGTCAAAGGCAGATACCCAAATGCAGTCATCATTTTTGATGGATACTTGTCAGGACCATCTACCAAAGACATCACACTATCTCAGGCGCGGGAAAGGAGTAAAAGGTCAGTCGGTGCATTTTGAACTAGGCATGACGCTCCAGTCTTCCAAAGAACAGTTTCTTTGCAACATGGAGAACAAACAGCGCTTCATCCACACCCTAGGGTCAGCACTGGAAACATTCTGCACTGTAATATATGCCAGAGGTGATGCGGACATCACCATTGCCCAAACAGCGACAAAGTGAGGACAACATCAGATCACTGCTGTCATTGGAGAGGACACCGACCTTCTGGTATTGTTGGCTCACCATGCTGATGCAGCTGCACATGACATTTCTTTTTAACTCTGACAAACAGGGAGGAAAATCAAAGTACTGGAGCATCAAGCCGCTGATCCATGTCCTTGGTGAAACTCGTCATTTGCTGCTGTTTCTTCATGCTTTAACAGGTTGTGATACCACTTCAAGGCCTTATGGTATTGGAAAAGGGACAACACTGCGGAAGTTGCTGCAGAATGATGAACTTAAAAGCTTGGCTGGCACATTTCTATAGCAAATAACCCAGGAAGATGTGTCAGATGCAGTGGACAGAGCCCTTGTGCTTCTGTACAATGGCAGATGTGGAGAGAATCTTGATCAACTACGACATCGGCTCTTCTGCTCAAAGTGGCAGTAGGGTATATCTCCAAGTTCAGCAGTGGATGGGGAGAGATACTATGCTTCCGGTAGAATGGGCTTGGAAAATCGAAGATGGACTTTATGTACCGCTGATGACAGATCTGCCAGCTGCACCAGATATACTGTTGAAGGTCATCCGGTGTGCATGTAAAGAAAACTGCGACAGCAAGCGGCGCAGCTGTATAAAGCATGGTCTTCTGTGTTTACCTAGATGTGGTGAATGCCATGGTGTTAGCTGTTTTAATTCTCCTGCAGTAATCTTGGACTAGCTAGTGACACCAAGATGTATAGTGGTATTCCCAATGTGAATTGAAACGTACGGAGCTCTAATATTGTGCAATTCCTGGAACACTGCAAACACTGTTCAGACCTTCAAAACGAGGTGCTACATGTTGCAGCTTTCTGTGTAAGTAATGTAGTCCTTTTTTTCTCTTGATTTCTTTCATTATGACGTCATTAATATTCCTGGACATTTTAAACATTGTTTGCCATTTTCTAACCCACACACATGTATTTCCAGTAAGGTCGCTTCATTTTTAAAACTATCATGATCATACCTTCAAAATGAGGTGCTACATATTGGAGTTTTCAGTATAAGTAATTTAGTCTTTTTATTTTTTTCATTATGACATAATTAATATTCCGGGACATTGCAAACATTGTTTGCTATTTTCTAACCCACACATATGTATTTTAAGTAAAGTTCTTCATTTTTAAAACTATCATGTTAATACCTTCAAAATGAGGTGCTATATGATTGTTAGAGTTTTCTGTGTAAGTAATGAAGTCATTCTTTTCCTTGTAGTTTTTTATTATGACGTCATTAATATGCAGATTACAAAATTATCCGAGGTCCTAGAACATTATAACTTTCGGTGGTGGTTACAAGGGTTGCTATGACTAAGATACAGCACCAAAAAAAAAAAAATTCTGTTGCAATTTGTTTTGGGTCAAGCTGTTTATTTTGATAGGGTCAGTAGACTAATGCTTGTTACAAAGAGCCCATGCGCTCAGCATGGGTTGTCAACGCCAATTAGTGTAAATGCAGACGGCAGGACCAACTCGTTCTCTGTACAAGCATTAGCGGTTAATAACTCACACACACTCCCATCCTTTCTTATTCCATTGATGTAAACAACATAATAAAAAGTTGGAGTTAAAAACTAACCCTGGTCTCGACAAGACAATTCGTTTAAGATACAGCATCACATATTTTTAAGATGTATTTTTTACCACAACCTCCCCCTCCCACCACAACCCCCCCCTCCCCCACTCCCATCCTTTCTTATCACATTATACCAATACGAAAACTTTATTATCTCAACAGGGAGACAGCTTGCCTAGTGGCATAGCCCGGATCCGCCCCCTCCACAAAAAAAACCGAGGCCAGGGCTCGATTTCATGTCGGGCTTTCAACTTAAGGGGCAGTTTAACCCAAAATGCCTGTTAGCTGCCAGCCTGTAACTTGTCGTACGCGTGAGGCTTTCATGACGGGCTGATAGCGGGGACGATAGAAAACAGCCTCTCTATTTATAGCCGATTGACCTTGACATGAAATCTTGGGGGATTCCCTCTCAGCTCATGCGCATGATGCGTTTCTGTTATTTCCGTCAAGCTGATTCCGGAGGGAGAAAACGTAAACAACAACAAGAAGAAAATAATGCCTTCGCAGGAAAGGAAGAAAAGGAGGGAGGAGAAGGCGAATGGGGCGATAAAAGACCGCAAACCCAATTGGCAGGCAAACGAGATTGCCTGCCTTTTGGACTTTATTCGCGCAAACCACGAATTTCTGTTGTCTTCGTTCAATAACGAAATAACCAACAAGCTGAAAAACGACCTGTGGCGGCAGGTCAGTCACACCATCAGCGCAAAATTTGGTGTGGCTGAGCGGTCAGCGGGTGACTGCCGTGACAAGTTCTCGGCGCTTAAGACGGCAGGTGGGTGATTTTTAGTCTTGTTAACTTCTTTGAGAGATTTATTTAGTGATGTGTTACTATTAGCGCCATATTCCATACTGAGCGCGGACACAATTTTACAAGCAATTTTAATTTATGAGAAATAACAACAAAATCTTACCATTATTTTTGGTCTCGTAACTTACTATTCAATGTATGTACACACCTCACTTTTCATAGTTTTAAGAGACTAAAAGCATATTTCAGAAGGTTTTGATCGATAATAGATTAATACTGTTTTGTCAAATAGTTCATTGTCACTAGAGTATAGTGTGTATACATACTGATGACAGAAAAAGAACCTAGTTTTTATTTATGAAACTGGTGCAGGTCAGTTAGAATATTATCCATTTTCTTCTAAAGGGACAAAGACCAGGCAGCACAGGCAAGGGACAGGGGGTGGTCCACCAAAGCCTGAACCGGAATGGATGGACCAGGTTGATGCCATTCTTGGGTAGCAGACAGCCCTCAAAACAGGCATCAATGGCAAGTGAATTGATTGTTGCATTCCTTTGATCCTTTTTCTTTCTGCCTTTTCTTCACCACAGGCCCCATCGACCCCAGATGCACAAGCTTTTTTCCTTACGTCCATGTCACTGTCCGTGTCCCTGTCCGATTCGTCATCGAGTAGTTTTTTTTTTATTTTTTTATTTTTTTTAATAGTTGTACTGTTGTTTCTTTAAATCTACAATGAATATCTTTTTAAGAGTGGGTTTCTGCCGGGCGCCCACGTGTTGGATCTAGGGTTGGGTTTTCCCGGTCTGTGGAAGCAGATAAGCGAGGGAGTGATGAGACAAGATAGTTGGTGGGAAGGATTTGTATTGTGTCAGCAGGTGTCAGACCGGTGCTGTCACCAGGCAGTGTCAAAGTTGAAATGCAGTTTTATATTTTGTACGGAAATGGACATCAGCACAAAGGGCCCATTGTTGTGTGGGAATCAATGTTTTTCGATAGACGGGAAGAAGGAAGGAAAACTCAGTGTTCGGACCAATAGTTGAGTTTTTAGGACCGAATTGCCCCTGTGATGATGAGAATAAAGGCTGGTGCAAGACAGGGATACGTGGTAGATAGGAAAGATAAAGGAAAGAGTAAGGGGATCGGAGGGCAATTTTTAAAGAAGTCGAACGTTATTGGACCGATGTTTAGTTTGTTTGAATATTTTAATGGTTTGATTGATACGTGAAGTATTGTTTTTCAAGAGACATTTTTTACGTTTTGTTGACGGTGATGTCCCTTCATGTGAAGCAACGTTTGGTATTCTAGGACAAACCATACAGCGCATAAGGTAAATTTGTTTTTCTTTCTTTTATGTTGTCTTTTTCTATTTCAATTTGACCATTCTGTTATATTTAGTATTTTTATGTACATTTGTTTTTGGATAGTTTTATCTGCTTACTTCATCTGGATTAGTTAGCAGTACAACAGAGCCACTGTTTATAACCCCTGGTAGTATATGAATGTTTAATTTATTTATACAGATTCATGCACTATTGAATGTTCAGTATTAGGTTGGTATTTAGAACGGCCTAACAGATCTGCGTTTGTACACTGTAGGCTACCAGTTTGTAATTACTAATTAGCATTTACTGTGTTCTTTGATATTATTATCTATTTTTTTTAAATGAACATGGATACAGGCAGATTTTGATGCACTATATGGACCTTTGGAAGGTTGTTCAGCTTTTGAAGGATGACGCTGAAAGTAGAACCACATTGCAATAATAACGTACTATTTACACTATTAAGTAAGCTTGTTTGATTCTTCATTACTTTATTGTCCAATTTTCATTTACATGCTGCATTTCCTTATTTTTAGACCATTAATGCATGTATCATAAGAGTTTAACAGCAACTGCATTATAATTATCTTAACTTTGGGGCTTACTCGTTTTTGGTCTGTTATATTTAGTATTTTTATGTACATTTGTTTTGTTTTTGGATAGTTTTATCTGCTTATATTTGTGCTTGTTTACTGAATAGAATCTGACCAAAATGGACAACAGCTTCTATCATTTGATTGAATGGGAAAAGGAATCTGAATCTAGCCTTCCTTCTTGTGCAATTGTCCCACACAAGTGGGTTGTGTTGGGACTGAAGATCTGTTTGTGGCCACCCAACGCCTCAACTTCCCTCATTAGGAGATGTGTGACTCCGCAGAAGGACTGGAAGAGGCACCCATATTTGCGGATTAAGAAAAGTTCAGGTGGAGTTTTATTTTTTTTTGTTCTTTTGAAAATGAAAGTGTGATAAGGTCCCACAGTATATTAAAAATTAAAGCATTGTTTCAATATGCCATATTTGACGCATAGTGGCAGCAGAGTTAAACAGCAACAGGGAGTTGTTAGTTTTTGCAAAATACTGTGATGCACCACTCTTAGCAGGAAAAACTCGAGTTTTTTTTTGCATTTTGCTTCATCTTTTTTATGGATTGGGGAAAAAAAGCAATAGGCGCCCATAGAAAATGTTTTACGGATACAGGTGTTGACCTCATTTTACAATGCTGAAATGACAGAGCATTTTAACAGCTATTTTATTTTGCATTAAGATAGTTTGCCCTTTTGTAAAATGAAATTATGACTTTGCCGTAAATGAAAATAGATGTTCAATAATGATAGCTATATTTTGTAACAGATAACTGGGAGAAAATTAAGCAGGCGGAGAGAAAATTTATTCAAGGATTTGATGTGGATTCCACAGCTCTATCTGGATCGGATGTATCAAAAAAGAGAAAGCACAGACATCCACCTATGCGGTAAATATATTTATGCCTGTTCATGCTTACTAGGGTAAATACTTTTTTCTAAAGGGTAACATTGTTTAGTTTATAAATTTTTCTAAAAAGTTGTTTTAGTACATGTGTACTTGTCATTTACTTTCATGTTTGTGTTTAGTTTAATTTGTCTTTGTCTACAGGTACTCTCCTGGATCAGATGAGCAGGAATCGCCAGAATTTTCTCCCAGGTACTTTCACTTTCCTACATTAGTTGTTCTTTTTTTTTTCTTTTTTTTTTATAGAGATAAAGCCAGTTGCTGAACAGTTTCAGTTTTAGGGCTTATTTGCAATGAATCCATGTTTTACTTCAGCATGTCTTATAACTTTATTCTTATTGGTGTTTTGAGTATGTAATATAATTTTGTATAGTGTGGTGGTCAAGTTTGTTGATTTGTACAGTTAATGTTTAACTTTAATCTTTTTATTTCCTTTTTATTGTGTTGTCCTTGATCTTCATAGTTTATGTGTATTCTTTTTAAGGTGCTTCAGCCTTGACCACTTGGCAATAAAACACTTTGTATCTTGTATCATCATCTGCGATAGGGAAATTTTATTTTTTACCGTTTGACATTGGTCTCATAATGTTTTCATTTATTTGAAAATTTTATGTTGTAATCATTGGCTTGGGTTAAATATTTTCTATTATATTAGAATTTTATTCTATTAGAAGTTTAAAATTGGTTTTATCATACTAAACTGTTTTTGTTTGTTGCAAAAACCCATTAAAAAACTGTTTCAGAGTAAGCATGGAATGTAGAGAAAAACAAAAATGTATGCGACCTGTTGTTTTTAATTTATTCTCTTGTTATTTTCATAATCTTGCATACTTAACTTAGAAAACTGGTGTAATAAGAAACCACTGGAATAATGGGTTAGTTCTTTCATACGACTTGCCATGCATTGTTGTTGTCATTTAGAACACCATAGTCTGTATTATATTAGTTTGCAAATTCTGTAAATACAATGATTGGTGGTTGATCTGAAGTTTTTTTCCCCAAATGTTATTTGCTGATATACAAATTTTATGTGCTTTTGATTAATTAAATTATGGAAACATGACTGGTCAATTCTTGAATAATTTATTTTCAGTGCAAGTATGATGAGCGCTTTCTGGGTGTATGTGTTTAAATGTTGCAGTAACTGCATGCTTTCAAAATCTGTACATTTCTTCTTTTTAAGGTTGTGTGTACATTGTAGAGAAAAATAAAAGTGTGAGTTTTCAGGAATGTAGGCGACCTGTTGTTTTTAATTTACTCTTATTATTTCCATAATCTTGCATACTTAACTTAGAAAACTGGTGTAATAAGACATCACTGGAATGATTGGTTAGTTTTTTCATATGACTTACTATACATTTTTGTTGTCATTTAGCACACTCTAGACTGTATTATATTAGTTTGCAAATTCTGTAATATAATTTGTAAATACAACGATTTAAATTTGTGGTTGACCTGATGTTTTTTTCCCAAAATGTTATTTGCTGATAAACAAATTTTATGTGCTTTTGATTACTTAAAATTATGGAAACTTGATTGGTCAATTCTTGTATTTGTTTACAATGGAAGTATGAATGAATTCTCTCTGGGTGTATGCATTGCAGTAACTGCATGTTTTCACAATCTGTATATTTCTTTTCTTATGATTGTGTTTACAGTTCCTGTTTTTTTTTCAGTCAATAAATACAGTATATGTATTCATCCTTGGGATCTACAGTTGATAAAAACATTTGTTACTTGTTTATACCCTGGCAGAAATTGATTGTTGCTGCTATACACAAGAGGAAGTTACAATCTATTTTAATTCATATCAAATAGAAGTCCATTTTTCTTATATTTTGCAGATCAACGAGATTACCTTCCATTTTTTAAGCAACTAATAACTTCAAACAAGGAAATGAAGGAGGCACTGAAAGAAGTAAAGGACCAGCTTGGCTTTCTGACAAAAAAAATGACAGACATTGAGAGGAAGCTGGCAGTGGCAGACAGCGAAGACGGCCTGGCAGCAACAGAGCCTGCTGCACATGTGTTCTTGCCTGCAGGCTTGAATCTACCCCTACAGTCAATACATCAGCTCCGCCAACTGGAAGAAAATCTTTCTTCGAGGGCAATTAAAACCAGATTTGTGAGTTTCCAACACTGATATGTTTCTTTTAGAAAAAGAAATACAGTATTCATTGTTTTACAAAAAATACTGAAGGAATTAGGACAAAGGTATTGGGATTCAAAGGTTACATTAAGTTTGTAAGTATAATTAAGTGTTGATATTCTGTGACAGCATTGAAAAGTCAAAGTTAATTGTGACAATGTTTAAATATGGAACAAATTGCCACACTCTCTCTGCAGCAAGCCAACAGTCTCTGCCTTCAAGTCTGCTCTCAAAATTTTACTCTTTCCGCCTCTGTGATCCATTCAGTTCCACCACCCACTCCAACTGTTATGTCTATATCTAGGATGTGTGCGAGTAAGAGTTGTGATGTAAATGTGTGTGAGCGAGTTGCGAAAGTGTTGTTTGCACCTAGAGTAGACTAGCTATTTTTGGCCTAGATTTGGCGTGTTATAATAAATGTTCGTATTATTATTTTTATTATTATTATTAAATGTAGGCAAATTGGACTATCTTGGTATTCTGCATTGATTGAAAGTTTCAATGTGTATATATTAATGTTAGCAAATAACAAATAATGTTGGCATTACACATGGAAATCAAAGTCACAATTAATTCTTACCCATATGAATGTTTTGTGTGCTTCATGAGAAAGAGATGATAAAAAAAGGAGGGAGATACTATAAAGAGTCTATTCGAGAGTGTGGATCTATGGTCATGACTGCAGAACTGCAGGGTGAGCACAGCAGGCCGGGCGTTTCAAGGAATGGCAAGCCAAAGGCAGCTTTCAACGCTTACACTAACATATACTCTGCAATTTACAGTAAGTATTTTTGTTCTAACATTGATTTCTCTCTATATTTTTCTTCCCTTCTTTTTTCAATAAGAATCATAAATTTAAATCAGCTAGAACTGAATTAAGGGATCTTTGTACATCACTGCAAGGTTCAACCCAGTTTTAAAAAAAAAACTACATTGGCCCCTCGACCCTGAAATCAGCAGCTGTCCTTCGAAGACTTTAATAAATTGGAATAACTTTTTTTGCAGCACCTTCTTGCGACAGAACCCGAAACTTTGAAGGGAAAAGCTGTGTTTTTCTAACAGTTGTTACAAAAATAATTATTTGTGTGTGTGTGTGTATATACAATTAAATTGCACTAGATGTGTTGCCTTAATTAGCTCTGTTTAATATTTGAAAAATTTCTTACAATATTTTCCCGGTCATAATGTTTTGAATGGCGACAATTCAGTAAAAGACTGCACATATTCTTCTATGTTGCAGACGCTGTCTACGACAGACATAAAATTGACCAAAAGGAGTTTGACCGCTATGTTGGAGAGTGGCTTTCAACATGGATTGACAAGACGGAGGGGGGCAAAAAAAACCAGGGTTGGGGCAAGAAAAACAAATGTTGGGGATGGGACTGGACAAGATGGCGCTAGACGGGACAATCTAGAAACTGCATGATCGTCCAGTATAGGCATCACAAGATGCAGTACACTATAAAGAAGATTATTTTTTAATATGTATATATGTTTCAGTAGCATTTTATATATACACACTACCTTATCTTATTTTTAGACTTTTTAATTGGTCCTGCGAATTTGTTTCCCCTACCGAGTTGTGTTTCCTGCGAGCTTCTGTTTTCCCTTCATTTTAACAGTCATATAAATGTTTATAGTGCCTTCAAATGTATTGGTTATAGGAATGATAATTCAGACCTGCCTACCGTTACGGATTTTCCCGTATTTTTACGGATTTGAGACCTAGAATACGAAAATACGCAAAGGCCTTAAAAAATACGAATTTTGGCACCTTTTTTTTTTTATAGTTTTTTTTAGTTTTTTTTTTTAGTTTTTTGTTTTGTTTTGTAATAAGACGTTTGTTTTGGGTTTTAAGACATTTCACACGGCGCCATACTGAGCGCCATACTTAAGTCAGAAACAATTGAAACTTTTCATTGTCAGAGATTACTACATTAAGTTCAACCTGAATATCTGGACCCCAGAATCACCAGCCTTGAGAGAATGGATGAAAAGTGGGCTGCAGTTGGGAAGATTGAGCCCTACAAAGAGCTGGCTGCTGTGATGGGGGGTATTTTGACAATCCCCCATTCAAGCGCTCATTGTGAGCGAGTGTTTTAATCGTACAGATCAGCGATCCTGTTTAGGTGACAGTACACTTAAGAGTTTGCTAGTCCTCAAGTCCAAACCTGCTGCTACAGTGTACACCAGCAAAGAACTAGACAGACTCAAGAGCTGTTATAGCTTGCAGCTGAAAGAAAACAGTGCTGGGTGACAGTTTGCGTATAATTTTTCCCAGTCAGTTACTGTAAATAATTTATTTTGTAGCAAAGAACCAGACAGGCTCAAGAGCTGCTATAGCCAGCAGCTGAAGGAAAACAATGTTGACATTTTTGCACATCATATAAATTACTTAGTCCTTCACTATAGATAAATTGGAATTGGAAACTAAAAAATAATTTGTTTTTATTAACTGAATTTTTGCTCTCTAGCAACGACAGTTTTGTGCTTGTTCTGTAGTCAATAAATAAATAAATCGTGGAACAGTGTATTTAAGGAATCAGTTTGAGTTTTTTTTTAATGCAGTGATTACTTCTTCTTTATCTTCACTAAGTTACACTTACAATTGTTAAATTCCTACTTGCGAATGCATCGATTCGCAGAGAGTGAAAATACGAATTTTGGTCCCAGAATACCACATTTTGCCAGTCAGAATACTGAAACTGAAAATCTGAGGTAGGCAGGTCTGGGAATGTCTATATGAATAAAACTTTTAACGAGGAAAGAATGTAAAGCTTTTAATTGGATCAGGATTGGCATAAATGGAATGATGTGTATCTGTGCATGAATGTATACAAATGGGACATTAAGCTTTTCAAAAATGTGACACACATATATATATATATATATATATGTATAGTTAGTTATAGTTATTCATTGCTTATAAGGGTCCAGCGGACTGCAAAGAGCGGAATCAGGACCTCTCTCATATATGTATAAAGCATATATATATATATATAGAGAGAGAAAGCTTATATATATATATATATATATATATATATATATATATATATATATATATATATATATATATATATATATATATATATATCAAAGACGTTTTAAAATATGTCCATTTCAAACACGTTTTAAGTATATATATATATATATATATATAAATAAAACAACATCCAAAACTAAAAGTGAGCACAAATACTTCCTATCCTATCCTGTCCCATAACCCGAAGGTCGTAGGGGCACCACAGATGATCGCTTAACCAGCATACTCCATCTTTCTCTGTCCTCAGCAGCCCTCATGGCTTCGCTCAGTGTCAAACCAGTCCATTCTCGAATGTTGTCCTCCCACCTCTTTTTCGGTCTCCCCCTTCTTCTACCTCCTTGCACTGTGCCTTGCAGAATGGTCTTTGCAAGGCCTGATGATCTGGTGACGTGGCCATACCATCGGAGTTTCCGTTTCTTCACCACTGTGAGCAGGTCATCGTGTTGTCCAATGGCTTGTGTGATGGTCTGTCGGACTTCAACGTTGGTGATGTGTTGGGTATAGGAAATGCACAGAAGTCTTCTGTAGCACCTCATCTCCATGCTTTGTATTCTTCGTTGGAGATCTGCTGTGAGGGTCCATGCTTCGCAAGCATATAGGAAGATGGAGATGACCAGAGATCGCAGCAGTCTTACTTTGGAATGTAGACTGATGGTTCTGTCTTTCCAAATGGGCTTCAACCTTGTCAGGGCAGCAGTTGTTTGTGCGATCCTGGAGAGGACTTCCTGTCGAGACCCATTGTCTGACACAATGGCTCCTAAATATTTGAAGCTGTGCACTGTGTTGAGGGATTGGCCTTGTACTTTGATGTCCGTGTTGATGCCATTGGTGTTGTTGGTCATCATTTTGGTCTTCTCTGCACTTATTTCCATTCCATAAGCTCTGGAGGTGGTGTCAAGCCTCTGTACAAGCTGTTCAAGTTCTTGTTCCTCTCCAGCCAATCCATCAATATCATCCGCAAAACGAAGATTGGAGATTGCTCTGCCCCCTATGCTGACTGTGCCTTCGTGATCTGCAAGAGCATCTGACATGATGCGCTCTAGGAAGATGTTGAAGAGTGTTGGAGAGAGTAGGCATCCTTGACGCACACCGATTGTTGTTCTGAACCAGTTCCCGATGACGCTGTTATGGAGGACTGCACTGGTAGCCTTGTCATACAGGCTTTTGATGACTTCTATGATTTTAGGGCTGATGTTGTACACTTTCATGGTTGCCCATAGAGCTGCATGCCAGACTCGGTCAAATGCCTTCTTGAAGTCTATGAACACATGATATAGATGTTGTTGGTGCTGTAGGTATTTCTCACAGATTATTCTGAGGTTGAAAATCTGTTCAGTGGTACTTCGCCCTGCCATGAATCCTGCTTGTTCTTCAGCTATGATTTGTTCAGCTTGTGGTTTCAACCTGTTGAGTATTATTTTCAGGAGGACCTTGCTGGGATGGCTGATGAGGCTGATGGTGCGGTAATTTTCACACTCCTGAAGGTTACCTTTTTTAGGAAGAGTGATGACAAGCGACTGGGTCCATGGTGTAGGCCATTCCCCACTCTGCCAGATCTTGTTACAGATAGTGGTGAGAGCATCAGTCATCGCTTCTCCTCCTGCTTGTAGCAGTTCCGCTGGTATGTTGTCCACTCCCGCTGACTTCCCTTTCTTCAGCGATTGCACTGCTGCCTCAACTTCTTCCCGGAGAATTGGGAGGATTTCTTCTTCTCTGCTCTCGGGATATGCTAGAACTGATGGGTCTCCATTTGGTGTATGGTTGTAAAGGTCAGAGCAGTACTCTGTCCATCTGTCCAAGACTTCTTGTTCTTCTGTAAGGCAAATGCCAGACTTGCTTTGGATAGTGGAGACTTTGGGCTGTTTAACACTTGTCAGCCGCTTCACAGTCTGGTAGGCCTTCTTGCTGTTGTTCTTGTTCAGATTGTTCTCTATTTCCTGGCATTGATCTTCTATCCAGTTCTCCTTTGCTGTGCGCATGCCTTTTCGGATGTCATTGTTGATTTTTCGGTAGACATCAGCTCCCTGTGAGGTGTTCTTTTTCTTTTTTAACTCTCTTCGTTTATCACACAGATCCAAAAGTTCAGGTGTGATCCACGGCTTCTTCTTTGGTCGGTGCTTGCCAAGGATCTCAGTGGCGGCATCTGTTACAGCTGAGTTGAAGGTATTGGTCATGGTGTTGACATCTACTTCGCCTGCCCCCAAAATAAGCAGTGGTGCAAATTTCCCTCCAATTGTGGCCTGAAATATTTTTGCCACCTCCGGGTCTTGCAGTTTGTCCAGGTCGAACTTCAGCCTAGTGCACTTTGCTGTATTTACTCTCTTCAAATGGAGCCGGAAAGACATCATCACGAGATCGTGGTCACTTCCAATGTCTGCTCCTGGAAAAGTGCGTGTCCTGCCAATGTTGATGCTTGATCTGAAGCGTTTCTTGACCATGATGTAGTCGATCTGGTTGTGATGTTCCCCGCCGGGACTGTGCCATGTCCATCGTCCTGGATTTTTTGTGGAGACCAAGCGTGTTTGCCAGTACCAGATTGTTGTATCTGGCAAACTCCAATAGCCTCAGACCCCTGTCATTTGTCTCGTTGTTGCAGTGGGGTCCGCATGTGTCTCCCCAGTTGCGGTGCGCATCTTGGCCAACCTTGGCATTCCAGTCGCCTTGCACTATGACTATGTCCTTCTTCGGCACTTGGTCAAGGACCGCCTGTATATTTTCATAAAAATCCTCCACTTCGCTGTCTTCATAGTCTGATGTTGGGGCATAGGCCTGGATGATGGTAATGTTGAAAGGGGTTGCTCTCAGACGGATGGTAATGAGTCTACTGGAGACTGGGCGGCAACCCATGACAGTGGCTAGAATGTTCTTGTGGACCAAGAATCCAACGCCGTGTTCGTGCCTGTCATCTCTACCGCTGAAATAGAGCTTGTGGCCTTTGTCAGTCGTTGTTTCACCTAGGCCTTTCCAGCGCAGTTCGCTGATACCTAGAACGTTCCATCGATAGTGGTCCAGCTCGTGGGCCAGTTCTTCTAATTTTCCTTCCGCAGTTAGGGTCCTGACGTTCCAGGTTCCTATGACGATGTTGTTTCTCGTGCGGATCTTGCTATATTGTCCATCAGTAGCATACTTAACTACACAAATACTTGCACACTAAAATTTCTTTTAAATGTTCAAATGTACAATGGTGTCTTAATTTTAATGTGGACAAATGTAAAGTTTTATATATAGGTAAAAATAATCCCAGGCATGTGTATCATATGAAAGTTATTATTGGAAACATTACTAGTTCGATTCCACTCGAGGCATGTGACGAAGAAAAGGACCTGGGAGTAATCTTTGATAGCACCCTTACTTTCGACTATCATATACAGAGCTGTACTAGCAAAGCAAATAGGATGATGGGATTAATTAAAAGAACTTTTATTTATTTAAATAAGGATATTTTCTGCAAATTATATAAAGCCCTAGTTAGACCACATCTCGAATATGCAGGCGTAGTATGGTACCCATCCCTAAAAAGACTATCTACATGTATAAAAATAGAAAAGGTGCAAAGACGTGCGACCAAACTAGTCAAAAGCTGTAACAATTTACCTTAGGCAGAGAGACTAAAATTTCTTAACCTACACTCCTTACATGGTCGTCGACTAAGAGGGGATTTAATTCAAACATTTAAAATTTATAATAATATGGTTGATTTAAATTGGAATCATTTTTTTTACTAAACCTGTCTGTGATATAACACGTTATCAGGAAGGAAAAAAATTTAAACATCAGTTTAACAGTAACTTGAGAAAATTTTCTTTTACTAACAGAATAATTAATGATTGGAATAACCTCCCTGAAGAAATTAAAACTAAACCATGCACTGACTCTTTTAAAAATTACTTGGATACTTCACCTAAACCTAAGTTAAAGAACGGTTTTACTATTTTGATGAATAATGATTAGGCAAAATTGTTATGCATGCGACAGACCAATAAGATTTACATTTTAAAAAGATGGGACATACCAAAAGGCCTCACAGCCTATTATTGTCCCTAATACTACTACTACTACTACTACTACTACAAAATGTTATGTACCAATTTCGAGGGAATATATTTGTCAAATTGACTTAATTACCTAAACAAATTATTTAACTATAATAATAATAATAATAATAATAATAATAATAATAATAATAATAACGGATTTTTATATAGCGGGTACTCCAGCCTATGACCAGACTCACCACGCTTTACATAATCATTACATATAAATACATGCACTCGATAAAACATCGCTTTTGCTACAATACACCAAAAGACAGAACAGTAAGGGTACAAACTATTTACAACTATGTACACAAATTACAAAAAAGACAGAAATAGACTATTTACAATTAATTGATAATTATATTAATTAATATTATTATTCTATAGTTTTAGCATTAACTATGATGTGTAATTTAAGAGAATATTATCATTTTCTTGTAGGTTGAGCGACGACAGATACACTTTTGGCATGTTATTGTTAGTACAGGACTCACAGTAGCCAGTATGCCTACGCATAGAGCTTATAGTAAAGAGAGAGCCAAGAAGCATGATGCGCGAGCGAGGTATCAATCAAGACGCTTTCCGCGCAACTGTCAAGCCGTCTTTCCGGTTTTCTTAGAAGACTGCAAAATGGGTGGCGAAAATTGTGTACTTCCAAATTGTACTGCCAACAGGACCTATAATTTTGGTCTTTCGTATCACAAGATTCCTAAAAAAGGTGTTTGTGCCAAAAAGGATGCCTGGAGGGAAACCCTGATACAGAAAATTGATCGAGCAGACCGGTGGTTTCTGGAAGAGAAAAAGAAGATTGATGCAAATATTTACATTTGCTCTCGTCACTTCAAAGCAGAATGTTTTAGGATAGGTGAGAGTTTTTGATTATTTTTTTTAAGCTTTGTTGGTTTGTAATCATCATATACTAACATGCCCACTGTTTATTAGCTTTTAGTTTGTTTTTAATAAAGTACTAACGGGGATAATCTGCTTTTTATCAAGTAGGCCTACTAACCAACTTGTCTACACTACAGTGTACAGCTATAGGCTATAGTATAGGCCTAATGATTCATCTGCTTTTACCCTCATTCTGATTCTCTCAGTCTCAGCCATTTTGTTTAAGCCTAGGCCGGTAATCCTGCAGAATAATAGGGTCATCAGGTTTGTCATAGGGTTAGGGTAAATCAGAGCACGTGCTCAATTAGGGGTAGCCTACCTAGGGGTAGTATTTCTGTAGTATTAGTACTGACCCTAACCCTAATCCAAAAACTATAACTAACTACCACTATTAATTTTTGGCATTATATAATTTAATTGTATTGTGTGGAGCCAGCATTCTAAACAGTGAACATTTTACATATAATTATTATATAGCCTTATACAGTTATAGGGCCTATTGTATTATTATTCTGATGCATAAATCACATGGGAGACCAGTGCATTTTATTAGCAATTACATAGGCCTACTGTATTTTGGGGATGTGTTTAGATCAATATATGGCTAACTTTTATTAAAACATATATGTCATTCACTTTTTATTAAAATTTATCATTCCTTTTTTTAAAAAAAAATTACATTGTTTCACTCACTTGCACATTTAGACCTACACATTACAGTGAAACTGTCAGTGTAAAAACTAGCACTAGTAATAGTATTAATATTTTCAGAAAGTTGGCCTAATAATAAATAATATTAATAGTAAAAAGAAAAATGTTTGAATAGTTACACTGTGACTAACAGTAACAATTGTCCACTATTTTACAGGAACATGTTCCAAGCCAAGGAAATATCTCATTCCAGGAAGCCTTCCAACTGAGAATATGCCTGTAAAATCTGTAGTCACACTCAAGCCTCCAGAGAGGAAAGACCCTGTGAGTATTCATTAAAAAAAATGTTGCAACCTGATATTAATATTAATATATAGGGATCTGTACAAGGCACCAGCCTCCAAAGTGTAGTGGTTAAGGGGACGGGAAAATGTCACACAAACTGTTGCCTCCATGTTTGTGAAAGTCAGTGTTTTTATCCAGTGATGGGAGTTATATGCAAGTTTGGTTAACCCCCGTGTCTGTGTGTGGTTTTTATCAGTGGAACAATTTTAACCTATGAAGGTTTTTATCAGTGCCATTATAACATTTTAATGCTGCCACATCACTTCTAGTCTGATGTGCCAGTCCAAATCCCGAAAAAAGGCCGATAGAAATGTTTCACAAAATAAGAACTACTACCTACTGAAAAGGATAAGGCGCTCAAACGCGGCAACCAACGAGGAGGCAAAAAAAACAACAACACATCCTTCATGCAAAGGACACCGACAACGCGCTCAATCGCGGTGCACCCAAAATATAATATGATTGGGTCTGTGATGTTTCTGAACTTACCCACAAGCATGTTACAGTGAGTTCAATACAGGTAGTTTTTTGATGTTTGTGAAAAAAAAAAAAAAAAAATATATATATATATATATATATATATATATATATATATAAATATATAAATATATATAAATATATATATATATATATATATATATATAAAGTTCTTTCTCTTTTCTTACCACAGGCCTACCGAGAACCACCCCCAGAGGTAAATAGGGTTGTCTATCTGACACTCGAGGATCTCATGAAAGATGCCAGGAGATTGCCACAGGGTTGGTTAGTTTTGTCTGCAGATGATCACAGTGCTACTTTTGGTAATATAGAAGGTGACCATTTAAAAACCAAAGTACTTATACATGCTGATCTCACAGCTTCTGTTAGGGTCTTAGGGATGCCTGCAGCCCATCTAACAGAGGAAATGGAAGCAACTCGTTTGCATACCTTGTTATCAAGGTTGTCCAACATGAAATTGTGTACAGGTGTCACAGATCCTGAATTACAGGAATACTCAAAACCACCTTCAGCACAATTGTCTCAAACACATTTCCTGCATACAACCCTTGTGTGTCCAGAAGATAAACCCTACACTACCTCATGTGTGCGTTCATCTATTTGTCGTCTTCTCTGTGATCAGCAATTGTGCAGCCAGTGCTCTAGAATTAAAACGCTGTTAGCAAAGAAAAGAAAAACAGCACAAGAGAAAGAAGAAGAACCACTACATAGATACAAGCCTCTTAATACTGCATCTCACACAAAACTTAGGGAAGAAGTGAAAGAGTTGCGTAAAACCAAAAATGTTCATGAAAAAGAGTTGGATTTGATAAGAAAGCGTCTAAATGAAGTCTCAGTTTCAGTCCAACCTGAGCTGCATAAAGAGTTGAATAACCTTTTATCCATACACGAAAATGAAATTGATGATGATTTCACTCGTTTGTTCTGGCAGGAACAATCCAAAGCTTTTAAATGTAAAAACAAAGGGATGAAGTGGCATCCAATGATGATTAGACTTGCCCTTCTCATTCATAGCAGAGGCCCTGGAGTCTACAATACACTACGTGACACCGGTGTATTAAAGCTTCCTGGTGAGTCAACACTGCGAGACTACAGCAATTATATCCACCCACAGTCAGGCTTCAACCCACAAGTGATTTCAGAAATCAAAGAGTATGCAGAAAAACTTCCTGAGAATCAGCGTTTTGTAATTTTGTTACATGATGAAATGACAGTAAAAGAAGATCTGGTATGGGACAGTAAAACTGACAAGCTTGTTGGTTTTGTCAATCTTGATCAGTGCAAAGACAACCCAGTTAGCAATAAAATTGCCAGCCATGTATTAGTATTCTATGTTGTTGGTATCAATAGTAATCTGAAGTTTAGCATGGGTTTTTTTGGCTCAAAAACTGCCAGCTCGTATGAAATGTGTCCTCTTTTTTGGAAGGCAGTGTGTATTCTTGAACAGCAATGTAAACTGAAAGTAGTGGCATCCACGAGTGACAAAGCATCACCCAACCAGCGACTGTACCAAATGCATGCAGCAGCAAAAGACATCTGTAATAAAACATATAATTACTATGCACACGATGGTCCTAGAGATATATTTTTTTTCTCAGATGTACCACATTTAGTCAAAACTGTGCGAAATAATTTATTCCGCAGTGGTCCAGGCAAGACAAACTTACTCTGGAACAACGGCAAAGAGATGACTTGGTCTCATATTGTGCAATACAATACAATACAAGGTTATTGCTTTAGGTCCAGCGGACTCTTCCGAGCCAAATCAGGACCAGAGAGACGTTATCTTAAAATATTATAAAATGATTCAAATCTTAAAAAACAAACCTGTTACTCTTAAATACCCAAACAAACTTTCACATGACATCTCTTTAAGAGTCTTCTTTAAAACTGATGTATTAAAAATATAATCTCTTTCTTCAATCAAATCACTAAATTCAGTCCTAACAATAAAATCCAAACTAAACAAAACATGTCGATACGATTTATATGCGATAAAACAAACCAACATCATGTAAAAATTGAAACAGATGTTGACCATTACATACTTTAAAAATCTCTTTGAAAGGTATGGAACCAAAATATGTTTCCCTTTCCTCAATCAAATCAGCACACTCAGACATGAAATGTCGAACGGAAAAGGATTGATCACATGCAAAGCACCATGGTGGTTCTTCTCCTTTTAAAAGGAAACTGTGGGTGACATAAGTATGCCCAATATGAAGGCGAGATAACACTGTTTCCTCTCTGCGAGTGGACGCAAAGTTAGGCAAAGAAGTGGACAAATCGGGAAGAATTTGAAATAATTTGTTGTTGACATGGTTAGACCAGTCAATCTGCCACAGTCGTTTACAATAAGATCCAGTCATACAACGTAGGTCAGAGTAGGGCACAAACTGGAAAATCTCTGGAGGGAAATCGAGATGTAGAGCATCTTTAGCCGCCCTGTCTACTGCAATATTGCCGCGGATGCCCATGTGACCAGGGACCCACATAAAAACTATCTTTTTACCCTCAGAAACAAGTTGTGTATGGAGGTCATGGATCTCTGCCAGAAAAGGGTGTGATATCTTTCTCGTGGAAAGAGCCTGAAGTGCTGACAATGAATCGGACATGATTAAAAATGAGGTTCTTTTGGATTGATAAACTTGTTTCAGAGCTAAATGAATTGCCTTGAGCTCAGCTGTATAAACAGAACAAAAATCAGGTAAACGCTGTTGCAAAGGCTGGTCTAAGTGTCTCTCGGAGACAGACGCAGCAGCAACTGAATCACCTTTCTTTGACCCGTCTGTAAAAAGTTGTTCATATCCTGGGTATAAAGCACACTGTTCTAAATAAAGTTGGTTATATACGGTTTCGGATGTATTGTTTTTAAGGAAAGCGGACAACTGCCAATTAATGTTTGGGGTACATAATTTCCATGGGGGAGCTTCAGTCCGAAGTTCATCGTCGTTGATGGAAGCAACATCAATGCCTGCTTTTTCCAGATGAACTTGCATTCTGATGCCAAACGGAGGGATTGTGTTAGGTTTGGATTCAAATTTCTGAACAAAATCTGGGTTGAAAACACAGTCATAAGCAGGGTTCATAGGATCAGTTTTTAATTTTAAATAGTAATTCATTGACAATTTTGTACGTCTCAGCTCCAGCGGGGGTTCGTTAGCTTCCACATAAAGGCTTTCACAAGGGGAAGTGCGAAACGCACCCAAAGCAATGCGTAGTGCCTGATGGGCAACTGGATCTAGCATCTTAAGATAAGATTTTCTAGCAGAACCATAGACAATGCAACCATAGTCTAACTTGGATCTAATTAAAGAACGATATAACAGCAATAAAGTTTTCTTGTCAGCACCCCAGTCTGTACCACTGATAACCTTGAGCAAATTGCAAGCCTGTTGACATTTAGTTTTCAAAATTTTCAGATGGGGAATGAAAGATAGCTTTTGATCAAAAATAACACCCAAAAATTTGACTTGTTTGACTGCCTTTATTGGAGTTTTATTGAGAAGAATAGTAGGGTCTTGAATAATTCCCCGGTGCTGGGAAAAGTGAATACATTCAGTTTTTGCTTCAGAAAATTTAAAACCATTTTGTAAAACCCAGTCTTCAACGGCCTTGACACATAACTGTAGCTGACGTTCTGCAGATGCCAAAGTTTTACCTTTGGCTACCAATGCAAAATCGTCGACAAATAAAGAATTGTCAATTCCCCGTTTAACGGAACGAACAATGTTATTTATTTTAATATTAAACAGCAAGGGAGACAAGATGCTACCCTGAGGCACTCCCATCTCCTGTTCTCTCGTATCTGACAAAGATCCCCCAACCTTAACCTGAAAAATTCTGTCTGTTAGAAAATTGGATATAAACAGAGGTAAATGTCCCTTCAAACCCATTTCTTGTAAATCTGAAAGAATGCCATATTTCCATGTGGTATCATAAGCTTTGTCCAAATCAAACATGATGGCAACGACATGTTCACCCTGGACGAACGCGTTACGGATAAAAGTTTCCAGTCGCACCAGGTGGTCAACAGTACTTCGACCACTTCGAAAGCCACACTGAGTGTTGGATAAAATATTATTGGTTTCTAGATACCACAGTAAGCGAGAATAAACCATTCTTTCCAGCGTCTTGCATAAGCAAGATGTTAAGGCTATTGGTCTATAGTTTGTCGGGTTAGTATGGTCTTTGCCAGGTTTAGGGATGGGTACAATAGTGGCCTTTCTCCAGGAGGGAGGAAAGGTGCCAGTGATCCAGAGCTGATTGAAGATGTCCAGCAGTTGAGACCGTGAGTACCTTGTTAAATGTCGGAGAAATTGATAATGTACATCATCCGGTCCAACTGCTGAATCTGCACTTTTGTTAATTGCGTCGTCAAGCTCGACTAATGAAAACGGAATGTTGTAATCTTCAGAATTATCGGAGGTAAAATGTAACTGTTGTTTTTCTTTACGGGTTTTAACTGTTTGAAAAGGGACAGAATAATTTTCAGAGGAAGAATTTGCAGCAAAAGAAGAAGCCAAAAGATCAGCTACTAATTTTTTATCTCCGATTACTTCACCCTGCACAGTAAGGCATGGACTCACCTGTTTGTTACTTCTATTTTTGAGTTTGCGGACTACTTTCCACACCTTCGACAGTTTCGCTTTCGAATTAAGCGTGGAGCAGAAACCTCTCCACGATTCTCTTCTCTTTCGTTTGAAGAGCTGTCGGCATTGTGCTCGCAAACGTTGGTGGTTTTGTTTATTTTCAGTGCTTGGGTGTAAAAACATAGTTCTTAAGGCTTTTTTACGAGCTTGCTGAAGTTTTCTACATTCATCGTCAAACCAGGGTTTTTTAAGTGTGTGAGGGTTTGACGAAGTTTGCGGAATGGACTCCTTGGCACTGTTAATAACTATGTCAGTATATAGCTGTATTGGATCTAAGGCATTTGAAAATTCTTGTTTCTTAGCACGTAACTGAACCTCAGACAGGTTAGAAAACAGACTCCAGTTAGCTTGTTTCAGTTTCCACCTGCCATGAGTTTGCTCAAGGTTAACTGAATCATGTTTTAATAAAACCGGGAAATGGTCGCTGCCATGGAGATCTTCTAAAACTGTCCATTTAAAATCCAAAAGTAAGGAGGGATCACAGATCGATATATCAATGTGGGACAAAGAAGCAGTTCTAGAACAGGAAAAAGTTGGAGCACCCTCGTTCAAAGTTACTAGGTTTAACGAGTCTAAAATGTCTTCAATTATTTTACCCTGAGAATCGGTACGATCACTACCCCACAGGGGAGAGCGTCCATTAAAATCTCCCAACAACAAAAAAGGGGTAGGTAACTGTTGGACCAAATTCTCAAGTTCACTTTTAGTTACATTTATTGATGGTGTCAAATATAGAGAACAAACTGTGAGGGATTTAAAAAGAGATACTCTAGCTGCAACTGCTGGTAAACTTGTATTAAGTAAAATTGGGTTAAATGGGACATTTCTATGAATAAAGAGTGAAACGCCTCTAGAAGATAAACAGTCTAGAGAGGAATAACCAGTAATATCTATAGGATGTTTTCCTGACAGGAGAGTTTCCTGAAGGGCCAACACTTCAGGTCGATGCTCTGTCAGCAGACAGCAGAGCTCCTCATAATTTGCCCTGATCCCTCGGATATTCCATTGCAAAATGGCCATAAAAATGAAGTAAAAGAATGCTAAAATTTTCATCTCTGAAAGCACAATTATGTGTCTTTATCTTTTGGACCCTCGTCCATCTCTTCATGTTCCATCAACCCCCCGAAACGGTTCTCCGTTTCGAGAGGCTGATTGTGCTTGGAAGAAAGGGGTCCGGGCCTTTGATTTCTCGTCAAAGCCCCGGAACCCGAACTGCCAGCCGACTTCTTCCCCTTCTCCCCAGCACCGGACTTTGTATCCTCCCTCTCCCCCTCACCCCTGCCAATCTTTCCCTCTCCTCCTCTGACGCTTTTCTGCTGGGTAACTAGGATTTTAGTCGCCCCAGCAACTACCCGGTCGCTAAAACCGGTCGTTGCTGGTGCGGTGGCATGAGGCCTAGCCTCCTTCGTGGCAGGAGTGACGGCTATTGGCGCGGCCGTCTGCGCGCTTGGAGTGACGGATTTTGACGTGCCCGTCGGCACGTTCTCCAGTGGATTCGGTGGGGCTGGAGAAACCCCCTTCTGGGCAAACAAAGCAAGCATCTTTTCGAGAGTATCCATCCGTTTGCACAACGTGTCCAAGATCTGTGTTATTTTACTCATGGCAGTGTCCAATTGCGGGTGTGTGCTAGCTTCCACATGAGATGTGGAACCCGCCACAGCCGCAAAGGACCTCTCTTTAAGCACCGGCCTACTTTGGAGAACTTTTTTCCTGGCGTCGCCAAAGGAGCAACTCTCAGTGGCCCGCACCTTTTGGATTTCCAGCTCCAACTGCCACTGAGGACAGTCTTTGGAGCTGGACGAATGATTCCCGGCGCAATTCACACAGCAAATCGGATTTTTGCATTCGTTTTCGTGTTTCTCTTTACCACAATCACGACATATTTCCTTGCTTTTACAGTTCTTGCTACCGTGACCAAATCTTTGGCACCGGTAGCATCGCAACGGTGATGGTACAAACGGCGTCACCTTCACCCTAAGGTACCCCACCTTGAGTGACTCCGGCAATTTGGCCATAGCGAAGGTCACAAAAAGTGTGTTGGTGGGGATACGTTGGGATCCCTTGGTGACGAAGACCCGCTGGACTGCTGTGACCCCCTGGCTGGAGAGCTCACCACAGATTTCCAATTCTGACATGTCGATCAAATCCTGACATCGGATGACTCCCTTGGAGGAATTCAACCGTCCATGCACAGCTCATATTGTGCAAGTTTATGAAGAAGATACAAGACAACAGTTAGCGAGGAGGCATAAATTGACACATGAACATGTTCATCCCAGAAGCCATTCTCTGATGAAAGTAAAGTTAGCTGCACAGGTATTAAGCAAAAGTGTAGGTGTCATTTTACAAGGGCATGGATATGAACATTGTCATGAAACAGCACGTCTAATTCTTTTCATGAACAGGTTCTTTGACTGTTTAAATGCAAGGTCATTTGACGAGGCTGCGAGAAAAAGAAATCCAGATCTTAAGCCATACACAGACCTGGATGATCAACGCTTCCAGTTTTTGGATGAATTTCTGGCTTACCTGAGTCAGTGGAGAGACAGTGTAAATGCACGCCCTGGACATTTTACTCAATCTGACAGGGCCAAAATGTTCTTAAGTCACCAGACCTTTAAGGGGCTTGTGATGACTATAAATTCTTTCAAAGAAGTGTGTCGTTATTTGTTAGACAATGGAGTAACATTTATGCTGAGTAATCGTTTTTGCCAGGACCCTTTAGAGGCTCACTTTGGCAGGCATCGTGCTCTAGGCAGACGCACTGACAATCCCACCATACACACGTTTGGATACCAAGAGAATAAAATACGTCTTCAGAGAGATCTGGCATTGAAAATGCAGCCTAAAGGAAATGTAGAAAAGCGAAAACAAGATGGTTTGCCAGTGACTATTTCAAATAGTCCGTTAAAGAAACTAAGGCACTAGTGAATTTGAATGAAACAATGTGGTACACCAGTTTGTATAACATAATGCTGTACACCACTTTGTATAACATAATGCTGTACACCAGTTTGTATAACATAATGCTGTACACCAGTTTGTATAACATAATGCTGTACACCAGTTTGTATAACATAATGCTGTACACCAGTTTGTATAACATAAACAATGTGGTACATCAGTTTGTAAAACCTTCTCTATGATTCAAAGGTATCTGTAACCTCCAAGTCTGAACCCGATTATGTTGTCCGAATGGCGTTTTGTTTTAATTCTAAAAGATGTTAACTTGTATCAACTTGTTAATTTTTCTGGAGTAATTTATTAAATAGGCTTTTTAAGCCATTTTTGTTTATGCACAGCACATCAACCCAGGGGCATTCAATGTGGGGCTGGAAATCAGCCATGTATTAGTATTCTATGTTGTTGGTATCAATAGTAATCTGAAGTTTAGCATGGGTTTTTTTGGCTCAAAAACTGCCAGCTCGTATGAAATGTGTCCTCTTTTTTGGAAGGCAGTGTGTATTCTTGAACAGCAATGTAAACTGAAAGTAATGGCATCCACGAGTGACAAAGTGTGTGATGAAGTGTTTTGAACGAATTGTTCTGAGGAAACTCCTAACGCAGACACAGCATTTACAAGACCCACACCAATTCGCTTACAGACAAAACAGATCCACTGACGATGCAACGCTGACCATACTCAACAATGCCTACACTCATTTAGAAAAACCTGGTTCATTTGTTCGCATTCTTTTTGTTGATTTCTCGTCTGCTTTTAACACCATTCAACCTCACTTGATGGCTTCGAAGCTTCTGAAGCTCGAAGTTCATTATAAACTTATTCTTTGGATAACAGATTTTCTGGTCAATAGGTCACAGATAGTTTGCTTCGACAAAACACTTTCTGACTCTCGCAACACATCTACCGGTGCTCCTCAAGGTACTGTTCTCTCCCCTGTCCTGTTTACTCTCTATACAAATGACTGTACTGGTAGTGACGCCTTTCCTCTTATTAAATACTCTGATGACACAGCTCTCGAAGATCTCTCCAATTCGGATTCACACTACCTTCAGGAGGTTCAAAGATTTTCCACCTGGTGCAAAGAGAACTACCTTGACCTGAACGTAAAGAAAACAAAAGAAATGTTGATTGATTTCCGCAGAACCCCCCATGTCATCCCAGATCTGTTTATTGATGGTGTAAAAGTGGAGCGTGTGAACGAGTACAAATACCTTGAAACTGTTATTGACAACAAACTTAATTTCGATACCAACACCACGTCCATTCAAAAGAAATGCCAATCAAGAATTTACTGTCTTCAAAAACTTCGATCCCTGAATGTGAACAACTCTGTCCTCTGCTCGTTTTACAGGTGTTTTATTGAATCTGTTGTTACGTTTGGTTTTATGTCCTGGTATGGTGGCCTGAGTGTAAAGAACAAGAATGTGCTTGACAGAGTGGTGAAAGTGTGTGGAAAAGTAGTGGGTGAACAGCAGAAGAGTCTGAATGAGTTGTATGAATGTCGTGTTGTGCAAAAGGCAATGATGTTTGCGGGAGACACTACACATGTTCTGGCCAAACTGTATGACGTTCTCCCATCTGGACGCCGCTTCCGTGTACCCAAATGTTCCACTGTACGAACCAGATCTAGCTTTGTCCCCAAATCCATCCAACTATTAAACAAAATGTAATATGTCTCTCTCAAAATTAATAGAAGTGTGTGTGTACGTGTGTGAGTGTGTATTTTGCTCATCCCCGCTTTTAATTGTTATCCCTGGTGTGTGTGGGGGATTGGGTGTAAGGGTTTGTAGTCTATGTATGTGCGCTCTCTTTTGCTCCATGTCTACTTATATATCTGTGCAATTTAATAGACTTTGATCTGTCGTTGTGGTTCGACCTAGCTGTTGGTGTGTGACGATTTTTAAATGATGGCGATTTATCAATTTAATAAGCGTGTGTTTGTTAGTACTTCTCCTCTAACTGTTAAAATATCGGGGACTGTTTTATGCATCTTATTTTATCTTATTATTATTGTCTGTGGCTTCGTCATAGTCTATACATTATTCTATGAACCTGTTAATGAATGAATGCTCATAATGCACTTGTTTATATATTTATTGTAATTTGTTTTAGCAATGCCAGCAAAGCATGTCTTAATTTCTCTGTTTGACTTTGAGATAATAAAGTATTCTTGAATCTTGAATCTTGAAGGTCTCCAAGCCTTTGGTGTGATATCTTGGAGGCTGTAGTAAGTTACAGGCTAATGATCCTATCACTTCCTCCTTCTCTACTGATGTCGTTTGATGACATAATTTTTTTTATTTTGTACATGAAATTTTAATTTTTTTTGCATCACTGATTATTACAATTCTTTTAACCCTAACACACCATCAACGTTGTTTACCAACCTGGGGTCTTCTGAGGACTCCACGTTTGTATTTTTCTCTCTCAACTGTTTGTTGTTGAGGGTTACTCAAATTAGTTTTTTTTTTTTTTGGTGTCTTAAGAATATATTTCAGGTTTACAGAATACAGAATTTATTCAGCCAAATGACAACATACATTGCATATGGAAATTGTCTCGATGTTGGTAAACAGTCACACACCCATCTAGTCTACACGCATCCACACCCACATAAGCATACAGCCACATACTGTGAAAGTTTGAAAACAAAGTTATATCAAAGCACACTATGTAATGTGAAAGTTTGAGAACAAAGTTATATCAAAGCACACTATGTGATGTGACAGTTTCAAAACAAAGTTATGTCAAAGCACACTATGTTAGCAGATAACAGACTTTATTTCGCCAAGTGACATTTACAAAAGCACCTGGAACATATATGATGGTGCAACATTCAAAACTATCACTCTTACATCTACTATATCACTTGTACATCCTGAAAAACAATACAAGCATTGTGAGAATAAAATATGTTGTTTATTTAAACAGTAGTAAGTTAGTTCCTCATACAATGTTATACTTGTGTGTTTGTAAATCTAATTATATAGTTTTAACAATACAGTGTACATTTTCAACGTCATCATCTGAGTTTTGTCTGTGGGCCAATTTTTCAAATGTACTGCGTTTACATTCCGTAAAAAAAAAAGAAGAAATAAACCAATCCGGGAGCCGGGATAGGTCAGTTGGTAGAGTGACAAGCTTGTATTACTAAGGTTGCGGGTTCGATTCCCGGTGACTCAGACATAAAAATTTACTGTGAACACTGGCCATCTTACTGTTGCTATCAGTATGATGGTTGTTTTAGTGTATAGTAGGGTGGGTAAGGAGATTTGGAATGTTGGTTTGTTGTGGGGGTGTTTGACTGCGAGTGAGTGTGTACGTCAACAGGCTGCAAGTATGAAAGGCGCCTTGAATCGCCGTGAACCGTGAGATATGTGCGCTATACATCATTGTAAATAAATAAATAAACAATCCAAATTTGTAAAGTAGTATACCAAGCGGGGTCCTGCCGGGTCTCAACTTGTTTTTATTCTTTGAATTTTTGTTTTTAAAGAATGCATTATAAGTCTAATTATATAATATGTACCAAGTTAAACTGATCTGCGACATACAAAAATCAAGAACGAATTGGATGGTTATAGTACATGCAGCAGAAACCCAAAAAATCACTCTGGTTTGTTTAGGGTTAAACACCTTTAGCAGTTTAGTTCAGTTATTTAATTTAATGTCTGTTCACACAATGGTATCACATTAGACAAAAAACAAACAAACAAAAATTTAAAAAAGGTAAAAAAAAAGTGCATTTATAAAACTCTACCAACAGGCGATTTTAAAATAGCATTTACAATTTTAACAACATTAATTTTGTATTATATAAAATATCTTCTTTCGATTGACCAAAGTCTTTTATATTCAGACTGTCCTCTTTTAATTTGGAACAGATCACTGGGCATTAGAAAAAAATATGATCTGAAAATTTTCCTGTACATGGACAAGTAACATCAGAAGAATATTTAGTACTCCATGAATTTATTCTTAATTTCAATATAATTTTTTATATATGTCTTGGACAATTTAAAGCTGTACATATTTTAGGTTTCTATATGTTTTTCTACTGCTTTATCCAATTGTAAAAAACATTTCATTACAAGACAAATGTATATTATCTATCACAGTGGCACATGTATTTTTCATAGCCCTTTGTCTATTTATCACATACATCATTCCAGAATATACCGCAATGTGATGGTATCCAACAAAATTCACACCTTTAGCATGATATGTACATTGTGATTATTGTTACAAATGAAGAGTGCATTGTGATTATTGTTACGATTGAAAAGTGCAAATACAATGTAAAAGATAATAAAAATATGAAGAATAACAAAAGGTGTTGTTTTTTTTTTTTACTGCTTTGTATACAATTTATTTTCTAAATTCAATTCAAATTATACCCGTTTCACATTAAAACTCTGGCTTTATTGTGTACAGTATACAAATTGGCCGGCTCACTTAACTTAAAGAAATTACTACAGCTGAATATATTTTTTTTAAACTTGAAATTACTTCCCTTTCTTATAAGCAACTAAAAGTAAAACCAGTACCTTAATTATAACAAAAATGTTAAACGAGTTTCCAATTCACCATGAAGTAATACAAACAGAACACAAGCCTGCCATATTCTCACACATGGAAATCACTTAAATCATGGAAATGTAACAACAAATTAAGCATAATACAACAGGACATTACAAATAAAAAATAAAGTAACACATTTTTCATAAGTCAACAATATATACAGGGTTACGAAAATCTATTTTTTGCCAATTAAGATTAGTGTGCAAATCACGTACCACATCTGATGTGTGTTTAACAAAAGAGCAACACATGAAAAATATGACATTATATTGCAGTATTCTTGAGTTAGCAGTGGGAGAGTTTCATTGTTTTTCTCAGTCCTTTCTGTTTTCCAACAATAAGTTGCTTAGATCTGTACTCATCCATCATTACCCTGCATTTATGGTGAGCCCTAATCTTGTAATACAAAGTCAGAAACTGCTCCAAAATATACATTTTATCATCATCACTGTCCACTTCGGATTCACAAGTCAGATCATAGAAATATGTTGCAATATCAGTATTTCCAGTGCACAGACTGAGAAAAGATGCTGTGGTGCACTGATCAGGACAGCAGTGAGCTCTATATGCTTGCTCTATGTTTACTGTGAGTGTTTTTACAGATGATTTAACATAAATTAACCCACCCCTGTCATGCATAGCAGTGAGGCAATCTGTGTCTGGTTCTTCAATTTCTGTATTCATTTTTAGTGTTTTCAAGATTTTTATGTGACAGTCATTTACGTTTTTGTACTTCTTAACTTTAGTTTCAATTTTCCGTACTATGCTGCCAGCAATATAATTCAATATGTCCTTTTCCCTGTCTGTAATGATTGAAGTTACAGATGTAGGTGTTGTAAGAAACTCATCTTTAAGATAATTCACATGTACAAGTTTTTCAAATGTATTCAAAGCTACATGAAAGCATACAGCAATTGGCATGTTTAGTATTTCAGCCATGGATGGTATATGCTGTGCACATGTTGTGTGAAACTTGGCCCATGCCTTTTCTGCACTCGATCCAGGCAGCTTAGTTCTGTGCCCCAGGCAGGGATTTAAAAATTGCAGCTCATGGGTCAGCAGTTCCTGGGCTGTAAATAAATTTTTTTTATTATTAATATTTTTGGACAATAATTTTTGAATTCCCAGTTAAGTTCTTTAGTCCGTTGAGAACGATTGTAGATACCAAATAAGCAAAACAGATTCTGTTTCAGATGTTGGTCTTGATTAAATAGAGGGGGATGGGGGGGGGGGAGGGGGGAGAAATTATATACACACCATCATTTCCCTAAGATAAATGGATGCCAACAACTACAAGATATATATATTATATATAGTAGTTGTAGTCGTTGTTTCACCTAGGCCTTTCCAGCGCAGTTCGCTGATACCTAGAACGTTCCATCGATAGTGGTCCAGCTCGTGGGCCAGTTCTTCTAATTTTCCTTCCGCAGTTAGGGTCCTGACGTTCCAGGTTCCTATGACGATGTTGTTTCTCGTGCGGATCTTGCTATATTGTCCATCAGTAGCATACTTAACACCTCCGTCCTGGTGGCCAACGGAAGGCGCGGTCCTTGTGCCGGGTGACGGCCCGGGCGACGACCGATCCGGTATGGAATTAGTGGGTTGTGTCATCATGTAGTGTGTCTTGGGCAAAAAAGACCTGGCAGGGCCCAATCCTCTCCAGGCTGTTGGCCACAGCCGAAATCCACGAATACAGTGTGGCTCGCCTTGGCCCTGAGCACGTGGTCGTTGAACCTGTAGTAACGTGAGGTTCCTCCGCCCTGGCCGGTGACTTCTGTGTAGAAGGTATCAGCGAACTGCGCTGGAAAGGCCTAGGTGAAACAACGACTGACAAAGGCCACAAGCTCTATTTCAGCGGTAGAGATGACAGGCACGAACACGGCGTTGGATTCTTGGTCCACAAGAACATTCTAGCCACTGTCATGGGTTGCCGCCCAGTCTCCAGTAGACTCATTACCATCCGTCTGAGAGCAACCCCTTTCAACATTACCATCATCCAGGCCTATGCCCCAACATCAGACTATGAAGACAGCGAAGTGGAGGATTTTTATGAAAATATACAGGCGGTCCTTGACCAAGTGCCGAAGAAGGACATAGTCATAGTGCAAGGCGACTGGAATGCCAAGGTTGGCCAAGATGCGCACCGCAACTGGGGAGACACATGCGGACCCCACTGCAACAACGAGACAAATGACAGGGGTCTGAGGCTATTGGAGTTTGCCAGATACAACAATCTGGTACTGGCAAACACGCTTGGTCTCCACAAAAAATCCAGACGATGGACATGGCACAGTCCCGGCGGGGAACATCACAACCAGATCGACTACATCATGGTCAAGAAACGCTTCAGATCAAGCATCAACATTGGCAGGACACGCACTTTTCCAGGAGCAGACATTGGAAGTGACCACGATCTCGTGATGATGTCTTTCCGGCTCCATTTGAAGAGAGTAAATACAGCAAAGTGCACTAGGCTGAAGTTCGACCTGGACAAACTGCAAGACCCAGAGGTGGCAAAAATATTTCAGGCCACAATTGGAGGGAAATTTGCACCACTGCTTATTTTGGGGGCAGGCGAAGTAGATGTCAACACCATGACCAATACCTTCAACTCAGCTGTAACAGATGCCGCCACTGAGATCCTTGGCAAGCACCGACCAAAGAAGAAGCCGTGGATCACACCTGAACTTTTGGATCTGTGTGATAAACGAAGAGAGTTAAAAAAGAAAAAGAACACCTCACAGGGAGCTGATGTCTACCGAAAAATCAACAATGACATCCGAAAAGGCATGCGCACAGCAAAGGAGAACTGGATAGAAGATCAATGCCAGGAAATAGAGAACAATCTGAACAAGAACAACAGCAAGAAGGCCTACCAGACTGTGAAGCGGCTGACAAGTGCTAAACAGCCCAAAGTCTCCACTATCCAAAGCAAGTCTGGCATTTGCCTTACAGAAGAACAAGAAGTCTTGGACAGATGGACAGAGTACTGCTCTGACCTTTACAACCATACACCAAATGGAGACCCATCAGTTCTAGCATGTCCCGAGAGCAGAGAAGAAGAAGAAATCCTCCCAATTCTCCGGGAAGAAGTTGAGGCAGCAGTGCAATCGCTGAAGAAAGGGAAGTCAGCGGGAGTGGACAACATACCAGCGGAACTGCTACAAGCAGGAGGAGAAGCGATGACTGATGCTCTCACCACTATCTGTAACAAGATCTGGCAGAGTGGGGAATGGCCTACACCATGGACCCAGTCGCTTGTCATCACTCTTCCTAAAAAAGGTAACCTTCAGGAGTGTGAAAATTACCGCACCATCAGCCTCATCAGCCATCCCAGCAAGGTCCTCCTGAAAATAATACTCAACAGGTTGAAACCACAAGCTGAACAAATCATAGCTGAAGAACAAGCAGGATTCATGGCAGGGCGAAGTACCACTGAACAGATTTTCAACCTCAGAATAATCTGTGAGAAATACCTACAGCACCAACAACATCTATATCATGTGTTCATAGACTTCAAGAAGGCATTTGACCGAGTCTGGCATGCAGCTCTATGGGCAACCATGAAAGTGTACAACATCAGCCCTAAAATCATAGAAGTCATCAAAAGCCTGTATGACAAGGCTACCAGTGCAGTCCTCCATAACAGCGTCATCGGGAACTGGTTCAGAACAACAATCGGTGTGCGTCAAGGATGCCTACTCTCTCCAACACTCTTCAACATCTTCCTAGAGCGCATCATGTCAGATGCTCTTGCAGATCACGAAGGCACAGTCAGCATAGGGGGCAGAGCAATCTCCAATCTTCGTTTTGCGGATGATATTGATGGATTGGCTGGAGAGGAACAAGAACTTGAACAGCTTGTACAGAGGCTTGACACCACCTCCAGAGCTTATGGAATGGAAATAAGTGCAGAGAAGACCAAAATGATGACCAACAACACCAATGGCATCAACACGGACATCAAAGTACAAGGCCAATCCCTCAACACAGTGCACAGCTTCAAATATTTAGGAGCCATTGTGTCAGACAATGGGTCTCGACAGGAAGTCCTCTCCAGGATCGCACAAACAACTGCTGCCCTGACAAGGTTGAAGCCCATTTGGAAAGACAGAACCATCAGTCTACATTCCAAAGTAAGACTGCTGCGATCTCTGGTCATCTCCATCTTCCTATATGCTTGCGAAGCATGGACCCTCACAGCAGATCTCCAACGAAGAATACAAAGCATGGAGATGAGGTGCTACAGAAGACTTCTGTGCATTTCCTATACCCAACACATCACCAACGTTGAAGTCCGACAGACCATCACACAAGCCATTGGACAACACGATGACCTGCTCACAGTGGTGAAGAAACGGAAACTCCGATGGTATGGCCACGTCACCAGATCATCAGGCCTTGCAAAGACCATTCTGCAAGGCACAGTGCAAGGAGGTAGAAGAAGGGGGAGACCGAAAAAGAGGTGGGAGGACAACATTCGAGAATGGACTGGTTTGACACTGAGCGAAGCCATGAGGGCTGCTGAGGACAGAGAAAGATGGAGTATGCTGGTTAAGCGATCATCTGTGGTGCCCCTACGACCTTCGGGTTATGGGACAGGATAGGATAGGATAGTAGTTGTAGGTATCCATCCATCTTCGAGAGATGATGGTGTACTTCTGAAAGAGTGTCATCATTAGTGGAACCACAAGGCCGTGGGGGATCAAGTGTTGTTCTGCAGCAGACCCAATAACAAGAAGTAATTATTGTTTGTATTTGTGAAATAAAGGTGAGTGGATTTTTCATCAGACCAGTACATTTTTAAAACCACTAGCATTTATATGTTGTTTTTTATTTTTGCATTCCTGTATAAGAGATGAAAACATACCTGTTTGACTGCCAAAGCAATCTTTCATTTCAGCTGGAAGGCACTCATCTCCTTTTATTTCTTGTAGTACTTCACCAACAATACTCAAAGTAACCTGCACATATGTAGTGTAGCATATTGTAAGAGTGCATTGCAATACTTCAACATTAAACAGTACATTCCTCTTCTCTAAGTCTACTTGTAATCTGCTCAATCAAAACTATTATAAATTCTTATGGGTTTTTGTATGGGGTGGAGTGGTTTCGAAAAATATATATGGTGGTTAGTATAATGTTCAAGTAATTATTTATATTAGGCATACATGTATGTATGTTAGCATTTTACTTTAATGTTTGTAGGTTGTGGGCTAGGTACAACTTGCAATGGTACACAAACAGTCTATATAGCTAGGCCTACGCACAAACACATGTAAGAGAATGGTGAATTTACCAAAACACGAGAAGGTTGACATTTTTCTCTGGAACCTGCAGACGAAGTGGATGCTGTCTCTGCCTCCACCGTCTGCTCATCAGTAATATCAGTTTCCTGCAGCATTACATACAATTAATACAAAAAAAGAAACACACTGACACTTAGACAGTGAATTATTGTAGGCCTAGCAATAATATAAGTATCAAGTATGTATCACACATAGTACTGCCACTTGCAGTACTCAGTAGGGATAGTTTGGGCCCATTTGAGGTCCCTTCAATTATTTTGGGTAATTCTGCATAATAGGGTCTTCACGTTTTTAACTGTAGACTTAGGGTTAGGTGTAATGTTAGTTATAGTTTTTAGATTAAGGTTAGCAATATCCTGAATTATATATATATGGTTAGTGCCAGTTACTATTACAGTATTAGTAAAACTACTAAAATACTAACCCTACCTACCCCAAATTCAGCTGTGACTGCCCCTACCCCCTAGCCTAACTCATAGAAAAAACCCATAGACCGTATAACATTTTTTCTTCTTGGGTAGAGCAGTCACAATCAATACAACGTACGTTGATTCATCTGCTGCTGTAACCTGTATTTTGCAGGATTACCTTAGACTTAGTTATTATGAACTGTGTCGCCTACATTCGTCTTACTGCTTATTTTAAAAAAAAACAGCAACAAACAAACAAAACGCACACATACACGAACAATTAGGCAGACAGTTGAGTTGTTTTTAAATTCGCATCTTGCTTTATTTGTCGGTGGTTAGCTGAGTCTGCGATTTCGTTTTGACTCGACTGTTTGTTTTGCTTTTCACACAATTTCAGTCATGAGGGTATATTAAACCGCCGAGAACCACATTTACGGTGCCTGTCCACTACAGCTTTGCTTTAGTTAAAACACTACAACTTATTTCAAAAGATGAAGCACAACAAACACTTACCTCTATAATTCTGTCGATCTCAACTTCCATTGTTTTTGTCTGGAACGGAAGTCAGGTTTGCAGGCTGCGAGACAATTGGCCCGTTTTAATACCTCGGAAGAGGCTTACCGCGCAGTCGGCTTTTCAGTTGGCTCTCTCTTTACTATAAGCTCTATGGCCTACGTACATGCGTCGTCTGCAATCAGCCTTGATATGAAAGTTGGCGGAGGTGACAATTTGACAAACTTTAATCTGATGCTAATAAATCAAAATGCTAATAAATATTTATTTTAAAACTTTTTTTTTACATTATCCAACCAGTCTCATAGCAAAAGGTTTACAAAACAGAGCACAGCGGCTGTTGTTCGGACGGCTACACTCGGAGCGTACACTCGATTCACATTTTACGGAAAAATTTAGAACTTAATTAAGAATTCGAAAATCTGTTCGTGTGTAAATTTTGATTATTTGAGTGATTTTGAATCAATCTGCTTATCTAAAGGGTTATTTTGTCATTAATCAAACGAAAATTCCTCAAGATTTATTTGTCTGTTTTTCGATTTCTAGCCTCCAAACTACAGTGACCGCCATTAAGAAGAATCGTCGACAAAAGAGCGGAAGTGACACGTGTCGTAATACCGTACCGGTTGTAGAACTTATATACTGACTAGAGCTTGTGCCTTGACTCTAGTTGGGAAAATAAATATCGCATCCAGGCCAGGGGAAATTGTGTCCATGACCCTTGTCGAGGTGACAAGCTCCCGCGAGTTCCAAGGCTACAGAGTCATTAAGGTAAGAAATGTCATTTTTTGTTTTGTTTCACACTTGTTTGTTATGTAGTACTCCTGTGTTTTTTAAAATCCAATATGTGTTGTTTTGATGGTGGTTTTTTTGTTGCTAGGTGGATGTGTGTTTGTGTGTAGGTTCAGAGCCATAAGACCGCCGCTACCACCGGATCGCAGGAGCTGTTTTGTCGCCAAGAAGATTGGTCTCGGCTTCAACAGTAAGCAATCTTGTAATGTTATGGTTAGTGTGTATTTGTGTTATAAGTAGTAAGTATTACATTATACTGTTCGTGTCATGTTGCTCACGTATTAACAAACTATTGAATTTAAAACATTGCATTGTGTGTAGCTACTAACCTGCCATGGTTTTCTGTTTTAGATACATCAGTTTCGCCAGACCATCCATATGCCCAATGGCAGATACAGACAACAGTGCAGTTGTGTTTATCACCACAAGTGGGAAGGCCCCGACGCCTTCCCAGTTTTGTACCATCTACAAAAGTGTGGTGGGAAACACCTGCACTGATGTACGGAAAATGGTTTCCCGCAGTGTAGGGTAAACAGGGGTATTAGGCACCAGGGGGTAATAGGCACCAGTACTGGAAAGACCCTGATAAATTGCTCTATTCCACTGCTAATAACTGCTGGGGCGATAAGCTCCAGCAGTTTTTGTATTTTAGCCAATCAGAAGCCTCTATTTCATTAGCCCCATACAAGGGAGATTATTCTGAAAAGCAACTAGAAGAGGAAAATTCAAGCACATGTTTTTCCTCAGTCAGTGCCACTTGAAAAGTGGATACACAACTTTTTTGCTTCAGTGAGTACTTTTGTAAAACTTCTGTTTACACTAAGCCCTTGCAGGTAGCAAGCTTACCCTTTGCCATTATAACCAAGGATTTGTTGAAGTAATTAGTGATTCAATCATTTTAGTTCACAGAGGCTTAGATTTTTTTTTAGCAATTTTTTTTCTTCAGGAAAATGTCATGATGTTGAACTTCAGTGTTGTTTATAGAATGGCCGTCTATGAAATATTTTAAATACATCATAGAACCATTTGATAGTGATCAGCAAGCTTTTGCCTTGTTAATATGACAGAATGTGCTTTGTTTTAAGTGTACAAGCACTCTTTTTGTGATGGGACATGTCACAACAGTATAAAATGAGACTTAATTCAGGGGGTGCTTAATGCCCCAGTCAAGTATTTGAATGCACATATGAAGCAAACTAGTTGCTCTTTTGTTGTAAAATATCTATACAAATGTAATTTCAGCAACATAAAAATTAGTTTTGTATTTACTTTGGCATATCAAAGACTAGTTCTAGTTTGTGCTGGCAACTCCTCTTATAAATTATTATTATTTTATAGATTAAGTGCTTAATGTCCCCAATAGTTCTGTTTTCTCAGAATGGTGCGGAAGTATGAGAAGAAAGAAGGGTCGAGCCGACAGAATTTCAGCACCAGCCAAGCAATGGTGGATGACTACAATGCTGTTATGGAAGGACACATGTCAGTCAACCGAGCATCGAAGCACTTCGGAATCAATAAAAAGTCCCTGCTTCGTCGAACAAAAGGCGAAATTCCAGTGAACTCTCACGTTGGCAGGCAAACAGCACTCTCTCCAGTCCATGAAACGAAGCTTGCTGAGTGTATTAAGCTAATGGCTGAGTGGGGCTGGGGGTTTTCATCAGAAGAAGCGAAGGACATTGTCCAGGACTTTGTTTCTGCAGCAGAATTGGACACCCCATTTGTCATTCATCTTCATAATATGAAAGTTTTGAGACAGGGAAAGGGGAGTCTAGTTGTTGCTCATAGACCATCATCAGATGAATCCAGCTCCCCAAGTGATTTTGTGCCTTGTCCTAGTTGCTTAGGACACTTCAAAAAAGTGCTGTTGTCCAAGCATCACTGCCCTTTTGGAACTGTTCAGTTAAAAAAGGGATACTCTCGTGCAAGGCTGGGAAAATTGTTACTACCATGCCCTGGCATGGAAGAAAAACGAGAGGAATTCAGGGCATTTCTCCATAGCTTCAGAAGTGACTCTGTCACATTGATAGCAAGAAATGACAGGCTCATCATGGATTTAGCTGAACTGGAGTTTGATAAAAATGGATTTGACATGGACAAGCACAATGACATTAGGTGCAAGGTGAGGTCACTTGGCCGTGTTCTTCAAGAGCTCAGAAGGATAAGCGGCAATGAAGCAGCTTGCCTTGCAGATTTCCTATGTCCAGAAAATGTGAAAACTGTTATACTGGCAACTCAGAACGTTGCTGGTTACCAGTCAGCCACTCAAACGTACAGTACGCCTTCTCTTGCCATTAAGCTGGGAACTACATTGAAGACATGTGCCATGCATTTGAAGGCATCGGCAATAGAAGTGTCCAATCATGACATGGAAAAGAAAGCATCTCAGGTTGTTGTGATGCTGGATCTGAGGTGGAACTCCAAGGTGTCTCGTCATGCACACCGCACTCTCGAAGTGCGGAAAAGGAACAATCCGTGTCTCTTGCCTCTTGCAGAAGACATTGTGAAACTGTCTGCAGCCCTGCAAACAAAGGCAAAAGAGTACACTTCCGTTTTGAAATCGACCCCAACAAAAACACCTGAAACGATGGAGAATTGGCGGCTGCTGAATGAAGTGTTAATGGTACAACTTATCCTGTTCAATCATAGACGCCAAGGAGAAGTTGCTAAAATGAAAGTGGAGGACTATGAAAGTCACATGAAATGTCATGATGAGAACATAGTGACAGATGCGCTTTCCCCCCTTGAAAAAGAGTTGTGTAAGCACCTTACAAGGATTGAAATACAAGGAAAAAGAAATCGTACAGTGCCAATTCTTTTAACATCAAGCATGAAAAGATCTTTGGATGTGCTTATGGAGGATACAAAGAGGTTTTCAGGACTTTCAGAAGACAACATTTTCCTTTTTCCAAGAACGCATTACAGTCCCTTGGGACATAAGAGGGGGTCTGACTGTCTCAGAGACCTTGTTCAGGATTGTGACGCAAATCACCCTGAGTGGGTGACTTCTACAAAGCTTCGCAAGCAGATAGCAACACTAGCACACTCCGGCATCAACAGGACAGCGCTGGCCTCCCTGCCATGGGTGCTGGTACCTTGCCCCCACATCAACAGGACAGTGTGGGGGCAAGGCACCAGCTTCAACAGGACAGTGCTGGGCTCCTTCCCACTGGCACTGGCTCTAATGAGCATCCAGAGGATACTGTTGGTGTTGAGTCTCGTCTTCCACCAATTGATTCTCACTCTCAGGTATACCCGTGAAGTAAAATTCACACTTCAGTCCATTGTAACATTTTTGTTTCATTTATTGTATTCATCTCGTTTTTATTTTTATTTATTTATTTATTTAATTTGGTATGCTTTTATTTTTATTTTTATTTTTTTTTCGTTGATTAGAAGTAAGTTGGGAATTTTTTACGTGGCTTTGTTTTAAACAGTTTTACTCTTCTGATGGCTACAGGTATCAGTGGATCGCCAAAATGTGCCAGGTTTCGACAAGGTAGAGGCCCTGGCAATTTTTTTGGTTGACCTACGTCACCAGATTTTGACTGCCCTCAGTGGACAACAGGCGGTGCAGCTCATTGCTCTGTGGGAGGACCTAAGCGACCTTGACAAGGAGACCGCTTGGAAAGAACGCTACCAGACAAAGCCCCATGCCAGTGGTTTCCATGTCAAGAAGAAGACTGTGACGCCTGGGGTTCAGTCTACCAAAAAGAATGTTAACACCAAATTTGTTATCTTTTTGAATCTATGGCCTCATTCTTTGGATTGTGCTTGTTCGAAATTTTTTACCACATTATTGTTGCTTAAATTTATGTTTTATGGTTGTTACATTTTTTGTTTTGCTTTACAGGTCTCTCACAGGGCAAAGTTCTGGCCCTGCAACATGGCCAAGCTGCAATCGATACACAGAAGCTGTTGTTCGTCGGCTTTGTACAGAAATCCGGTCTTCACGCAAGGACCAAAACACAAGCAGGTCCGTCAGCCGTTTTGACCAGGTGCACAGGGCGTATATTAACCATTTCAAGGCTTGTGTGGACAACAATGCCATCGTCAGGGAAAGGACCAGAATTCAGTTGCCCAAGCTTAATACCACCACCATCAGAGAGTGGTAAGACTATGCTTTATCTCATGTATGCCAGCAACATTTTGTCTTTATCTGTTGTGTGTCAGTTTCACATGTTGTAGTTTCACTGGTTACTTGCTTTTTAAATTAACTCTTGTGATTCTTTTGTGTTGGGCATGTGTGGAGATTATTTGTTCATTATGGTGAAACCTGCGAAAAGCACCCCTACAAATAGCACAGTCTCATTTTGGACCAATTTTTTTTTTCGTTTTTTTTCTCAGTCTTAATGTACCTGTGAATAGCACACTCCCTCCAAATAGCACCATTTTCTCTTTGGTCCCAAGGGGTGGTGTTATTTGCAGGTTCCACTGTGTTTATTCATATTCTTTTACTTATATACTTTTTTATTTGATTACACCAGGAATAACACAGAAGAGAAAGAGGCTGACCGTGACACACTAAAACGGGGCATTACTTTCATCCCACCACCTGTCACAGCCGCACAGCCATGCCCCCCTGCCCGAGAGCTACAGGACAGCCTTCCAACTACTGCTGGCCTGCCTCACAGCCCTGCCCCCCTGCCCGAGATCGCCAGGACAGCCTTCCAACTACTGCTGGCCTGCCTCACAGCCCTGCCCCCCTGCCCGAGAGCTACAGGACAGCCTTCCAACTTCTGCTGGCCTGCCTCACAGGTACCACAATCCGCTGGACACCTCTGGGACAGCCAGACTGAAGAGGAAGCGGACTGCTCGGAGTGGCACAGGGGGGGAGGAGCTTCCTGTGATCCTTGTCCCACGGAAGCGTGCTAGCCGTCTTTCCACCACTGTGCTGCAGCAGCCACCAGTGACAGCAGGACCACCACCACCTCACTTAGCCCAGGTAAGTATTATGAGGGAGCTGGCAACTAGGCTTCAGACTGACCCTCCTCCCACCGTCCATGTCACTGCCACCTCTACACCAGGAGTGACAGTACCACCACAACCACCTATGGGACTTCAGGACATCTTGCAGCTGTATGGGGTCAGGATTCAGACAGTCCCAATTGTTGTCTCCACCCCTCATGTCTCAACCACTGCCGTCTCAGCTGCCACTTCGACTTCCACCAGCTCCATTGTCTTGGGTGCGACCTCGACTGTTCCTCGAATAGCCTTAAAACCACCCATGTCCGAGCAGACAACCAAAACCAAACAGCCCAGAAGGTCGTACACTCGTAAGGAAGAAGGCAGGAAGTGCCCTCATTGTGGATTAAGAGCAATCAAGGCGACACACAAAACTTACTACGGTAAGGTGTACTGTCAAGTGACAGCCACTGAGACTTATGAAGAGTGGTTACGGCGGCGTCAGCAAACTGAAAAATCATCATAAAGTTACATCATTTTTTAATAAACAGTGACCCTACAACTCCATTTCAAATACATACGGAATTGTGTTGTAAACAGTGACTCTACATTCTGACAAAGTGAAAATGAGTTATAGTTCAACGCCTAAATCTGATTAAATGTTGCGCTGATAAATTCACTGAATTGTATCGTCGATGTTTACTGCACAAATCTATATGTATGTGAAATGTGTGAGTGTTGTGTTGCCTAGAGACGCTTAACGTGCCTAGGTAGTGATCTTCTGTGTGTGTTGCCTACGGACGCTTAATGTGCCTAGGTAGTGATCTTCTGTGTGTGTTGCCTACGGACGCTTAATGTGCCTAGGTAGTGATCTTCTGTGTGTGTTGCCTACGGACGCTTAATGTGCCTAGGTAGTGATCTTCTGTGTGTGTTGCCTACGGACGCTTAATGTGCCTAGGTAGTGATCTTCTGTGTGTGTTTACTAGAGACGCTTAATGTGCCTAGGTAGTGATCTGTGTGTGTTGCCTACGGATGCTTAATGTGCCTAGGTAGTGATCTTCTGTGTGTGTTGCCTAGAGACGCTTAATGTGCCTACGGACGCTTAATGTGCCTACGGACGCTTAATGTGCCTAGGTAGTGATCTTCTGTGTGTGTTGCCTAGAGACGCTTAATGTGCCTACGGACGCTTAATGTGCCTAGGTAGTGATCTTCTGTGTGTGTTGCCTAGAGACGCTTAATGTGCCTAGGTAGTGATCTTCTGTGTGTGTTGCCTAGAGACGCTTAATGTCCCTAGGTAGTGATCTTCTGTGTGTGTTGCCTACGGACGCTTAATGTGCCTATGTAGTGATGTTGGGGATTATGCACCTATCTAGTCTGTTCTATCAATCTGCTATCCCTCTTCTTTACTGGCTCAGTCTCCTGTCTTTTTTCTTGAAAGTATTTTATTCTTTTCTGACACTCCCCATCTGTGTATAGGAGTTCTTGAATCAAGCTAGTATTGGACGCGTTCTGCTAAATGGTCACTAGGACACCCTATGAAGAGTTGTAATTTTGTAATTTCGGTTGTTTGGGTTTTTTTAAACGGGGGTTCGATAAATTAGAGTATTAGTCTCAGCGTCCCCTGCATGGGATGCTTTAATTTTAAAGTGACCGGCTATCGAGAAATGCCTTCAATGTTACCATTTGGGTTGGTTTAATTTTGGGCCATACATACAGGTGGGGGGAGTGGTCCTGATACGGCTCTAGATATGCAGTCTGCTGGACCTAAAGCAATGAATAAACAATCAAACTTTGCTGGTAAAAAAATACTCAAGTTAGGTCAGCAAACATTGAAGATTTAAATAATAACTAATTAACATTCCCAGCTGTTATTTGTGTTATAATAAAAACTAAAGCTCTGTAAAATACTTTAGAGTTTTTTTTTTTTACTTTCACTTCCAATGGTCAAGTCTCCTACTTTCACTTTCCAAGGTCAGCCTACTTTCACTTTTAAAGGCCCAATTTTCTACTTTCAATTTCAACTTCCCCTTTCACCTTTGTATTCAAATTTATTGTAATTATATTATGTTTTTTAATTTGCATAGGCGCACGTAGTCTAGCAGGTGGGATCTTTGGCGCAAGTCGAGAAACGAGGTCAGGGGTAAAACGCCCTGGTGCTACAGACAGCAGTTGAGCGCGATCGTACACTATACGTAATGGTTCAACGCGCTCGCCTGAGACTGAGAGCAGCGGTTGTTTCTAAAGTGAGTCATGTCTAGGCTGGTACACTGCTGCATAGGCGCGCTGCGCGAGGTATCAACACTGAATGGCAGGCAGTTAGAATTCAACAGACCTAGCCTTGCGGATAGAAGAAGGCAGAAAACAAACATATTGACGACTGTAGGGGCACAAAACACCCACAAACTGAAAGAGTCCCACATCATGATGCTAGTATCACACTCAGGCTATGCCAGACTAGAAACAGAATCATTGATTCGCTGCAATTTAAATAAAAAATCACGATGTTTCTCCCTGCATCAAGTGTGTCATTCCGCGAAACACGAGTCACAAGAATCAGCTTCAGCAGCGATTCGTACTGATTCACAGATTTAGAACGTGCTCTAAAGTCTTGAATCATGATTCGTCATTCATTCCGTGTCAGCCAATAGGAAGCAAGAGCTAGATCAGGTGATTATAGTGGAGGGGAACCACACTCGCACCAATATGGCGGCAACAAAGGCAACTGGAGTTCTTAACAACATTTCGGTGGAAAATACCATGACTTTGATAGAACTTTATCAAAGTCATGAATGCTTATGGAACGTGCGCCTAACCTCCTATAGGAACCTTACGATGAAAAAGGCGGCTTGGACTAGCATTCGTTTTTTTTTTACTCTTGAAGTAGAACAGACGCTGCAGCACAAACTAAAATTGCTTCTTCCTCACTGCTAGAATCCATCTTGAAAAAAATGCGCGCCAGGAATGGCAACTCTTGCACACTTTCTCTGACTCATGATTTTCTGTGAGTCTGTGTAAGTGTGGCAAGGCTGATTGTGAAACAGCGTAATTCTGATTCGCTCTGAAACAGGTTTCTAGCTGAATGGCTGAATCATGATTCGAGTAAAATCGTGATTCCTTTAATAAGTCTCGCATCAACGCACACAGTCGCTCAATCCATCATTCGAAACACAAAACCATCAGAGCCCGCTGCCGCTCGAACCGCATGGTGAACGACAGGGGAGACCAAAGCAAAAGCTATTGTTAGTGAGGAACAATGTAAAGCCATCATGGGTTTGCACAGTTTCAGTGGCTGTGATAGTGTCAGCTCATTCAAAGACAAAGGAAAGAAGGCTGCCTGCAATCTGTTAAAAAAGCATCCTCAATTTATTAGCACCTTTGCAGACCTGGGTCAAAACTGGACTCTACCTTTACACACAGAAAAAGAACTCAAAAAGTTTGTTTGTCTAATGTATGGGTGTCCTTCAGAAGATGTAAACAAAGCCAGGCTTGCCTTATTTAAAAATACAAAAAAAGAAGGCAACAGAAACCAGTCTTCTACCGAACTAGGATGCCTTGATTTTGCACAGCAGGAGAGCTTGTTACCAGGCTGTCATTTGGCGACGGTGTACAGTGCAGAACATCAAGGCACCAGCAGCTCAGCAGCATGGATGGGTTACCAAGACAAACAGAACCCTTGATGTGATGTGGTCAACACAGCCACCTTTAATTGATGATGCTCTTCATTTGACAGGCTTCGGCACTCCTATCCGCCTTGATAGATCTCCAGATATAACTAAGAAATCAACAGGAGGGTGGGGGGGGGGGGGTGCTTTTACATTAACCAAAGGTACTGTAACAACGTTATTATACGCGAAAAGATATGCATAATGCACACCAGATATCGAACTTCTCTCTATCTCACTAAGACCTTTTTATCTACCTAGGGAATTCCCGCAGCTATTTTTTACCCTTGTGTACATTCACCCACGTGCTAATGCCAGTGGAGCTAGACAATTAATTGCTGATGTTATTCAAAAGCAAGATTCTATTTCACCTGACGTTCCGAAATTTATTTTGGGTGATTTTAATCATTGCAAGCTGGATAAAACATTGAAAGCTTATGATCAGTATGTTACTTGTGCAACATCTATAAACAACACCACTTTAGATCTGTGTTATGGCAACATACCTTGTGCGTACAAGTCACGTGCCTGACCTCAACTTGGCGCTTCCTATCATAATAGTGTGTTTCTTGCACCTGTGTATAAACCTGTGTTTGAGAGAGGAGTGTGTTGTGCAGAAAGTTAAACAATGGACTGTTGATAGCATTGAATGTTTGCGTGGATGTTTTGAGTGTACTGATTGTGCAATTTTGAATATTATTTTTTATATTCTAAATATTTTTCAGCAGAGGAACTTCCACCCACCCTACTGTTTTTGGACAAATGCCTCATCCCAAAAGGAAGATTTAGAAATGCAGCACGAGAAAAAGCATCTTCGCTTTTTTACAAAGAGTTTGTGTCTAACATAAAGCCAGTGGCTGAACTGATTGGACACGTTTCTGCAACATGGCTTTGCATGAAAGTGTTCGATTTGATGCTTAGCAAAACTTATGATTTACCAGTTCAGTAGAGTGTAGTGCCAGGAAGGGTCAAAATTAAAGGTACACCTACATGGTCACAGAAGACTGTTTCTATATAGTGGGGCAGATTGGCTCAATTTTTCATAAGAATCTTTCACTTGATGATACAAGCACCAAATTTGGCACAAATGATGTTCAGGACCTACTTTTCAAGAAAAGTACGATCTCCAGCTGAAAATCCAAGATGGCTGCCACTTTTCAAGATGGCCACCATGGCGAACTTCTATCAGTGCTATTTGCTAAGTGGAACTTCAATATGCATTATTTCTAAATGTTCTGAACATTAATCTGGGTGTATTTTACCAAATTGAACTTATTTGTATGTCTTGAATTCAAATAAGGCCACCCTTTTGCAAGGTGGCAGCTGTTAAATGGCTGTAAATATGTTTTTTTTTAACCAAAATCTTGCTTTGTAAGCTGTGCTGTCAAAACTTAAAGGTCCATGATTATGTATTTCATTGATGATGTGCAGGATGTGCCAGCGCGGGAGGGCCGAACCAAGGGTGACGGGGCTTTAGTCACTTGGAAGGTGTACAGATCGCACGGGATCTAAACGGCGTTGGATGAACGATCGGGCTAGGTGTAGGCACCAGGTGCCTGAACCTAGTTGCATCCCATACATCAATGTGCTTAGATGTTTTGTACAGTTAGGCGGTAAAAGGATAGCCCCTCGGCCTTTAACTGTATATGCAAGATGTCTGCGAACAACCCATTAAGTAGTGGAGCCAAAACTGACTGGGGAAAGTGTTGCCTCTGTCAGACAGACACGAAAGAAGAGCTCAAGTCTCCTCCAACACGTTATGCATGTAGCTCTGATGGCTATTCCATGATAGCCATAAACATACCTAAATTTCAGGCAATCAACCTATTGCCAATCAAGCTAGATCCATCTCGTCTGGATGATGGAGATGGCATTGAGGATACACTGAGGCGAAACAATGCAAAGTATCACAAAAACTGTAGCCAAATGTTCAACAACAGCAAACTTGAACGTGCCACTAAGAGAGCTGCTGAAATCGAGAACAACCCTGACATATCACAATCAAAAATGCGAAGAACTAGCATGGAAATGGAACAGTGCTTCCTATGTGACAAGAAGGAACCAGTGTCAGAGCTGCGACAAGCCATGACCATGCAGCTGAACGAGAGGCTCAACGAGTGTGCTCGTAATCTCAGTGATGGCAAACTTCTAGCAATATTAAGTGGCGGAGATGTTGTGGCCCTGGAACTTAAATACCATTGTTCTTGTCTAACCGCTCTGTATAACAGAGAAAGGGCACACATTGGTCAAAAGAACAAAGAAACACTTGAGTCCTGCCAAGAAAAGGATATCTTCCCCTTGGTGTTCTCTGAACTCCTGACCTACGTCATGGAGAAAAGATACAGCACTGATGAGCCAGCAGTATTCCGACTTGCTGAACTACTAAGTCTCTACAAGGAGAGACTTCAGCAGTTTGGGACAGACATGCCTGATGTCAACTCGACCAGACTAAAAGAAAGGCTGTTGTCCGAGATACCTGAACTAGTAGCCTACAAGAAAGGGCGAGACGTGCTTCTAGCATTTGAAAGAGACGTTGGTCCAGTCTTGTCAGAAGCCTCCTCATACACTGATGCGATAGTTCTTGCTAAAGCCGCCAAGATACTTCGAAGACACATGGTTGAACATAAGTGTAAGTTTGAAAGTAGTCTCCATGAGAATTCAGTGTATGATTCCTTGCCGTCAGCTTTGCTTCAATTCGTTTGCATGATCGAGCATGGGGCGGACATAAAATCACAGATCAGGTTTGGGGCGACTACAACTGATCTGGCAATGGCTCAACTCCTTCAATACAATTGCTTTGCCAAGTACAAAGAAGGTGCTACCACACAACGGCATTCTAGAGAAAGAGAGACTCCACTTCCAGTCTACATTGGGATGTCTGTTCATGCTAAGACCAGAAAGAGAGATCTTGTGGAAATGCTTCACAACCATGGTCTTAGTATCCCATATGATAGAGTGCTTGCAATATCAGCCCAGCTGGGAGAAGCAGTTATAAGTAGATATGTTGAGGAAGGTGTGGTTTGCCCTCTCAAGCTGAGGAAAGGCCTATTCTGTACGAGTGCTATGGACAACATAGACCACAACCCATCATCCACCACGGCGACCTCATCATTTTATGGAACCAGCATCTCAATCTTCCAACATACAACACCAGATGATCAAGGAGAAGTTCGAGAATCAGTTCTTATCAAGAACAGCAATGTGAAAGTCCCAGAACTTCCCGACTCCTACACAAATGTCCATCCCGCTTTCTTTGCCAAAAAAATCCATCTCCTCCCAAGAGCAATGTTACATACACATCCCTGCCACGTCTCCTCCTAACATATGAATTTGAATGGCTGCAGAAGGTGAGTCTCACACAGGAAGTACATGATGAGGTCAATATCACTTGGTCAGCCCACCACGCAGAGAAGAAGCGAGGTCTTGAATTTGATGTTAGCATAACCTCACTCTTACTTCTTCTTCGTGATGAGGCCCATTCTGTTGCCACAGTGAGACATTGTATGGACAAAGTCAAGGACGCTATTGCGCACCTCAATCCAAACCAGGTTCCTGTGATAACTGCAGACCAGCCAATCTATGCTCTTGCCAAACAAGTCCAATGGCACTGGCCTGACCGGTATGGCGAGGACAGTTTTGTGATAATGTTTGGTGGACTCCACATAGAGATGGCTGCATTTAGGTCACTTGGGACGCTGCTCCAGAATAGCGGATGGACAGGTGCTCTCACAGAGGCTGGGGTGGCTTCTTCCGGAACTGCAGACTCGTTTCTTTCTGCATCCAGTGTCACTAAAACACGCCACATGCACGAGGTCACTGCATGCTGTCTCTACCTGCTCAGAAAGGAAGCATACAACTACCACTGTGCAGAAGAGAACGAAGCCCTGGATTTTGATGACTGGTGTGAGGCACGGAGGAAAGTGAGCCCCCAGTTTCAGTTCTGGGAGCTTGTCCTGTCAATGGAGTTGGCTGTGTTCTCATTAGTCAGGTCTTTCAGAGAGGCTAGCTTCACATTGTACTGCAAAGCCCTATCTGCTCTTATGCCATTCTTCTTTGCAAACAACAATGTGAACTATGCTAGATGGCTCCCTGTTCACCTCAGAGACATGGTCTCCTTGGAAGGCACTCATCCTGCGGTGTGCCATGAATTCCAACTTGGCAAGTTTGTGGTCCACAAGACTCACAGGGAGTTTTCTGGCATAGCCATCGACCAAGCTCATGAACAGGCTAATGCAGTGGTCAAAGGTGATGGTGGTGCCATTGGCATTACTGAGGATCCATCTGCACTGAGACGATGGATGGTGTCTGGACCAGAGGTTAGTCAGCTGGTCAACCAATATGAGTTGGCTTCCCAGGCCAAAGCAGGGAATGAGGATATCAGACATCATGAGCATACCATCCAGTCTCAGAAGTCATTCATTGACAGGGTCAAGAAATTGAGTGGTGCAATGAAGGACCTTGGCAATCCTTTCCTGGAGGAGTCCAAGGACCTTCTTACACTGGACACAAAGATCATTGCACATCCCAGTGCTGCAGAGCTTGTTGGTAGTCACTTTGAGAAAGGCGAAGCTGCCTTTAAAGACTTCTTCAATGGTCTAGGTGATGAGGATTCCTTCTACAAGCCGATCAAAAAGAACAAAACTGACTTCTTCAACCAACAAGCAGCTGTAGCTTCCAGAGACAAGAAGAATCAGGTACTGAAAAGTGACTGCAACCTGTTCTCACAGCTGTTCATATCATGCCAAGCACGAGAGTGTGATCTTTCAGAATTCTTCAAGCATGAGAATCAGTCTTTTCCTGCAGCACTGAGTGACACAGGGAATCTCTATCCTGGAAAGAAGTCTGACCTTGTCGGCATTCTGGAAGATATCATTTCTGTTCCTGAAACTCAGCCTGACTGTGACACTATCATAATTGATGGTTCTGCTCTTGTCCACTCGCTGTCTCCAAAGACATCAAACAACTTTGAAGAATATGCTGTTTGTGACGTAGTGCCTAAGATCCAAAACTATTCATTGAAGTATGAGCGAACAGATATCATTTTTGATGTATACAAGACATCAAGCCTCAAAGCTGAAACGAGGTCAGCGCGTGGCAAAGGAACTCGGCGCAGAGTGACAGACAAAACCAAGCTACCGCCTATCTGGTCGAGCTTCCTCAGAGACAGTGAGAGTAAGACTGAGCTATTTGGCTACCTAGCAGACAAGATTGTGTCCATGTGTCCCAACAATGTTGTAGTTGTGACCAAGGGTGAACAGGCCTTGTCAAACAAGACCATCAATCTTGAAGGCCTAAGTCCTTGTAAACATGAAGAAGCTGACTCCAGGATATTCACACATGCTCTGCATGCAGCCAAGCATCAGAAAAAGTCTGTATTGGTCAAAGCATGTGACACAGATATTCTGGTGATCGCAGTCAGTGTGTTTGCAACTCTTCAGGATGCAGGTCTAGAGACTATGTGGGTTGAATTTGGTCAGGGTCAGGCCATCAGATGGTTTCCTGTTCACGATCTGGTAGACAGTCTTGGTCCAGAGAAAGCTATTGGTATGTGCTTTTTTCATGCCTTCACTGGCTGTGATGTGGTGTCAGCCTTTCGAGGTAGAGGCAAGAAAACGGCATGGCAAACATGGGCTGTTTGCCCTGAAGTGAGCCCAGTCTTCAAGAAGCTCAGCCAATATCCACCTACCATAGAAGATGCCGACCTCAAAATCCTTGAAAAGTTTGTTGTCACCATGTATGACAAGCACAGCAACACGACCAAGGTTGATGAGGCAAGACTGCACTTGTTCGCTCGAAAGCAGAGATCTTACGATTCTATTCCACCAACCAGTGCATCTCTCACTCAGCATGTTAGACGTTCTGCCTTCCAGGCAGCTTGTATATGGGGCCAGGCAACAGTGTGTGAAATGCAGCCTGAAAGTCCTGCCAATTGGGGCTGGCATAAGAATGGTGAAGACTGGGCAGTTTTGTGGTCAACACTCCCACCCATTGCTCAGTCGTGCCAGCAGCTGACGAAATGTCGCTGCACAGGTCAATGTCTGGGACCATGCAAATGCTACCGCTACACACTGAAGTGCACACAACTGTGTTCCTGCAAATGCACGGAGTAAAAGGACTGGTCAAGGGTAAATTCAAGCAAGCCAATTCAGTCTGTAGCTGTATTGAAAGATAGCTAGCACATGATATCACATCATTAAGTTTACCCGAGCAGTCTTTCGTCATCCTGTTTTTCGTCATAAAATTGTCATTATATCATCACAGTATTAGACAAATATGATACTAGGAATGCAGAATTGGACTATATGTATCTGAAAACATATATTTGCATGAATAGATCATAAAAATTGCATCATGACATTAGCATTTATGCTAAATTCTACTGTACACCTATGTCAGAGGCGGCCATCTTGAAAAATGGTAGCCATTTTGTTTCTGAAGTTGGAGATCGTGCTTTTTTGCAACAGTAGGTCCTGCTGCACAATCGTGCCAAATTTGGTGCTTGTATCACCAAGTGAAAGATTGTTTCAGTAATCTGCCCCACTAATAGTGCTCTTTGCATATTAAAATTTGAGTATTTCATATAAAGCAATGGATTTCATTTTTTTTTTACTGATTTGACTTCGTCTCGACGAGACCATTCGTTTGATATACGGCATCACCTATTTGGAAACTTGGTAAAAATGTGCACTCCTGGGTGTGGGGGGGGGGGGGGGAATGATCTTTAACAGGATAAAAGTATATCAAGACGACATTACGGAATTAGCCATTCTTGAAGTTAAAGGCAATTTATACATAACCACACATTTCTGCAAGAGTTGCTAGAATGCCTTAGGGCATGGCTCTGTTTCTTACTAAGTGTCGACCTGTTCACAACTTAACCATTTAACAAAATTGCAACTTTACTTTGTTGTGGTCATGAATCAACTGTAATGCACTGGACCCTGTACACAGTCATTATCTATATGTTTACCCTCACCCAAAATTAAAATACGTTCACATATATACCAATGCACATATAAATATATAAGTCATATATCATTACAGCTCAGGATGAAGGACATCAAAGTCACCACAATCAAAGGAAGACCATTATGAAAGAAAAAAAGAAAGAAAGATATTTCTCTTATATAGCGCACTTACAAGCTCAGAGAGCTTCTCAAGGCGCTGGCCCGTAATATCCAGCAATCACAAAATAGTTTGCTGAAGTCAGGATTCGAACCCACGTCGCCCAAGACGCACTCACACAAGTCGTGCGCTCTGACCACTGAGCTATCCCTGCCGCCTACTGACCACTGAGCTATCCCTGCCTGCCATGGAAAGATGGATTTCAACACCGTAAGCTACATCTTTTTGGCCTTAATAATGATGATGACGATAATAAAGATGATAAAAAACATTTAAAAAGATTTCATTCATAAACCATTAAAAGAAATGCATCAATACATACATCGATAATAATGATGGATGTAAACTATACACTACTTTTTATTACATAAGATAACATTGTTATATTTTTTCCTCAAGACAACCCTTTGAAGACCAATCTTCCCCTGGATGGATATCGCAAGGCTTTCGATGACAGCTTCCTGAGGAACTCCAGCAGCTGGTCCCTACAAGCAAGGAACCAGCTGATGGCAATCCTCAGTGCAAGCAATGTATCCAGGCCAGGGGAAATTGTGTCCACGACCCTCGGCGAGGTGACAAGCTCCCGCGAGTTCCAAGGCTACAGAGTCATTAAGGTAAGAAATGCCATTTTTTGTTTTGTTTCACACTTGTTTGTTATGTAGTACTCCTGTGTTTTTTAAAATCCAATATGTGTTGTTTTGATGGTGTTGTTTTTGTTGCTTGGGTGGATGTGTGTTTGTGTGTAGGTTCAGAGCCATAAGACCGCCGCTACCAACGGATCGCGGGAGCTGTTCTGTCGCCAAGAAGATTGGTCTCGGCTTCAACAGTAAGCAATCTTGTAATGTTATGGTTAGTGTGTATTTGTGTTATAAGTAGTAAGTATTACATTATACTGTTCGTGTCATGTTGCTCACGTATTAACAAACTATTGAATTTAAAACATTGCATTGTGTGTGGCTACTAACCTGACATGGTTTTCTGTTTTAGATACATCAGTTTCGCCAGACCATCCATATGCCCAATGGCAGATACAGACAACAGTGCAGTTGTGTTTATCACCACAAGTGGGAAGGCCCTGACGCCTTCCCAGTTTTGTACCATCTACAAAAGTGTGGTGGGAAACACCTGCACTGACGTACGGAAAATGGTTTCCCGCAGTGTAAGTAGTCTGCAGTTTATTCACTATTTTCGAACTTAAACAATTACAACTACAAAAAAAAAAAAAGGTGTATTATACACAAAAGATCTGGTACCATATTTACTGACTATCCTAGCCCATGCAGCTGCAGTTTTAAAACGGGTTCTACTACCTGGTATGTGTTTTTTTTTATATTGCATGTCCTTTGGGTTGGTTTAAGTTTCATGTTTTTTGTAATTTGGTTTTCAAAATGTTGCTTGTTATTTTTCTTGCTAGTGTGTACAATTTTGGTTTTGTAATTTTATTTCAGTCTAATATGGGCCTTCCTTCTTTTCCTTCTGAAAAAGACCATGACGAGGAGGTGGTGAAGGAGAGGATGGAGGTAGATGAGGAGGAGGAGGGCCTATCTGCTTCTCCTTCTGAAAAAGACCATGACGAGGAGGTGGTGAAGGAGAGGAAGGAGGTAGATGAGGAGGAGGAGGGCCTATCTGCTTCATCAGACATGGAGGATGAGGTGGTAAATGAGAAGGAGGTGGTGGAAGATGATGACGATGAAGCAGATGATGACTACGCATTTCGCTCAGATGATTCAGGCAATGATGATGATGGTACATTTAAGAAATTGTTGTTTTTAAGTATTAGGGGCTTGGGTTGTGGATTTATAGGGCAACAATCGTCTAATCAGTTATCAGACCTCAGTTACTTTCATCAAAGATATAAATTATTGGGGGTATAAATCGATTTACATTCCTCACTGTTGATGTTAAAACAAATTCATAATATAAATAAAGTATAAAAGTAATATTCATGACCAGAATAAATACGATGTAAGATGTGTAAAACATTACTATATCGTTTCTATGCTATAGTCTTTTCAGCAAAAGATCCAGATTACAATTATCTCAAGGAGATCACATCAATTGAGGAGGCAAAAAAAAATAAGGCAATTGCAAAGACTCATAAGGTAAGACACAAAGAGATGGAAGGTGTGTGTGTGTTTGTGTCTGTTTTTATTTATCATTATTTATTGTATAAATAAATGTAATAGAAAATATAGATACCACCTGATAACTATAGTCTGTTATGTATTATGTGTTCTTTATTGACGTTCTGTTGCTTTTTCCAAGATCTGGTCAAGGCAAACAAAAAATGAATGTGGAGGACGAGTCCTCCCAGGAGGAGGACAATGAATCTTCCCAGGAGGACAACACAGTTCCCTCAAAAAAAGGAAGTAAGTACAGCTTTAATTTGATTAGCTACAATCGATTATGATCCTGAGCCCTAGCCCTCAACTTGTAAGTTATCATCAACATGCACAATCATATATGCATACTGGTACTTGATGTTATACATGCAAGGATAATAGGCATAATGTGTTTACCATTTATTTCTTCTTCTCTTTCATGTCATTGTTTTAACTACTACTTTTCTGTTTGGGGAGGTGGCTTGTATATTTTGTTATAATGACATACCTTAACATTGTTATGTATTTATTTCTCCAGAGACAACTTACAATACCAAAATTCCCCTGGACCAATTTCGAAAATCCTTTGACGACAGCTTCCTGAGGACCAGCTACTGGTACATCCAGGCAAGAAACCATTTGATGGCCCTCCTCAGCGCAAGCAATGTGTCAAGGCCAGGGGAAATTGTCTCGATGACCCTCGGCGAGGTCCACAGCTCCCGCGACATTCAACATCACAAAGTCATTAAAGTAAGATATTTCATTATTTACTGTTTTCACACTTGTGTGTTATGTAATACTCCTGAGCTTATTTTAATTCCAAACTCTCTTGTTTTGATGCTGTTGTTTTTGTTGCTTAGGTGGATGTGTCTTTGTGTGTAGGTTCGGAGCCATAAGACCTCAGCTGCCAGCGGCTCGCGGGAGCTGTTCCTCCATCAAGAGGACTGGTCTCGGCTTCAACAGTAAGAAATGTTGTAATGTTAGTGTTAGTGTGTATGTGTGTTATAAACAGGAATACATTATGCTTTTAGTGTCATCTTGCTGATTTATTGACAGAGTATTGCATGTAAAACATTGCATTGTCTGTGCCTAAAAACCTGACATTGTGTTCTGTTTTAGATACATCAAGGTGGCCAGACCAGCCCTTTGCACCATGGCAGACACGCACATCAGTGCAGTGGTTTTCATCACCACATCTGGGAAGGCCCTGACGACTTCCCAGTTTTGTACCATCTACAAAAGTGTGGTGGGAAACACCTGCACTGATGTGCGCAAGATGGTTTCCCGCACTGTAAGTAGTCTGCATTTTATATCTGCGTTAAATACATATCCTCAATAATAACTTTTAATAAGAAGTATGGTGAACTATTTCTATACTACATCACATAAAAATATAAGTCAAGTAACCCAAACGATGACTTGTACATGTGCAAAGTCAACAATTGTGTATCCTACAAACAACATTGTGTCCACATTACGTAATGACTACCATGCACTTTTTTTTTTCATTTTAGGCCAAATATTTGGATGACCCCAAACAAAAGAAGTTGGCAGACATGCTCTACCATTCAAAAGATACACAAAAACAATATTATGCTGGTGCTGCCCAAACAGAGGCGAGACACGAGGCTTTCGTCAACGTGAGTGTGGACATTTTGCAAGGTGAGTTAATGACTACAAATACATCTATCTCATTACTGTCATAGTCTTCTTCGACAACTTAATACTGACATCACCCTTTAGTTGCTAGCATCACCAATGTCATTTTTTGTACACTTTGCAGATCCGCTTGCAAGACAAGTCCCCACCCAAGGGCAGCAGGTGGCACCTCCTCCACCCACAGATTGCCCTGACATACCACCACCGGTACAAACTGCTTTCGAGCCGGTGGCAGGGCCATCTTGGTTGGAGCATAGATCATATAAACAGGATAGTCATCTTCTTGAAATGAGCGAATGAGTATCATCGCGCATGCCTGAGTTTTCCCCTGTATTGCTAACTTCCGGTGTTGGAAAGTGCAGTCAACGTTTGTAAATTCTACAACTCGTTTTGATTAGATTCTACCAATGTTGAGATTTAATCATAATACACCATGCCTGGCGAAAACTGTGCGATTGTAGGGTGTGGAGCGTCAAGAACAAGATGCAAAGGCTTGTCATTTTTCGCCATCCAACCCCGAAAGAATCCCGAGTGGCAGCAAGCACTTGTTCGAGCAGTCAATCGTTCCGATGCAAGTTTTAATCAAAACAGAGCTACTATTTGCTCTAGACATTTCACTCCAGAATGCTTCAAAACAACAGGTAAATACTACAAAAACATAATTGAACAAAATCGTTATTCTTAAACTGTAATAAAATAGATCAGATGGCAACAAAGGGCGCAGTGTATCAGTCACTGTGACTGTCTGTCTCAGACGCCAGGCACAGAGTGATTTTCACTGCTGATCATGATGTATCACAATGATTAATCATTATTTAATTATGATTAAGCCTAGATTTAGTAGATATCGTCTGGTCTAGGGCTAGGCTATTACATTCTGGCCTTTCAGTTCTATTATAGTCCCTTTTCCATGAATCTCAGGCACAAGATATGTAACATAAACATGTATTCATAATTTCATATGTTCTAGATGGAGAGAACTTGTACAGAGCCACCAATTTGCGTCAAGTACTACAACTTTGATGAAGTGCGACAAGCTGCAACTAAACTTCCTGGATCCTGGTTCCTGATTTCAAGTTCTGAAAGTGAGTGTGTGGTTGGAACTTTGGCAGACGGATTGCTTCGGTTTAAGGTGCGCATACAATCTGACTATACAGTAACATTGTCAGTATTTGGTTTTCCTGCAAAGCAGCTACAATACAATACAATACAAGGTTATTGCTTTAGGTCCAGCGGACTCTTCCGAGCCAAATCAGGACCAGAGAGACGTTATCTTAAAATATTATAAAATGATTCAAGTCTTAAAAAACAAGCCTGTTACTCTTAAATACACAAACAAACTTTCACATGACACCTCTTTAAGAGACTTCTTTAAAACTGATGTATTAAAAATATATTCTCTTTCTTCAATCAAATCACTAAATCCAGTCCTAATAAAATCCAAACTAAACAAAACATGTCGATACAATTTATATGCGATAGAACAAACCAACATCATGTAAAAATTGAAACAGATGTTGACCATTACATACTTTAAAAATCTCTTTGAAAGGTATGGAACCAAAATATGTTTCCCTTTCCTCAATCAAATCAGCACATTCAGACATAAAATGGCGAACAGAAAAAGATTGATCACATGCAAAGCACCATGGTGGTTCTTCTCCTTTTAAAAGGAAACTGTGGGTGACATAAGTATGCCCAATATGAAGGCGAGATAACACTGTTTCCTCTCTGCGAGTGGACGCAAAGTTAGGCAAAGAAGTGGACAAATCGGGAAGAATTTGAAATAATTTGTTGTTGACATGGTTAGACCAGTCAATCTGCCACAGTCGTTTACAATAAGATCCAGTCATACAACGTAGGTCAGAGTAGGGCACAAACTGGAAAATCTCTGGAGGGAAATCGAGATGTAGAGCATCTTTAGCTGCCCTGTCTACTGCAATATTGCCGCGGATGCCCATGTGACCAGGGACCCACATAAAAACTATCTTTTTACCCTCAGAAACAAGTTGTGTATGGAGGTCATGGATCTCTGCCAGAAAAGGGTGTGATATCTTTCTCGTGGAAAGAGCCTGAAGTGCTGACAATGAATCGGACATGATTAAAAATGAGGTTCTTTTGGATTGATAAACTTGTTTCAGAGCTAAATGAATTGCCTTGAGCTCAGCTGTATAAACAGAACAAAAATCAGGTAAACGCTGTTGCAAAGGCTGGTCTAAGTGTCTCTCGGAGACCGATGCAGCAGCAACTGAATCTCCTTTCTTTGACCCGTCTGTAAAAAGTTGTTCATATCCTGGGTATAAATCACACTGTTCTAAATAAAGTTGGTTATATACGGTTTCGGATGTATTGTTTTTAAGGAAAGCGGACAACTGCCAATTAATGTTTGGGATACATAATTTCCATGGGGGAGCTTCAGTCCGAAGCTCATCGTCGTTGATGGAAGCAACATCAATGCCTGCTTTTTCCAGATGAGCTTGCATTCTGATGCCAAACGTAGGAATTGTGTTAGGTTTGGCTTCAAATTTCTGAACAAAATCTGGGTTGAAAACACAGTCATAAGCAGGGTTCATAGGATCAGTTTTTAATTTTAAATAGTAATTCATTGACAATTTTGTACGTCTCAGCTCCAGCGGGGGTTCGTTAGCTTCCACGTAAAGGCTTTCACAAGGGGAAGTGCGAAACGCACCCAAAGCAATGCGTAGTGCCTGATGGGCAACTGGATCTAGCATCTTAAGATAAGATTTTCTAGCAGAACCATAGACAATGCAACCATAGTCTAACTTGGATCTAATTAAAGAACGATATAACAGCAATAAAGTTTTCTTGTCAGCACCCCAGTCTGTACCACTGATAACCTTTAGCAAATTGCAGGCCTGTTGACATTTAGTTTTCAAAATTTTCAGATGAGGAATGAAAGATAGCTTTTGATCAAAAATAACACCCAAAAATTTGACTTGTTTGACCGCCTTTATTTGAGTTTTATTGAGGAGAATAATAGGGTCTTGAATAATTCCCCGGTGCTGGGAAAAGTGAATACATTCAGTTTTTGCTTCCGAAAATTTAAAACCATTTTGTAAAACCCAGTCTTCAACGGCCTTGACACATAACTGTAGCTGACGTTCTGCAGATGCCAAAGTTTTACCTTTGGCTACCAATGCAAAATCGTCGACAAATAAAGAATTGTCAATTCCCCGTTTAACGGAACGAACAATGTTATTTATTTTAATATTAAACAGCAAGGGAGACAAGATGCTACCCTGAGGCACTCCCATCTCCTGTTCTCTCGTAGCTGACAAAGATCCCCCAACCTTAACCTGAAAAATTCTGTCTGTTAGAAAATTGGATATAAACAGAGGTAAATGTCCCTTCAAACCCATTTCTTGTAAATCTGAAAGAATGCCATATTTCCATGTGGTATCATAGGCTTTTTCCAAATCAAACATGATGTTCACCCTGGACGAACGCATTACGGATAAAAGTTTCCAGTCGCACCAGGTGGTCAACAGTACTTCGACCACTTCGAAAGCCACACTGAGTGTTGGATAAGATATTGTTGGTTTCTAGATACCACAGTAAGCGAGAATAAACCATTCTTTCTAGCGTCTTGCATAAGCAAGACGTTAAGGCTATTGGTCGATAGTTTGTCGGGTTAGTATGGTCTTTGCCAGGTTGAGGGATGGGGACAATAATGGCCTTTCTCCAGGAGGGAGGAAAGGTGCCAGTGATCCAGAGCTGATTGAAGATGTCCAGCAGTTGAGACCGTGAGTACCTTGTTAAATGTCTGAGAAATTGATAATGTACATCATCCGGTCCAACTGCTGAATCTGCACTTTTGTTAATTGCATCGTCAAGCTCGACTAATGAAAACGGAATGTTGTAATCTTCAGAATTATCGGGGGTAAAATTTAACTGTTGTTTTTCTTTACGGGTTTTAACTGTTTGAAAAGGGACAGAATAATTTTCAGAGGAAGAATTTGCAGCAAAAGAAGAAGCCAAAAGATCAGCTACTAATTTTTTATCTCCGATTACGTCACCCTGCACAGTAAGGCATGGGCTCACCTGTTTGTTACTTCTATTTTTGAGTTTGCGGACTACTTTCCACACCTTTGACAGTTTCGCTTTCGAATTAAGCGTGGAGCAGAAACCTCTCCACGATTCCCTTCTCTTTCGTTTGAAGAGCTGTCGGCATTGCGCTCGCAAACGTTGGTGGTTTTGTTTATTGTCAGTGCTTGGGTGTAAAAACATAGTTCTTAAAGCTTTTTTACGAGCTTGCTGAAGTTTTCTACATTCATCGTCAAACCAGGGTTTTTTAAGTGTGTGAGGGTTTGACGAAGTTTGCGGAATGGACTCCTTGGCACTGTTAATAACTATGTCAGTATAAAGCTGTATTGGATCTAAGGCATTTGAAAATTCCTGTTTCTTAGCACGTAGCTGGGCCTCAGACAGGTTAGAAAACAGACTCCAGTTAGCTTGTTTCAGTTTCCACCTGCCATGAGTTTGCTCAAGGTTATCTGAATCATGTTTTAATAAAACCGGGAAATGGTCGCTGCCATGGAGATCTTCTAAAACTGTCCATTTAAAATCCAAAAGTAACGAGGGATCACAGATTGATATATCAATGTGGGACAAAGAAGCAGTTCTAGAACAGGAAAAAGTTGGAGCACCCTCGTTCAAAGTTACTAGGTTTAACGAGTCTAAAATATCTTCAATTATTTTACCCTGAGAATCGGTACGATCACTACCCCACAGGGGAGAGCGTCCATTAAAATCTCCCAACAACAAAAAAGGGGGAGGTAACTGTTGAATCAAATTCTCAAGGTCATTATTGTTTACATTTATGGATGGTGTCAAATATAGAGAACAAACTGTGAGGGATTTAAAAAAAGATACTCTAGCTGCAACTGCGGGTAAACTTGTATTCAGTGAAATTGGGTTAAATGGGACGTTTCTATGAATAAAAAGTGAAACGCCTCTAGAAGATAGACAATCAATAGACGAATAACCAGTAATATCTATAGGATGTTTTTCTGACAGGAGAGTTTCCTGAAGGGCCAATACTTCAGGTCGATGCTCTGTCAGCAGACAGCATAGCTCCTCATAATTTGCCCTTATCCCTCGGATGTTCCATTGTAAAATGGACATAAAAATTAAGTAAAAGAATGCTAAAATTTTCATCTCCGAGAGCACAATTACGTGTCTTTATCTTTTGGACCCTCGTCCATCTCTTCATGTTCCATCAACCCCCCGAAACGGTTCTCCGTTTCGAGAGGCTGATGGGGCTTGGAAGAAAGGGGTCCGGGCCTTTGATTTTTTGTCAAAGCCCCGGAACCCGAACTGCCAGCGGACTTCTTCCCCTTCTCCACAGCACCGGACTTTATATCTTCCCTCTCCCCTTCACCCCTGCCAATCTTTCCCTCTCCTCCTCTGACGCTCTTCTGCTGGGTAACTAGGATTTTAGTCGCCCCAGCAACTACCCGGTCGCTAAAACCGGTCGTTGCTGGTGCGGTGGCATGAGGCATAACCTCCTTCGTGGCAGGAGGGCCGGCTTTTGGCGCGGCCGTCTGCGCGCTTGGAGTGACGGTTTTTGACGTGCCCGTCGGCACGTTCTCCAGTGGAATCGGTGGGGCTGGAGAAACCCCCTTCTGGGCAAACAACGCGAGCATCTTTTCTAAAGCATCCATCCGTTTGCACAACGTGTCCAAGATCTGTGTTATTTTACTCATGGCAGTGTCCAATTGCGGGTGTGTGCTAGCTTCCACATGAGATGTGGAACCCACCACAGATGCAAAGGACCTCTCTTTAAGCACCGGCCTACTTGCAAGAACTTTTTTCCTTGCGTCGCCAAAGGAGCAACTCTCAGTGGCCCGCACCTTTTGGATTTCCAGCTCCAATTGCCACTGAGGACAGTCTTTGGAGCTGGAAGAATGATTCCCGGCGCAATTCACACAGCAAATCGGATTTTTGCATTCGTTTTCGTGTTTTTCTTTACCACAATCACGACATATTTCCTTGCTTTTACAGGTCTTGCTACCGTGACCAAATCTTTGGCACCGGTAGCATCGCAACGGTGATGGTACAAACGGCGTCACCTTCACCCTAAGGTACCCCACCTTGAGTGACTCCGGCAATTTGGCCATAGCGAAGGTCACAAAAAGTGTGTTGGTGGGGATACGTTGGGATCCCTTGGTGACGAAGACCCGCTGGACTGCTGTGACCCCCTGGCTGGAGAGCTCACCACGGATTTCCAATTCTGACATGTCGATCAAATCCTGACATCGGATGACTCCCTTGGAGGAATTCAACCGTCCATGCACAGAAACTTTGATTTGTCTATCAACGAAGACAGTCGAATCCCTCTTCAGCAGACAATCCGATGCCATTTTGGTTGAGCACTCCACCAGGTAGGCCCCAGATCTCAATTTTTTAACATCCTTGAAACCGGTTGTGCAAACGGACTGGAACCCTTTATGGATGGCGAACGGAGACAGCTTGCCTAGTGGCATAGCCGGATCCGCCCCCTCTACTACCAAAAAACGAGGCCAGGCCCCTTCCACCCCCGATGCACAAGCTCTTTGTCTCGTCTCAATGTCACTGTCCGTATCCGTGTCAGAGTCGTCACCGTGAAGTCGTTTTTTTTTGTTTGAAGCCATGTTATTAATTTATGAATTCATCCCCCCTGCTCCCCACCCACCACGGAGTCCAACAAGGGGATGCGTCCAAGCGGAAAATCCAGCAAGGGAGCGCACCAGGGCTACAGGGGGGATATACACCCAGACAATCCCGCACTGCCACTACGGTTTTGTTCAAGTTTGACCCATGAGCCGCAGCCTTCTAGCAGAGCTAGGGCAATACACGACCAGCCGCTTGACTGACGCGGGCCACGCCAGCCTCCCGTCTAGGAGAAGTCCGGGCCAAAGAGGTGTGTTAGTGTGAGGGACCGCAGTCCCTCAGTGACCTCAACCTCCAGGATCCCATTCTCCCCCGACACGGGTTGCCCTGCACGGCAAACGCAGGGGGCCAAGAGAAGGCCACAGAGAAAAGGAGGGTAGAAAAAGAAGGAATGATGGGGAAAAAGAAGACAGGGAAAGTCCGGTAAGGCAGAAGAAAGGGAGTCAAAACTGCATAGTATACTGGGAGAATTTAAGGGTGAAGAGAATATAGGTGAAAGGACCAATAAGACAGAAACAAGACAAAAGAGAAGAAAAAGGGGTAGGCAACTTGGTCACCCAGCCAGAGAGAGGCATGGGGTCCACCCCCGGCGCGCGGAGCCGAGCCCGTGGGGGCTGCAAAGCAGCTAGCAACAAACATAGAAAGTATTTCAGTATCTTCATTTTGTAACAGACTAGACTCCTGGCATGTTTGTCCTGGTGTTTGTGACCCATCACTGCAGGAGTATGCAAGTTTGCCAAACAGTCAAAAAACACAGTTGTATTTTAGGCATATTGTATGCATGCCACATGATGATACAGTCAAGCATACATCAACAGTTAGAGCCATTGCATGACAGATGCTGTTGTCCACGAATAGTTTGTGTCAGCCTTGTACTGAGATTGTCAATCTCTTAAAAAAAGAAAGAACGATCTGATGCAAGTATGTCTGCAGATATAAAGCAAAACAACCCCCTTCGTTCAGTACCAACAGACAAACTGATAGTTGAGTTCAAATCTGTTCATAAGCAAAACAAGGATATTGAAAAGCAGCTAGAAGATTTCAGAAAAACTGTCAGCAATACAATACAATACAAGGTTATTGCTTTAGGTCCAGCGGACTCTTCCGAGCCAAATCAGGACCAGAGAGACGTTATCTTAAAATATTATAAAATGATTCAAGTCTTAAAAAACAAGCCTGTTACTCTTAAATACACAAACAAACTTTCACATGACGCCTCTTTAAGAGACTTCTTTAAAACTGATGTATTAAAAATATATTCTCTTTCTTCAATCAAATCACTAAATTCACTGTCAGCAATGACAAATGGTGCTCCTTCTGCCGGTGGAGGCCTCCAGCATGCCGTGGTACAAGGTGGAGGGCTCAAGGCTGAAGGAGCAAGATGTAAGCCACATTGGTGTTGTAGTCTGTAGATACAATGTTCTTTTAAGGATGTAAATGTAATAATTATTTAAGTTATTCAGTCCTTTGGTCTTATTATAAATATTATGGCAATATTATAGTTGTCTATGGTATCTAATGCATACAGGAATCTAATGGGTTATGGTTATAATTACATCAATGTTGATATACAGACCCAAAAATGGGCTGACTTCAACACAAAAGGGTGAATACGAGATTTTCAATGTTAAACATATTTCAATACATAACATTTCTTATGTTTCAGATTCCAACAGAGGCAAGAATAAAGTGGACCCGAAAAGAGCACATTATTTTGCACAAGTTTTTTGGGTGCTATAGGGGGGTTAAAGGGACAGGGGGTATTTTAAAGAAACAGGTGAGAGAAGTGCTGGAGAAGTTTGAAGAATGTAATGATGTACATATTACTTAAATTATTATAAAATTGTCATGTAAATATGTGAATTATACAAAAAAACATTTACAATTTGTAACCAAAAAAAAGTAAAATAAAATTTCTAAGAGTTCTTCATCCTATCCTATCCTATCCTCAAGGGTTCCTTTTTAGTATAACTATCCTATGCTTGCAGAATACAATACAAGGTTATTGCTTTAGGTCCAGCGGACTCTTCCGAGCCAAATCAGGACCAGAGAGACGTTATCTTAAAATATTATAAAATGATTCAAATCTTAAAAAACAAACCTGTTACTCTTAAATATCCAAACAAACTTTCACATGACATCTCTTTAAGAGTCTTCTTTAAAACTGATGTATTAAAAATATAATCTCTTTCTTCAATCAAATCACTAAATTCAGTCCTAACAATAAAATCCAAACTAAACAAAACATGTCGATACGGTTTATATGCGACAGAACAAACCAACATCATGTAAAAATTGAAACAGATGTTGACCATTACATACTTTAAAAATCTCTTTGAAAGGTATGGAACCAAAATATGTTTCCCTTTCCTCAATCAAATCAGCACACTCAGACATGAAATGTCGAACGGAAAAGGATTGATCACATGCAAAGCACCATGGTGGTTCTTCTCCTTTTAAAAGGAAACTGTGGGTGACATAAGTATGCCCAATATGAAGGCGAGATAACACTGTTTCTTCTTTGCGAGTGGATGCAAAGTTAGGCAAAGAAGTGGACAAATCGGGAAGAATTTGAAATAATTTGTTGTTGACATGGTTAGACCAGTCAGTCTGCCACAGTCGTTTACAATAAGAACCAGTCATACAACGTAGGTCGGAGTAGGGCACAAACTGGAAAATCTCTGGAGGGAAATCGAGATGCAGAGCATCTTTAGCCGCCCTGTCTACTGCAATATTGCCGCGGATGCCCATGTGACCAGGGACCCACATAAAAACTATCTTTTTACCCTCAGAAACAAGTTGTGTATGGAGGTCATGGATCTCTGCCAGAAAAGGGTGTGATATCTTTCTCGTGGAAAGAGCCTGAAGTGCTGACAATGAATCGGACATGATTAAAAATGAGGTTCTTTTGGATTGATAAACTTGTTTCAGAGCTAAATGAATTGCCTTGAGCTCAGCTGTATAAACAGAACAAAAATCAGGTAAACGCTGTTGCAAAGGCTGGTCTAAGTGTCTCTCGGAGACAGACGCAGCAGCAACTGAATCTCCTTTCTTTGACCCGTCTGTAAAAAGTTGTTCATATCCTGGGTATAATGCACACTGTTCTAAATAAAGTTGGTTATATACGGTTTCAGAGGTATTGTTTTTAAGGAAAGCGGACAACTGCCAATTAATGTTTGGGGTACATAATTTCCATGGGGGAGCTTCAGTCCGAAGTTCATCGTCGTTGATGGAAGCAACATCAATGCCTGCTTTTTCCAGATGAACTTGCATTCTGATGCCAAACGGAGGGATTGTGTTAGGTTTGGATTCAAATTTCTGAACAAAATCTGGGTTGAAAACACAGTCATAAGCAGGGTTCATAGGATCAGTTTTTAATTTTAAATAGTAATTCATTGACAATTTTGTACGTCTCAGCTCCAGCGGGGGTTCGTTAGCTTCCACATAAAGGCTTTCACAAGGGGAAGTGCGAAACGCACCCAAAGCAATGCGTAGTGCCTGATGGGCAACTGGATCTAGCATCTTAAGATAAGATTTTCTAGCAGAACCATAGACAATGCAACCATAGTCTAACTTGGATCTAATTAAAGAACGATATAACAGCAATAAAGTTTTCTTGTCAGCACCCCAGTCTGTACCACTGATAACCTTGAGCAAATTGCAGGCCTGTTGACATTTAGTTTTCAAAATTTTCAGATGAGGAATGAAAGATAGCTTTTGATCAAAAATAACACCCAACAATTTGACTTGTTTGACCGCCTTTATTGGAGTTTTATTGAGGAGAATAGTAGGGTCTTGAATAATTCCCCGGTGCTGGGAAAAGTGAATACATTCAGTTTTTGCTTCAGAAAATTTAAAACCATTTTGTAAAACCCAGTCTTCAACGGCCTTGACACATAACTGTAGCTGACGTTCTGCAGATGCCAAAGTTTTACCTTTGGCTACCAATGCAAAATCGTCGACAAATAAAGAATTGTCAATTCCCCGTTTAACGGAACGAACAATGTTATTTATTTTAATATTAAACAGCAAGGGAGATAAGATGCTACCCTGAGGCACTCCCATCTCCTGTTCTCTCGTATCTGACAAAGATCCCCCAACCTTAACCTGAAAAATTCTGTCCGTTAGAAAATTGGATATAAACAGAGGTAAATGTCCCTTCAAACCCATTTCTTGTAAATCTGAAAGAATGCCATATTTCCATGTGGTATCATAAGCCTTTTCCAAATCAAACATGATGGCAACGACATGTTCACCCTGGACGAACGCGTTACGGATAAAAGTTTCCAGTCGCACCAGGTGGTCAACAGTACTTCGACCACTTCGAAAGCCACACTGAGTGTTGGATAAGATATTATTGGTTTCGAGATACCACAGTAAACGAGAATAAACCATTCTTTCCAGTGTCTTGCATAAGCAAGACGTTAAGGCTATTGGTCTATAGTTTGTCGGGTTAGTATGGTCTTTGCCAGGTTTAGGGATGGGTACAATAATGGCCTTTCTCCAGGAGGGAGGAAAGGTGCCAGTGATCCAGAGCTGATTGAAGATGTCCAGCAGTTGAGACCGTGAGTACCTTGTTAAATGTCTGAGAAATTGATAATGTACATCATCCGGTCCAACTGCTGAATCTGCACTTTTGTTAATTGCATCATCAAGTTCGACTAATGAAAACGGAATGTTGTAATCTTCAGAATTATCGGAGGTAAAATGTAACTGTTGTTTTTCTTTACGGGTTTTAACTGTTTGAAAAGGGACAGAATAATTTTCAGAGGAAGAATTTGCAGCAAAAGAAGAAGCCAAAAGATCAGCTACTAATTTTTTATCTCCGATTACGTCACCCTGCACAGTAAGGCATGGGCTCACCTGTTTGTTACTTCTATTTTTGAGTTTGCGGACTACTTTCCACACCTTCGACAGTTTCGCTTTTGAATTAAGCGTGGAGCAGAAACCTCTCCACGATTCCTTTCTCTTTCGTTTGAAGAGCTGTCGGCATTGCGCTCGCAAACGTTGGTGGTTTTGTTTATTTTCAGTGCTTGGGTGTAAAAACATAGTTCTTAAAGCTTTTTTACGAGCTTGCTGAAGTTTTCTACATTCATCGTCAAACCAGGGTTTTTTAAGTGTGTGAGGGTTTGACGAAGTTTGCGGAATGGACTCCTTGGCACTGTTAATAACTATGTCAGTATAAAGCTGTATTGGATCGAAGGCATTTGAAAATTCCTGGTTCTTAGCACGTAGCTGGGCCTCAGACAGGTTAGAAAACAGACTCCAGTTAGCTTGTTTCAGTTTCCACCTGCCATGAGTTTGCTCAAGGTTATCTGAATCATGTTTTAATAAAACCGGGAAATGGTCGCTGCCATGGAGATCTTCTAAAACTGTCCATTTAAAATCCAAAAGTAAGGAGGGATCACAGATCGATATATCAATGTGGGACAAAGAAGCAGTTCTAGAACAGGAAAAAGTTGGAGCACCCTCGTTCAAAGTTACTAGGTTCAACGAGTCTAAAATGTCTTCAATTATTTTACCCTGAGAATCGGTACGATCACTACCCCACAGGGGAGAGCGTCCATTAAAATCTCCCAACAACAAAAAAGGGGGAGGTAACTGTTGGACCAAATTCTCAAGTTCACTTTTAGTTACATTTATTGATGGTGTCAAATATAGAGAACAAACTGTGAGGGATTTAAAAAGAGATACTCTAGCTGCAACTGCTGGTAAACTTGTATTAAGTAAAATTGGGTTAAATGGGACGTTTCTGTGAATAAAAAGTGAAACGCCTCTAGAAGATAGACAATCAATAGACGAATAACCAGTAATATCTATAGGATGTTTTTCTGACAGGAGAGTTTCCTGAAGGGCCAATACTTCAGGTCGATGCTCTGTCAGCAGACAGCATAGCTCCTCATAATTTGCCCTTATCCCTCGGATGTTCCATTGTAAAATGGACATAAAAATTAAGTAAAAGAATGCTAAAATTTTCATCTCCGAGAGCACAATTACGTGTCTTTATCTTTTGGACCCTCGTCCATCTCTTCATGTTCCATCAACCCCCCGAAACGGTTCTCCGTTTCGAGAGGCTGATTGTGCTTGGAAGAAAGGGGTCCGGGCCTTTGATTTTTGGCCAAAGCCCCGGAACCCGAACTGCCAGCCGACTTCTTCCCCCTCTCCCCAGCACCGGACTTTGCATCCTCCCTCTCCCCCTCACCCCTGCCAATCTTTCCCTCTCCTCCTCTGACGCTCTTCTGCTGAGCGACTAGCATCTTTGCCGCCCCAGCAACTACCCGGTCGCTAAAACCGGTCGTTGCTGGTGCGGTGGCATGAGGCCTAGCCTCCTTTGAAGCAGGTGTGACGGCTTTTGTCACGGCCGTCGGCGTGTTGTGGGTGACGGGTGGGGACGTGCCCGTCGGCACGTTCTCCAGTGGATTCGGTGGGGCTGGAGAAACCCCCTTCTGGGCAAACAACACGAGCATCTTTTCTAAAGCATCCATCCGTTTGCACAACGTTTCCAAAATCTGTGTTATTTTACTCATGGCAGTGTCCACTGTCGGGTGTGCGCTAGGTTCCACATGAGATGTGGAACCCGCCACAGCCGCAAAGGACCTCTCTTTAAGCACCGGCCTACTTGCAAGAACTTTTTTCCTGGCGTCGCCAAAGGAGCAACTCTCAGTGGCCCGCACCTTTTGGATTTCCAGCTCCAACTGCCACTGAGGACAGTCTTTGGAGCTGGACGAATGATTCCCGGCGCAATTCACACAGCAAATCGGATTTTTGCATTCGTTTTCGTGTTTCTCTTTACCACAATCACGACATATTTCCTTGCTTTTACAGTTCTTGCTACCGTGACCAAATCTTTGGCACCGGTAGCATCGCAACGGTGATGGTACAAACGGCGTCACCTTCACCCTAAGGTACCCCACCTTGAGTGACTCCGGCAATTTGGCCATAGCGAAGGTCACAAAAAGTGTGTTGGTGGGGATACGTTGGGATCCCTTGGTGACGAAGACCCGCTGGACTGCTGTGACCCCCTGGCTGGAGAGCTCACCACGGATTTCCAATTCTGACATGTCGATCAAATCCTGACATCGGATGACTCCCTTGGAGGAATTCAACCGTCCATGCACAGAAACTTTGATTTGTCTATCAACAAAGACAGTCGAATCCCTCTTTAGAAGACTATCCGATGCCCTTTTGGTTGAGCACTCCACCAGGTAGGCCCCAGATCTCAGTTTTTTCACATCTTTGAACCCGATTGTGCAAACGGATTGAAAACCCTTCTGTATTGCGAACGGAGACAGCTTGCCTAGTGGCATAGCCGGATCCGCCCCCTCTACAACCAAAAAACGAGGCCAGGCCCCTTCTACCCCCGATGCACAAGCTTTCTGTCTCGTGTCCATGTCACTGTCCGTGTCCGAGTCCGGTCCGTCATCACGCAGTCGTCGTTTATTTGTGGAAGCCATGTTATTACTTTATGAATTCATCCCCCCTGCTCCCCACCCACCACGGAGTCCAACAAGGGGATGCGTCCAAGCGGAAAATCCAGCAAGGGAGCGCACCAGGGCTACAGGGGGGATATACACCCAGACAATCCCGCACTGCCACTACGGTTTTGTTCAAGTTTGACCCATGAGCCGCAGCCTTCTAGCAGAGCTAGGGCAATACACGACCAGCCGCTTGACTGACGCGGGCCACGCCAGCCTCCCGTCTAGGAGAAGTCCGGGCCAAAGAGGTGTGTTAGTGTGAGGGACCGCAGTCCCTCAGGGACCTCAACCTCCAGGATCCCATTCTCCCCCGACACGGGTTGCCCTGCACGGCAAACGCAGGGGGCCAAGAGAAGGCCACAGAGAAAAGGAAGGGTAGAAAAAGAAGGAATGATGGGGAAAAAGAAGACAGGGAAAGTCCGGTAAGGCAGAAGAAAGGAAGTCAAAACTGCATAGTATACTGGGAGAATTTAAGGGTGAAGAGAATATAGGTGAAAGGACCAATAAGACAGAAACAAGACAAAAGAGAAGAAAAAGGGGTAGGCAACTTGGTCACCCAGCCAGAGAGAGGCATGGGGTCCACCCCCGGCGCGCGGAGCCGAGCCCGTGGGGGCTATGCTTGCAGAAAGAGTTGCTCATGAGACTATACATGATATAGAACATATTCATGTCAGATTTTAATGTTGGGTTTTTTGCCATACTGATCAGCACCCATCCCATAACTTGGGGGGGGGGGGCGCCTTAACCTATCACTTATCCCAAAACTCGGGGGTCGTCTTTCTATCTCTATAGGTGAGCCGATATTCCCCCCAATTCTCCCCACCCCCCACCCCTATCCTCTCTTATCACATGGATGGCTTTGGTTTGTTCTCCATAATTTATGAATATATCTTAACATTTATTATAAATATACTACATATTTGCTGTTCCAGCACTCTACCAAATGTGCCAATCTCTAACCCTTCCTTTCAGGTACTTCTTGCCAGTGGGGAATTCACACTGATCATAAACAGTCCTAAAGCATTTGAAATTGAATTGTTGGCTGTGGATTGGGAGGATTATAGGTGGATGCCCTCTACTGCATTGTGGCTGTGGAGGGGATAGGGGGGCCTCTGGTACCGCTTCTCTCTTAACTCTCACCATCACCTCCCCCACAGAGTTTTAAAGCATTTGAATTTGAATTGTTGGCTGTGGATTGGTGGTACTAGTGGTTAATATACACATGCTTGACCTCTACTGCATTGTGGCTGTGGAGGGGATGAAGGGGGGGGGGGGGAGCGTGCACTTTTAAAAATATTCTTCTATAAAAAAATGTGGTGTGATACATCAAAGGTATTGTCTTGTTCAAACCAATTCAAACCTGCTTTTAAAATCAAATGAGGAAAACTTTACAATACACAAATACAGAAGTCAAAGTTGAAGTTGAAAAATTCAACATCTATTATTAGTAAAATGAAAGGCATGCTTGTTTAGTAGCTCCATGCCTCCCTGCTGGATAGGATGGCACCAGAGTTGGAGCCACCCCTCCCCCTCCACTTTCACCCCCACTTTAACCAGTTTATTTTATTCCATTTCACTCCACAATGTCATGTCTTTCAAACTTTCCTGTACATTGGATAAATTGGTTATTATTAATTTATTGTAAAAAAAGAAAGGATGGAAGCACCACAACTCATGGTTCCATCCTTTCTATTACAAAGGATGAAGTGCATTGATGGAGTGTGAAGATAACTGGTAAATATTAAGAGTGTGGGTGCAGGGGATGTGGAGGTATTGAATTCATGCAAAAGGCAGGGATGGGAATTAGTGCGCCCCGGTCGTATTTACGCCCCATCGAGTCCTTCAAAGCGCCCCAGCAATTGTTGTGTACGCCCCATTTTTTTTTTTTTTTTTAAATATTTTTTTTAGGTGATTTGTGTGTTTAGTCAGCGGACATTAAAAAAAAAAAAGGGAAGTAACTAGATGAACTTCCTAAGCGTGTTGTGTGTGACCTAGCAAGATTATGATTCGCATTTAGAATGCTTTCGTAGCCATAGGGACTGTTTTGACAAGACTGTATGCGAAATACACGCAAAGGAAAACCTTTGCCATTGCTAACTTGGGTTTATGCAACTCGGTCTCTTGTTTGTGAGATCCATGCGCTTTGCCGCAGTTTATGAGTTTGTGTTTCACTCACTGTGACTGTTTGTGTTCGATCGAGAAAAGGCTCGAGTATTATCAGTATTGTAAGTTGTTTTTTTTAATTGTTGTTGTTATTACTATTTTTTGCTTGTTATGGCGCGAAGAGTCAATACAATACAATACAATACAAGGTTATTGCTTTAGGTCCAGCGGACTCCCCCGAGCCAAACCAGGACCAGAGAGACGTTATCTTAAAATATTATAAAATGATTCAAGTCTTAAAAAACAAGCCTGTTACTCTTAAATACACAAACAAACTTTCACATGACACCTCTTTAAGAGACTTCTTTAAAACTGATGTATTAAAAATATATTCTCTTTCTTCAATCAAATCACTAAATTCAGTCCTAATAAAATCCAAACTAAACAAAACATGTCGATACAATTTATATGCGATAGAACAAACCAACATCATGTAAAAATTGAAACAGATGTTGACCATTACATACTTTAAAAATCTCTTTGAAAGGTATGGAACCAAAATATGTTTCCCTTTCCTCAATCAAATCAGCACATTCAGACATAAAATGGCGAACAGAAAAAGATTGATCACATGCAAAGCACCATGGTGGTTCTTCTCCTTTTAAAAGGAAACTGTGGGTGACATAAGTATGCCCAATATGAAGGCGAGATAACACTGTTTCCTCTCTGCGAGTGGACGCAAAGTTAGGCAAAGAAGTGGACAAATCGGGAAGAATTTGAAATAATTTGTTGTTGACATGGTTAGACCAGTCAGTCTGCCACAGTCGTTTACAATAAGATCCAGTCATACAACGTAGGTCAGAGTAGGGCACAAACTGGAAAATCTCTGGAGGGAAATCGAGATGTAGAGCATCTTTAGCCGCTCTGTCTACTGCAATATTGCCGCGGATGCCCATGTGACCAGGGACCCACATAAAAACTATCTTTTTACCCTCAGAAACAAGTTGTGTATGGAGGTCATGGATCTCTGCCAGAAAAGGGTGTGATATCTTTCTCGTGGAAAGAGCCTGAAGTGCTGACAATGAATCGGACATGATTAAAAATGAGGTTCTTTTGGATTGATAAACTTGTTTCAGAGCTAAATGAATTGCCTTGAGCTCAGCTGTATAAACAGAACAAAAATCAGGTAAACGCTGTTGCAAAGGCTGGTCTAAGTGTCTCTCGGAGACAGACGCAGCAGCAACTGAATCTCCTTTCTTTGACCCGTCTGTAAAAAGTTGTTCATATCCTGGGTATAAAGCACACTGTTCTAAATAAAGTTGGTTATATACGGTTTCGGATGTATTGTTTTTAAGGAAAGCGGACAACTGCCAATTAATGTTTGGGGTACATAATTTCCATGGGGGAGCTTCAGTCCGAAGTTCATCGTCGTTGATGGAAGCAACATCAATGCCTGCTTTTTCCAGATGAGCTTGCATTCTGATGCCAAACGGAGGAATTGTGTTAGGTTTGGCTTCAAATTTCTGAACAAAATCTGGGTTGAAAACACAGTCATAAGCAGGGTTCATAGGATCAGTTTTTAATTTTAAATAGTAATTCATTGACAATTTTGTACGTCTCAGCTCCAGCGGAGGTTCGTTAGCTTCCACGTAAAGGCTTTCACAAGGGGAAGTGCGAAACGCACCCAAAGCAATGCGTAGTGCCTGATGGGCAACTGGATCTAGCATCTTAAGATAAGATTTTCTAGCAGAACCATAGACAATGCAACCATAGTCTAACTTGGATCTAATTAAAGAACGATATAACAGCAATAAAGTTTTCTTGTCAGCACCCCAGTCTGTACCACTGATAACCTTGAGCAAATTGCAGGCCTGTTGACATTTAGTTTTCAAAATTTTCAGATGAGGAATGAAAGATAGCTTTTGATCAAAAATAACACCCAAAAATTTGACTTGTTTGACCGCCTTTATTGGAGTTTTATTGAGGAGAATAGTAGGGTCTTGAATAATTCCCCGGTGCTGGGAAAAGTGAATACATTCAGTTTTTGCTTCAGAAAATTTAAAACCATTTTGTAAAACCCAGTCTTCAACGGCCTTGACACATAACTGTAGCTGACGTTCTGCAGATGCCAAAGTTTTACCTTTGGCTACCAATGCAAAATCGTCGACAAATAAAGAATTGTCAATTCCCCGTTTAACGGAACGAACAATGTTATTTATTTTAATATTAAACAGCAAGGGAGACAAGATGCTACCCTGAGGCACTCCCATCTCCTGTTCTCTCGTATCTGACAAGGATCCCCCAACCTTAACCTGAAAAATTCTGTCTGTTAGAAAATTGGATATAAACAGAGGTAAATGTCCCTTCAAACCCATTTCTTGTAAATCTGAAAGAATGCCATATTTCCATGTGGTATCATAGGCTTTTTCCAAATCAAACATGATGGCAACGACATGTTCACCCTGGACGAACGCGTTACGGATAAAAGTTTCCAGTCGCACCAGGTGGTCAACAGTACTTCGACCACTTCGAAAGCCACACTGAGTGTTGGATAAGATATTATTGGTTTCGAGATACCACAGTAAACGAGAATAAACCATTCTTTCCAGTGTCTTGCATAAGCAAGACGTTAAGGCTATTGGTCTATAGTTTGTCGGGTTAGTATGGTCTTTGCCAGGTTTAGGGATGGGTACGATAATGGCCTTTCTCCAGGAGGGAGGAAAGGTGCCAGTGATCCAGAGCTGATTGAAGATGTCCAGCAGTTGAGACCGTGAGTACCTTGTTAAATGTCTGAGAAATTGATAATGTACATCATCCGGTCCAACTGCTGAATCTGCACTTTTGTTAATTGCATCATCAAGCTCGACTAATGAAAACGGAATGTTGTAATCTTCAGAATTATCGGAGGTAAAATTTAACTGTTGTTTTTCTTTACGGGTTTTAACTGTTTGAAAAGGGACAGAATAATTTTCAGAGGAAGAATTTGCAGCAAAAGAAGAAGCCAAAAGATCAGCTACTAATTTTTTATCTCCGATTACGTCACCCTGCACAGTAAGGCATGGGCTCACCTGTTTGTTACTTCTATTTTTGAGTTTGCGGACTACTTTCCACACCTTCGACAGTTTCGCTTTTGAATTAAGCGTGGAGCAGAAACCTCTCCACGATTCCTTTCTCTTTCGTTTGAAGAGCTGTCGGCATTGCGCTCGCAAACGTTGGTGGTTTTGTTTATTTTCAGTGCTTGGGTGTAAAAACATAGTTCTTAAAGCTTTTTTACGAGCTTGCTGAAGTTTTCTACATTCATCGTCAAACCAGGGTTTTTTAAGTGTGTGAGGGTTTGACGAAGTTTGCGGAATGGACTCCTTGGCACTGTTAATAACTATGTCAGTATAAAGCTGTATTGGATCTAAGGCATTTGAAAATTCCTGTTTCTTAGCACGTAGCTGGGCCTCAGACAGGTTAGAAAACAGACTCCAGTTAGCTTGTTTCAGTTTCCACCTGCCATGAGTTTGCTCAAGGTTATCTGAATCATGTTTTAATAAAACCGGGAAATGGTCGCTGCCATGGAGATCTTCTAAAACTGTCCATTTAAAATCCAAAAGTAACGAGGGATCACAGATCGATATATCAATGTGGGACAAAGAAGCAGTTCTAGAACAGGAAAAAGTTGGAGCACCCTCGTTCAAAGTCACTAGGTTTAACGAGTCTAAAATGTCTTCAATTATTTTACCCTGAGAATCGGTACGATCACTACCCCACAGGGGAGAGCGTCCATTAAAATCTCCCAACAACAAAAAAGGGGGAGGTAACTGTTGGACCAAATTCTCAAGTTCACTTTTAGTTACATTTATTGATGGTGTCAAATATAGAGAACAAACTGTGAGGGATTTAAAAAGAGATACTCTAGCTGCAACTGCTGGTAAACTTGTATTAAGTAAAATTGGATTAAATGGGACATTTCTATGGATAAAGAGTGAAACGCCTCTAGAAGATAAACAATCTAGAGAGGAATAACCAGTAATATCTATAGGATGTTTTTCTGACAGGAGAGTTTCCTGAAGGGCCAACACTTCAGGTCGATGCTCTGTCAGCAGACAGCAGAGCTCCTCATAATTTGCCCTGATCCCTCGGATATTCCATTGCAAAATGGCCATAAAAATGAAGTAAAAGAATGCTAAAATTTTCATCTCTAAAAGCACAATTATGTGTCTTTATCTTTTGGACCCTCGTCCATCTCTTCATGTTCCATCAACCCCCCGAAACGGTTCTCCGTTTCGAGAGGCTGATTGTGCTTGGAAGAAAGGGGTCCGGGCCTTTGATTTCTCGTCAAAGCCCCGGAACCCGAACTGCCAGCCGACTTCTTCCCCTTCTCCCCAGCACCGGACTTTGTATCCTCCCTCTCCCCTTCACCCCTGCCAATCTTTCCCTCTCCTCCTCTGACGCTCCTCTGCTGGGTAACTAGGAATTTAGTCGCCCCAGCAACTACCCGGTCGTTAAAACCGGTCGTTGCTGGTGCGGTGGCATGAGGCATAACCTCCTTCGTGGCAGGAGTGACGGCTTTTGGCGCGGCCGTCTGCGCGCTTGGAGTGACGGTTGGGGACGTGCCCGTCGGCACGTTCTCCAGTGGAATCGGTGGGGCTGGAGAAACCCCCTTCTGGGCAAACAAAGCAAGCATCTTTTCGAGAGTATCCATCCGTTTGCACAACGTTTCCAAAATCTGTGTTATTTTACTCATGGCAGTGTCCATTGTCGGGTGTGCGCTAGGTTCCACATGAGATGTGGAACCCGCCACAGCCGCAAAGGACCTCTCTTTAAGCACCGGCCTACTTGCAAGAACTTTTTTCCTTGCGTCGCCAAAGGAGCAACTCTCAGTGGCCCGCACCTTTTGGATTTCCAGCTCCAACTGCCACTGAGGACAGTCTTTGGAGCTGGACGAATGATTCCCGGCGCAATTCACACAGCAAATCGGATTTTTGCATTCGTTTTCGTGTTTCTCTTTACCACAATCACGACATATTTCCTTGCTTTTACAGTTCTTGCTACCGTGACCAAATCTTTGGCACCGGTAGCATCGCAACGGTGATGGTACAAACGGCGTCACCTTCACCCTAAGGTACCCCACCTTGAGTGACTCCGGCAATTTGGCCATAGCGAAGGTCACAAAAAGTGTGTTGGTGGGGATACGTTGGGATCCCTTGGTGACGAAGACCCGCTGGACTGCTGTGACCCCCTGGCTGGAGAGCTCACCACGGATTTCCAATTCTGACATGTCGATCAAATCCTGACATCGGATGACTCCCTTGGAGGAATTCAACCGTCCATGCACAGAAACTTTGATTTGTCTATCAACGAAGACAGTCGAATCCCTCTTTAGAAGACTATCCGATGCCCTTTTGGTTGAGCACTCCACCAGGTAGGCCCCAGATCTCAGTTTTTTCACATCTTTGAACCCGATTGTGCAAACGGATTGAAAACCCTTCTGTATTGCGAACGGAGACAGCTTGCCTATTGGCATAGCCGGATCCGTCCCCTCTACAACCAAAAAACGAGGCCAGGCCCCTTCCACCCCCGACGCACAAGCTTTCTGTCTCATATCCATTTCACTGTCCGTGTCCGAATCCGGTCCGTCATCACGCAGTCTTCTTTTATTTGTGGAAGCCATGTTATTAATTTATGAATTCATCCCCCCTGCTCCCCACCCACCACGGAGTCCAACAAGGGGATGCGTCCAAGCGGAAAATCCAGCAAGGGAGCGCACCAGGGCTACAGGGGGGATATACACCCAGACAATCCCGCACTGCCACTACGGTTTTGTTCAAGTTTGACCCATGAGCCGCAGCCTTCTAGCAGAGCTAGGGCAATACACGACCAGCCGCTTGACTGACGCGGGCCACGCCAGCCTCCCGTCTAGGAGAAGTCCGGGCCAAAGAGGTGTGTTAGTGTGAGGGACCGCAGTCCCTCAGGGACCTCAACCTCCAGGATCCCATTCTCCCCCGACACGGGTTGCCCTGCACGGCAAACGCAGGGGGCCAAGAGAAGGCCACAGAGAAAAGGAAGGGTAGAAAAAGAAGGAATGATGGGGAAAAAGAAGACAGGGAAAGTCCGGTAAGGCAGAGGAAAGGAAGTCAAAACTGCATAGTATACTGGGAGAATTTAAGGGTGAAGAGAATATAGGTGAAAGGACCAATAAGACAGAAACAAGACAAAAAAGAGAAGAAAAAGGGGTAGGCAACTTGGTCACCCAGCCAGAGAAAGGCATGGGGTCCACCCCCGGCGCGCGGAGCCGAGCCCGTGGGGGCGCGCGAAGAGTCGATGTTGTCGAAAGACATCAACAGTTTTCTGATGCCAACTGTCGATATTCCTGGAACTGGAGTTGGCTGGACTGTGAATTGGACTATTTATTTGGCGACCGGACTGTTAATTTAAAGCACAGGCGATGGATCAGGAAGATAACGAAACCAGGTCATGCCTATTGTGTTTTATGCCAGATTGAGTTAAATTATGCCAACAAAGGTATTTCCAGTTTAAACAGGCACTTAAAGTCTGGATCATACGTCGATAAGGCTGCTGCTGAGGCAACAAATTCAGTGCTTACAGGTATTTTGTCTTCCAATTAAAATGTTATACTTATTTTCGTTTTATAGATCTACTCTCTGTTAGTATTATACTTATAGTCTTATCTTCATTAAATCATCACTTACTTTTAAATAATTGATATTATTATTGCTGTTTTTATTATTATGACTGCTTCATTTAGGCCTATTTATGCTAGCCTAGGTTGTATATGATGCATTTGATGGAAATTGTGCCTATAAGTATAATTACAATACAATACAATACAAGGTTATTGCTTTAGGTCCAGCGGACTCTTCCGAGCCAAATCAGGACCAGAGAGACGTTATCTTAAAATATTATATAATGATTCAAGTCTTAAAAAACGAGCCTGTTACTCTTAAATACACAAACAAACTTTCACATGACACCTCTTTAAGAGACTTCTTTAAAACTGATGTGTTAAAAATATATTCTCTTTCTTCAATCAAATCACTAAATTCAGTCCTAATAAAATCCAAACTAAACAAAACATGTCGATACGATTTATATGCGATAAAACAAACCAACATCATGTAAAAATTGAAACAGATGTTGACCATTACATACTTTAAAAATCTCTTTGAAAGGTATGGAACCAAAATATGTTTCCCTTTCCTCAATCAAATCAGCACACTCAGACATGAAATGTCGAACGGAAAAGGATTGATCACATGCAAAGCACCATGGTGGTTCTTCTCCTTTTAAAAGGAAACTGTGGGTGACATAAGTATGACCAATATGAAGGCGAGATAACACTGCCTCCTCCCTGCGAGTGGATGCAAAGCCAGGCAAAGAAGTGGACAAATCGGGAAGAATTTGAAACAATTTGTTGTTGACATGGTTAGACCAGTCAGTCTGCCACAGTCGTTTACAATAAGATCCAGTCATACAACGTAGGTCAGAGTAGGGCACAAACTGGAAAATCTCTGGAGGGAAATCGAGATGCAGAGCATCTTTAGCCGCCCTGTCTACTGCAATATTGCCGCGGATGCCCATGTGACCAGGGACCCACATAAAAACTATCTTTTTACCCTCAGAAACAAGTTGTGTATGGAGGTCATGGATCTCTGCCAGAAAAGGGTGTGATATCTTTCTCGTGGAAAGAGCCTGAAGTGCTGACAATGAATCGGACATGATTAAAAATGAGGTTCTTTTGGATTGATAAACTTGTTTCAGAGCTAAATGAATTGCCTTGAGCTCAGCTGTATAAACAGAACAAAAATCAGGTAAACGCTGTTGCAAAGGCTGGTCTAAGTGTCTCTCGGAGACAGACGCAGCAGCAACTGAATCTCCTTTCTTTGACCCGTCTGTAAAAAGTTGTTCATATCCTGGGTATAAAGCACACTGTTCTAAATAAAGTTGGTTATATACGGTTTCGGATGTATTGTTTTTAAGGAAAGCGGACAACTGCCAATTAATGATTGGGATACATAATTTCCATGGGGGAGCTTCAGTCCTAAGTTCATCGTCGTTGATGGAAGAAACATCAATGCCTGCTTTTTCCAGATGAGCTTGCATTCTGATGCCAAACGGAGGAATTGTGTTAGGTTTGGCTTCAAATTTCTGAACAAAATCTGGGTTGAAAACACAGTCATAAGCAGGGTTCATAGGATCAGTTTTTAATTTTAAATAGTAATTCATTGACAGTTTTGTACGTCTCAGCTCCAGCGGGGGTTCGTTAGCTTCCACGTAAAGGCTTTCACAAGGGGAAGTGCGAAACGCACCCAAAGCAATGCGTAGTGCCTGATGGGCAACTGGATCTAACATCTTAAGATAAGATTTTCTAGCAGAACCATAAACAATGCAACCATAGTCTAACTTGGATCTAATTAAAGAACGATATAACAGCAATAAAGTTTTCTTGTCAGCACCCCAGTCTGTACCACTGATAACCTTGAGCAAATTGCAGGCCTGTTGACATTTAGTTTTCAAAATTTTCAGATGAGGAATGAAAGATAGCTTTTGATCAAAAATAACACCTAAAAATTTGACTTGTTGGACCGCCTTTATTGGAGTTTTATTGAGGAGAATAGTAGGGTCTTGAATAATTCCCCGGTGCTGGGAAAAGTGAATACATTCGGTTTTTGCTTCAGAAAATTTAAAACCATTTTGTAAAACCCAGTCTTCAACGGCCTTGACACATAACTGTAGCTGACGTTCTGCAGATGCCAAAGTTTTACCTTTGGCTACCAATGCAAAATCGTCGACAAATACAATACAATACAAGGTTATTGCTTTAGGTCCAGCGGACTCTTCCGAGCCAAATCAGGACCAGAGAGACGTTATCTTAAAATATTATAAAATGATTGAAGTCTTAAAAAACGAGCCTGTTACTCCTAAACACACAAACAAACTTTCACATGACACCTCTTTAAGAGACTTCTTTAAAACTGATGTATTAAAAATATATTCTCTTTCTTCAATCAAACCACTAAATTCAGTCCTAATAAAATCCAAACTAAACAAAACATGTCGATACGATTTATATGTGATAAAACAAACCAACATCATGTAAAAATTGGAACAGATGTTGACCATTACATACTTTAAAAATCTCTTTGAAAGGTATGGAACCAAAATATGTTTCCCTTTCCTCAATCAAATCAGCACATTCAGACATAAAATGGCGAACAGAAAAAGATTGATCACATGCAAAGCACCATGGTGGTTCTTCTCCTTTTAAAAGGAAACTGTGGGTGACATAAGTATGCCCAATATGAAGGCGAGATAACACTGTTTCTTCTTTGCGAGTGGATGCAAAGTTAGGCAAAGAAGTGGACAAATCGGGAAGAATTTGAAATAATTTGTTGTTGACATGGTTAGACCAGTCAGTCTGCCACAGTCGTTTACAATAAGAACCAGTCATACAACGTAGGTCAGAGTAGGGCACAAACTGGAAAATCTCTGGAGGGAAATCGAGATGTAGAGCATCTTTAGCCGCTCTGTCTACTGCAATATTGCCGCGGATGCCCATGTGACCAGGGACCCACATAAAAACTATCTTTTTACCCTCAGAAACAAGTTGTGTATGGAGGTCATGGATCTCTGCCAGTAAAGGGTGTGATATCTTTCTCGTGGAAAGAGCCTGAAGTGCTGACAATGAATCGGACATGATTAAAAATGAGGTTCTTTTGGATTGATAAACTTGTTTCAGAGCTAAATGAATTGCCTTGAGCTCAGCTGTATAAACAGAACAAAAATCAGGTAAACGCTGTTGCAAAGGCTGGTCTAAGTGTCTCTCGGAGACAGACGCAGCAGCAACTGAATCTCCTTTCTTTGACCCGTCTGTAAAAAGTTGTTCATATCCTGGGTATAATGCACACTGTTCTAAATAAAGTTGGTTATATACGGTTTCAGAGGTATTGTTTTTAAGGAAAGCGGACAACTGCCAATTAATGTTTGGGGTACATAATTTCCATGGGGGAGCTTCAGTCCGAAGTTCATCGTCGTTGATGGAAGCAACATCAATGCCTGCTTTTTCCAGATGAACTTGCATTCTGATGCCAAACGGAGGGATTGTGTTAGGTTTGGATTCAAATTTCTGAACAAAATCTGGGTTGAAAACACAGTCATAAGCAGGGTTCATAGGATCAGTTTTTAATTTTAAATAGTAATTCATTGACAATTTTGTACGTCTCAGCTCCAGCGGAGGTTCGTTAGCTTCCACGTAAAGGCTTTCACAAGGGGAAGTGCGAAACGCACCCAAAGCAATGCGTAGTGCCTGATGGGCAACTGGATCTAGCATCTTAAGATAAGATTTTCTAGCAGAACCATAGACAATGCAACCATAGTCTAACTTGGATCTAATTAAAGAACGATATAACAGCAATAAAGTTTTCTTGTCAGCACCCCAGTCTGTACCACTGATAACCTTGAGCAAATTGCAGGCCTGTTGACATTTAGTTTTCAAAATTTTCAGATGAGGAATGAAAGATAGCTTTTGATCAAAAATAACACCCAAAAATTTGACTTGTTTGACCGCCTTTATTGGAGTTTTATTGAGGAGATAGTAGGGTCTTGAATAATTCCCCGGTGCTGGGAAAAGTGAATACATTCAGTTTTTGCTTCAGAAAATTTAAAACCATTTTGTAAAACCCAGTCTTCAACGGCCTTGACACATAACTGTAGCTGACGTTCTGCAGATGCCAAAGTTTTACCTTTGGCTACCAATGCAAAATCGTCGACAAATAAAGAATTGTCAATTCCCCGTTTAACGGAACGAACAATGTTATTTATTTTAATATTAAACAGCAAGGGAGACAAGATGCTACCCTGAGGCACTCCCATCTCCTGTTCTCTCGTATCTGACAAGGATCCCCCAACCTTAACCTGAAAAATTCTGTCTGTTAGAAAATTGGATATAAACAGAGGTAAATGTCCCTTCAAACCCATTTCTTGTAAATCTGAAAGAATGCCATATTTCCATGTGGTATCATAAGCTTTTTCCAAATCAAACATGATGGCAACGACATGTTCACCCTGGACGAACGCGTTACGGATAAAAGTTTCCAGTCGCACCAGGTGGTCAACAGTACTTCGACCACTTCGAAAGCCACACTGAGTGTTGGATAAAATATTATTTGTTTCTAGATACCACAGTAAACGAGAATAAACCATTCTTTCTAGCGTCTTGCATAAGCAAGACGTTAAGGCTATTGGTCTATAGTTTGTCGGGTTAGTATGGTCTTTGCCAGGTTTAGGGATGGGTACAATAATGGCCTTTCTCCAGGAGGGAGGAAAGGTGCCAGTGATCCAGAGCTGATTGAAGATGTCCAGCAGTTGAGACCGTGAGTACCTTGTTAAATGTCTGAGAAATTGATAATGTACATCATCCGGTCCAACTGCTGAATCTGCACTTTTGTTAATTGCATCGTCAAGCTCGACTAATGAAAACGGAATGTTGTAATCTTCAGAATTATCGGAGGTAAAATGTAACTGTTGTTTTTCTTTACGGGTTTTAACTCTTTGAAAAGGGACAGAATAATTTTCAGAGGAAGAATTTGCAGCAAAAGAAGAAGCCAAAAGATCAGCTACTAATTTTTTATCTCCGATTACGTCACCCTGCACAGTAAGGCATGGGCTCACCTGTTTGTTACCTTCTATTTTTGAGTTTGCGGACTACTTTCCACACCTTCGACAGTTTCGCTTTCGAATTAAGCGTGGAGCAGAAACCTCTCCACGATTCCTTTCTCTTTCGTTTGAAGAGCTGTCGGCATTGCGCTCGCAAACGTTGGTGGTTTTGTTTATTTTCAGTGCTTGGGTGTAAAAACATAGTTCTTAAAGCTTTTTTACGAGCTTGCTGAAGTTTTCGACATTCATCGTCAAACCAGGGTTTTTTAAGTGTGTGAGGGTTTGACGACGTTTGCGGAATGGACTCCTTGGCACTGTTAATAACTATGTCAGTATAAAGCTGTATTGGATCTAAGGCGTTCGAAAATTCCTGGTTCTTAGCACGTAGCTGGGCCTCAGACAGGTTAGAAAACAGACTCCAGTTAGCTTGTTTCAGTTTCCACCTGCCATGAGTTTGCTCAAGGTTATCTGAATCATGTTTTAATAAAACCGGGAAATGGTCGCTGCCATGGAGATCTTCTAAAACTGTCCATTTAAAATCCAAAAGTAACGAGGGATCACAGATCGATATATCAATGTGGGACAAAGAAGCAGTTCTAGAACAGGAAAAAGTTGGAGCACCCTCGTTCAAAGTCACTAGGTTTAACGAGTCTAAAATGTCTTCAATTATTTTACCCTGAGAATCGGTACGATCACTACCCCACAGGGGAGAGCGTCCATTAAAATCTCCCAACAACAAAAAAGGGGGAGGTAACTGTTGGACCAAATTCTCAAGTTCACTTTTAGTTACATTTATTGATGGTGTCAAATATAGAGAACAAACTGTGAGGGATTTAAAAAGAGATACTCTAGCTGCAACTGCTGGTAAACTTGTATTAAGTAAAATTGGATTAAATGGGACATTTCTATGAATAAAGAGTGAAACACCTCTAGAGGATAAACAATCTAGAGAGGAATAACCAGTAATATCTATAGGATGTTTTTCTGACAGGAGAGTTTCCTGAAGGGCCAATACTTCAGGTCGATGCTCTGTCAGCAGACAGCAGAGCTCTCATAATTTGCCCTTATCCCTCGGATGTTCCATTGTAAAATGGACATAAAAATTAAGTAAAAGAATGCTAAAATTTTCATCTCCGAGAGCACAATTATGTCTCTCTATCTTTTGGACCCTCGTCCATCTCTTCATGTTCCATCAACCCCCCGAAACGGTTCTCCGTTTCGAGAGGCTGATGGGGCTTGGAAGAAAGGGGTCCGGGCTTTTGATTCTTTGGCCAAAGCCCCGGAACCCGAACTGCCAGCGGACTTCCTCCCCTTCTCCCCAGCACCAGATTTTATATCTTCCCTCTCCCCTTCACCCCTGCCAATCTTTCCCTCTCCTCCTCTGATGCTCTTCTGCTGGGTAACTAGGATTTTAGTCGCCCCAGCAACTACCCGGTCGCTAAAACCGGTCGTTGCTGGTGCGGTGGCATGAGGCCTAGCCTCCTTTGCAGCAGGTGTGACGGCTTTTGTCACGGCCGTCTGCGTGTTGTGGGTGACGGTTTGGGACGTGCCCGTCGGCACGTTCACCAGTGGAATCGGTGGGGCTGGAGAAACCCCCTTCTGGGCAAACAACGCGAGCATCTTTTCTAAAGCATCCATCCGTTTGCACAACGTGTCCAAGATCTGTGTTATTTTACTCATGGCAGTGTCCAATTGCGGGTGTGTGCTAGCTTCCACATGAGATGTGGAACCCACCACAGACGCAAAGGACCTCTCTTTCAGAACTGGCCTACTTTGGAGAACTTTTTTCCTTGCGTCGCCAAAGGAGCAACTCTCAGTGGCCCGCACCTTTTGGATTTCCAGCTCCAACTGCCACTGAGGACAGTCTTTGGAGCTGGACGAATGATTCCCGGCGCAATTCACACAGCAAATCGGATTTTTGCATTCGTTTTCGTGTTTCTCTTTACCACAATCACGACATATTTCCTTGCTTTTACAGTTCTTGCTACCGTGACCAAATCTTTGGCACCGGTAGCATCGCAACGGTGATGGTACAAACGGCGTCACCTTCACCCTAAGGTACCCCACCTTGAGTGACTCCGGCAATTTGGCCATAGCGAAGGTCACAAAAAGTGTGTTGGTGGGGATACGTTGGGATCCCTTGGTGACGAAGACCCGCTGGACTGCTGTGACCCCCTGGCTGGAGAGCTCACCACGGATTTCCAATTCTGACATGTCGATCAAATCCTGACATCGGATGACTCCCTTGGAGGAATTCAACCGTCCATGCACAGAAACTTTGATTTGTCTATCAACGAAGACAGTCGAATCCCTCTTCAGCAGACAATCCGATGCCATTTTGGTTGAGCACTCCACCAGGTAGGCCCCAGATCTCAATTTTTTAACGTCCTTGAAACCGGTTGTGCAAACGGACTGGAACCCTTTATGGATGGCGAACGGAGACAGCTTGCCTAGTGGCATAGCCGGATCCGCCCCCTCTACTACCAAAAAACGAGGCCAGGCCCCTTCCACCCCCGATGCACAAGCTTTTTGTCTCGTCTCAATATCACTGTCTGTATCCGTGTCAGAGTCGTCACCGTGAAGTCGTTTTTTTTTGTTTGAAGCCATGTTATTAATTTATGAATTCATCCCCCCTGCTCCCCACCCACCACGGAGTCCAACAAGGGGATGCGTCCAAGCGGAAAATCCAGCAAGGGAGCGCACCAGGGCTACAGGGGGGATATACACCCAGACAATCCCGCACTGCCACTACGGTTTTGTTCAAGTTTGACCCATGAGCCGCAGCCTTCTAGCAGAGCTAGGGCAATACACGACCAGCCGCTTGACTGACGTGGGCCACGCCAGCCTCCCGTCTAGGAGAAGTCCGGGCCAAAGAGGTGTGTTAGTGTGAGGGACCGCAGTCCCTCAGGGACCTCAACCTCCAGGATCCCATTCTCCCCCGACACGGGTTGCCCTGCACGGCAAACGCAGGGGGCCAAGAGAAGGCCACAGAGAAAAGGAAGGGTAGAAAAAGAAGGAATGATGGGGAAAAAGAAGACAGGGAAAGTCCGGTAAGGCAGAGGAAAGGAAGTCAAAACTGCATAGTATACTGGGAGAATTTAAGGGTGAAGAGAATATAGGTGAAAGGACCAATAAGACAGAAACAAGACAAAAGAGAAGAAAAAGGGGTAGGCAACTTGGTCACCCAGCCAGAGAGAGGCATGGGGTCCACCCCCGGCGCGCGGAGCCGAGCCCGTGGGGGCCGTCGACAAATAAAGAATTGTCAATTCCCCGTTTAACGGAACGAACAATGTTATTTATTTTAATATTAAACAGCAAGGGAGACAAGATGCTACCCTGAGACACTCCCATCTCCTGTTCCCTCAAATCTGACAAAGATCCCCCAACCTTAACCTGAAAGAGTCTGTCCGTTATAAAATTGGATATAAACAGAGGTAAATGTCCCTTCAAACCCATTTCTTGTAAATCTGAAAGAATGCCATATTTCCATGTGGTATCATAAGCTTTTTCCAAATCAAACATGATGGCAACGACATGTTCACCCTGGACGAACGCGTTACGGATAAAAGTTTCCAGTCGCACCAGGTGGTCAACAGTACTTCGACCACTTCGAAAGCCACACTGAGTGTTGGATAAAATATTATTTGTTTCTAGATACCACAGTAAACGAGAATAAACCATTCTTTCTAGCGTCTTGCATAAGCAAGACGTTAAGGCTATTGGTCTATATTTTGTCGGGTTAGTATGGTCTTTGCCAGGTTTAGGGATGGGTACAATAATGGCCTTTCTCCAGGAGGGAGGAAAGGTGCTAGTGATCCAGAGCTGATTGAAGATGTCCAGCAGTTGAGACCGTGAGTATCTCGTTAAATGTCTGAGAAATTGATAATGTACATCATCCGGTCCAACTGCTGAATCTGCACTTTTGTTAATTGCATCGTCAAGCTCGACTAATGAAAACGGAATGTTGTAATCTTCAGAATTATCGGAGGTAAAATTTAACTGTTGTTTTTCTTTACGGGTTTTAACTGTTTGAAAAGGGACAGAATAATTTTCAGAGGAAGAATTTGCAGCAAAAGAAGAAGCCAAAAGATCAGCTACTAATTTTTTATCTCCGATTACGTCACCCTGCACAGTAAGGCATGGGCTCACCTGTTTGTTACTTCTATTTTTGAGTTTGCGGACTACTTTCCACACCTTTGACAGTTTCGCTTTCGAATTAAGCGTGGAGCAGAAACCTCTCCACGATTCCCTTCTCTTTCGTTTGAAGAGCTGTCGGCATTGCGCTCGCAAACGTTGGTGGTTTTGTTTATTGTCAGTGCTTGGGTGTAAAAACATAGTTCTTAAAGCTTTTTTACGAGCTTGCTGAAGTTTTCTACATTCATCGTCAAACCAGGGTTTTTTAAGTGTGTGAGGGTTTGACGAAGTTTGCGGAATGGACTCCTTGGCACTGTTAATAACTATGTCAGTATAAAGCTGTATTGGATCTAAGGCATTTCAAAAATTCCTGTTTCTTAGCACGTAGCTGGGCCTCAGACAGGTTAGAAAACAGACTCCAGTTAGCTTGTTTCAGTTTCCACCTGCCATGAGTTTGCTCAAGGTTATCTGAATCATGTTTTAATAAAACCGGGAAATGGTCGCTGCCATGGAGATCTTCTAAAACTGTCCATTTAAAATCCAAAAGTAACGAGGGATCACAGATCGATATATCAATGTGGGACAAAGAAGCAGTTCTAGAACAGGAAAAAGTTGGAGCACCCTCGTTCAAAGTTACTAGGTTTAACGAGTCTAAAATATCTTCAATTATTTTACCCTGAGAATCGGTACGATCACTACCCCACAGGGGAGAGCGTCCATTAAAATCTCCCAACAACAAAAAAGGGGGAGGTAACTGTTGAATCAAATTCTCAGGGTCATTTTTGTTTACATTTATGGATGGTGTCAAATATAGAGAACAAACTGTGAGGGATTTAAAAAAAGATACTCTAGCTGCAACTGCGGGTAAACTTGTATTCAGTGAAATTGGGTTACAATACAATACAAGGTTATTGCTTTAGGTCCAGCGGACTCTTCCGAGCCAAATCAGGACCAGAGAGACGTTATCTTAAAATATTATAAAATGATTCAAATCTTAAAAAACAAACCTGTTACTCTTAAATACCCAAACAAACTTTCACATGACATCTCTTTAAGAGTCTTCTTTAAAACTGATGTATTAAAAATATAATCTCTTTCTTCAATCAAATCACTAAATTCAGTCCTAACAATAAAATCCAAACTAAACAAAACATGTCGATACGATTTATATGCGATAAAACAAACCAACATCATGTAAAAATTGAAACAGATGTTGACCATTACATACTTTAAAAATCTCTTTGAAAGGTATGGAACCAAAATATGTTTCCCTTTCCTCAATCAAATCAGCACATTCAGACATGAAATGGCGAACGGAAAAAGATTGATCACATGCAAAGCACCATGGTGGTTCTTCTCCTTATAAAAGGAAACTGTGAGTGACATAAGTATGCCCAATATGAAGGCGAGATAACACTGTTTCTTCTTTGCGAGTGGATGCAAAGTTAGGCAAAGAAGTGGACAAATCGGGAAGAATTTGAAATAATTTGTTGTTGACATGGTTAGACCAGTCAGTCTGCCACAGTTGTTTACAATAAGATCCAGTCATACAACGTAGGTCAGAGTAGGGCACAAACTGGAAAATCTCTGGAGGGAAATCCACAAGTGTCCAGAACAGGTAGCTGCTGTCACTCCAGTGTACAGCTTGGCATCAGTATCAGTCTTGATCAGCAACGCAGATTTCTTCTGCCAACTTGCACTGTATGCCCATGTCTCTCCCTTATAAGATGACTTGATTATGTTATTATATATTTTAATGATTTTTTTTTTTTGGTGGTAAATTTAAAATAGGAATCAACATTATCGCATCCACGAGGTGGATGTTGACCTCATCCCAGAAGATGAGGATGGAGAAGAGGAGAAGCGAGGCCACCAACACCACCTCCATCAACACCCGCAGCATAAAAAAAGATGCTACAAGTTTATTAATGAACAACATCCCCCCCAAAAAATAATAATAGCAATGCCCATATTTTTTTGTTTATTTTTTTGGTGGAAAATCACCAACACTGGGTATATCATACATTGAAAATCAATGACACCGAGTATATCATACATTGAAAATCACCTACACTGGGTATATCATACATTCAAAATCACCAACACTGGGTATATCATACATTCAAAATCACCAACACTGGATATATCATACATTCAAAATCACCAACACTGGGTATATCATACATTCAAAATCACCAACACTGGATATATCATACATTCAAAATTACCAATACTGGATAAATCATACATTCAAACTCACCAACACTGGGTATATCATACATTCAAAACTCACCAACACTGGGTATATCATACATTCAAAATCACCAACACTGGGTATATCATACATTCAAAATTACCAATACTGGATATATCATACATTCAAAATCACCAACACTGGGTATATCATACATTCAAAAATCACCAACACTGGGTATATCATACATTAAAAATCACCAACACTGGGTTTATCTATATCATACATTCAAAATCACCAACACTGGGTAGTAGTTGTAACTCTGCCTTTCATATGTAAGTTTTTTTTTAGGTGGGGTGCTGACGTGATTAGATAAGTCAGCAAGATGACTTGATTATGTATTTTATTTTTTTAATTTTTTTTTTTGTAAATAGGAATCAACATCATTTTTTTTTGTGGAAAATCACCAACACTGGGTATATCATACATTGAAAATCAATGACACCGAGTATATCATACATTGAAAATCATCTACACTGGGTATATGATACATTCAAAACTCACCAACACTGGGTATATCATACATTCAAAATCACCAACACTGGGTATATCATACATTCAAAATCACCAACACTGGGTATACCATACATTCAAAAATCACCAACACTGGGTATATCATACATTCAAAATCACCAACACTGGGTTTATCTATATCATACATTCAAAATCACCAACACTGGGTAGTAGTTGTAACTCTGCCTTTCATATGCAAGTTTTTTTTTAGGTGGGGTGCTGACGTGATTAGCTGATGTCAGCAAGATGACTTGATTATGTTGTTATATATTTTAATGATTTTTTATTTATTGATTATTTTTGTGGTAAATAGGAATCAACATTATTGCATCCACGAGGTGGATGTGGACCTCATCCCAGAAGATGAGGACGGAGAAGAAAGAGGAGAAGTGAGGCCACCAACACCACCACCACCCGCAGCATTAAAAAAAAGATGCTACAAGTTTATTAATGAACAACATACCCCCAAAAAATAATAATAGCAATGCACACTTTTTTTTGTGGTGGAAAATCACCAACACTGGGTATATCATACATTGCAAATTACCAATACTGGATATATCATACATTCAAAATCACCAACACTGGGTATATCATACATTCAAAAATCACCAACACTGGGTATATCATACATTCAAAATCACCAACACTGGGTTTATCTATATCATATATTCAAAATCACCAACACTGGGTAGTAGTTGTAACTTTGCCTTTCATATGTAAGTTTTTTTTTTAGGTGGGGTGCTGACGTGATTAGCTTATGTCAGCAAGATGACTTAATTATTTTATTATATATTTTAATGATTTGTATATATATTTTTTTTGTTAATAGGAATCAACATTATTGCATCCAAGAGGTTGATGTGGACCTCATCCCAGAAGATGAGGACGGAGAAGAAAGAGGAGAAGCAAGGCCACCAACAACACCATCACCACCCGCAGCATAAAAAAAGATGCTACAAGTTTATTCATGAACAACATACCCCCAAAAAATAATAATAGCAATGCACACCTTTTTTTTTTGTTTGTTTGTGGAAAATCACCAACACTGGGTATATCATACATTGAAAATCAATAACACCGAGTATAGCATAAATCGAAAATCACCTACACTGGGTATATCATACATTCAGAGGTGCCAACCCCCTAATCTTCTTGTCAGTATTTCCGGACCCGTTTGTTAGTGTTTTTTAACACTTGTCAGTATTTTTTTTCCTCGCAAAACCTAGCCTATGACACTATAAAGTAACGACAGGCTTCCCTCTGAAACAGCAGGCTATTTTTAATCCTCTAAAATCACGATAAAAATCAGCTTGTTGAACACCACACTTGTTTTACTCTAAAATCACCATGAAAATCAGCTTGTTGAACACAGTGACGTTCAGTGAGTGCAGGAATACTATTATGAGACCAGAAACCGGTACAGAAGCACCACTGGCAAAGATAAACGATCGGCAACTTTTCCTCCGTATTTTATAAAAGCTACCGTATTTCCGTATTTAATTCACTTCGCCGGAATTAAATATGGTCAATCCGTACTGGTTGGCACCTCTACATTCAAAAATCCCCAGGACTGGGTATATCATACATTCAAAATCACCAACACTGGGTATATCATACATTCAAAATTACCAATACTGGATATATCATACATTCAAAATCACCAACACTTGGTACATCATACATTCAAAAATCACCAACACTGGGTATATCATACATTCAAAATCACCAACACTGGGTTTATCTATATCATACATTCAAAATCACCAACACTGGGTAGTAGTTGTAACTTTGCCTTTCATATGTAAGTTTTTTTTTAGGTGGGGTGCTGACGTGATTAGCCGACGTCAGCAAGATGACTTGATTATGTTATTATATATTTTAATGATTTGTTTGTTTGTTTGTTTTTTTGGTAAATAGGAATCAACATTATTGCATCCACGAGGTGGATGTGGACCTCATCCCAGAAGATGAGGACGGAGAAGAAAGAGAAGTGAGGCCACCAACACCACCACCACCCGCAGCATTAAAAAAAGATGCTACAATTTTTTTAATGAACCACATCCCCCCCAAAAATAATAATAGCAATGCACTTTTTTTTTTTTTTTGGGGGGGGGGGGGGGGGGAATCACCAACACTGGGTATATCATACATTGAAAATCAATGACACCAAGTATATCATACATTGAAAATCACCTACACTGGGTATATCATACATTCAAAAATCAACACTGGGTATATCATACATTCAAAATTACCAATACTGGATATTACATTCAAAATCACTAACACTGGGTATATCATACATTCAAAAGTCACCAACACTGGGTATATCATACATTCAAAATCACCAACACTGGGTTTATCTATATCATACATTCAAAATCACCAACACTGGGTAGTAGTTGTAACACTGCTTAGAGACGGGAAGCTTTAAAAACATTTATGGCTGAAGCTTCATCACCACTTCCATTTCCGTGATCAGAATCAACAGCTGAAACCTCTATATCTGCATCAACATCCACATCATTTTCAGAACTGTTACCAAATATAACAGACTCTGTGGAAAAGAACATTGATGAGTAATCACTGCGACCAAAAGACTTCTAAATAATTTTCAATTATTCATATTCTTTATTCAAATTATGTACTGATTCAGCTCTCTATAGTCTGCTGGACCATATAAGCAATGTTTAACTAACTTCTCCAAATGATATTTATTTCAATTCTATTACATATTTTCTTACTTCATTTTAATGCAAGCTCAATATAAATGCATACTGACAACCTCAACCTTTGCCCACCCTTTATGTATTCAGAAAATTTACAACTAATATATGGTTTCAAATGGACATTCAAGCAAAATCCAAAGCTTTAATTTTTTGATCCACAGTACCTTAAATACTGACGGCATGTGGCAGAAAAGTTAAAATCATAAATGAAGTAACTTTAGATTCCCCCGCAGGGAGTACCAGGTTTTTTTCCAATGTCCTCCTCTCTGATCATTACCTCACAGCTATCCAAAGTGTAACAACTGTATTTTTTCCAAAACCATCTTTTTACATGGCTCCCTGTTACGAATTCTGTATTTTGAATTTAAGAGATGTACTTTAGTTGATGGTATGGTGCCTTTATTCCATCATATGGCAATATTTGGCTCTTTGCGCATATTAATTATATAGTAGTTTATTATAAAATATACTTAAAGATTCTTTATAGATTGTTTTATAAACCTGGACTTCGAGATATTGAGGGAATACTCAACATCTCCAGCACCTCCTAACTTTATAACATTGTAAAATGCCATAAGGTTGATGTCGTATGTGTTGTTGCATCCTGTTCTCTACTGTTCTGTCCTGTCCAGTGGTTGGTTTTAAGATCTGAGTAGCATTTTCAATTTTACTTTAACTATTGTTCAGGTCCTGATTTGGCTCTATGCTGGACCCTGTAATCAATGTCTAACAAACTAACTAACCACTAGAATTCGGGTTTGGTCACTTCCCTTTCGTTTAATGTGTATATCGTGCCAAGTTTGGACTTTTTCTGTTGCATTGTGGCTTTAAAGGTCGCATGAACTAAATTTAGATTAACCCCGCAGGGGGGACCGGTTTTTTTTTCTGATGTCCTCCCCTCTGAGCGTTACCTCAAAGCTATCCAAAGTGTAACACTTTCCTATCTGTTCTCGTGCTTTTTCATCTTATCTTATGCTTACCTTTTATATCATTTTCTTTCTTTCTTCCAGCCCAATCAACTGTATTTTTTTCCAAAACCACCTTCCTACATTGGCTTCATGGCTCCCTCTTACGAATCATGTATTTTGGGGTGCTTTAGGTGGTGTTATGGTGGGTAAATTCCGTCACATGGCACTAATATTTAGCTCTTTCTGCATTTTAATTATATAATAGTTTATTATACAATATTTTTTAAAGATTCTTTTTAGATTCTTTTTTAAACCTAGACTTCAAGACATCAAGTCTTACCTCAGATTAACCATGACCCAGGAGCGCCTGAACAACTGCCTGCTTATGCACATATTCAAAGACAAAGTTATCAGCTCGATCTCACTGAAATCGCATCACAGTTCATTGGCAGAAATGAACGATGACAAAGTTACTTTGGAAAAGTTCAACATCAGTGAGAATACTTTTTCTCCGACTACTTGTCAGTAGTCTCCAAAGCTGCTTAATAAATACAATTGTACCCCCACACCATCACCAACCCCCTCTACAACCCCTTCCCCACATCTCCCTTTTCCTCTTTTCGCAGATTTCCTGGAACCCCTATTCCATCCCACCATATCCCTCACCCCACTCCAGTCTTATTCGCATAACTGGGATTTGACCTTGACCATTGACTATGAACTTTTCATTGTGAAAGTTGTAACAGTGAAGACAAGACAATATAGGCTGTGACAGTTGGCTGCATTAAAAGGTACTTGATGTTCAGTGGATATGGAGGCAAAAGGTATGTTATTTTATAAGTCAGTCTCTCTCTCTCTCTCTCTCTCTCTCTCTCTGTCCAACGTATAAGGTGTGACTTGCTTGTCAGTCGTAAATACCTGTTTGTGTGAACAGATCTTTGCCTACTGGAATGTTGCCACTCCCACCACCCCCAACCCTCCCCCTAATCTTGGACATCTTCGACATCTCCCGCCGCCACTGTATATAGCATATATTTTTGTGTGTGAAAAGAATTTTGCCTACTGGAAACGTATCGGACTGACACATAATGTTGCAGAGTTTTGTGAATAATAATAATAATAATAATTAACATTTATATAGCGCCCTTTCTAATGAAAGCTCAGAGCGCTTTACATTCACATAAGACACTTCTAAGAACTAAAATGATTAAACAATAACAATATAAAAACATGGTAAACAAAACATACAGAATATAATTACATAATATAAACACGCACGCACACACCCACCCACGCCAAGTTCAAATTTAAATTGTGATGTCAGCAAAGGAACGTTTGAACAGATGGGTCAGGTCTTGAGGCCAGAACGAAAGGCAGCAGATGTTTGGGAAGAATGGAGAGACATGGGAAGGGAGTTCCAGACGGTGGGAGCAGAAATTGAAAATGAGCGTTTGCCAAAGGACTTGTTCACTCGTGGAATGGAGAGATTTTGGGCAGAAGATCGAAGGGTTCTAGAGGGTATGTAGGGGTTAACCATGGTTTTGAGATAAGAAGGGCCGGATGAAGAGAGAGCATTGTGACTTAAAATATATCTCCCCCCACCCCCAATCTTGAACACCTTCCGCTGCCACTGATTGAGAGTAATATTTGTTGTAATAAAATACCATAACCTTTTGTTTCCGTGAGCCCAAGTATACCGGAGAAGAATGGCAAGAAAATGAGGTCCCCAGCACTTCATTTTAACTAAGTAAAGAAGATAAAGACGACACCCAAGAAAACGACAACAGGAGTTCAAATGTCAACAAGTGCAAGAACGACTTGCATCAGAAGACTCCTGAAGCCAGCTCATCATTCACCTGTTCTGCTCACCCACGCAAAACGAAATCTTCAACATCAGAAGCTGAAGGTTTGTTTATAAGTACTGTCACATGCATGCAAGATATTAATAACAATAATAGAATAGTTGTGGAGCGCTTATTTATAGTTGATATCTTAAAATTTCAATCTTGAACACTTAAAAACAAGCTTGTATACTTAAAGACCCATGTTGTGAGGTCTGTAAAGATCGCAAGTCTTGGGGTACAGTTACAAATTATCTGTGCGTTTTCACAGCTTTTGGAAGCCGCCAGAATGTTATACAAAGATACCATTGCTTCTACAAGACTTAATTTGAAGGGTTTCATAAAAACTGTGACAAAGCTTGCTTTGGAAGAAATGTGACGAGTCCTGTACTTATCAGAACAATATGAGCTGATCAATCTGTGTTTTTCAAAGGGCTTTAAACAATAGCAAGAAAATAGCAATAACAAGAAAAAAATGGCCAGGGTGGGGTTTGAACCCACGCGGATATGAATCCATTGGATTTAAGTCTAACGCCTTAACCAGGCCACCGTACCTTAAAACAAAATGCGTGTTTTGTGAGGTTAATATTGTATGAATGGGTACATATAGAATCTGGTTGAGGCACAGATGAAAGGATGGTGAGAAGGATATCACTGAAGTGTATTCTATATTGACTGGGTGTGACAGAGAGAAGACATTAACGTGTTCATTTCTGGTGTTGTGCTCAGAATATTTTCATCTGTTTTTCTATTTTATTCAGAAGAATTGCATATTTCTGACTATTGCTTTTTAAAACTTGGTTTCTATAGTGTTTGAAGCACCGAGTAAAAGTTATATTTTGTTGACTGTTGTGGTATTTAAGAAGAAAAGTGCTATGGGGTGTGGTGTGTCCGGTACTTTGTGGTACTGTTTTCTGTTACATTTTTGGTGAAGTCTGACTTTAATTTCTGTGATCACTTGCATTTTAAGTGCTTTGAAAGTTGTTAACATTGTAAGATATACCTTTTGTGCATTGAAAAATATAAGAAACGAAATGACTAATATTAATAACATCTTTCACAATTAATCAGTGATTTAAAAGTGTGGCGTTTTTAAGGTTTCAGTACCAGGCTCCGTTGACTGTGTGAAGCTCTGAACAACTTATGCAAACAGCATAAAATTTAATGCACTGTATGTATATAACTTGTTCAATATATCTTCTACAAAAGTTAAGATACTTGATCATTGACAGTACTACAGGGTGGAGAATTTTCCGCGGATCCGCGGATTTCCGCGGAAGGCATTATTTCCGAGAAAAAAATATTGAGTTCCGAGTGTGAGAAGCTGAGGGGCTACACCCTTTACTGGGCATAGCGGCCAAAAGCGGCCAAAGGTCTAAACAGGCAAAACGTCCAAAAGCGTCCGTATCAGCCATGTGGTTATATTCTCGCGTTGTTTAAAAGATTGCGAGACTTCCGGCAATTGACTTCCGGTTTATTCTGTTATGAAAACATTCGACTGCATTTCCACAAGTGTTCTCCGTGATGCGTTTGTTTTTTCGATTTTTTTTTCAAATTTTCTAGTGTGCGTGTCTAAAATGGATGGTTTGGATTCTTCGACTGATGAAGGGGAGTTTACAGGCTTCCATTTATCAGACATTAAAGTGAGAGAAATGGACTTGGAGTCGGAAGAAGAGATCGGTACTGACATTAGACAATTAGTGTCAGTAGTGTGCATGCATACGATCTTTCAGACTGGCATGAAAGTGAAGAAGAGGAGGGGGCTTGTTTGGACTTTTTAAAACTTTTTTTTTGTATACACATGGAGTAATAAAAAACAAGACATGACAAGAGAAGTATAAAAAGGTAGATAATCAAAAGAGAATTTATTTCTGTTCATTTTGCATTTTATTTCATTTAAATCTATACACTAGTCACTAATATCTAAGATGTGGTGTTTTTACTAACGTACCCCTAAATATATCTAAAATTATTAAAAAAATTATTGCCTGATTACAGCTTGGTCGAGTTTTGGAGCCGAAATTGCATCTGGGATGCTGACAATAAAATAAGTGCAGGATAAGGATTCGAGGTAGTTAGTGACAGAAAGAGTTAGAAAGAGGGACGAGGACAGTCCAGAGAGAAGACGGGTTAGTTTTAGTTAGAGAAGATAGCATTGGGGAAATTAAGTTGGGTTGGATTGTAACAAGGAAAATTTTGTGTCTTCGCCGGAGGGTGCTGTGTTCAGGACGGTTTTTGTAAACGTTCACTGCTGTGTCGTTGATTTACTTATCCTTTTTGGTATTTTGGACATGATGTGTTTTGTGGATCCTGTAACCAGTCTGCGCGGTTTTTGACAATCTATTGGGATTGAGCCAGAGGTTTCATTGTTCCTGCACCCGTCTGACGGAATTGGGAAAATGGCGAGTCAAGGGGGTAAGGCCACGATTTCACATGCGCTCTCTTTTACGCGACTTCACGCCTTCATCAATAATCTTCTTTAGTTGTTGTCACCCACTATTAGTTAGGTTAACATTGCTATGAATGCATACAGAAGATCCTGAACTGAACTGTGAACTGTTTGTGCTCTGAAGAAGATTTTGAACTGAACTGTGAAAACACACAGTTTGTGCTCCGAAGAAGATTTTGAATTGAACTGTGAGAACATATGTTTGTGCTCCGGACTGTGGCATGGTGCCAGAACAGTCTAAACGTGTTGGAGAATAAAGGGATTTTATTTTCCAATAATGAAATGTAATTAATGTCGGAAATTGTGCTTCCAACCAAAATAGGTGTGGTTGCTTTCTTGAAGAAAATCAGTGATTTTCGGGGTGGGAGTGTTCTTGCTTCCAAAGTGGAAGCAAGATCCGGAAGATGTTCGATGGTGATGGCTGGTTTGGATGGTTATTGATATGCTGAATATAAACGGAGCGCCCTGTCCAATTTAAGTGCTGATGCTTTGTGTGTGTGTTTTTTGTGTCGCTGCTCATTGTTTTAATATCTTTCATCAAATCATCCCTCCTTGTTATTGTAACCAAGACAGCAGAATGGGAAAATGTATCAGGTATACAATGAAGAGCGGAAGTTTGAGAAATAACAAATCAACTTCGCATGTCACTCCCGTGCCTGTATGTCCTGAACTTCAGTATCAGAAATTTATTGCAGGCCACAAGTCACCCCTCCTTATGACATCAAAGAAGTTGCCTCAGCTAATTTTCAACCTGTCCCAGTTCCTTGGTGGAATAATGAGCGACAATAAAAGTTACGCCGAGCCTGAGCCAGATGGAAGCACACCACCAAAAAGAAGAAGACTACTCGATGACACAGCAGATGAAAATGATGAGGTGTATGAGGAGGTTCCGGTCCCGATGCCAGACTTCCACTTCAAGTTTGAGAGAGCTGGTGGCTTCGTTGCAGTTGGCTATGAAGATGATTTCTATGTAGGAGAGGTAGAAGAAGTGCTGCAAGAGGACAGAGGGGTTATTAATTTCATGACACAATGTGGGACAGTTTTTAAATGGCCGAACGTCACAGACCGGGCTACCGTGGAGGCAAAATTTGTCCTCGCTGCAGATCTTCCTTTGACCACTACAACAGGAAGGCTTTGGAAAATCAGTCCTGAATCCCTGAAGTTCCTGAAAGGCCAGTACACAGCTTTCAAGCTCCTGTACTTTGTTGCCTAAAGTAAAACTTGCTGTCAAGGTTGAAAACTTGTCATTTCCAAATTGGGGGGGGAGGGGGGGAGGGGGGGGATATGTTATTTCCTTATATATAGGAATATTGTCATGCTGCATTTCATTTTAAAAGTCTCTAAAAAAAACACACACAGAACACTTTGAATTTTGAAAATCGAGCAATAATATTACGTTCTACAGCTATTTGAAGTTTATACACATAATTGCTCTTGCCGCAGGTGAAATTTGCAGAAACTGCAACTTTTAGGTCATGCCAGTGGTCAGGCTTATGGGTTTGATGGCCTCAAAAAAAAAAGGGTTAATGTACATAAACAATGCAACAAATTGTATTAATTTGAACATGTTTTATGGAAATGGTGGCTTCTTACAGCTTCTCAAAATCAGCTTGTCATGAAATTTGACAAAAACGGCCAAAAACGGCTGAATATGTACCATATTTAAAGGTCTGTATCTCTGGTTCTAGTAGAGATAGAAAGAAGTTGTTTTGTTTTTTGTGTTTGTATTTTTGCCCTCTTTCATAATTGTATCATTTTAATTCACTTCCCCTAAAATTTAATTTTGACCTGCCTGTACCTACTTATTGGTAAATTTCTAGCCAATCAGTGGTTTAAATATTATGGGTATTCATCCAGAAACAAGCAAGATAATTGGTTGAAAAGAGACACACCCCCAAGAGTGCACTAAGACTCAATTACAACTACGTGAGTCGAGTCTGCGCGTAGCGATCCAACCGATTGTGGCCTACCTATCTGAATGCTTGATTGTTTCCCCCAGGGGAGGTCAGCCCATAACTTCCTGATAAAAAGGGACAATGAAATGTCCCCCCAAAAAAGTGTTTTTCTTGGAGAAAATCCAACCTAGTCAGGCCCATGGATGAAAACTTTTTACGTCTCAGCTGAGAGTAAACTTAGCCACATGCAAGCTCTCAATGAGGTGAAGTCCTCACTTACCTAGTCGAAGCTAGGGAAAACTGTTCTCAGAGAAAAAACAAACTTTTTCGGTAACCTGATTAATGTTGATGACGGCATGCATGATGCTTTACTTACATTCTGCCCCCCTGATAAACAACTAACAGATATGATTTCAGCTTGCATTTTACAGGTTCTTGCTGTTATAAAGCGGCAGTATAAAGAGTACCGGCAGATGGACATCACTGAGGAACTTGAGAGGCAAACTGAATCAGCCACACTGCACAAAATGGATGCTGAATCAGTAATGAGGATGATCAGCGCAGAAAACCATCGATCTCCTAATGCCACTGTTTTTTTTTTCTTTCTAGCAAGGTGCGGGCAATCAAGAATGGCACAACAGGGCATCTTGACAGTTTGGAGCCAGAGGAGAGGGAGAAGATTGTTAAGTGGGCAATAACAAAGGCTAGGAACCAGGGAGATGATAAAAAGGCAAAGTATGCGAAAATGAAATTAGAAATTTCTAAAAGACTGTCTCACAAACGACAACAAAAGGACACTAGAAAAAGAAAGCGAGTAGAGAAGAAAATTAAAGCACCATTAGCTAAAAATGTGCCTATGGCAGAGGTTTTGATTGCTTTTCCAGAACTAAATTCAAATGCCCAATAGGATTTGTCCGATATTTTGGAAGAAAAACATGACAAAACAATTAATAGGACAATCAACCACTTTTGGTTTGGCAAAGATGGTAACATCAAAGTGCGGAAGCAGCACACAGCGGCTCTACAGAAGCTTTTCACATTTTGAGCCAGGCTAGCTATAAATAGCTTCTCCAATGCTTCCTTTCTCTGACAATACAATACAATACAAGGTTATTGCTTTAGGTCCAGCGGACTCTTCCGAGCCAAATCAGGACCAGAGAGACGTTATCTTAAAATATTATAAAATGATTCAAATCTTAAAAAACAAACCTGTTACTCTTAAATACCCAAACAAACTTTCACATGAAATCTCTTTAAGAGTCTTCTTTAAAACTGATGTATTAAAAATATAATCTCTTTCTTCAATCAAATCACTAAATTCAGTCCTAACAATAAAATCCAAACTAAACAAAACATGTCGATACGATTTATATGCGATAAAACAAACCAACATCATGTAAAAATTGAAACAGATGTTGACCATTACATACTTTAAAAATCTCTTTGAAAGGTATGGAACCAAAATATGTTTCCCTTTCCTCAATCAAATCAGCACACTCAGACATGAAATGTCGAACGGAAAAGGATTGATCACATGCAAAGCACCATGGTGGTTCTTCTCCTTTTAAAAGGAAACTGTGGGTGACATAAGTATGCCCAATATGAAGGCGAGATAACACTGTTTCTTCTTTGCGAGTGGATGCAAAGTTAGGCAAAGAAGTGGACAAATCGGGAAGAATTTGAAATAATTTGTTGTTGACATGGTTAGACCAGTCAGTCTGCCACAGTCGTTTACAATAAGAACCAGTCATACAACGTAGGTCAGAGTAGGGCACAAACTGAAAAATCTCTGGAGGGAAATCAAGATGCAGAGCATCTTTAGCCGCCCTGTCTACTGCAATATTGCCGCGGATGCCCATGTGACCAGGGACCCACATAAAAACTATCTTTTTACCCTCAGAAATAAGTTGTGTATGGAGGTCATGGATCTCTGCCAGAAAAGGGTGTGATATCTTTCTCGTGGAAAGAGCCTGAAGTGCTGACAAGGAATCAGACATGATTAAAAATGAGGTTCTTTTGGATTGATAAACTTGTTTCAGAGCTAAATGAATTGCCTTGAGCTCAGCTGTATAAACGGAACAAAAATCAGGTAAACGCTGTTGCAAAGGCTGGTCTAAGTGTCTCCCGGAGACTGACGCAGCAGCAACTGAATCTCCTTTCCTTGACCCGTCTGTAAAAAGTTGTTCACATCCTTGGTATAAAGCACACTGTTCTAAATAAAGTTGGTTATATACGGTTTCGGATGTATTGTTTTTAAGGAAAGCGGACAACTGCCAATTAATGTTTGGGATACATAATTTCCATGGGGGAGCTTCAGTCCGAAGCTCATCGTCGTTGATGGAAGCAACATCAATGCCTGCTTTTTCCAGATGAGCTTGCATTCTGATGCCAAACGGAGGAATTGTGTTAGGTTTGGCTTCAAATTTCTGAACAAAATCTGGGTTGAAAACACAGTCATAAGCAGGGTTCATAGGATCAGTTTTTAATTTTAAATAGTAATTCATTGACAATTTTGTACGTCTCAGCTCCAGCGGGGGTTCGTTAGCTTCCACGTAAAGGCTTTCACAAGGGGAAGTGCGAAACGCACCCAAAGCAATGCGTAGTGCCTGATGGGCAACTGGATCTAGCATCTTAAGATAAGACTTTCTAGCAGAACCATAGACAATGCAACCATAGTCTAACTTGGATCTAATTAAAGAACGATATAACAGCAATAAAGTTTTCTTGTCAGCACCCCAGTCTGTACCACTGATAACCTTGAGCAAATTGCAGGCCTGTTGACATTTAGTTTTCAAAATTTTCAGATGAGGAATGAAAGATAGCTTTTGATCAAAAATAACACCCAAAAATTTGACTTGTTTGACCGCCTTTATGGGAGTTTTATTGAGGAGAATAGTAGGGTCTTGAATAATTCCCCGGTGCTGGGAAAAGTGAATACATTCAGTTTTTGCTTCAGAAAATTTAAAACCATTTTGTAAAACCCAGTCTTCAACGGCCTTGACACATAACTGTAGCTGACGTTCTGCAGATGCCAAAGTTTTACCTTTGGCTACCAATGCAAAATCGTCGACAAATAAAGAATTGTCAATTCCCCGTTTAACGGAACGAACAATGTTATTTATTTTAATATTAAACAGCAAGGGAGACAAGATGCTACCCTGAGGCACTCCCATCTCTTGTTCTCTCGTATCTGACAAAGATCCCCCAACCTTAACCTGAAAAATTCTGTCCGTTAGAAAATTGGATATAAACAGAGGTAAATGTCCCTTCAAACCCATTTCTTGTAAATCTGAAAGAATGCCATATTTCCATGTGGTATCATAAGCCTTTTCCAAATCAAACATGATGGCAACGACATGTTCACCCTGGACGAACGCGTTACGGATAAAAGTTTCCAGTCGCACCAGGTGGTCAACAGTACTTCGACCACTTCGAAAGCCACACTGAGTGTTGGATAAAATATTATTTGTTTCTAGATACCACAGTAAACGAGAATAAACCATCCTTTCTAGCGTCTTGCATAAGCAAGACGTTAAGGCTATTGGTCTATAGTTTGTCGGGTTAGTATGGTCTTTGCCAGGTTTAGGGATGGGTACAATAATGGCCTTTCTCCAGGAGGGAGGAAAGGTGCCAGTGATCCAGAGCTGATTGAAGATGTCCAGCAGTTGAGACCGTGAGTATCTCGTTAAATGTCTGAGAAATTGATAATGGACATCATCCGGTCCAACTGCTGAATCTGCACTTTTGTTAATTGCATCATCAAGCTCGACTAATGAAAACGGAATGTTGTAATCTTCAAAATTATCGGAAGTAAAATTTAACTGTTGTTTTTCTTTACGGGTTTTAACTGTTTGAAAAGGGACAGAATAATTTTCAGAGGAAGAATTTGCAGCAAAAGAAGAAGCCAAAAGATCAGCTACTAATTTTTTATCTCCGATTACGTCACCCTGCACAGTAAGGCATGGGCTCACCTGTTTGTTACTTCTATTTTTGAGTTTGCGGACTACTTTCCACACCTTCGACAGTTTCGCTTTTGAATTAAGCGTGGAGCAGAAACCTCTCCACGATTCCTTTCTCTTTCGTTTGAAGAGCTGTCGGCATTGCGCTCGCAAACGTTGGTGGTTTTGTTTATTTTCAGTGCTTGGGTGTAAAAACATAGTTCTTAAAGCTTTTTTACGAGCTTGCTGAAGTTTTCTACATTCATCGTCAAACCAGGGTTTTTTAAGTGTGTGGATATGTTATTTCCTTATATATAGGAATATTGTCATGCTGCATTTCATTTTAAAAGTCTCTAAAAAAAACACACACAGAACACTTTGAATTTTGAAAATCGAGCAATAATATTACGTTCTACAGCTATTTGAAGTTTATACACATAATTGCTCTTGCCGCAGGTGAAATTTGCAGAAACTGCAACTTTTAGGTCATGCCAGTGGTCAGGCTTATGGGTTTGATGGCCTCAAAAAAAAAAAGGGTTAATGTACATAAACAATGCAACAAATTGTATTAATTTGAACATGTTTTATGGAAATGGTGGCTTCTTACAGCTTCTCAAAATCAGCTTGTCATGAAATTTGACAAAAACGGCCAAAAACGGCTGAATATGTACCATATTTAAAGGTCTGTATCTCTGGTTCTAGTAGAGATAGAAAGAAGTTGTTTTGTTTTTTGTGTTTGTATTTTTGCCCTCTTTCATAATTGTATCATTTTAATTCACTTCCCCTAAAATTTAATTTTGACCTGCCTGTACCTACTTATTGGTAAATTTCTAGCCAATCAGTGGTTTAAATATTATGGGTATTCATCCAGAAACAAGCAAGATAATTGGTTGAAAAGAGACACACCCCCAAGAGTGCACTAAGACTCAATTACAACTACGTGAGTCGAGTCTGCGCGTAGCGATCCAACCGATTGTGGCCTACCTATCTGAATGCTTGATTGTTTCCCCCAGGGGAGGTCAGCCCATAACTTCCTGATAAAAAGGGACAATGAAATGTCCCCCCAAAAAAGTGTTTTTCTTGGAGAAAATCCAACCTAGTCAGGCCCATGGATGAAAACTTTTTACGTCTCAGCTGAGAGTAAACTTAGCCACATGCAAGCTCTCAATGAGGTGAAGTCCTCACTTACCTAGTCGAAGCTAGGGAAAACTGTTCTCAGAGAAAAAACAAACTTTTTCGGTAACCTGATTAATGTTGATGACGGCATGCATGATGCTTTACTTACATTCTGCCCCCCTGATAAACAACTAACAGATATGATTTCAGCTTGCATTTTACAGGTTCTTGCTGTTATAAAGCGGCAGTATAAAGAGTACCGGCAGATGGACATCACTGAGGAACTTGAGAGGCAAACTGAATCAGCCACACTGCACAAAATGGATGCTGAATCAGTAATGAGGATGATCAGCGCAGAAAACCATCGATCTCCTAATGCCACTGTTTTTTTTTTCTTTCTAGCAAGGTGCGGGCAATCAAGAATGGCACAACAGGGCATCTTGACAGTTTGGAGCCAGAGGAGAGGGAGAAGATTGTTAAGTGGGCAATAACAAAGGCTAGGAACCAGGGAGATGATAAAAAGGCAAAGTATGCGAAAATGAAATTAGAAATTTCTAAAAGACTGTCTCACAAACGACAACAAAAGGACACTAGAAAAAGAAAGCGAGTAGAGAAGAAAATTAAAGCACCATTAGCTAAAAATGTGCCTATGGCAGAGGTTTTGATTGCTTTTCCAGAACTAAATTCAAATGCCCAATAGGATTTGTCCGATATTTTGGAAGAAAAACATGACAAAACAATTAATAGGACAATCAACCACTTTTGGTTTGGCAAAGATGGTAACATCAAAGTGCGGAAGCAGCACACAGCGGCTCTACAGAAGCTTTTCACATTTTGAGCCAGGCTAGCTATAAATAGCTTCTCCAATGCTTCCTTTCTCTGACAATACAATACAATACAAGGTTATTGCTTTAGGTCCAGCGGACTCTTCCGAGCCAAATCAGGACCAGAGAGACGTTATCTTAAAATATTATAAAATGATTCAAATCTTAAAAAACAAACCTGTTACTCTTAAATACCCAAACAAACTTTCACATGAAATCTCTTTAAGAGTCTTCTTTAAAACTGATGTATTAAAAATATAATCTCTTTCTTCAATCAAATCACTAAATTCAGTCCTAACAATAAAATCCAAACTAAACAAAACATGTCGATACGATTTATATGCGATAAAACAAACCAACATCATGTAAAAATTGAAACAGATGTTGACCATTACATACTTTAAAAATCTCTTTGAAAGGTATGGAACCAAAATATGTTTCCCTTTCCTCAATCAAATCAGCACACTCAGACATGAAATGTCGAACGGAAAAGGATTGATCACATGCAAAGCACCATGGTGGTTCTTCTCCTTTTAAAAGGAAACTGTGGGTGACATAAGTATGCCCAATATGAAGGCGAGATAACACTGTTTCTTCTTTGCGAGTGGATGCAAAGTTAGGCAAAGAAGTGGACAAATCGGGAAGAATTTGAAATAATTTGTTGTTGACATGGTTAGACCAGTCAGTCTGCCACAGTCGTTTACAATAAGAACCAGTCATACAACGTAGGTCAGAGTAGGGCACAAACTGAAAAATCTCTGGAGGGAAATCAAGATGCAGAGCATCTTTAGCCGCCCTGTCTACTGCAATATTGCCGCGGATGCCCATGTGACCAGGGACCCACATAAAAACTATCTTTTTACCCTCAGAAATAAGTTGTGTATGGAGGTCATGGATCTCTGCCAGAAAAGGGTGTGATATCTTTCTCGTGGAAAGAGCCTGAAGTGCTGACAAGGAATCAGACATGATTAAAAATGAGGTTCTTTTGGATTGATAAACTTGTTTCAGAGCTAAATGAATTGCCTTGAGCTCAGCTGTATAAACGGAACAAAAATCAGGTAAACGCTGTTGCAAAGGCTGGTCTAAGTGTCTCCCGGAGACTGACGCAGCAGCAACTGAATCTCCTTTCCTTGACCCGTCTGTAAAAAGTTGTTCACATCCTTGGTATAAAGCACACTGTTCTAAATAAAGTTGGTTATATACGGTTTCGGATGTATTGTTTTTAAGGAAAGCGGACAACTGCCAATTAATGTTTGGGATACATAATTTCCATGGGGGAGCTTCAGTCCGAAGCTCATCGTCGTTGATGGAAGCAACATCAATGCCTGCTTTTTCCAGATGAGCTTGCATTCTGATGCCAAACGGAGGAATTGTGTTAGGTTTGGCTTCAAATTTCTGAACAAAATCTGGGTTGAAAACACAGTCATAAGCAGGGTTCATAGGATCAGTTTTTAATTTTAAATAGTAATTCATTGACAATTTTGTACGTCTCAGCTCCAGCGGGGGTTCGTTAGCTTCCACGTAAAGGCTTTCACAAGGGGAAGTGCGAAACGCACCCAAAGCAATGCGTAGTGCCTGATGGGCAACTGGATCTAGCATCTTAAGATAAGACTTTCTAGCAGAACCATAGACAATGCAACCATAGTCTAACTTGGATCTAATTAAAGAACGATATAACAGCAATAAAGTTTTCTTGTCAGCACCCCAGTCTGTACCACTGATAACCTTGAGCAAATTGCAGGCCTGTTGACATTTAGTTTTCAAAATTTTCAGATGAGGAATGAAAGATAGCTTTTGATCAAAAATAACACCCAAAAATTTGACTTGTTTGACCGCCTTTATGGGAGTTTTATTGAGGAGAATAGTAGGGTCTTGAATAATTCCCCGGTGCTGGGAAAAGTGAATACATTCAGTTTTTGCTTCAGAAAATTTAAAACCATTTTGTAAAACCCAGTCTTCAACGGCCTTGACACATAACTGTAGCTGACGTTCTGCAGATGCCAAAGTTTTACCTTTGGCTACCAATGCAAAATCGTCGACAAATAAAGAATTGTCAATTCCCCGTTTAACGGAACGAACAATGTTATTTATTTTAATATTAAACAGCAAGGGAGACAAGATGCTACCCTGAGGCACTCCCATCTCTTGTTCTCTCGTATCTGACAAAGATCCCCCAACCTTAACCTGAAAAATTCTGTCCGTTAGAAAATTGGATATAAACAGAGGTAAATGTCCCTTCAAACCCATTTCTTGTAAATCTGAAAGAATGCCATATTTCCATGTGGTATCATAAGCCTTTTCCAAATCAAACATGATGGCAACGACATGTTCACCCTGGACGAACGCGTTACGGATAAAAGTTTCCAGTCGCACCAGGTGGTCAACAGTACTTCGACCACTTCGAAAGCCACACTGAGTGTTGGATAAAATATTATTTGTTTCTAGATACCACAGTAAACGAGAATAAACCATCCTTTCTAGCGTCTTGCATAAGCAAGACGTTAAGGCTATTGGTCTATAGTTTGTCGGGTTAGTATGGTCTTTGCCAGGTTTAGGGATGGGTACAATAATGGCCTTTCTCCAGGAGGGAGGAAAGGTGCCAGTGATCCAGAGCTGATTGAAGATGTCCAGCAGTTGAGACCGTGAGTATCTCGTTAAATGTCTGAGAAATTGATAATGGACATCATCCGGTCCAACTGCTGAATCTGCACTTTTGTTAATTGCATCATCAAGCTCGACTAATGAAAACGGAATGTTGTAATCTTCAAAATTATCGGAAGTAAAATTTAACTGTTGTTTTTCTTTACGGGTTTTAACTGTTTGAAAAGGGACAGAATAATTTTCAGAGGAAGAATTTGCAGCAAAAGAAGAAGCCAAAAGATCAGCTACTAATTTTTTATCTCCGATTACGTCACCCTGCACAGTAAGGCATGGGCTCACCTGTTTGTTACTTCTATTTTTGAGTTTGCGGACTACTTTCCACACCTTCGACAGTTTCGCTTTTGAATTAAGCGTGGAGCAGAAACCTCTCCACGATTCCTTTCTCTTTCGTTTGAAGAGCTGTCGGCATTGCGCTCGCAAACGTTGGTGGTTTTGTTTATTTTCAGTGCTTGGGTGTAAAAACATAGTTCTTAAAGCTTTTTTACGAGCTTGCTGAAGTTTTCTACATTCATCGTCAAACCAGGGTTTTTTAAGTGTGTGAGGGTTTGACGAAGTTTGCGGAATGGACTCCTTGGCACTGTTAATAACTATGTCAGTATAAAGCTGTATTGGATCTAAGGCATTTGAAAATTCCTGTTTCTTAGCACGTAACTGGGCCTCAGACAGGTTAGAAAACAGACTCCAGTTAGCTTGTTTCAGGTTCCACCTGCCATGAGTTTGCTCAAGGTTATCTGAATCATGTTTTAATAAAACCGGGAAATGGTCGCTGCCATGGAGATCTTCTAAAACTGTCCATTTAAAATCCAAAAGTAACGAGGGATCACAGATTGATATATCAATGTGGGACAAAGAAGCAGTTCTTGAACAGGAAAAAGTTGGAGCACCCTCGTTCAAAGTTACTAGGTTTAACGAGTCTAAAATGTCTTCAATTATTTTACCCTGAGAATCGGTACGATCACTACCCCACAGGGGAGAGCGTCCATTAAAATCTCCCAACAACAAAAAAGGGGTAGGTAACTGTTGGACCAAATTCTCAAGTTCACTTTTAGTTACATTTATTGATGGTGTCAAATATAGAGAACAAACTGTGAGGGATTTAAAAAGAGATACTCTAGCTGCAACTGCTGGTAAACTTGTAGTAAGTAAAATTGGATTAAATGGGACATTTCTATGGATAAAGAGTGAAACGCCTCTAGAAGATAAACAATCTAGAGAGGAATAACCAGTAATATCTATAGGATGTTTTTCTGACAGGAGAGTTTCCTGAAGGGCCAATACTTCAGGTCGATGCTCTGTCAGCAGACAAAATAGCTCCTCATAATTTGCCCTTATCCCTCGGATGTTCCATTGTAAAATGGACATAAAAATTAAGTAAAAGAATGCTAAAAGTTTCATCTCCGAGAGCACAATTATGTCTCTGTATCTTTTGGACCCTCGTCCATCTCTTCATGTTCCATCAACCCCCCGAAACGGTTCTCCGTTTCGAGAGGCTGCTGGGGCTTGGAAGAAAGGGGTCCGGGCCTTTGATTCTTTGTCAAAGACCCGGAACCCGAGCTGCCAGCGGACTTCCTCCCCCTCTCCCCAGCACCAGAATTTATATCTTCCCTCTCCCCTTCACCCCTGCCAATCTTTCCCTCTCCTCCCCTGACGCTCTTCTGCTGGGTAACTAGGATTTTAGTCGCCCCAGCAACTACCCGGTCGCTAAAACCGGTCGTTGCTGGTGCGGTGGCATGAGGCCTAGCCTCCTTCGTGGCAGGAGTGACGGCTTTTGGCGCGGCCGTCTGCGCGCTTGGAGTGACGGTTTTTGACGTGCCCGTCGTCACGTTCTCCAGTGGATTCGGTGGGGCTGGAGAAACCCCCTTCTGGGCAAACAAAGCAAGCATCTTTTCGAGAGTATCCATCCGTTTGCACAACGTTTCCAAAATCTGTGTTATTTTACTCATGGCAGTGTCCATTGTCGGGTGTGCGCTAGGTTCCACATGAGATGTGGAACCCGCCACAGCCGCAAAGGACCTCTCTTTAAGCACCGGCCTACTTGCAAAAACTTTTTTCCTTGCGTCGCCAAAGGAGCAACTCTCAGTGGCCCGCACCTTTTGGATTTCCAGCTCCAACTGCCACTGAGGACATTCTTTGGAGCTGGACGAATGATTCCCGGCGCAATTCACACAGCAAATCGGATTTTTGCATTCGTTTTCGTGTTTCTCTTTACCACAATCACGACATATTTCCTTGCTTTTACAGTTCTTGCTACCGTGACCAAATCTTTGGCACCGGTAGCATCGCAACGGTGATGGTACAAACGGCGTCACCTTCACCCTAAGGTACCCCACCTTGAGTGACTCCGGCAATTTGGCCATAGCGAAGGTCACAAAAAGTGTGTTGGTGGGGATACGTTGGGATCCCTTGGTGACGAAGACCCGCTGGACTGCTGTGACCCCCTGGCTGGAGAGCTCACCACGGATTTCCAATTCTGACATGTCGATCAAATCCTGACATCGGATGACTCCCTTGGAGGAATTCAACCGTCCATGCACAGAAACTTTGATTTGTCTATCAACGAAGACAGTCGAATCCCTCTTTAGAAGACTATCCGATGCCCTTTTGGTTGAGCACTCCACCAGGTAGGCCCCAGATCTCAGTTTTTTCACATCTTTGAACCCGATTGTGCAAACGGATTGAAAACCCTTCTGTATTGCGAACGGAGACAGCTTGCCTAGTGGCATAGCCGGATCCGCCCCCTCTACAACCAAAAAACGAGGCCAGGCCCCTTCCACCCCCGATGCACAAGCTTGTTGTCGCGTCTCCATATCACTGTCCGTGTCCGTGTCCAGTCCGTCATCATGCAGTCTTTTTTTTTTTGTTGAAGCCATGTTAATTATTTGTTAATTCATCCCCCCTGCTCCCCACCCACCACGGAGTCCAACAAGGGGATGCGTCCAAGCGGAAAATCCAGCAAGGGAGCGCACCAGGGCTACAGGGGGGATATACACCCAGACAATCCCGCACTGCCACTACGGTTTTGTTCAAGTTTGACCCATGAGCCGCAGCCTTCTAGCAGAGCTAGGGCAATACACGACCAGCCGCTTGACTGACGCGGGCCACGCCAGCCTCCCGTCTAGGAGAAGTCCGGGCCAAAGAGGTGTGTTAGTGTGAGGGACCGCAGTCCCTCAGTGACCTCAACCTCCAGGATCCCATTCTCCCCCGACACGGGTTGCCCTGCACGGCAAACGCAGGGGGCCAAGAGAAGGCCACAGAGAAAACGAAGAGTAGAAAAAGAAGGAGTGATGGGGAAAAAGAAGACAGGGAAAGTCCGGTAAGGCAGAAGAAAGGGAGTCAAAACTGCATAGTATATTGGGAGAATTTAAGGGTGAAGAGAATATAGGTGAAAGGACCAATAAGACAGAAACAAGACAAAAGAGAAGAAAAAGGAGTAGGCAACTTTGTCACCCAGCCAGAGAGAGGCATGGGGTCCACCCCCGGCGCGCGGAGCCGAGCCCGTGGGGGCTCCTTTCTCTGAAAGGGAGGTGCCGGCAAGCTATAAATAGCCTGCAGCATGCGAAACATGGAGGCACTGAACAATGCAGCTCAGATAGTAATTGAGCTGGTGTGAGCGGTGCACTGGCAACAACGCCTTGTCTTTGAATGTGATCTAATGTAATGACATTTTCATTTTGTTGGCCACTAGTAGTACATAGAACATTATTCCCATGACTTTTCCCATTGAAGCAGTCTGAAATTATTACAAGCTCTTTTTCTTGTTTTTTCTGGCTGTTCATGTAACTCTGCAGGGCTTGTATCTTATTCATGTTGCTGCCATTGACCAGATTGCTTGGGGTGGGGTTGAGCACATATTGTGGTGCTGATTGTAGACTAATAAATGCTATGAGGAATAGTGTACTGTATAGTGTAATATAGGCCTAATATAGGAGGGGAGATCACTGGAGGGGGAGGCGAGGGGAGGGTAAGACGGTTGACAGGGATATATATAATATTGCGATGTTTTAGTTAGTTTTATTCCATTATTATAAATTTTTGTGCGGTAAACAAAGCAAATGGATCTGCTGCGTACATGTAGACAAAATGTAAATAGCCAGTTTAACTGTCACTCTGCAGTTTTGACTTTGACTTATTTCTGTAGACTCCCTATAGGGTTGCAATATTAGCTTAAGTTAAGGCATAAATTAGGCAAGGATAAAAATGTTAAAACTTTAACATTCTTTATTTTAAAAGTTTTATTTATTTGTCTAGTTACGGTCCATAATGGAGCACTGTCAATAACGGGATATGGACCAGTGGAGAAATATTTGTCAACAAACCATATATAACCCATCAGCTTGTTATGGGTAGTTTACCAGGGCAAAGAACAGCTGGTAACAATACTTAATTTATATTCTATTATTTCTCTTTAAAGTCTACTTTGTGCAGAGACAACTCAATTCTATGCCTATGGCATCTCAGAAATGAAATTTAGTTGCAAACATTGTCAGTCTCTTGTGACGAGTCTTGAATCTGATTATACCGGATTGCGGCCTTTGAACATCGGCTTGCATATGTGACAGGTGTGGACTTTTTTGTCTACTTCCTGCTCAACAATGTTGGCTTCACACAGCTATGGCCTACACCGGGGGTCGTTTTCTACTGCCCAGCAACCCAATCAAACTGCTCTTGCTACTGTGTCTAAGATTAGTGTACACGCCGTTCAGGTGTGCATCCACCTAATTGCTTTCTTGTTTGTTCAAATCAGTACTAGTTGCAAAGATTAAAACTTTATGTTAAATACATGTTAATCACAGGTATATATTTTTTTATTTTTTTGCCTCACTTTGAATGGTGGAATTCAGTGATTCTATGAATATAAATATGAATAGATAATTTATGATTAAACTGATTTCCTTATCGTATGGATATTTATAGGTAAAAATTGAGAACAGTTCTGAAAGGCACAAGAGTGGGGCTGGTGCTGACGACTCCATAGTAAAATGGAAGTGGTACACACAATTGGACGCATTCCTGCAACCTTTCACAAGAGTGAATGTGTACCAGGAGTCTCTAACCTTAGCCTGGTAAGGAAATTAACAATAAACAAAAAAAAATAATGTTATATAGTGATATATGTATTATATAAAATAACTGAATAGATGATGGAACAGAAGTTGAAGTGTGAGAAAAATTACTACACATGTGCATTGCTTCACTCATACAGAATAATGGCAAGTTTACTTTAACAAGATTTATACAAAAAGTTTTATTCTCCTCATACATTATAGCGCTGTTTCATAATGAAAGCGAAAGTGGCAAAGTAGTATTATAGGGTGCTTCTGGGCAAGCGTGCACATGCACCTAAAAAGTGGGTCACGTGACAGGGGATGACGTCATGGGTGCACATGTACTCTTAGGTGCGGAGGCCCCGGCCGGACGGTGGCAGGGTGTGATGACGCAATCATGACATAACAGAGGGGTGATGGTCCTGTGCCCTGTCAAAAGTGATGGATGACGTATGGTCCCGGAGGGATATAATTTTGTTGATAGTGCTGATGTAGGATTGTATGTGGTTTATATGGAGACCAAGCACCCAAAGACAGCAAGTGCGCATCTCGGCAATAGTGAATGGATATGACTCAGTGCACACCCTCACCCCACACCCCCCACCCCCCCACCCCACCCACACCCTCACCCTCTACCCCACGCACAAATGTATAAATACAGTGGAGTCCACCTATAACGAACCTTGGAATAACGAACACCCGCGATTAGCGTACTACCATCCATTTCCCGACACACTCCCTTCTTTGTCTTACTATTTAATCCCTTCCTATAACGAACAAATCCAGCTAGGCAAATAACGAATCTCCGCTTGTAACGAACACTTTGTGTATTCCCTTGGCCTACTTTGCCTTAATTGGCTCATCGCCAATAACGAACAGCAGCAGAAGCATGCCAGTTCGTACATAGGTCAACCAGGCCTTGAAGTCATAACTGTCATTGGCTGCTATAAATAGCCTTGAATGAAGTCATTGTTGATAAACTTCGTAGGCCTAGATCGATCTACGTACTGTATGTTGTGATGAGTACTCATCACCGGTGTGTACTTCCGTTTACAGTACAAATCTCTACAGCGAATCCCGCTTGTAACGAACCCGAAATTCCCCCCCTTGAGATTCGTTATACCCGGACTCCACTGTATATAATTTTAATAATAATTATCATATGTGGAATGTTATCTATTTAAAGAAAAAAAAAGGTTGTTTATTTGAAAAAAAAGAAAAGGTTGGGCTGAGGTTTGAACCCACGCGGATATGCATCTATTGAATCTTAAGTCTAATGTCTTAACCACTAGACTATCATACCTTAAATCTGAATGGCGATTTTGTGAAATGAGTACTTTATGAATGGATGCATGACACGTTTGTAGGAAGATCAAAAGACGACGCCAATATTATTTTTGGAGAGGGCCGGTTTTAGAAAAGCTGATTAGGATAGTATTAAAGTGTGAACGGGAATGAGCGAAGGTATTTGACAAACAAATGAGTCACATCTGGACAAGGGTCTCTAGAGACGTTGATGCCGCTGAAGCGTGTTTGACACTGTTTAGACAAGACAGGGGGATGATGGACTAAAGACGCGTGAGGTCGGGCGCGAGAATGGGAAACAGATGCTTACATACACATACACAATGTGGGGTTAATTGTATCGTGTGCAAGCGCTATCGGATTGTAGGTTAGATAAAAGGGAGGACTGTTATATTGTCCATAGGAGTTTGGCGAGAGTAAGATAGTTTAATTATAGATAGTTAATTAAGACTTGTAGACGGAATGAACAGATTTTCACAGCCCCCTCAGTGGCTATATTTTAAAAGACCGGCATCCTTGTAAAGACTTCATTCATCCAAAAGATCAGCCCCCACAGCAAAGATGAGAGTACTACTCGTATTGTGGATTTCGTGCTCTGAAAATCCCATGATAAGATGGGAATCACTGAATGTGGATATGAGCAGAGTGCGTGATGCACTGAGATGGTTTATTACTGAGTAAGTACAACATTTTGTTTGAATTGGTTTTATTGTATAGTGGTGAAAAAAAAAAGAAAGGATAATAAGATATAAAGATTTAATTTATTTAATTTTATTTTATTTTATTTTATTTTATTTATTTTGTTTTATGAAAAAAAAGGCCATGTTATTATATACTGAATGAATATTTTTTTATTTTTTTTTAATAAAAACCCGTCATATAACATCCACGAGGTGGATGTACACCTATTGCCTGAGCTGGGAGATGATGGACACCAACAAGACGAGAGACCCCCAACACCTCCACCATCACCAAACCCCGCAGCATAAAGATGCTACAAGTAGGTAAAAAAAAATTATAAAATAAAAGACCAACAACAACGAAAAAAAAAAAGAAAAAAGTAAAGAACGACAACACCAAAAATAAGGTATAAAATAGTTTATTAATGAACAACATCTTTAAAATTAGAAATAATAATACCAATGCATTATTGTTTTTTGTTTCAGATGCCGCGCGCTCACACATCAATGTTAAGCATGAAAAATAAAAAGTAAGTAAATGAATATTTTATACAAATTTTAACTATATACACATTGATAATACAATTTTATGATAAAAATGCTTTTATTATGATCCAGGTATGTAGATTTATTTATTTTTAATTATTATTTTTATTTTTTTTTCCATTGAAGGCATTTTGTCAATTATGCAATTTAAGTTGTGTCAGCTGTGATGTTGGTTTATACCTTGAGTCTGATGCAGCTGAAGAGTGGATTCCATCAGAATATTCTTTGTATAGTCCTTGGTCACAGATGGGGATCTAACCAGTATGTTATAAATACATAGGAAGCAAGTAAACTGTGAACTGAGTAAAAAGCTGTGCATTATAAAGCTAAACACTTTCACGTTCATTACTTTCTGTATTTACTACAGGTGTAGGACTGCATCCACACCTGTTTTCGATTTCAAATCTCAATTAACTTTAGATTATTAAAGTCCCTGGCAATACTTTCAGTTTTAAAGGGCTTGATGGGGAAAATGATATTTCAAGGCTTCAGGTGGGTACATGAAGGTTGAGGGCATCGTATGTAAATTTGCTGATGCAAAGAGCTGAAAAGTTAACATACTGTATACAGCTTAAGTGTTCATCTTACATGATAAGAGTTATAAACATTGTTAAATTTGTATCTGCAATTTTTCAGGTTTAACTACTCCATTTATGTTTTCTATACTTTATTTTCTTTTTTTCAAGAACAAGAACTTTGGAAGTTTATATTATTTAGTCTTATCTTTTGATTATATAATTTTATTCTGATGCTTAGATGGATGCTGCTCCCGAATCTGCAGACAGCCTTCCTGTAATAACGGACTCTGATCTTGAGGCCAGAAAGACTGTTATAGAGGATCATGTGACAGCTACCTTTGAAAAAGTATGGTTTCTTTGTAAAAAAAATTCCATTGTTTAAAATATGTAACAGTATTTTTTTTTTTTAATTCCTGATTTCTTTTAAAGTCATGTTCACATCCCAGTTGCTGCAGCTACAATACAAGGATGAACTTATAATAAATAAACAATAATATGATTTTTACAAAATGCATATAGTGTATAGTGCAGCTGAATTGACTCACATGTGGACATGACCCTTTCAAGATTTGTTAAAGGAATCATTGGCACAGTGGTAGTTGATATTGTTAGTTAAAAATTATTTTTATTATGGTCCACTTGGTAACATTGGTGATGCTTCTTTAGTAGTATGATTTTTGAGAGTGAGGATTCAAAAGGAAGGAGACAAACCACTAGCAAGCACAGTGCCATACAGCCAGCTCAATCCAGTCGTGCAAAGGAAACCAGAGGAAGTTTCATTTTCTAGCAATATTTCTTGTAATAATAAAGAATCTTTTGCAGGTTCAGGTGTTCTTGTGGCTGGGCCAGGTTGTAAGGTGTCCGTGGATGAGGCTGGTGGTAGTATTCCTGAGGATGAGGCAGGTAGCAGGATTCCAAAGGAAAGGTCTGGTTGTGGTGTTCATGAGGATGTGACGAGTAGCCTGATTCGAGAGGATGAGGCTGGCGGTAGTATTCCTGAGGATGAGACAGGTAGCAGGATTCCAGAGGATAGGTCTGATGGTAGTGTTCATGAGGACGAGACAGGTAGCAGGGCTTCAGAGGACGAGACTGATGCAGATTGTGGTGTTTCAAAGCAGGAGGCTGAAGCAGGTTGTAGGGTTAGAAAGGGTGAGACAGTTAGTGTAGAAGAGAGAAAGGCAAGTTCTACTCAAGGTAGTGATGGCTGTTCCCAGTCGAGAGACTATTTTATTACAGGTGTTGCACCTGCTGGACGTCGAGGAGGAGAGGCTTTGCCAGAGAAGAAAGCTTATAGAGTTCCTGCAGATCTTGTTGTTATGAAGGACATCCTCCGCCGTAAACGGGTGCCTCACAGATTCACATATAGATCATTTCTCGGCTATTTTGAAAGATCAGTTTCCAAGTGTTGGTGGGTTGCAAAGGTGTGCAATATTTGAGTCTAGAAATCATTTCTTGGTTGGTATTCCGAAGGACAAGTTTTTATTGTTGGTTGGGGCAATCATTGGATTATAGTTAATAATGTTCACTGTGAGTCGCCCGCACAAGTGAAAATTTATGACTCCATTTTCAGTAAGTTCTAAGCAACAGCCAGAAAGAAGGCGGTGGAGTAGGTAGCATGGTTGTTGTATTCTGATCATTGTGAAATCACTTTTGAGTGGCCAGATGTACAACATCAAACAGGCAGCACAGCTTGTGGTGCCTTTGCTATTGCTAATGCTGATGCTCTGTGTGTAGGTATCAATCCTGAAGAGTGCGCCTGGGATCAGTGACAGATCTGGAGTCATCTTGAAAGCTGCCTGTCTGCTGATAGGATGTCTTGTCCTCCTGTCACTGGACCCAGAATCAGCCATGGAATAAAGCATACAGAGCGGGAGCCCATTTACTGTAAATGCAGACAGCCTGCCCTGCGGAGGCGTTTCATGGCACAGTGCATGGGCTGTTTGGAATGGTTTCATCGTGGGTGTGAGTTGCTTCCTTACAAGATCAATGAGAGCACTACTGTCTTCTGTCATAGATGTTCTTAGAGTCTGCATAGCATATTTCTATTTTTTATTGTAGTCATGTGGAGATTTGCTGCTGTAGGCAACCATTTGCACTGTCCTTGACATGTATTGCTCTTTGATCTTATCAGTATGCTCCTGTGAAATATGGTGCATTTTATCAGATCGTCATATCAAAAGTTAATGTGCGATCCTATCCACTGTTTGCTCGCTCGTCATATCAAAAGTTAATGTGCGATCCTATTGTGACGAGGCGTACAATCGAGCCCTGAGGCAGACAGCACCCACTCATCCCTCCCAACCATCCAGCTACCCCTTCTACACATCCAGTCGCCCCTAGGACGCGCGCTGGCTCATTCGCTTAAGCCCCGCCCCTCGGGCATCACGTTAAAGCCTGACACACAACCAGACCCGGGGTCAGTTGCAAGCCATCCAGCCTTGAAGCCACAACAACTTGTCCGAAGACACGTCCCCATCGACTGGCGACCTCTGAGCTACGGCAGTACTCGTGTGCTTCACCCCGTCTTAGTCAAGGTAAGAGAGGAAACTTACTCTTTGTCATGTAGCAGACCCATCACCCGTCGTTCGCCCCACACGTTCGTATGTCCTGTCGATATGTACGTTCGTGTTTATAGTTTTGTCTTGATGTGTTGCTGTGACATGTATTATTGCCTTGTATATATTATCCGCCTTGTTTATGTGACTCATGCCATGTTTGAATTTATACTTGTATGCTCCATGTTAGCCCCATGTGTAAATATCCCATGCCATGCTGTCCCTCCATATAGATTAAAGTCCCCCAGTACACCCCTTGCCTACAACCCCTTTGTCCTGTACCTACTCCATTTGCTTTCCCCCATGCTCCCAATGTATAAATATTTGCCCCTGTTGCCACTACCCCATCTTAATGCACCGAAGGTATCATATATTAGCGGCTGCCAGTAAGCTCCACAATGGCCCCATAAACCTAGTTGCATTGTTAGACTGTTGGTATGCACCGGCTCAACCTTGACCGGTCAACCAATTTGAAATCTGAATGGGCAACTCGCGCCAACAGGCGCTGAACCCAGGATACACCTATCCCCAGCTGATACAGAGTCTGTATTGCGTTACAGACGGCTCCTGTGCAGGGCTCATACCCCCGCCTTGTATCATCTCTAAGTCGCTGACCCGCTGCAGGCCCCTGACAACCCAGGGAGTCAACGAGAAGCGTTCCAACCGAATTTCATCACCCCATAGACAGCTAGCAACGTAAGCTGGAAACTACGCCTGTGCCTCACCCAAGATTGGCACCCTCGGTCATTGCGTCATAGAGTGACCGACTGACCCGCATCGCTACCCACGCCACGCCAAGCCTGGTCATCAGGCCACCCAGACTATCTTGGAACAACCGCCGCCCTTCAATAACCAGCTAAGTTATTGACCTACGAGCATCACCACTCGATGATTATCTGGCCAGAGACTATCCAGATACACTCTTGCCCTGTGATGATATCAGTCCACAGTAGCACTAGTACCCCCGAAATCATCCACCCAGAATATCTCCGAGCTACTCCCTACTGATACAGACGCTATCCCGTGACTCACTCGTAGCGTTACTTAATATAGACGACCCAATTCGATTTAATAAAACTTCCTAGTTAGAAATTGCACCCACCCAGACTGGCCTTTGTTTTCGAATTTCTCAACTAGTGTAGTATACCATCTTTCTCGTCTACCCTTTGACTGTCTCTCATTTAATTAGTAGCCCTAGCCTTAATCTCTTGAATGTCATCGCATCATTAGCCTAACAAAGGAGGTAATACAGCGCTAGAGATTAAGAGCTTACCCTCCATTCCCCCAACTCCTTTCTTTGTGACATTAACTTTGGCGACCCCGACGAGACTAAAGACTTAGGTTCCCATCCCAACCCAACGAGACTAAAGACTTAGGTTCCCATCCCAACTTGACGAGACTAAGGACTTAGCTTAAATTCCACCCCAGCCCAGTAGAGATAGGACCCAGCCCCTAAGCCTAGGTAGTAGATAGCATAGCCCCATAGGTCCCTTACTGGCTTTCCCGAATGGTGGTGTCTCGAAAAGTTTTTTTTTTTGCATTCATTTTTGTATTTTGATTGATTGCATTTTGTCTTTGTGGTTGTGTTGTGTTGTATTCGCCCCTGTGCAGTTTCATCGTAGCTCATCCAGCCCACCCCCTTGTTTTCCGTCAGTGTACCCCCTTGTGTGCGCCCCTCATTCCGGTTAGGACTTTTCAGGGTAAGTCACCTCCCTTACCATGGCCGACCGGGGAGAGCTTGCGCTCAAGTACAAGAGTATTGGCGAGAGCTTAGGGCTCGCCGGCACTGAACTCAAGGACTACGTCCTGGCCAACGTAGATGCGGACGTGGCCGAGGAAAAGTTGAAGAGGGAAGAGAGGGCTAAAGAGCGAGAGGCGAAGAAAGAGGAGGAGAAGGAGCGCATCGCCGCGGAAGAACGGGCCGCCGCCCGGAAGAAGGAGGAGGAGAAAGAGCGCATCGCCGCGGAGGAAAGAGCCGCCGCTCGGAAAATAGCAGAGGAGGAGAGAGCCGCCGAACGGAGGAGGGAAGAGGAGAAAGAGAGGGTAGCCCAGGAGGAGAGAGCCGCCGAGCGGAGAAGAGAGGAGGCGAAGGAGAGGATAGCAGAGGAGGAGAGGGCCGCCGCACGGAGGAAGGAGGAGGACGAGAGGGTCGCGGCACTTGAGGAGAAGAGGAAGGACAAGGAACTGGAACGGCGCCAAGCACTCCTCCAGCTTGAGCGCGATCGCCGCGATCTAGGCATCGCATCGCCCGCGAGCGAAGACTTCTCGCTCATCGCCCCCAGCTTCGCCGCCAGCGCCGGAATATCCTCAATCCCCCCGCCGATTCCGGGGATGAACTTCCCCCTGGACCCATTCGTCGAACGGGACGAATCGATTGAAGTTTATCTCGCCCGATTCGAGAGAGTCGCGGGAGAAAACAGCCTTGACCCCCAGTACTGGTATCGCAAGCTTAGTCATGGCCTTAAGGGGAAGGCCTACGAAATCCTGGCAAAGACGCCGACTTCCGAGGAGGGCGACTACCCCGCCCTCAAGAAAGCTCTACTGCACGGATTTGAGCTCTCGGGTGAGCACTACCGCAAGAATTTCCGGAACTCCCGGAGAGAGAAAGGGGAGAAGTTTACGCAATTCGCCGACCGGCTAGCCACTCTACGGGACAAATGGATAGAGCAAACGGACGAACCAAAAACGTACGACGGACTGCTCGAATTGATGCTAGCCGAGCAACTCCGAGGGACAATGCCAGCGGAGCTTCGGACTTTCGCCGCCGAACAGGGAGCCGCCCGACTAGAAGACCTCATCATAGTCGCGGACCGCTACCTCACCGCGCACCCCGACTACAGACAGCCTCGCCGGGACCCGCCCGCACCCTCGTCACCAGATACCCGCCACCAGCCTCGCCGGCCCGTCCCGCCAGCGAATCACCGTCCACCCCCGCCTAAAGGACGCCCAAACCCCGGAGCAGAGCCTGGGAAGCGGAGCACAGAGCTCTACTGCGGCTACTGCCAGCGCCGAGGACACCCCCGCGAGAAATGTTTTCGCCGCATCAGCGACCAGCGTCGCAAACAAGGCACGGTATTGGCCCTTGGCCAAGTTACCCCCGACGGGAACCCGGTAACCCCCGTCGCCACTCCCACCGATCGACCGGCCGTCACTGAGCAAGTGACTGTCAACGATCGCCCGGCCCACTGTCTATACGACACGGGACTCACCTTTGACGCCGTCGTCCAACGCTCGCTCATCAGGGAACAGGACCTGACCGGCGAAACGATCACCCTGAAGTTGGCCGACGCGTCTCAGCCCAGCACCACGCTCCCTATAGCCCGGATCCAAGTCACCAGCCGATACGTCACGGGAACCATTCAAGCTGCCATGATGGACCAGCCCCTGTATGACTTGATCCTAGGATGCCGCTACGTATTCTTGGGTATGCCGCCCCAGCCTGTGGAGTCGATGGCCGCCGTCCAGACGCGCGCCCAGGCGAAAACAGCCGCGACACCGCCCCCGATACCCAACCAGATGCCGGAACAGATCCGGAAGGCCCAAGAAGACGACGTCACCCTCCGCAAGTGCTACGGAAAACTTCCCGCCGCACGCACTCCACCCAAGTCCGGGGACTTTTTCGTCGAGGACGGACTCCTCTTCCGTCAGAAGGACGACCATTCTCAACTCGTCGTACCTGCGACCCTCCGCCCCCAAGTCCTGGAACTTGGCCATAGCATGCCCCTAAGTGGACATATGGGCATAGGAGCCACCACTCTACGCATCAGCGCTCAGTACCACTGGCCCGGGATGACAGAAGACGTGAAGCGCTACGTCAAGTCCTGTCGCCAGTGCCAACGATACTCGCCCCGCCATCACACCGTACCGGTTACTATCAGCCCCACCGTCGTCGTCGGAACGCCCTTCCAACGAGTGGCCGTCGACATAGTAGGACCCCTTCCGCGGACCAAGAAGCGGAACCAGTATCTGCTTACCCTTGTCGACGCTTGCTCTATGTGGTGTGAGGCCGTACCACTACCGAAGATTGACGCCGCCCGAGTCGCCGACGCGCTCGTCACCATATTCACACGAGTCGGATTCCCGGACAACATCTTGACCGACAACGGGTCCCAGTTCACCGGAAAACTCATGCAGGAAGTTTTCCAACTGCTTCGCATTCGTCATATCCGTACTCCACCCTACCACCCCGCAAGCAACGGACAGGTCGAGCGCCTGAACGGGACTCTCATCTCGATTATCCGCAAGATCGCAGACGAACAACCGGAAGCGTGGGACACCTACGTCGCGTCAGCGCTCTTCGCGTATCGAGAGACCCCGCACACCTCCACCGGATACACGCCTTCCACGCTGCTTTTTGGGAGACCCCTTTCTGGACCTCTAGCCGCCCTACGACGTAGCTGGACCGACGCCAAACTGGACGAGGCACCGGTCGACGCCACGAAATACGTCACCAAGCTCCAGGAAACTCTCAAGGCCACCTGGAAAGCCGCCTCCGCCAACCTGAAGAAGGCGAGAGAGAGACAAGCCCGCTATCATAATCGCCGCGCCCGGGACCGAGAACTGCAGGTAGGAGACCAGGTCCTACTACTTCTCCCCAGCGGCACGAACAAGCTAGACATAGCTTGGCAAGGACCCTACCCGGTGCTGGAGAAACTCTCACGTACCACTTATCGCATCGAGGTAGGCGGAAAGCCCAGGACCCACCACATCAACTTGCTCAAGCGGTACCTGGAGCAGCCCGCTCCCGCCCCAGACACCCACTCGCTACTCACGGTCGCGCTGGCCGTCGAAGTGGATGGTACAGAGACCGGCGTTGCCGAATTTCCGCTAAAAGGGAAGGAATCCTTCCGGGACGTATCTCTGGACCCCTCACTCCCCGCCGGCCAGCAACGCCAACTACGCGCCATCGTAGCAGAATACAGGGAAGTCCTCACCGACATTCCTGGGAGGACGGACCTAGAAGAAGTCCAACTAACCCTGACGGCCCCACTCCCGTCCGCCAGAAACCGTACCCCGTCCCGCTTTCCCAGCAGCAGGTAGTAAGGACAGAAGTAGAGGCTCTGCTACAAGCCGGAGTCATCGCTCCCTCCCGTTCCCCCTACAGCGCAGGTATAGTGCTATCACGGAAGCCCAGCGGAGAACATCGCCTCTGTATCGACTTCCGGCAGTTGAATCTCGTAACACAGTTCGTACCCGGACCCCTGTCCGACCCGACGGACTTGTTTGCGAAGCTACAGTCCGCCAGATATTTCTCCAGAGTGGATCTGAGCAAGGGCTTTTACCAGATCCCCGTGCACCCTTCATCCCGCCAGTACCTGGCCTTCAGCACGATGGACGGCCACTATGAGTTTAACGTTCTGCCGTTTGGTCTACACAATGCCCCAAGCATATTCAGCACGATGATGCGGAAGCTGTTGGACCCCCTCCACTGCCCGTCCCTACACTCTTTTATGGACGACATACTCGTCGCCACGGAGACATGGGAGGAGCACCTGCGAGTGGTGCGCCAACTCTTACGCCGCCTCAAAGAAGCTGGCCTCACTGCCCGGCCGACCAAGTGCCAGTTCGGATACCAAGAGCTGGAATTCCTTGGCCACACCATCAGCCATGGACAGCTCCGGCCTCTGGAAAAGACTGTCCAGCGCCTTCGAGACGCGCACCGCCCCAAGACCAAGAAAGATGTCCAGTCCTTCCTGGGACTGAGCGGCTTTTATCAAAAGTTTGTACCCGGATACAACGGGATTGCCGCGCCACTATCCAGCCTAACCCGCAAATCAGCACCAGACCGAGTCCTCTGGACCCCGCAATGTGAAGCTGCCTTCCAGGAGCTCAAGGAGAAACTGACGTCACAGCTAGTCCTGCGACTCCCCAACCACGGACAGCCCTTCGTCCTGCGCACGGACGCCAGCGACGTAGGCCTCGGAGCCGTTCTACTCCAACGGGACTCCTCGGACGCCCCGACGCTCTTCCCCGTCGCGTACGCCAGCCGGAAGCTAAAGCCGGCCGAACTGAACTACGCCACGTCGGAGAAGGAGTGTCTCGCCCTCGTCTGGGCAGTCCAGAAGTTCCAGCTGTACCTCTACGGCTCACACTTTACTGTCCAAGTGGATCATCAGCCGCTCTCTTTCCTGGCGACATCTAAATCGCTCAACGCCCGGCTGATGAGGTGGGCTCTGCTGCTCCAAGCATACTCTTTCCAGCTGGAGCACATCCCAGGAAAAGACAACCACGGCGCAGACTTCCTCAGCCGCCATCCCGCAACAGACTCCATCGAGTCGCCACTGAGGGCCGACGCCCCAGCCTTCATACCCGCCGCCGCCCACTAACCGTAGCCGAGACCCGGCAGCTCCGCGGACCCCAGCCTTGGGCATCCGCCATCGACTACCAGGAACCCCGCCTCGCCCCGCATCGCCCGGATCATCGCAACCATCTTCGCATCCCGCCGCTGACCTCAGAGCTGATTGGCCGCATCTCAGTCGAGGCCTAGGACCTCGCTTTTTTCCTTGGGGGGGCCTCTGTGACGAGGCGTACAATCGAGCCCTGAGGCAGACAGCACCCACTCATCCCTCCCAACCATCCAGCTACCCCTTCTACACATCCAGTCGCCCCTAGGACGCGCGCTGGCTCATTCGCTTAAGCCCCGCCCCTCGGGCATCACGTTAAAGCCTGACACACAACCAGACCCGGGGTCAGTTGCAAGCCATCCAGCCTTGAAGCCACAACAACTTGTCCGAAGACACGTCCCCATCGACTGGCGACCTCTGAGCTACGGCAGTACTCGTGTGCTTCACCCCGTCTTAGTCAAGGTAAGAGAGGAAACTTACTCTTTGTCATGTAGCAGACCCATCACCCGTCGTTCGCCCCACACGTTCGTATGTCCTGTCGATATGTACGTTCGTGTTTATAGTTTTGTCTTGATGTGTTGCTGTGACATGTATTATTGCCTTGTATATATTATCCGCCTTGTTTATGTGACTCATGCCATGTTTGAATTTATACTTGTATGCTCCATGTTAGCCCCATGTGTAAATATCCCATGCCATGCTGTCCCTCCATATAGATTAAAGTCCCCCAGTACACCCCTTGCCTACAACCCCTTTGTCCTGTACCTACTCCATTTGCTTTCCCCCATGCTCCCAATGTATAAATATTTGCCCCTGTTGCCACTACCCCATCTTAATGCGCCGAAGGTATCATATATTAGCGGCTGCCAGTAAGCTCCACAATGGCCCCATAAACCTAGTTGCATTGTTAGACTGTTGGTATGCACCGGCTCAACCTTGACCGGTCAACCAATTTGAAATCTGAATGGGCAACTCGCGCCAACAGGCGCTGAACCCAGGATACACCTATCCCCAGCTGATACAGAGTCTGTATTGCGTTACAGACGGCTCCTGTGCAGGGCTCATACCCCCGCCTTGTATCATCTCTAAGTCGCTGACCCGCTGCAGGCCCCTGACAACCCAGGAATCAACGAGAAGCGTTCCAACCGAATTTCATCACCCCATAGACAGCTAGCAACGTAAGCTGGAAACTACGCCTGTGCCTCACCCAAGATTGGCACCCTCGGTCATTGCGTCATAGAGTAACCGACTGACCCGCATCGCTACCCATGCCACACCAAGCCTGGTCATCAGGCCACCCAGACTATCTTGGAACAACCGCCGCCCTTCAATAACCAGCTAAGTTATTGACCTACGAGCATCACCACTCGATGATTATCTGGCCAGAGACTATCCAGATACACTCTTGCCCTGTGATGATATCAGTCCACAGTAGCACTAGTACCCCCGAAATCATCCACCCAGAATATCTCCGAGCTACTCCCTACTGATACAGACGCTATCCCGTGACTCACTCGTAGCGTTACTTAATATAGACGACCCAATTCGATTTAATAAAACTTCCTAGTTAGAAATTGCACCCACCCAGACTGGCCTTTGTTTTCGAATTTCTCAACTAGTGTAGTATACCATCTTTCTCGTCTACCCTTTGACTGTCTCTCATTTAATTAGTAGCCCTAGCCTTAATCTCTTGAATGTCATCGCATCATTAGCCTAACAAAGGAGGTAATACAGCGCTAGAGATTAAGAGCTTACCCTCCATTCCCCCAACCCCTTTCTTTGTGACACCTATCCACTGTTTGCTCGCTTGAGTTTTTATTTTTTTAATGTAATAAATAATAATAATTAGTAATAGTAACTAGAAACGGTATAGGATTTGAACTATACAACCTATTTCAAAGTGAAACAAGACATTACTATTGCTCAACGTCGATCACCCTGTTTCAGACCGGCCCTATCTCAGACCACCACAGGTGCGTTCTCAAACAGGGCACCACAAGTCGTCTGCTACCGCCACACCGGCCCATAATTTCCTGATAAAAAGGGACAATGAAGTGTCACCAAAAAAAAGGTTTCTTCTTGGAGAAATTCCAACCTAGTCAGGCCCATGGATGAAAACTTTTTACATCTCAGCTGAGAGTAAACTTAGCCACATGCAAGCTCTCAATAAGGTGAAAAAAGTCCTCACTTACCTAGAAGAAGCTAGGGAAAACTCTGTTCTCAGAGAAAAAACTGACTTTTTCGGTAACCTGATTAATGTTGATGACGGCATGCATGATGCTTTACTTACATTCTGCCCCCCTGATAAACAACTAACAGATATGATTTCAGCTTGCATTGTACAGGTTCTTGCTGTTATAAAGAGGCAGTATGAAGAGTACCAGCAGATGGACATCACTGAGGAACTTGAGAGGCAAACAGAATCGGCCACACTGCACAAAATGGATGCTAAATCAGCCCAGAAAAACATCGATCTCCTAATGCCACTGGGTTTTTTTCTTTCTAGCAAGGTGCGGGCAATCAAGAATGGCACAACAGGGCATCTTAACAGTTTGGAGCCAGAGGAGAGGGAGAAGATTGTTAAGTGGGCAATAACAAAGGCAAGGAACCAGGGAGATGATAAAAAGACAAAGTATGCGAAAATGAAATTTCTAAAAGAAGTACTGTCTCACAAACAACAGCAAAAGGACACTAGAAATAGAAAGCGAGTAGAGAAGAAAATTAAAGCACCATTAGCTGAAAATGTGCCCTTGGCAGAGGTTTTGATTGCTTTTCCAGAACTAAATTCAAACGCCCAATCAGATTTGTACGATATTTTGGAAGAAAAACATGACAGAACAATTAATAGAACAATCAACCACTTGATGGTAACATCAAGGATTTGTACTGTGTCAAAATTTAAAAAAAGAAGATAGTCAAGGAAGAGACCGTTTACGTTGTAGATTATTGGAAACCGGATCAGGCATTTGATGAAGCAGTAGCTTTTGATATGAAAAAAATTGAACTTGCTGCAGACATTGTTCTGGGTGATTTGGTTATGTCATAAGACTCATATTAACTTTAAATGTAACCTTTTCAAAAAAGACACCTGTATTTGAGCTGCTTACTCACTGCTACTCATATTGACTGCTAGCCATTTTACTTCATTCTGGTTCTTGGCTTTTATTAAAAGTTTTATTGTTAAACCAATATTAACAGCCATTTTTTTACTTGTTTTTAAGGTTTTACCTTTTTCACTTTTTGCTTTCAATGTACATAAAAATGTATCTGATGATATGGCTACTAGCAGAATTTGACTTTTCATTTATGTAAAACTAAAATATGACTTGCTCAGTTGCTGTGTTTATGTATATAGTGTGTATATAGGTGCTTTTATATTTTTGACGAGAGCAAAACTCTAACTGTAATAAATCATATTAAATGCATGTTGTGTTTCTTTGTGCATGTCCTAACTTTTTAACATGGTTTTTATTTTATTTTTTATACCAATAATGTCCAATTTTATTTTTTAAAAATTTCTTTCATTTTGTAGATTTGTTGTTTATTTTCTCAGACACTAGATTAGAACCTTGTACAGTGTTTCCCAAAACGCAAATGTGTGCGTCAGAGACGCACAAAAACTGAAAAAGGACGCATGAAAAAAAATGGTGCGTCACAAGGGACGCAACGTGTTTTTTTTTTACTGCCGTTATGTATCCTGGCACCTCTGGGACAGCCAGACTGAAGAGGAAGGGGACTGCTCGGAGTGGCACAAGGGGGGGGGGGGGGGGGGCCCCCCCCAGCTTCCTGTGATCTTTTCCCACAGAAGCGTGCTAGCCGTCTTTCCACCACTGTGCTGCAGCAGCCACCAGTGACAGCAGGACCACCACCACCTCACTTAGCCCAGGTAAGTATTATGAGGGAGCTGGCAACTAGGCTTCAGACTGACCCTCCTCCCACCGTCCATGTCACTGCCACCTCTACACCAGGAGTGACAGTACCACCACAACCACCTATGGGACTTCAGGACATCTTGCAGCTGTATGGGGTCAGGATTCAGACAGTCCCAATTGCTGTCTCCACCCCTCATGTCTCAACCACTGCCGTCTCAGCTGCCACTTTGACTTCCACCAGCTCCATTGTCTTGGGTGCGACTTCGACTGTTCCTCGAATAGCCTTAAAACCACCCATATCCGAGCAGACAACCAAAACCAAACAGCCCAGAAGGTCATACACTCGTAAGGAAGAAGGCAGGAAGTGCCCTCATTGTGGATTAAGAGCAATCAAGCCGACACACAAAACATACTAAGGTAAGGTGTACTGTCAAGTGACAGCCACCGAGACTTATGAAGAGTGGTAACGGCGGCGTCAGCAAACTGAAAAATCATCATAAAGTTACATCATTTTTTATAAACAGTGACCCTACAACTCCATTTCAAATACATACGGAATTGTGGTGTAAACAGTGACTCTACATTCTGGCAAAGTGAAAATGAGTTATAGTTCAACGCCTAAATCTGATTAGATGTTGCGCTGATAAATTCACTGAATTGTATCGTCGATGTTTACTGCACATATCTATATGTATGTGAAATGTGTGAGTGTTGTGTTGCCTAGAGACGCTTAACGTGCCTAGGTAGTGATCTTCTGTGTGTGTTGCCTAGAGACGCTTAATGTGCCTAGGTAGTGATCTTCTGTGTGTGTTGCGTAGGCACGCTTAATGTGCCTAGGTAGTGATCTTCTGTGTGTGTTGCCTACGGACGCTTAATGTGCCTAGGTAGTGATCTTCTGTGTGTGTTGCCTACGGACGCTTAATGTGCCTAGGTAGTGGTCTTCTGTGTGTGTTGCCTACGGACACTTAATGTGCCTAGGTAGTGATCTTCTGTGTGTGTTGCCTACGGACACTTAATGTGCCTAGGTAGTGATCTTCTGTGTGTGTTTTCTAGAGACGCTTAATGTGCCTAGGTAGTTATCTGTGTGTGTTGCCTATGGACGCCCATAATTTCCTGATAAAAAGGGACAATGAAGTGTCCCCCCAAAAAGTGTTCTTCTTGGAGAAAATCCAACCTAGTCAGGCCCATGGATGAAAACTTTTTACATCTCAGCTGAGAGTAAACTTAGCCACATGCAAGCTCTCAATGAGGTGAAAAAGTCCTCACTTACCTAGAAGAAGCTAGGGAAAACTGTTCTCAGAGAAAAAACAGAATTTTTCGGGAACCTGATTAATGTTGACGGCATGCATGATGCTTTACTTACATTCTGCCCCCATGATAAACAACTAACAGATATGATTTCAGCTTGCATTTTACAGGTTCTTGCTGTTATAAAGAGGCAGTATGAAGAGTACCAGCAGATGGACATCACTGAGGAACTTGAGAGGCAAACTGAATCGGCCACACTGCACAAAATGGACGCTGAATCAGTAATGGGGATGATCAGCACAGAAAAACATCGATCTCCTAATGCCAGTTTTTTTTTTCTTTCTAGCAAGGTGCGGGCAATCAAGAATGGCACAACAGGGCATCTTGACAGTTTGGAACCAGAGGAGAGGGAGAAGATTGTTAAGTGGGCAATAACAAAGGCAAGGAACCAGGGAGATGATAAAAAGGCAAAGTATGCGAAAATGAAATTGGAAATTTCTAAAAGACTCACAAACGACAACAAAAGGACACTAGAAATAGAAAGCGAGTAGAGAAGAAAATTAAAGCACCGTTAGCTGAAAATGTGCCCTTGGCAGAGGTTTTGATTGCTTTTCCAGAACTAAATTCAAACGCCCAATCGGATTTGTACGTTATTTTGGAAGAAAAACATGACAGAACAATTAATAGAACAATCAACCACTTGATGGTAACATCAAGGATTTGTACTGTGTCAAAATTTAAAAAAAGAAGATAGTCAAGGAAGAGACCGTTTACGTTGTAGATTATTGGAAACCGGATCAGGCATTTGATGAAGCAGTAGCTTTTGATATGAAAAAAATTGAACTTGCTGCAGACATTGTTCTGGGTGATTTGGTTATGTCATAAGACTCGTATTAACTTTAAATGTAACCTTTTCAAAAAAGACACCTGTATTTGAGCTGCTTACTCACTGCTACTCATATTGACTGCTAGCCATTTTACTTCACTCTGGTTCTTGGCTTTTATTCAAAGTTTTATTGTTAAACCAATATTAACAGCCATTTTTTTTACTTGTTTTTAAGGTTTTACCTTTTTCACTTTTTGCTTTCAATGTACATAAAAATGTATCTGATGATATGGCTACTAGCAGAATTTGACTTTTCATTTATGTAAAACTAAAATATGACTTGCTCAGTTGCTGTGTTTATGTATATAGTGTGTATATAGGTGCTTTTATATTTTTGATGAGAGCAAAACTCTAACTGTAATAAATCATATTAAATGCATGTTGTGTTTCTTTGTGCATGTCCTAACTTTTTAACATGGTTTTTATTTTATTTTTTTATATCAATAATGTCCAATTTTATTTTTTAAAAATTTCTTTCATTTTGTAGATTTGTTGTTTATTTTCTCAGACACTAGATTAGAACCTTGTACAGTGTTTCCCAAAACGCAAATGTGTGCGTCAGAGACGCACAAAAACTGAAAAAGGACGCATGAAAAAAAAAAGTTGCGTCACAAGGGACGCAACGTGTTTTTTTTTACTGCCGTTATGTATCCTGGCACCTCTGGGACAGCCAGACTGAAGAGGAAGGGGACTGCTCGGAGCGGCACAAGGGGGGGGGGGAGCTTCCTGTGATCTTTTCCCACGGAAGCGTGCTAGCCGTCTTTCCACCACTGTGCTGCAGCAGCCACCAGTGACAGCAGGACCACCACCACCTCACTTAGCCCAGGTAAGTATTATGAGGGTGCTGGCAACTAGGCTTCAGACTGACCCTCCTCCCACCGTCCATGTCACTGCCACCTCTACACCAGGAGTGACAGTACCACCACAACCACCTATGGGACTTCAGGACATCTTGCAGCTGCATGGGGTCAGGATTCAGACAGTCCCAATTGCTGTCTCCACCCCTCATGTCTCAACCACTGCCGTCTCAGCTGGCACTTTGACTTCCACCAGCTCCATTGTCTTGGGTGCGACTTCGACTGTTCCTCGAATAGCCTTAAAACCACCCATATCCGAGCAGACAACCAAAACCAAACAGCCCAGAAGGTCGTACACTCGTAAGGAAGAAGGCAGGAAGTGCCCTCATTGTGGATTAAGAGCAATCAAGCCGACACACAAAACATACTAAGGTAAGGTGTACTGTCAAGTGACAGCCACCGAGACTTATGAAGAGTGGTTACGGCGGCGTCAGCAAACTGAAAAATCATCATAAAGTTACATCATTTTTTATAAACAGTGACCCTACAACTCCATTTCAAATACATACGAAATTGTGTTGTAAACAGTGACTCTACATTCTGGCAAAGTGAAAATGAGTTATAGTTCAACGCCTAAATCTGATTAGATGTTGCGCTGATAAATTCACTGAATTGTATCGTCGATGTTTACTGCACATATCTATATGTATGTGAAATGTGTGAGTGTTGTGTTGCCTAGAGACGCTTAACGTGCCTAGGTAGTGATCTTCTGTGTGTGTTGCCTAGAGACGCTTAATGTGCCTAGGTAGTGATCTTCTGTGTGTGTTGCGTAGGCACGCTTAATGTGCCTAGGTAGTGATCTTCTGTGTGTGTTGCGTAGGCACGCTTAATGTGCCTAGGTAGTGATCTTCTGTTTGTGTTGCCTACGGACGCTTAATGTGCCTAGGTAGTGATCTTCTGTTTGTGTTGCCTACGGACGCTTAACCCTCTAACACGCGGAGCGACCTAGAGCGACCGATATTTTTGCTATGTGCATACGCGCGGAGCGACCGGTAGCGGCCGGTAATGACGTGGTCTGATCAGAGCCTGCCATGTGGAAATCTATTTATAGCAAACGTGCGAGATTCTCGCACACGTGATCGTGACTTCCTGCTGTTTCCGGCGGTGTTTTCACGGCATTTTTAGAGTGTGTAGAACGCACACAGTGAATTTTCAAAGTTTGATTAAAGTTTGAAGTTTGAGAGGCGGAGAATTATGGCGTCAGATTCTTGCAGAATCTGATGAAGAAAATGACCCATTTGAAGGATTTTAGGAGGCCGATTTGGTACAGGTTAATGATGGAGAGGATAGTGATTTGGACTTTCACTTTGAAGATCTTTTTCTGTCGGATTTGAATAACAAAAACGATTAACAATCGGTGCTTTATTATTTGAGTCAGTGATCGTATTGCCGCATGTTGTGCAGTATGCAATGTTGACATTCAGATTTTTTTTTCCAGTTGCAAAACATTGTAAAAATGTTTGTGTAACATTTCATTTTGAAGAAAAATATGTGGTTGATTTATTAATAATGATAAGTGGAACATAATTTTGGGTTGTGCATTTTTAATTAATTTTTGTATGTGCATGGTGTAGCATTTTGACGGAGTTACTTGCCTTGACCTAGGAAATAGAAGCACATTAGGCTTAGACTCCTGTGGGGGTTAGAGGGTTAATGTGCCTAGGTAGTGATCTTCTGTGTGTGTTGCCTACGGACGCTTAATGTGCCTAGGTAGTGGTCTTCTGTGTGTGTTGCCTACGGACACTTAATGTGCCTAGGTAGTGATCTCTGTGTGTTGCCTACGGACACTTAATGTGCCTAGGTAGTGATCTTCTGTGTGTGTTTTCTAGAGACGCTTAATGTGCCTAGGTAGTTATCTGTGTGTGTTGCCTATGGACGCCCATAATTTCCTGATAAAAAGGGACAATGAAGTGTCCCCCCAAAAAGTGTTCTTCTTGGAGAAAATCCAACCTAGTCAGGCCCATGGATGAAAACTTTTTACATCTCAGCTGAGAGTAAACTTAGCCACATGCAAGCTCTCAATGAGGTGAAAAAGTCCTCACTTACCTAGAAGAAGCTAGGGAAAACTGTTCTCAGAGAAAAAACAGAATTTTTCGGGAACCTGATTAATGTTGACGGCATGCATGATGCTTTACTTACATTCTGCCCCCATGATAAACAACTAACAGATATGATTTCAGCTTGCATTTTACAGGTTCTTGCTGTTATAAAGAGGCAGTATGAAGAGTACCAGCAGATGGACATCACTGAGGAACTTGAGAGGCAAACTGAATCGGCCACACTGCACAAAATGGACGCTGAATCAGTAATGGGGATGATCAGCACAGAAAAACATCGATCTCCTAATGCCAGTTTTTTTTTTCTTTCTAGCAAGGTGCGGGCAATCAAGAATGGCACAACAGGGCATCTTGACAGTTTGGAACCAGAGGAGAGGGAGAAGATTGTTAAGTGGGCAATAACAAAGGCAAGGAACCAGGGAGATGATAAAAAGGCAAAGTATGCGAAAATGAAATGAGAAATTTCTAAAAGACTGTCTCACAAACGACAACAAAAGGACACTAGAAATAGAAAGCGAGTAGAGAAGAAAATTAAAGCACCGTTAGCTGAAAATGTGCCCTTGGCAGAGGTTTTGATTGCTTTTCCAGAACTAAATTCAAACGCCCAATCGGATTTGTACGATATTTTGGAAGAAAAACATGACAGAACAAATAATAGAACAATCAACCACTTGATGGTAACATCAAGGATTTGTACTGTGTCAAAATTTAAAAAAAGATAGTCAAGGAAGAGACCGTTTACGTTGTAGATTATTGGAAACCGGATCAGGCATTTGATGAAGCAGTAGCTTTTGATATGAAAAAAATTGAACTTGCTGCAGACATTGTTCTGGGTGATTTGGTTATGTCATAAGACTCATATTAACTTTAAATGTAACCTTTTCAAAAAAGACACCTGTATTTGAGCTGCTTACTCACTGCTACTCATATTGACTGCTAGCCTTTTACTTCACTCTGGTTCTTGGCTTTTATTCAAAGTTTTATTGTTAAACCAATATTAACAGCCATTTTTTTACTTGTTTTTAAGGTTTTACCTTTTTCACTTTTTGCTTTCAATGTACATAAAAATGTATCTGATGATATGGCTACTAGCAGAATTTGACTTTTCATTTATGTAAAACTAAAATATGACTCGCTCAGTTGCTGTGTTTATGTATATAGTGTGTATATAGGTGCTTTTATATTTTTGACGAGAGCAAAACTCTAACTGTAATAAATCATATTAAATGCATGTTGTGTTTCTTTGTGCATGTCCTAACTTTTTAACATGGTTTTTATTTTATTTTTTAATACCAATAATGTCCAATTTTATTTTTTAAAAATTTCTTTCATTTTGTAGATTTGTTGTTTATTTTCTCAGACACTAGATTAGAACCTTGTACAGTGTTTCCCAAAACGCAAATGTGTGCGTCAGAGACGCACAAAAACTGAAAAAGGACGCATGAAAAAAAAAAGGTGCGTCACAAGTTATGTATCCTGGCACCTCTGGGACAGCCAGACTGAAGAGGAAGCGGACTGCTCGGAGTGGCACAAGGGGGGGGGGGGGGGGAGCTTCCTGTGATCTTTTCCCACGGAAGCGTGCTAGCCGTCTTTCCACCACTGTGCTGCAGCAGCCACCAGTGACAGCAGGACCACCACCACCTCACTTAGCCCAGGTAAGTATTGAGGGAGCTGGAAACGAGGCTTCAGACCTCCCGCCGTCCATGTCACTGCCACCTCTACACCAGGAGTGACTGTACCACCACAACCACCTATGGGACTTCAGGACATCTTGCAGCTGTATGGGGTCAGGATTCAGACAGTCCCAATTGCTGTCTCCACCCCTCATGTCTCAACCACTGCCGTCTCAGCTGCCACTTTGACTTCCACCAGCTCCATTGTCTTGGGTGCGACTTCGACTGTTCCTCGAATAGCCTTAAAACCACCCATGTCCGAGCAGACAACCAAAACCAAACAGCCCAGAAGGTCGTACACTCGTAAGGAAGAAGGCAGGAAGTGCCCTCATTGTGGATTAAAGGGCCGATCCGATCGAAATTAAAACCAAAAACTTTCACTCGTGTGTGTTCTTTGTTGTAAATTGTTACACTTTTCAAAGTTTTTACCCCAAGACAACCGATATTTACATTTTTATGAGCGTTGCAACAGGTCGTTTTTCCTACTTCGTAGCAGACGAAAGTTGAACGGAAGTGGTACATGTACCTATTTCCCAGAGTCCCCTTTTGGCTTGGCAGTGACGTCATCAGGGATAAATACAAGGCAGGGTTAAGTTGTCGATGTACGTAAATATAAGTTGTTAGTCTGAAATCGCAAGTACCATCCATGGGGAAATATTGTGCCGTGTACGGCTGTACAACTAGTTCATCAAGAAGAGAACGTAACAGAGCTAGCACACATTCTTTCCCGAAGGAAACAGTGGATCCACATCGACGAAGGCTGTGGATTAAGTTTGTGAATCAAACCAGAAAAAATTTTAAGCTGGTGGACAGCTCACATTGCATTTGTTCAAAACATTTCACAGAAGATTGTTTTGAACATCCTGAAATAACTTTAGCCAAACAAACAGCAGGTTTTCGTCCAAAAACATCGATCAAGAGTGATGCTGTTCCGTCTATCTCTGGTACTACTACTAGAAGTAGGCCTAATCATAGTAGTACCTGTGCTTCAGAAACAGAGGCTGTGATCATCAATGAAAAGTCTGCCAGAAGCAAAAGGATACACATACGGGGTGTTAAGAAGGTAAATATATTTTTATTATTATTTACCTTAGCTGAACGTTCACAAATCCAACGTTTTCATTTAGACCTGGAACGAACATATTAGGCCTAGGCCTAGTAGATCATGTTTACATTGTGGGACTCTAAACAAAAACTTAGTTAATCATGTCTATTATGTTGACTATTATTGTTTGATTGATGATTCTACAGGTACTTCTAGGTCACCTGTTTGTTTGTACCTAACATTACATTCCTAATTTAATTTTTCACATAGAATAGAAAGGTAATCAGTAATGAATTAATGAATCATGTCTCAAATGTAATCTTTCATAAACTATTTCAGTTGAGTTATGCCTTTCTGGTAACGTACACTCTATTAAGTATTATAATATTTCACTATTTGCCACCATTTTTATAAATCAAAATTTGTCATTTGAAGTGAGTGGGTTTGCGCCCCCGCAGGGACCTATAAATGTATGAAGTTTTCCGACAACCCCCGACAGGTTGGCCCAGTGTCAGAATAATGTGACTGGGTGGGAGAATGCCAGTTTTGGGCAAATGATCCCTGTGTGACAGCACGTTAACATGTATGATGTATAACTTAACTATAACTTCACCATCCTGACAGTGACATGCACTAAAATATGTTTGCGACTCAACGCTAAGCAACAAACCAAACAAACAAATTTGATTTTTAGTTCTACAGTTATTTTTCTGGGTGGGAGTACAGACTACAGTGCAGTCCTCTTATTGTGAACTCTAAGGGAAGCTCAAATCCGATCACACTAAGCGAAAGTCACAATATCAGTAAAAGGTTAACACAGATAAAGAAGGGAGGGGGGGGGGGAATCTATCACGATAAGCGGAATATCACAGTAAGCGAGGTCACAATTGGTGGACTCCACTGTATAATCATTTGACTGGAAGTCAACTTTAGCGTATTCAAGTTTGAAATTGTGAGAATTAAATTTAAAATGTATCTGACTCTGATTTTAATTTAAACAATTGTTTTCCTCAATACAATAATCATTACAAAGTTAATATAAAGTAAACATAACTTGTCATTTAGGATTAGGGTTAGCGTTAGGGTCCAAACGTTCTACCGTTCAAATAACCACCGTCCAAATGAACAGGGTCGTCCCGCCAAATATCCCACCGTCCAAATGACCACAATTAGTTTTTCTGATGTACATGTATTATTATTATTATTATTATTATTATTATTATTATTATTATTATTTAAAAGTGCATGTCTATAGACCATTTTAATGTTATTGTTAGTTCAAAAATGCACTGCTACTTGTTACATATATTGATCATTTGATGATATTCACTAATTCAGACTTACAAGTTACATTAACAATAACAGTACAATACTTGTAAGTTCTTCAGAGAACTAAAATAATGATTTAGAACTGACCTTAAACATTATTTTGAAGTTCAATATAATGGTATAATAAATAATTACCATTCTAGTGGTAAATTTTAGTTTAGTGCTAGCCTAACGTCAGCATGCCATCTGGGTTAAGCACTGAAATTCTCTTGCAAGTCTAATTTCATTGTTTAAACAATTTATTAATCTTATTATAAAATCTGTAATTATGTTTTTGTTTTCTTGCAGGAGCTCAATGTCTTGAAGAGACATTTATCTACAGTGACTGACATAAGCACTGCACATGGAAATGAAATGGATAGCGTAGAGCAATCTTTTCAAGATGATGCTTTGACTGATGTTGTTTTTCAAGCACCATCGTCTACTTTCATACCACCTTCTTCTCTACCTACCAGTACCACTCAAGAAATACCCCCTGAGACACCCCACACATTTTCTCTTTTGCCCCCTACTTCAAGTTCAGCAAAACCAAGATGCATTGTGAAAGTTGCAATTCTGGAGAAACAGCAACCCAAGAAGACAGAGTGTGGTGCCCAAGTTTCTCTTACTGAACGTCGGCCAAACAGAAGAAGCAAAGGTCTTACATTTCTTATTCTCTTTTTCTATGTACAGTGCAGCCCGCTTATTGTGAACTCTAAGTTACTCTAAGGGTTAAGCTCAAATCCGATCACAATAAGCGAAAGTCACAGTATCAGTAAAAGGTTAACACATATAAAGAAGGGAGGGGTAAAAAATGATCACGGTAAGCAGAATATCACAGTAAGCGAGGTCACAATAGGTGGACTCCACTGTAACTATAAGCAAAGCACTAACTTCATTGTGGTCAGCGTTGGAGAGTGCTCAAGCACAAGTTCACTGCTTCAAGAAGAAGGCTATTTGCTTCAATTAAGAGAAAGCGAAGGAAAGATGCTTTGAGTGAAAGGGACCAACAGGCATTGCGTGTATTTTTCATGAGAGAAGACATTTCAAGGGCTCTTCCACACAAACGGTATTCAACCAAGCACGGCCCAGGATTTGTCATGCAACAGACTCTGAGAGCTGCACATAAAATTTTTCTTGGAGACCACCCAGAGGTTAAAATCAGCTACAGCAAGTTCACACATCTACGCCCCAAAAACGTTCGCAAGATTTCATCAAAATTTCTAGATACTTGCCAGTGTGTATACTGTGTAAATATCAGACTTAAGGTCCTTGCCGCCAACAGAGCTGTGCGATTTGCACAGCTAGACAACAACATGAAGATTGAGGATGAAAGAGGGCTGTATAAACTTGTCCTATGCAAAAAAGATGGCAACCAATTTCCTACTCCACGCTGTATTCAGGGCAAATGCCCTGCTTGCTCCGATGTGAGAGCAACTCTGACCAAACATTACATGCAGATTTTTGACGCCAATCCAACAGTAACTTGGAGCAAGTGGAACAGGCAGTCGGTGAACAAAGTACGTGAGCCAACAGTGCAATCAGCACCCTTTAGAGAGATGTTGGAAGAATTGGTGCTGGATGTCACCTGCCCTTCAAAAAGCATCACATTTATGCAGCATCTATTCACAGCTGACTGGCAGCACAGTCAGTACCGCTTGTTGAAAAAAACTTTGAAACAGGGCCAGTTACTGCTAGTCATGGACTTTGCAGAAAACCGAAAGAGCAAGGTGCAAGATGAAATCAAATCTGCACACTACAACAAACAACAGTTCACTCTGCACCCTGTGGTTGCATTTTACCGTGGTAGAGAGGACACCCTGATTCGTCATGCACTAAATTTTGTGACTCCAGATGTGTTGCATGATTATCATGCAGTACACCATTTCACCAAGCAGGCCCTACAGCACTTCACAGATCTAGAAGTCATCCATGCCAGTTCAGAAGTATTCATCTTCAGTGACAACTGTGCAGCACAATACAAGTGCAGGGGTAACTTTGCTGACCTGACAGGTTACAGACAGAGGGTGCAGAGGGTATACTTTGGAGCTGAGCATGGAAAAGGTAACTTTTAACATTAAGAACTTGCCACTAAATGTTTGTATTTCATGCATGTCATTTTTTTAAATTTAATGTTGTTGCAAGAAATCTATAGGTACCATAATAAAGTGTACAATTGTTTTATTAAAAAAAAACTTTTTACAAATGTTTGACTAAATTTGTGAATAATCCCTCAACAGGGGAAGCCGATGGGGAAACTGGTATTGTCTCAAAGGCTGTAGAGGCTGCAGTACTGTGCCGCCAAGTCGACATCAGGAATGCATCAGACTTCTTCAACTGGTGTCAAACCCATTTCACCAAGGACACCCAGCAGTCAAAGAGGCAGTTCATTTATGTCATGCCAGAAGACATTCAGCGACATCGATCAAGTGTGTATTCAACTACCTTTCTTTTTAGTTAAAACTGTAATTTAACTTACTTTAATGTGAGAAATGCTGTGTGCTCATTTAACATAAAAGGAGTTTCGCTCTCTCAGTTTTGAAAAAAGGAAAAGAACAATAGCTCTTTGTGAGTGGTTGAGTTTTCATAATTACTTTTGTTGTTTGTTTTTCCTCACTAGTCTCTGACGTGGAACCAGTCCGTGGTAGCCGTAAGTTCCATCAGATTATGCCAATTGCACATCATATTATGAAGTCCAGAGAACTGGCATGCTTCTGTACCCACTGCCAACTGAAAGACTTTGGTGCTTGTGAGTGGATGCATTATGTTGGCACATGGCAGATCCACCAGCTAAAACAGATTGCTTCCAGTGCTGACAACACAGATGAAGAGAGAGAAGAGCTATCACAACCACCACCATCACCACCACAGGTGCCAAGAGATGAGTTTTTCATCAGGATACAACAAGAGCTGATCCATGCCCAGAAAAGTGGTTTTGGTGCATTCTCTTCATGTGCTGAAAACTGCATACGCAGATTCACCGACTACCCTCTGCCAGATCCTGTGGAAATGGAGTTCATCAAAGCAGGCCAGGTACGGGAAAATAATAATTTAAGCAGGGTGCATGTACATATCTATTTGAGAACTCTATTACGGTTTATAACATTATTGTTAATTGACAATACATTGACAGTAAATTAACCTGCATGTCCAATTATTATATGACTTTGTAAGCCTGCTTTGTAAGCCTGGTATATGTATGTTTTGAAGGTGGATCCTATTGCTGAAAAGCAGCGTCCAGCAGGAGCTGCTCCGGAAGGATATTTTTCGATGTCCACTTCCGCAGATGGTAACTGTTTACCTCGAGCCCTTTCTTTAGCAGTATTTGGATCCCAAGACTACCACCAGGAAATGCGAGTAAGGATTACATGTGAGTTGGCAGCTAACAAAGCAAACTATCTCAAAGGAGAATTTATCTCTCAAGGGACATCCCTAAACGGGTTAGAATCTCTGGATTTTTACCACAGATCTGGAGATTTTTATGGTGTTCCATTGCTAGAAACTGCTTTTGAATGCGAGGTGTTGGCCACTGCATCTCCATCCAGAGATATGGGCATGTGGCAGCTGCTTGCTGCATCCAATGTACTGGGGTGCACTATTTACTCAGTTTACCCCGATCTTGGCGGGAACTCTGAAAAGCTGAGAAGGGAAGTCCACAGACCATTCGTGCCAGACTGCACCACACAACGCACACCAGTTTTTATTCAGTGGACATCTACTGTACAGAAAGATGTGGGCCCTATGTGGAATGCCAACCACTTTGTGCCTGTGTGTAAAGAAAAGCAACCCTCTGCCCCTTTCTGTCTGAATGTTGGAGATTTTGTAGATGTTGTTTTTAAAACTTCCCGCCGTGAGGTCATCTACAAAGGTGTCATCATACAACCACCATCAAACCTAACAATGAAAGATGGGGAAGTGTTTGTCAAATACATGAGACAGAGTGGGAAGTACTATGTGTTTCCAGACACAGATGATGTGTCAATGGTCAATTTCAAAGACATTATTAAATGCTCCCAGCCAAAAATAAACGGACGAAACCAGCACTTTTTCTAATTTTGTTTTTGTATTATTTTAGTGTTTTGTATTATATTAGTGTCCAGCTTAAATTAGCAATATTGGTTTTTTCTTTTTGGGTGTACAAATGTGTGTAAATCTTAAGTGACTGGCCAGTATTTTTTTTCTCTTTAGTGTACATACAGATGTGTACACAGTGTAAAGTCTTTTTGTTTTAAGAAGTTATTCTAATTTGAAGATTCAGTATTTTATCATCAATACCTAAGTGTGTGTGTGTGTGTCTCTCTAGACAGAATGTATGCATTTATGTATAAATATATTGGTGCGTGTGTTTGTATGTTTGTGAATGACGTTTACTGTTACTGGCAGTTCATTTGATGTGCATTTGCATATATTTGATGTATGTTTTTTAGTGCTTAGTTTTAGTGTTTGATATTTATTTAAATGTCATAACTATATATTCTTTTGAGTGCTTGTGTATGTGGGTGCAAGCAGACTTCTAGTTTGGATTAGAGCTTTACAAACAATGTGTGTAAATCTTAAGTGACTGGCCAGTAGTTTTTTTCTCTCTTTAGTGTACATACAGATGTGTACACAGTGTAAAGTCTTTTTGTTTTAAGAAATTATCCTAATTTAAAGATTCAGTATTTTATCATCAGTACCTAAGTTTGTGTGTGTGTGTGTGTGTGTGGGTGTGTGTGTGTGTGTGTGTGTGTGTCTCTCTAGACAGAATGTATGCATTTATGTAAATATATTGGTGCGTGTGTTTGTATGTTTGTGAATGACGTTTACTGTTACTGGCAGTTCATTTGATGTGCATTTGCATATATTTGATGTATGTTTTTTAGTGCTTAGTTTTAGTGTTTGATTTTTTTTTTAATGTCATAACTATATATTATTTTGAGTGCTTGTGTATGTGGGTGCAAGCAGGCGCTTAGAGCAGACTTTTAGTTTTGATTAGAGCTTTACAAAATAAACAATTATTATTACATTTATTATTATTATGAATTAATGTATTAATAACTAGTGAAATAGTTTGTCTATTCTGTTCAAAATGTAAATAAAATTGTAAAACACAACTGAGTGGGTTTTTTTTTCAGTTTACATTTTTTACCTCCCTTTTCTCTTTTCCACTCCGCTTTCTTCACTTGGGCCTTACAATTAGTATATAGTTTTGATCACCTCAAGTGTAAATCCAGGTATATTGATAATAATTTATTACTTAAATATTGTACAGGTAAGAAAATACTTGCCCTTTTTGGGTTCTTTAATAAGAACCGGGTAATTGTAAAAATTGGCGTTTAGACCAATTTTGGGGGGTAGGGTTGTGGTTTCGAGCTTAACTTGCATATTTTCTTAAGTACTGGGCTGTAAGAACTTTTTTTGCATTCCCCAATGATTTGTCTGCAACATAGTATTCCTCTGGGGATGTGCAATAAATATAATTGAACTTATGAAAAACAATCTTGATGATTTATGGGGAAAAGCTCAGCCTGCTGTAATTTTCAGCTCTCACATGTAGGAAAATTGTATTTACCTACTTCAAGAACTGATGTAAGTATTTAGATTGCTCAAAGGAAAAGGATTCAACATCATTTGTTTATTTATTAGCAAGTTTGCCACTTCAATGCATTGTTTTTGTACAGCAGTGTAATTTTTCAAGTCATGAGGGGTACATAGGTGTGTACCAGATTTTCATGGAAATGAATGCTAAACCTATACATATTCAGGGATGCATCTTGAAAGTGACTAGTATAGGTCATTTGACCAGTTTATAGGAAAAGTAATAGGTCATTTTGGAAATCAATAGGTCAATGTTTCATCCAATTGTTTATCGTTAAATATCATTATCATATGGTTATATTGCATAAAACAACGCAAATCAAATGCGATAATTAAGATTTCACATCATCTATTAACTTTATTTTTCAAAACAACATGCAAACACTAGAAAATCACACGTACATTTTTTAATTTAATACTTACTACTACTTACTAATAATAATTAGTATTAGTACAAGTATAGGGAAATAAAAAAAGTGAACATGTGCAAAACATGGCCAGTACATTTATACAATAATAAAGCAAGTTCAAAAGAAGATATAAAATAATATTAAGCACCAAAAGCAGCATAATACCATAAATAGTAATACACTTAAAAAAATAATAAATTCAATACATGAAGCTGACAGATTTTAAAAACAAATTATGACATTTTAAAAATATGACATTTTGACTGACCGACACAACTTGCTTACACACGCACACTCTCTCTCTCCTGACTCCATCTTTCTCTCAGTCTCTCTCTCTCAGATTACAGATTAATACTAGCTGAAAGCTGCAGAAGCAATAAACATGGACTAGCTTGTGGTCAGAAGTCTTGGGGTGATCAACAATGGCAGAATGTCGAAAATTTACACAGCCAGATGTGAATGCATTTGTTCTACCATGTGTTATGCATAGGCTGCACTGCATTCCCTTTTCACTGTCGTAACTGAAACAGAATAAATTATATATTTTTAATGGACCTAGCCTATACTATTGCAAAGGCCTAAATAAATATTTTTCTTAAAAAAAATTGAGTATAGAAATTACAAATAGTCCTATTAATATGTAAAACGTTATATTAAAATTAAATGGAACAAGTATCATTTGATTCTGCTAGGCCTATGTAAAGTGTAAATAATGCAGTAACAGTAAATAATGAGTATTATTATGCTCAGTATTGGTTGGCCCATTAAAAAAAATCTTAATCGATCTAAAAATTACGTCTATTTTTAAGCATCATGTTGACAGCCCCTGTGAATCCCACTAACAATGTGATTTTGATCAATTAAATCCGCTATTCAATTTAATTGATTAAATTCATTGAGGAATCCATTCTTACCGTAGCCATGGCTGAAACTCCGAGATCCATGCTTTGCGGAATGAACGACTTTTTGACTCAGATTCGTCTTTCTCTGCACGGCACACAACTTCGGTCACTCGCGTAGATGATACATTTGCAAATCCAAAACATTGCATCACAGATCTCTGTCCATTTTCTGTCCGTGGCTTTTTTTTGGGAGGCATTTATAACTAGCTGCGTAGCAAAATTTACTCGTACGGGTTGCCGGAAATAAGTTCGTCAATGATGAAAAAGTTGGATCGGAAACGGTTAAGCATACAAATAGAGGAAATAATTTCGTTTCGGCATGCGTTTTGCTAAATTTTTCCGAGTCGGAGTGCACACTTTGGTTAAAGCAGATGAACAAATATCGCAACTTTTGACTGCCCGATTGTAAAATCAATAAGTCACATGACCAGCTGACTGGCAAAACAATAGGTCATTTAAGATTTTTATGCGTCAATGACCGATGACCGACGCCAAGATGCATCCCTGCATATTTATTTGTTTTTGAATGGTAAGGATGTACAGCTACTCAAGCATGTGTGTTTTATGTTGTTTGTTAATATTTTAGTTTAGCTTTAAATGGCATCTCAAAAGTAAATCAAGCAACTCGATACCATAAAACATGCCAAAAACTACATCTAGTACATGGTCTCAAAACCCTCATCCGACGGAAAGAAGGTATCTGTATTGGAAAGGTTGAGGGGACTATATCTGGATATTGCCAACTGGTGAAGCTAAATGTTTGCATGAAATTGCCTAAAGAACAAACTATGATTATACATTACATACATGTATATTTCATCATTTTAGTTTGGATAAATAGCTTAAACCAGTGAAGCTAAACAACTTTTGCATTGAGTGTTTGACATTAACTGGTTAAACAGGTGAAGCTAAACAACTTTTGCATGAAATTGTCTAAAGAACAAACCACGCTTAGCAATGTTTGATCATTTTAGCTTTAACCAGTGAAGCTAAATAACTTTTGCATTAAGTTTTTGACATTTACTGGTTAAACTGGTGAAGTTAAACAACGTTTGCATGAAATAGATCTATGATTATACATTTTTTGATTAAAATTGACCGGTAAAATTGACATTTCTCTTCTGCGATCGAGGTGTATTAGCCTCTTTCTGTCCTCTTAGCCTCTTTCGGTATTTCCCCACACCGGACAAGACGTGCTCTCATTCTCATTTACCCAGGTTACAGAGTCACACGCTATATAAAAACTTACTTCTCACGCCAAGTACGTATCCTTCTGTGAAATACTGGTAGCTACGTTGTTGTTTTCCTCCCTTCCTCCTTTGAAACTTGTATGATGTAGCCTTTCACTTTCTAATGCTCAAATTAAGGCACAAATCGAAGGTCCCGACACTCACAACTAGCAGTCGCCATCGTGGATCTTCTTCAGCCTCCCTTTCGTTTACGTGACCTTTGACCGCTCTCATATAATTACACCGCATGTGCAGCGACTCAAATGGGCTTGAAAATCTATGATCTACAGTGTGGGGGACAGAAGACAGTCATACCCCGATGTAGCTTAGTGAAAAACAATATTTCAGCAATGAATTACCCCCCATCTGATCCGTTCGGTCTTCAATTTGAAGAATTTCAGACGGATTTCTAGGGTCCCGATTTCTAGACTGCGCCTAAAATAGGCTTGCAAGATATTTTGAATTTTCAAGTTCAACTATCTAAATCGATCGAAATGAAAAACTCGACTTGGTAAAAGAGTGAACCAAAGCTTACAAAACATTTGAAGACTACAGACATTTGTTCACTTCATGAAGGCCACCCAAAATGGGCGGGTGAATCAACCTTTCGAAGTGTATTACGAATGCACTAATTATGCCGAGTTCGGATTTCTGTGATTAATAGAGGAAAGAAACAAAATAACAACATTTGGAGATTTGGGGATGGGGGGCAGGGAGAGAGAAGAATGAAACAAACATGAAACATGAACTGAAGAAAGAAAAAAACTACTAATAAACACTCGCAAGCCTAACAAAACATAATAATAAATAAATAAATAAATAAATTAATAAAATAACAAGAAACACTAACCTGTTCAAATGTGGGCTGTCTATGCTGCATCGATCGAAAAATCTGCACCGCCATTTCGGGGTTTTCGTCTTTTTTTGCGCACCACTTCTCTTCAACACTTGACCACCAAGTGAGTCGTTGATGCAGACATTCAACTATCGCTGAATCAGCAACCAATCCAATGGTTATGTTCTGATACCAAGTTTTCGCCAAATGCCGAAGTCGTGCTCAAGGAAGTTTCTTTGATCGATAGGAACCATAAATGTGTGGTCTAGGATACGAACACAGTCTTATACTGTTGTAGTTATTCAAAACACTACAGTAATACAGAAGAGTATAGCTTCTCCTAGCCGGTCGCATCATTTCACTTGTGAAGTTGTGGTTTTCAAAACAACAAACAAACGGCTGAAAAAAGCGTGAACGACACAGCCTGTTAGTGCAACAGTCACTGCATGCAAAACGTCCCACAGTTTTTGATCAATAAAATTAGTTTCTACAACATTAACAAGTCAATATCCACAATTTTCAAACAGCCAGCCAGACTTACTATTTCTTTGAGCTAACACTCTAGTACACCCTCTCCTCTTCCTGGCCTCCGATTCAAAGTGTAGCGTCCTTTCTGGTATTGGAGCGGTAGTATTCTGACGAGAGCATCTGAGACACATTGACTGGATACGCTGTGGTAACAAATCCAATACTGCGACCACTAGCTCGTCACATATTATCGCCATAATAAACCTTTCTCCCATGACCCTTCAGTGGCGCGCGGCGCATCCTTCCCTGGGAGGGGATTCGCTGTTACTTAATGATTCTATAGCAGGGAAAGAGAGTTCTACGTTTCGAAGATATCTGAATGTCCGCGAGGCTTTGTCTTTGGCGCGAATAAATAGGCTTATTTGGATCTCTCTCTCTCTCTCTCTCTCTCTCTCTCTCTCTCTCTCTCTCTCTCTCTCTCTCTCTCTCTCTCTCTCTCTCTCTCTCTCTCTCTCTCAGTGGGGCCCGGTGGCTCAGTTGGTAGAGCGGCTTATACTCTAGAGGGGGAAATCGGCTACCCAAAACTAATTGTTATAGAAGCAAAACTTAGTGCATCGGGTAGAGAATAATTGGGTTAGCTTATGGTTCAAAATCGGCCCACAGGAACGTAGGGGAAATATATTAAAATAATTTTTGCAAATCGTTATTTTCCATGTTTGACGCTGTTCGTTTACCACACATCGCACTGCATGCATTCCACAAAAGTGGGTCGCAGGTGCCGTCATTCTGACCTTTGACACCTTTGTTTTACCGAACTGGCGGTGTTTAGAGAACAATAGGTTTGAATGTATGGTAAGCGAAATAATCTCAAAATTTTGTATACATTATTTTTTTTCTATTTAGTCTTTTGTCGATATGCTCAGAGAATTCATTTCTTAGATTTTTTTTTTAAAATACATTTTGTCATCAGGGTTTCTGAAGTATAAATGTATAATAGGCGAAACAATGTAATAATTATATATTTTTTCTCTCTCCTTTTTACGATTTAGTATTATTTCAATATGCTCAGATCAGATAATTTATTTCTTAGATTTTATAGTAATATATATTTTGTTACCAGGGCTACTTAAACGTGAATGTATGGTAGGCAAAACAATGTCAAAATTTTATATACATTAATTTTTTTTAAATTATTATTATTATTATTATTTACGATTTAGTCTTATATAGATAAGCTCAAAGAATTCAGTTATTAGATTGTTTAGTAATAATTGTCACCAGGGTTTCTGAAGCTGTATGCGGCATTTGCCGAAAATCAAGGAACCAAGATGACGCCATCATTTATCCGACCAAAAAAAGAATTTCTAGTATTTTGCTTGCTAGAAAAACAAGAGGAGATTCATTAGAGATCACTGAGGGTGACTTTGTACACGTTGCTTGTCGTCGCAACTATACTAACCAAAAAAGTATAAAGACATACATGAACAACATTAGTTCAGAATCAAGTTCACGGTCTAGTAGGTCAAGCACAGCGCAGTTTGATTTCAAGAACAGCTGTTTGTTTTGTTCAAAAACTGTAGACAAAACTGAAAAAGGCGTCTACAACCAAAAGATGAGTGGTATACAGTTCGAACATTAGAATATAAAGAAACTCTTCACATGGCTTGTGCAAAGCGCAGTAATGATGACTGGGCACAAAAGGTCACTGCAAGACTGGAACTTGTTAATGATTTAGTTGCTACAGATGCAGTGTATCACAAAGATTGTAATAGTCGATTTCAGTCATTGAAGAGACCTCGGGAAACTGCTTCAGATCAGCAGAATCAGCAAGCAAAACGTTGCCGCCGAAAAAATTAAACCTTGGCTGAGGCCTTTCAGAAAGTTGAGCGTTTTCTTGAAGAAAATGACGATGAACAGATAACTAATAATGATCTCAATGGAGGGGATGAAGCATACAGCCATCCCAAGATGAAACACGAATTAAAAAAACTTTGGCGATGACGTTATATTCACATGACTGTGTGGATGGGAAGGCTAACGTTGTTACGTGCAAAAAAACTGCATCTTCTATTCTGCACTCGTTTTATGCCAGACAAGGTAACGACGAGGAGGCCCAGAGGATACAGATACTCAAGGCAGCTGCAGAGCTTATTAAAAGTGACATTAAGTCTGTAGCAGCGTCACGTGATGCATACCCCAGTCAGGACGACATTGAGTCATTAAGCTTTAATTTGTAGTTTGTTCCAGAGTCTCTAAGGCTACTGTTGAGCATTATCTTCTGTGGCAAAGCGGATCTGAAAATTGCATCAGTTGGACAAGTAATAATGTAAGCAGCTCGCCCAAGGATGTTTTTGTGTCCCTTGCCTCTGGGACTAGGCATGCAGGTGCACCATCTCTTTGCTTCCAAGTTTTTTAATGAAAACCTTCATGCACTTGGATTTTCTTCCTCGTACGACGAAATAAAGATTTGTGAAATGAGTGCCAGCCATTTTCCCAACCCATGCTGAGAGCACTACCTTTCCCGATGGCCATTTTGCACAGTACATGGCCGACAATCTGGACCATAACACTAATACCATTGACGGTTACAACACATTCCATGGGATGGGAATCATCGCCACTGTGACGCCAATGATGCGTGGCAAGCTGATGGTTAAGAGACGAACTAACATCAGATCTGAAGAAATAGTAAGAAAGGCTAAAATTGAAATCAAATATTTCAACAGAGAAGAAACAGGTGGTCTGAAAAGTCTCAAGCTGGAAAGACTTGAAACACAAATTGTGCAGGATCCAACAATGGAAGTTGAGTTACTCTGGAAGTCCTGCTGGCTGCTTAAGCCAGACAGACCTTCTTGGTCTGGAGTAATGCAGGCTGTACACCAAGGTGCTTTTCCTGAGCAGTCCTCTGTTCTGTTTTTACCCATGATCGACCTTAACCCCACAAACAGAACATGCATACTCTCCACTCTGCACTATATTTGTTCTGAAGCAAAAAGAAACAACAAAACTGCAGTTCTGACATTTGACCAGCCTCTCTGATGGAAGGGTCTTGACATGATACAAAGTGAACCGAAAGAAAGTCATCTTAGGTCAATCATCTTGCGACTTGGACCCTTCCATCTGCAGAAAAGTTTTCTGGCTTGCATTGGCCACCTTATGGCAGATTCTGGCTTACAGAAAGTCATGTCTGTTTAGTGTTGTGTACGCCCCAAATTCAGTGTCAGCAATTTTAAATGGTGATGCAGTGGAGCGTGCAGTGCGTGCACACATCACGATAGACATGGCCCTGCATGCCCTTCTTATTGCAGACCTTCTGCAAATCCCTCTTCCAAAATTACCAAAACCCAGCGACAGCAACGATGCCCAGGACACTGATGCCTCTGTTGTACTTATTGATGGAGCATCAAGCAGTGACATAGATAGGCGTTGTGATGTACCTTGGGAACCTGTCCAGTCTCATCTGCCAGAAGTGTTGGGAGAGGCGGTAAACGACTTTGAAGACATGAATGCTGTTGTTCACACTCATGCCAAACTGCTCAAAGGCGAAATAACAGCAGAGAACCTGAAAGACAGCCCTTGCTTGGAACGTATGAGCAAACGGATTCACGGACAGAAAATGTCACTTGGTCTAACCAGAAAAACATGCCAGCTGTGGCTGCAGTATATGACAACAGTTGACATTCTGAAGCGATTTCTCAAGGCTGAGAGAACTGGTAACTAACTGCTTCACTTGTCAACCATGCATGAGATGTTGCCGTACTTAGCAGCCACTGGGCACAACCTCTATGCCAAATCAGTCTACCTGTACCTACAGATGATGAATAAGCTGGACAAAGTGAACCCCAACGTCTTTAAAAGCTTCATGTATGGTCACCATGTTATTCGGAGGTCTGACAGGTATTGGGCTGGATTATCCTCCGATCTTGTTATTGAACAGACCCTAATGCGCAGTGCGAAGACCACAGGTCTTACGAGAACCCGATGTATCACAGAGGCTCAGCGAGCAAAATGGGTGCTGTCGCTACCTGCATGTGCCGGTATTAACCATGCCATGCAGGAATTGACTGGTACTCGGCGAGCAACGAGTGATGAACATGCAGAACTTGGAGAAGCAAGAAGTTCAGAAAGATATGGAAGATATGGTCAAGATAGGCGCCTATCTTCAAGAAAGGAGCCCAGTTTCGGAAGACCCTACGCTCAGAAACATTGCCACAGGAGTGACTGCTGACCTCACTGTTAACGCCCAAGAGGCAAAAAAAAAAAGATTGGAGATCAGATAATCCGGTCATTAGAGGGACAGAATGCTGGTGAGCTTAAATTTACAAGGAAAGAACAAGTCAGGAATCTGGCCACCAGGCAGTCGAATAAAGGGGTCGGAGCACCCGTCAACATCAACGCACAGCTGCTATTTCAACGGTTTATTACTGCATCACAAGGTCAAATGAGCGGGGAAAGAACACGAAATATTCAAATACGAGCTATGCAGTTATCCATCATCTTTGTTTGAATCTCCAGAAATAATGAGACTACCAAACAAGGCATCACTGGCCGATGAGCTGTGGAAGATGGTGTCTGAACCTCCCATGTGTTCTCTACCCCGTGACCTCCAGTATGTTGTGGACGGAGGTTCCTTACTACAACGAGTACAAGCACCCTGGAAGCGGGGCTCCACATTCCAAAGCATTATTGACTTTTAAGTCAGTTATGTAAGTAGCCAATATCCCCATGCCGTGGTAGTCTTTGATGGATATAGGTCTGGACCCTCAACCAAGCATATGATTTATATAAGACGCACAAAAGGAATGAAAGGAGTACCGGTTCATTTTACTCCTGACATGGCCCTGCTGTCTACTAAGGAAGTATTTCTTGCACACAAGGAGAACAAGCAGAGATTTATTTCTCTCCTTGGTTCATGCTTGGAGCGGACATGCACAGTCATATAAGCGAAGTCAGACGCTGACTTGCAGATTGTCCTGGCAGCTCAACAGGCAGCTAAACACAAGAGCGCGGCCGTGGTAGGTGAAGACACGGACCTGTTAGTGTTGTTGATATATTACCTGTGTGCCGAAGACCATGATGTCTACTTCTATTCAGACAAACAACATCAAAAGAAGAAAGTGTGGGACATAAAACGACTTGTTGATGTCCTTTGGTTCCCGCTACGTCATCTCATGTTAGTTCTGCAGGCCATTACAGGTTGTGACATCACGTCCAGGTCCTTTGGCATTGGCAAGGCTGTAGATCTCACAAAATTGAGGTCCAGCACCTGCTTTTAAAAGGTTGCCAAAACTTTTCTGGAGGCATCTTCAGTGACAGAAGTAGAAGCAGCAGGAGAGACAGCCCTTGTACTCCTATATGGTGGCAAAGAACATGATAGAATAGACGAACTGAGGTATCGCACCTTCTGTAGGAAAGTGGCCCTTGGAACAACCTTTGTTCAGGTGAATACGCTGCACCCAACGTCTGCGGCTGCACGATTTCACAGTCATCGCGTCTACTGGCAAGTACAAGAGTGAATGCGCAAGCATCAGGACGCATGCCCAACAACATGTGGATGGAAGCTGTAGGGCAGCATGCTACTGCCAGGTACAACCCTGCTTCCTGCTGCTCTACCAAAGCTGCTGAAGACAATCCGATGCTCATGCTCGGGAAATTGTGATGCCCAATCCCGCTGTTCATGCAGGAGATACAGGCTTCTTTGTTCTCCTGCCTGCAAGGAGTGCAGGGGTCTTAGCCGCTGCAACACTCTCCCACCCCATCCCGATGAAGTGTAGCAGGATTGGAGCACAAATGTTCAGTCATCCTTGTGTGGTTTTGCGTTGTCATATTAAGTTAAAGAAACTGACTACATAGTACAATGGTTTGCAGTGTAATTAATATGTTCATATTGTTCACTGTTTATTATTTTATCTGTTGTCTCATAAAGCATTTACATAACCTTTCTACATCATTAACTTTAACCAATTAAAAGTATCGTTAATTATTATAACGTTTTCGACAATGCATTTTTATTACCTTTCAAACGAGGTGCTACTTGATAGGGTTCTAACGATTTTTGTGGACAGTGACCTTGACCGTGACCTTTAAATAGCCCCTAAAAAGTATGCCGCGCACCAACTGTGTCCGATTTTTTATGGGAAGTAGCGACTGATCGTGCCGTCATAATGCAGTGAAAATCTTTTCTATAACAATTTGTTTAGGGTCATAGCATATTTTTTTCTAGGTCCCCCAGGCTATTACTAGTAAACGAAAGGTACCTGGTTCGAATGCCGGATTGGCCAATGTGTGACCATATTATTTTCCCCTTACCATCAACTGTGACCAGTAAGCCTAGTCGCCTATACGCTCCGGTGTCGTGTGACTATATTCACAATGTGTCAAATCGAAAAAGACAACATAAAAGAAAGAAAAACAAAATTTACCTTATGCGCTGTATGGTTTGACCAGAATACCAAACGTTGCTTCACATGAAGACATCACCGTCAACAAAACATGTAAAAATAATGTCTCTTGAAAAACTGTTCACAAACTTTCTATAACACATTAACAGTCTATATTTTGACTACACCATTGTTCCTACTTCCCTACAGTTTATTTCCCCAATCTAACTAACTCTAACTAAACTAACCCATCTTCTCTCGGGACTGTCCTCGTCCCTCTTTCTATCTCCTTTTGTCTCTAACTATCCCGAATCCCTGTCCTGCACCAGCTTTTATTCTGGTCCTAAAAACTCAACATTGATTCCGACACAACAATGGACCCCTTCGTCTGTTGACATCCTTTTCCGTAAAAAAATATAAAACTACATTCCAACTTTGACACTGCCTGGTGACAGCACCAGTCTGACACCCGCTGGCACAAAACAAAACAAATCCTTCCCACCAACTATCTTGTCTCATCACTCCCTCGCTTATCTGCCTCCACAGACTGGGAAAACCCAGCCCTAGATCCAACACATGGGCGCCCGGCAGAAAACCCACTCTCTTAAAAAGATATACATTGTAAATTTAAAGACAAACAACGGTACAAATCAAACCAAAAAACATTCACCACTATAAATGCACAATGATTACGTCAGACAATATACTAAAACCAATAAACATAACACTTCAAAAGCCAATTAACATACATGTACATTCCAAAACAAAATATATATCAACTACTAATTAAAAACTCTATAAACTTACTAACTAAACATATCTCTTCCTTCATCATTACCATCTTGCTATACTCAAGTTTATGCAAGCATAGAACCAACTTTGTTTATACAAACTGTCAGTCTGTCAAATTACGTTGCACTAATATAAAACACTCCCATATCCTGCAATAGCAGCAGATATTCTGCAAATTGAGGTGCCTGCCATCATTCGCTGCAGCCACTAATCTTTTGGCTTAATCTTTCAACGCTGAAAGGCAAAAACAACAGGGCCAGACATCCCCGCCAATGCACACTGTATCATTTGTATCATTTTGTCAATCATCACCCATCGACCAGATCCAGAAAACTCTGGACGCTATGCTCCTCGCACCTTACACATTTTCCCATCCCTGCTATCTTGCAACATCACAAATATTTTCATCCTAATATCTGACACGTCAGCCTCCAGATGCAGAGCGTCCCAGAGATTAGTCTCCAAACTCTTAACCAAGGCTGCGTCACTTTGGTTACATCCTCCTCCCCCCCCCCATTCCCAACCGTTATCCCATCAGCGTTCTCGCCGATGCAAACGCTGGCATCAAAACATACCAAATCCAGCTTTGGAACAAAACAAAACAAAACAAAAAGACAATTAGGTGAATGCACGCCAGAACGGCGTGCACAATAATAATAATAATAATAATAATAATAATAATAATAATAATAATAATAATAATAATAATAATAATCCTATCCTATCCTATCCCGCAACTCGGAGGTCGTAGGGGCACCATAGATGATCGTTTAACCAGCGTACTCCATCTTTCCCTGTCCTCAGCGTAGCAGAAACTGACATGTAACGGGTTTAGGTCTTCAACGTATCGCGCTGGTTATAGGAGAATGGCCTTTGTGCATCTTACGGATAGAGAGAGAGGGGGGGGGGGAGGGGAGAAGAGAGAGATGCGAAGAGAAAGAGAGAGAGGGAGAGGGGGGGGGAAGAGATGCGAAGAGAGAGAGATGCGAAAAGAGAGAGATGCGAAGAGAGGAGAGAGATGAAAAGAGAGAGAGAGAGAGAGAGATGCGAAGAGAGGAGAGAGATGAAAAGAGAGAGAGAGAGAGATGCGAAGAGAGGAGAGAGATGGAAAAAAAGAGAGAGAATGAGATGTGAAGAGAGAGAGAAAGAGAGAGAGAAAGATATAAAGAAAGAAAGAAAGAAAGAAAGAAAGAGAGAGAGAGAGAGAGAGAGAGAGAGAGAGAGAGGGAGAGATAGAGACTATAACACTTTAATAATGAACAATGGCCTTTGGCTCACTTCATGGTTGAAAATCAACAATGGAACTTTAATTGAACATCAAAATTACACAGTTAACCAATAGGAACGAAAGCTGAATTACAATCTTACATTCTCCATCCATACTGTAACTCCTTCAGTTTATATTCTCGCTCTTAAATATCGCTGTCATGTAATCATGAACTTGACCATTGTCCTATCGCTAATTATTGTATAATTGTCTTAAATTTGCTACTTATTTAATGAAGCAATGGATTTGCCAATTCCTCTCTCCCTTTCTCTATCACCCCCCTTCCTCTTCTCTTTATTATCACCTATTATCATATATCATGACCAAGGGTCAGAACTCTCAGAATGAAAAACAGTTTTATTCCAAAGGCTGTCTCATTACTTAATAAATGACATGTGTGTGTGTGTGTGTGTGTGTGTGTGTGTGTGTGTGTGTGTGTGTGTGTGTGTGTGCGGGGCTGTATTCATGGCGTTTTGGGTTTATAAACCTTGCACACTTAGTATACAATGGGTTCACAAACAAAAATGGGGTACCAATTTGTAAACCCATTTTGTTTTCCATTGAAATGCGCTGAAGTGCTCTTTAAGTGCATGCAAGTGCAGTTGTAGTGCATGGAAGTGCAGTTGTAGTGCATGTGCACTTAAAGTTCACTTCGCGAAGTGCAGTTGTAGTGCATGTGCACTTAAAGTTCACTTGGCCAAGTGTAGTTGTAGTGCATGTGCACTACAACTACACCAGGTCAAGTGTAGTTGTAGTGCACATGCACTACAAGTACACTTGACCTGGTGTAGTTGTAGTGCATCTTCCAGACGGGTAGGATAAGGAACTTTCCTCGACGATTAGGGTAAGGCAGTGCCTCGACGATTAGGGTAAGGCAGTGCCTCGACGATTAGGGTAAGGCAGTGCCTCGAAAAGGGTTAGGGTCAGGGCTAGTTGCAGCGCTGCAACTAGCCCTGACCCTAACCCTTTTCGAGGCACTGCCTTACCCTAATCGTCGAGGCACTGCCTTACCCTAATCGTCGAGGAAAGTTCCTTATCCTAGCTGTGTTTTTGAACAAACTTGACCTACTTCGTCTCTAAGAGGCGAGGAAAATTGCTAAAAGTAGCCGTTTTTCGAAGAAAGTTGACCTAATTCGCCGCCTAAGAGGCGCGAAGTACGTCAATGGACCCCATTTTGACATGAATACAAGTATGTGTGTGTGTGTGTGTGTGTGTGTGTGTGTGTGTGTGTGTGTGTGTGTGTGTATGTTTTGTTTGCCCAAAATAATCTCATTTCACATTTTTTTTTTTTAATGTTAGCATGCATAAGTGTAATTCTATTCATATGTGACTGTGCATTTTTATCCTCATTGTCATTATGATTGTTGTTATTATTATTGTGATGTTTATTCCTTGTTGATTGTAATTGTACACCACAATGTAATTTCTTGTAAAAGATAATAAAGTTGTCTTATCTTATCTTTGCCAATTGCTTATTACCTTCCTCTTCTCTTTATTATCACTTATTATCATTTGCCAATTGCTTATTACCTTCCTCTTTTCTTTATTATCACCTATTATCATTTGCCAATTGCTTATTACCTTCCTCTTCTCTTTATTATCACCTATTATCATTTGCCAATTGCTTATTACCTTCCTCTTTTCTTTATTATCACTTATTATCATTTGCCAATTGCTTATTACATTCCTCTTCTCTTTATTATCACCTATTATCATTTGCCAATTGCTTATTACCTTCCTCTTCTCTTTATTATCACCTATTATCATTTGCCAATTGCTTTTTACCTTCCTCTTCTCTTTATTATCACCTATTATCATTTGCCAATTGCTTTTTACCTTCTTCTTCTCTTTATTATCACCTATTATCATTTGGCGATTGCTTTTTACCTTTCTCTTCTCTTTATTATCACCTATTATCATTTGCCAATTGCTATTTACCTTTCTCTTCTCTTTATTATCACCTATTATCATTTGCCAATTGCTTATTACCTTCATTCATAACAGTCTGATTATTTTCGCTTCATTTCCACCTCTCACTTATTCATTCTCTCACTCATTCTGAAAGAGAGAGAGAGAGAGAGAGAGAGAGAGAGAGAGAGAGAGAGAGAGAGGGAGTATTAAAAGACAAACATGTTGTAGTTTTGTGTCGCTAGACCTCAGCAGGCCGAGCCAGAAGAAAACTACAACTGACCCAGCGTGTGTCTGACGATGACCTGTAAAATACAAATACAGTGGAACCTCCGGTATACGACCGTCCAAAATCTGAGAAAAAACGGTCTTATAATAGAGGTGGTCTTATACCGGAAACAAGGGGTGGGGTGGGGGGGAGGGGGGTCAGGCTCGGAGGGGTATGTAGTCATAATTTTCACACTCACCAGCATGTATTCTCTGACAAAGGAAACTGTACAACATGTTTCAATTTTGAGCTTTGTCTTTTATTCACAACTTCAAAAATAGAAAACAGTCGAACCACTGCCAGACGCGTTCATCCAAGTCTGTCAGTGCAGAAGCTCTCAGTATCGATGTTTCCCTTTTCGCCACTTTCTCCACTCTCCCATCGTAGTTTCACAGATTCCTTATCCTTTATGATGAGCTGAATTTGGGTCTTCCCAACGTCTTGCAATAGACAAACAACTCTCCCCATTTTCACTTCTTTCAATCACTTTCATTCTCTCTGCCAAACTCAAAACGTTCCTCTTGCGCGACGCCATTTTGACAGCCAGTGTAGGCGAGTAATGTCCCTTATTTGCGAACCGGAAATAGCAGACAACAGCAGGCGTACTCTAACATGAGAGAAAAAAACGAAAGGTACAGACAGCAAATTAACTGATATCTCTTTTAAATTGCCCTAAGACGATCGTATAAAGGGCTTAAGACACGGTCGCTGGTCGCATAAACGAGGTTGTCGCATACCAGAGGTCATTTATTATTGGAAGTGAATCCGTCAGAAGTTTTCAGGTCACATAATGGAGGGAGTCGTATACCAGGGAGCCGGATACCGGAGGTTCCACTGTAGTAGAAACTATTGCCGTACGCTTTTGCTCTCAACCAATAGATAGATCCGTGATGGGTTATTTGCTGAGACACCCACCTAACGATAGAACTACAAGGCAGTGTGGCAATGGGAAGACAAACAAGCTTTTGGTTGGGATTGTCTCGCCTGAGAACGTGGTACTGGAGGTAAGCGACAACATCTAGGGCATAATCCTTATTGAATGCTATCCTCATGGACATCAGGGGAAATAGGAAAGATCTATCTATTTCCAGCTGTGATAGATCTACTGTAAAACTTCCAATGAAAATCTTCATTTTGGAATCTCTGTAGTGCTCCTGTTTATCAAACGAGTAACGGATTCATCCATAAGGATTCATTCCTAAAGCTTACTTATATTCATATTCAAATCTCTGGAATTCACTGCCTCTTCTCTGAAGCACAGCGATAGTTTGCCTTCATTCAAAAGAGCAGCGAAGACTCATCTGAACTTTGGCCGGTGGTTGTACGTGCCGTGGCTTGAAAAGCTGATAGGTTGGGATGGCGGTGGTTGTAGGTGCCGTGGCTTGAAAAGCTGATAGGTTGGGATGGCGGCGGTTGTACTTGCCGTGGCTTGAAAACCTGATAGGTTGAGATGGGGAGTGTGTTGTACGTGCCGTGGCTTGAAAACCTGATAGGTTGGGATGGGGAGTGTGTTGTAGTGGACACACCGGGGTAAAATGGGGTACTTAACACAAAAACATAAACAGAATGACGCACATCAAGACGCAGAATAATTGGTTTACATGAATACAAACCTTGGTTATCTCACAACATTATAGCAAAGCAAAAAGATTGTAGCAAGTCATTTCAATGATTTATTGAACTTCAAAATACATAACCCATTGCACCCCATTCTGCCCCATGCCTTGGGCAAAATGGGGTACCACATTGGGGCGAAATGGGGAAGCATAAAAATGAAATTAAGCTGATAGAAAAAGACCTTTGTTGCTAAAAAAAAATTGAAAATTACGACGTGTTGCTTATGGGGAAGGATAAAAATGAAATTAAGCTTATAGAAAAAAGACCTTTGTTGCTAAAATAAAATAAAATTGAAAATTACGACGTGTTGCTTTTCGATTGTTTCTGTTTGTTTCAAGTATAACTGTGCATTTTACAAGTGAACAGAGATGTGTCAATCATCATCACACAGTTCGCACTTAAAGACAGGGAGTTCCGTATCCTCGTCAAGCCCGGCACAGGAATAGTGTGCCCATTGCTGGCATTCAGAGCACCCCGTTTTGCCCCACCCTCCATACCCCACAATTAGTGCAAATGAAACACATGTGCTTGCTACGTTATAAGTCACAAGAGAACTAAATGCAACATGACAGTTTGTAGATAATAAGACGACTTAGAAATAGAGGCCAAAAACAATATTTCAACCATTCATGCTCCGGAGATTTCACGCTAAACGTGTAATTTGAAAAATAGATCTAAGAATTCAAAAATAATGTCTTACCTCTTACTCGGCAGCAAGAGAGCGCGCGAAAGCAACAGAGACGGGAAACTGCGTCTTGTCATGTGATCTGTCGAACCAATGAGAGCGTGCCCTTGATAGGGCCCCTGCAAGGGTACAATATCCTTCTACCCCACTTTACCTCAATACCCCATTTTACCCAGTGTAGTGCCGTGGCTTGAAAACCTGATAGGTTGGGATGGGGAGTGTGTTGTACGTGCCGTGGCTTGAACACCTGATAGGTTGGGATGGGGAGTGTGTTGTACGTGCCGTGGCTTGAACACCTGATAGGTTGGGATGGGGAGTTTGTTGGGGAGGAAGGAGGAGAGGCTGAACGTTACACTTTGTTTTTAGTTCAGCTGGGAGCTGACATGAAATGGTTGAATAGAAGTTTGGTGCTACTTATTTTTATGACCTGTTGTATTCTATACTGTCTGTTTTTGAATGAGAGTGGCTGCCAATGATTGACGTACGCCGCGAAATAATTTTCCTAGCTGTTTTAACAATGCATTCTGACTCACGGTTACTCGAGACCTGTAAATAGGATCTGTACTTTTTTGAAATTTTAAAACTGAGGGCGGTCCTTACATTTTTTGATAATTTGTTTTGCCCCTGCATGCGCATTGAGCATGTCTACTGACGTGGGGACGGCACTATCCAAAAACCACATCATCATCATCATCATCATCATCATCATCATCATCATCATCATCATCATCATCATCATCATCATACAACAAAGTCTTACCCTGAATCCAGGGATTCCAGTGGCGAATCTGATGTAGACTCTGACTTGCTTTTTGATGCCAGTAGCAAAGAGATCCAACAGCTGTTTCCTGTTGTCCACGTCAATGCCGGTCTGATGGTATATTACTGCTTCCCTTCTGCTTCCACTCATTATTTATTTAGTATTTATAATTATTATAGAGCGCTTTTCCACCTTTAGAGCCGCACAAGGCGCTGGCCGATACAGGATCTGCCCTGGGCGCATCGTCTGACACTCAGACAACAGGCGATCGGTGATGAGGGAGGAGAGAAAACTATACACTGAGACAACCATCTGACTAATAGCAGCAGTACGATGGACAGTACTCACAACCAATTTTATGTTCGAGCCAACGGGAATCGAAAACGAGACCTTAGTAACACGATCTCATTGCTCTATCAACTGAGCTATCCCGGCCCACTGATTCCGATGATCCATTCTTCTTGGTTCATACAACGATGGCTGAGTGCGCGCCGTGAGAACTGTGTCGTATGGCAGTTTGTTCCCATTTCAGATGAATAGAAGGCCGAAAGCTTTTTAAATGGAATGCACGTCAAGGGTCACTGCATAATGATTGTGCAAACCAGGATGTATTTTGAAGCCTTGTAAACGTCTTTTGGCTCGATTATTGTCCGATCACAGTCATATACATATTATTAATCTGGGGAAAAAAAAGAAAGAATAATACTTTGATTACTAAAGGTTACGTACGCTTAGGTTAAATCTAACACTCATAGGAGGAAAGCGTCAGTCAATGAGCAAGTCAGTCAGTCAGTCAATCTCACTTTGCACACGAATCCCATCATGATGCTATTTGTCAGATGCAAACATCCTCTTTGTTGCCTATTATCTGTAAAAAGAGAGAGAGAGAGAGAGAGAGAGAGAGAGAGAGAGGGGGGGGGGGAGAGAGAGAGAGATGGAGAGAGAGAACGAGACAGAGCGAGAGAGAGAGAGAGAGAGAGAGAGTGAGAGAGAGAGAGAGAGAGAGAGAAGATAACAATTTAAGATAACAATTTTATTTAACAAGGGCAAAAGAGTAAGCACTACGTGTGGGGTGGCCTCGTGGCGCAGTGGATAAGTCGCCGGTTTCCTATGCCGAAGGTCGCGGGTTCGATTAGCCCGCAAGTGGCGAACGTATGTGACTTAGGTATGAGACTATTGAGGTCACCGAGGGTTTTCTCCGGGCAACTCCGGTTTCCTCCATCCATTCAATAATGGTACAGAACGCAGTCAATATAAAATTTTCAAATATAAAAATTCGATTTTCTTTCCGTCTTCTAATAGCGATTTCCCTGCCTGTTTGAGGGATGGATGTGTATTTGGTGTGTGTAAGGGTGGATGAGACAGGTGAGCGTGTATGTTGGTATAGATCGCCGCGCTTTGAGCCTGATTGATTTGGGAAAAGGCGCGTATATAGCATCCTGTATTATTATTATTATTATTATTATTATTATTATTATTATTATTATTATTATTAGTTCTATTTTACATCTTGTCCTTGGGACTTGTAAACAATAACAATTAGTATAACAAAATACTACCGCACCATCAACCTCATCAGCCATCCCAGCAAAGTCCTCCTGAAAATAATACTCAACAGGTTGAAACCCAAATCTGAACACATCATAGCTGAAGAAGGTTAACAACCAGGATTTGGAGTGTGTGTGTGTGTGTGTGTGTATGTGTGTGTTGGGGGGTGGGGCAGGGAATGGGGGTATACCTAAACAAGATACTCTGTAAAAAGATGCGTCTTATGATTCTTTTTGAAAGTGGCAAAGCATGTTTTTGACGAAGGTTCAGAGGAAGGGAGTTCCACACTGAGGGTCCATACACGTAACAAGACCCCATGCCAAAAGTTTAAAAAAAAGGAGAAGCGAGGTATGACAAAAAGAGTAGCGTATTGAGAGCGCAGCGATCTCCTGGGAACATATGGAATAACCAACGCAGAAAGGTAGACGACGATGTGGCAGCATCACTATAATTATAGAGACATTAATGGCACAGAGTTGCCACCTTGTACATTGAACTGTTGTTGTAACAGGGCAGAGTACTGTAAAGGACAATGATGAGGGAGTGGGTTACTATCGATTAAGAAAAGAATCTGAAGATATTCCTACTTTATTCCAGGATGAACGTTTGCCTACTTGGAAGAAGAAGACGGCGATGGAGATTGAGCCTCGGAGCCTTCAGCCAAAGCCGTGTGGTTGTCGTTCTTTCATGTTGGCAAGCACAAGTCTAGTATACGCCGGGATGCGCGACAGTGATGTCATCCTGCAAGTCTGCGATGCCTAGCGCAGTGTCCGATATCACTGGAGTATCCCGCTAATCACTGAACGTCGTTTTTCAGAGATGTATGTTTGAACTATTAACTACCGTGTAGAGACAACTAAGACTGTTGTTGTCGCCGAGTTTGTTGTAATATAAAACTGACGTTGTAAACCGACTCTTATGATATTACTGGAAATGGGGAGTCGACAAAGGGTTGGTATTGGTGGTTATTTAGCATCAGAAATAAACCAACAACATAAATATTTGCTGGTTAAGATTATTCAACATTGTGGTACTTTACTATGGTTTGAGATAAAATAATTGTGATGTAATTGCGTTGCAACTTCTCTGTCGGTTTTTCATTATCAAGTGTGCCTTGTGAACTATTGGTCTTCTGATTAGTAAACGTACAGCCCATGAACATATACAGTGCATAATACACCCTCAATGTATTCTTGACGATAGCCCGCGCCCCGCCGCTTCCCCCCCCCCCTCCCACCCTCTATCCCTCCGTGGGGGTGCCGGAGGTTTCAGTATTAATAGTATCCCCACTTTCTGGAAAATTAGTGCTTTAAATTCCCGCTGTCGCAGTCTTTTTCCTTTGTTCTTTCTCATTCCTACTCTGTTCTATCAATCTACTATACTATCTTCTTCTTCGCTAGACCAGTCACCTACCTTTTTCTTGAAAACTCTTCCGGGACAAAACTCTCCATTTGTGTGTGAGGTCTGTTGGATCAGCTTGGAAATATTGAACGCTTTCTGCCAGGTGGTCACTGGGGTTTCCTATAATGTTATTTTTTGGCAATGTAGGCATTTTATATGTATGTGTTTTGTTGATATTTTTTAATGATGTTTATATTATATTTTGTTTTTGTAAACGGGGGTTGGACAAATTGGAATATAGCCTCAGCGTCCCCTGCGTGGGATGTGTTTATTGTAAAGCGACCGGCTGGTGGAATGCCTTCAGTCTTACCACTAGGGTTGTTTCGGCAGATCTTTTATGTGGATCAGGGGCGAGTCCTCTTTCAGCGAAGGTGTGGTCTTGATTTTGTGATCCTGATTCAGCTCTTTGCAGTCCGCTGGATCCTGTAAGCAATGAATAACTAACTAACTCCGCCGCTACGACAATATTTGACAGCGACGGTATTCTCCACCACACGTTGGTATTGGAGTAAAAGTAAGTCTAGTTCTCACGCTGTCAGTAACTTGAAGACATAAATAGCTGTTGGTCATGCATGAGATAGCCGTTTTCACTCTTTTCGTACAAGTATCTTTGTATACAATGCTTTGGCAAAACGAATGTCTGTCTGTCGGTCGGGTTGTCCGTTCATCCGTTGCACGTATTATCTCCAGAACCACTCAACGGATTTAGTGGGGACCAACCTTCAGTGGAAAATTACCTAAATTAATGGTTAGCCTCCCGTGTTACCCTATTTGCTCTAGGTCAAAGGTCAAGGTCACTGAAAATAAACTTTGTTACTAAACACGTGGTGGTCAATACTCTAAACACGGCTGAAACGATTTTGTTAGTTTTTAGCATACTGATTCTTCAACGCATGGCCAATCATTCAGTGTCGCTTCATCAATCCATAGCGCCGGATTTCACGTTTTTGTTCAAATCACATTTGTTTGCTTTATCTCAAGAATGACTGAACCGTTTTTAATTAGTTTTACTAAGCAGATACTTTAATTTCCTCTCAGCCTTTCGTATATATTTGACCTTAGCTCTCTCTCAAAGGTCGCCGAAATCAAGCAAATTATAAAAACGTTGAGCGTTTTATCTCCAAATCAGGCTAACCGATTTTGATAATGTTTATGCTTGCAGATAGCTTAGCTAGTGACCCATCATTCAACGCTCTCATTGTTTCTGTCGGATATAGCCATCCAGTCACAATATCGCCACGAAAACGAACACTTTTGACCATACTGTTTTTCAGCTACGCGTGCGAGTGTCTGGAAATACATTTGAATGGGTTGCCATCTTTTTTTGTTTTTGTTGAAAAAGCCTTGGCTTTACACAACAAAAAGGTGACGTTTTTGGAACAGTGTATTCTCATTGATTTAAGTTCCTAATAGACCAAACTAGTGATAGAAATCTCAAAGAAGTGGAAAACCAAGTAGATTTGCCAGCACATTGTTTTAGCCTACATCTCAGTCCACTAAAGGAGTTTTTTTTAACGAAGGCCAGGTTTGTATCTACATTAATTCTTTAAGCTGGTTTACCTCTTAACAACTTTTTTAAAAGTGCCAAGTTTATTCGCCAGAGCTGAAAGCGACATAGAAGCGCAATAAAGGATATAACGAAACGTATGACAACAGAAGTCAAAGAAACAAAGAAACGTAAGGTGAGAAATAAGGTAAGAAATACAAAAGGTCAGACCAGATAGCAAAACTTGTGACAGTACAGGTGTGAGAAGATGTTGCTAAAAGAAGATATAGCGGAACGTTTGACAACACGGAATCAGAAGATAGAGCGAAACGTGTGCCAATACGGAAGTCAGAAGACAGCGAAATGTGTGAAAATCCAGGAGTCAGAAGATATAGCAGACATCACAGAAGATATAGCCACACCTGTGACACTACATGACATGAGTCAGAAGCTATAGCGAAACTGTGACAATACGGAAGCCAGAAGATATAGCGAAACTGACAATACGAAAGCCAGAAGATATAGCAAAACATGTGAAAAATACATGACATGAGTCAGAAGACATAGCGAAACGTGTGGCCCTACATGACAGAAGTCAGAAGATTTAGAAAACCTGTGGCCGAACGGACGTCAGAAGATATAACAAAACGTGTGACAATGCATGACATGAGTCAGAAGATAGAGTGAAACGTGTGACAATGCATGACATGAGTCAGAAGATAGAGTGAAACGTGTGACAATGCATGACATGAGTCAGAAGATAGAGTGAAACGTGTGACAATGCATGACATGAGTCAGAAGATAGAGTGAAAGGTATGCCAATACAGAAATCAGAACCAACATACACGCTCACATGTTACAGACACTCCTACATAAACGACAAACACGCGTTTTTCACTCAAACATGTGGTGTAAAGGCAGGGAGATCGCTATTAGAAGACGGAAAGGAAATAGAATTTTATTTTGATCATTTTAGATAGATTGTATCAAGTACCATTACGGAAGGGAAGGGAAAACCGGAGTACCCGGAGAAATCCCTCGGTGACCTCAATAGTCCCGAGCCAAAGTCACATAGGTTCGTCCCCTGCGGGAATCGAACTCGCGACCTTCGGCACAGAAAACCAGCAACTAACTTTCTGCGCCACTAGGCCCCAGATTACAACTACAGGATCACAATCAAATAGTCATTGGTTTGCCTCATGTAATTCACACTGTCTCTTGCTTGCTTGCGTGTTTGGTTTTTAGTCCAAGCCCAGAATGCAGCAAAATGTTTAATTTTGCTTTTTTGGGTATCCAAAACAATTTTTAATGCATCGGAAAGATAATAATGTACTCTATCACATATCCAAAATGTAAAAAAAAAAAAATATCGCAAAACAAAGTTATTGAGCATTTATTATCTAGCCGTGTACTATGGCATTCCGTTTAGTTATTGCTTGCTTTGTAAGGCCAAAAACTAGTATGGCAGATTACTGACAAATCAGCTCCCCCCCCCCCCCCCCCACCACCAAATTTGATGTCCATGATATTTAAGACCTACTATTTCAAAAAAGCCTGGTAGCCATTAAAAAAAATGGCGGCCATTTTCAAGATGGCCGCCATGCCAATAAAACTCTTGTTCTACAATATGAAGTATACGACCAAGATTTCGACCTACAAGCGCCACATTTGGTATACATGATACTTAAGACCTACTCTTTTAGAAAAGCTCAGTGGCCGTTAACAGAAAAAATATGGCGGACATTTTTCAAGATGGCCGCCATGCCGACAACACTTTTGTTCTACAATAATTATGGAGTATGAGATCAAGATTTCGACCTACAAGCACCAAATTTGGTCTACACGCTACTTTAGACCTACTCTTTTACAAACGCCCGGTAGCCATTACCAGAAACAATATGGCGGCCATTTTTAATGATGGCCGCCATGCTGATTACACTCTTGGTCTACAATATAAAGTATGAGAAGATTTTCTCCTAAAAGCACCAAATTTGGTATGTCTGATATTTAAAATATTTTCTTTTAGAAAAGCTCGGTAGCCATTAAAAAGAAACAATATGGCGGCCATTTTCAAGATGGCCATAATGCCGATTATACTCTTGTACTATACTATGAAGTATTAGACGAAGATTTTGCCTTACAAGCACCAAATTTGGTATACCTGTGACTTAAGACCTGTTTTTTTTTTTAAATCCCAGTAGTTATTACAAAAAGAAATATGGTGACCATTTTTCAAGATGGCCACCATGCTGATTACACTCCTAGTCTATAATAAAAACTACGTAATTAATAAAGAAATAATAGTATATACATTAAACAAACACATTTTTTTAAATGTACAATACCATAAATTTAGTGATGGAAGTAACATTCTTATGCATTGTTTGTAATCTGAAGAAGAGCATAGCTCGAAAATTCATTTGTCTTATATTGTTGTATAATTAAAAGTATCTTTGATATTTTTTGTTGTGTTCATGACTTTTACTAAAGAATCTATTCTTTAGGTTATCGAAATCGCTCTATACAAATAATTAATTGTTTACAGTCTTGCTTCCATTCTTTATATAGAATTATTTATAGCCCTAAATACTATGGTTTTGGCCTTAAAATGCAAACTATCAATTGTTTTACAAACGGAATGCCATAGCCATGCTGTGCTTGAATCAGCACTAGAAAACGTTTCATTACACGAAAACAAAAACATAATGCAGTGCTGGTGATAGAGCCAGACTGTTAGATCTCAACGCTATTGTCACTCATGTTTTCTTCCATTTCTTCTTCCTCTTCCTTTTTCTCTTCTTCTTCCTCTTCTTCTTCCTTTTCTGTGTACTTCATGACGTTTAAGCAGATTTCACCTCGGCATTCTCCACATCCAACAGTGCAGACCAATCCATGTCGTCGGCATGAACACCTGGTTGACGCACAGTCAGTTCTGCAATTGCAACGCACAAGGTTTAGAAGATGGTCTGGTGCACTGGTTCCTCTCTTGCTACAAAACTCCAGCAACCTACCCTTGAATTATAATGTTCTTATAGGTGTCAGTTGATAATGATCATCCTTTGATCCTTTTTTTCCCTTTGCTTCCATTGTCACAAAACAAGCACTTTGGACCCAAAACCACTGGTGCCAGAAGCTATGTTCAGTCCAGACAACCTGTTTTCGAGGTGATGGTGACTGATTCAGCTTGCTCATACCTTTTTTCACATGGTGCTTGATTGTGAATGTTTGTCTGCAAACAGCATGTACAAGATCTCCAAGAACTGCGTGTATGTATACTTTCCTCTGTTTACTAGCTTTTTTTTTTAATAGAATCACATCCTTTTTGTATTAGCGTACGAACAGGGTGAAACGCGCGATGAAAAGTAGCGATGCTTTGCATCGATACTATTCTCATAAGGATCCATCCGTTTAGGAAAGTATCGCTACTTTTCTCAAAAGGATCGCACATTTTCTCAAATGGAACGCCAATTGCGAAAGTATCGATGCTTTCTGAAAAGTATCGATGCTTTGCATCGATACTTTTTTAAAAGTATCGATACTTTGCATCGATACTTTAGCTCGAGCAGTTTCATCGCGCAGTTCCGAAGTTTACCGAGGCGAAACACACTGTTTATACAAAACTGAAATCGGTCAAGCTAATGAAATAATATACATGTATTATGTAACATTCCACCAATTGTCCTTTGCAGAGCAAATTAATTAATAAATATAATTTTTCCAAATAGCTAAATTTAAGAATTACTATTAGTTAATAAATAATGTGTTCCGCTTTAGTTCCGATCAAACTTTTGGAAAATTTGCATACTGTGTATTCGAAGAATTCGGAAATGCGCGATGAAAAGGATCGATCCTTTCGTAGCGGAGCGATGCAAAGTAGCGATACTTTTCAAAAAGTATCTATGCAAAGCATCGCTACTTTTCATCGCGCGTTTGACCCTGTTCGTACGCCATACAGGGCAGCGACCACAGCAAGCAGCAAGCAGCAAGCGGAGAGCGTCTGCTAGTGACCTATTTAGCCATAACTGAAAACCGGCAAGTTTAAAACTATTATATTGCGCGTTATATTATTTATATTTTAATAAGGCAAACTCAGGGGAGCAAAGAAAATGTTTGCTTAACTCAAAAGACACGGTGGGATTTAATGATGGTGAATATTCCAGCAATTCATCTTCAAAATCCTCTTCCATATCTGTGAAGTCACGCTGACAGTGTTGAATGGGCATGTGGGCGGAGTTATACTTCGCCCGCAAGGAAATTCCCGCGTATGACTGGCAAAATGTGCCAATACCGTTTTAGCAATTTTTAATTCGTTGTATCTCCTAATTGCGCTAATTTTTTTTTTTACATTTTGGTAATATTGTTCAACAACCTAAACTCTTTACATTTGCCTTGTTTTCATTTTGGATACCCTAAAAAGCACCTCTAAACAATCTGGGCTTCGGCTATTTTTTCCCACTCTGAATTCAACAATAGCAGACGTATCCTACAATGAATTCAACAATAGCAGACGTCCACTATCAAACAGCCCGTAGCCTAGTGCTAAATACGACGTTAATAATGAGACCGAAGGGCGCCAATAAGAACCTCACAGGTGTTGACAGTAGTCTTGAATTATGACGGGTTTATTCTTTCGCTAGAACATTTTTCAAGACGCGTTTGATCTAAACGTTCTCCTTTACCAATTTTTCAGCTCAAGAGCTGCTCAAGGCGCTGACCAATACATCATTAACTCAAGCCGCCCGAGGCTCTCGATACAATGTTAAAGGCTTGTTCATTCAGTACTCATTGCTTTATTCATGCCCGTGATCCAAGATTTACGACTCAATGTGAATTTAGGATTTCAGACTCTCTTTATTTGAAATGCGAGTAAAATGGTTTGAAGGAGCTAAAGCACATCATATTTAACAGGTTTTCTATATATATCCATTTCGCCAAAGCTTTTGTTTAGGAGTTCCGAGAAGGTTTTTATTCGGTTTGAAATGTATATGTAGATATTACTACTCAGATACAAGTCTAAGTGGGAGAATATATGATTTTTAAGAAATTTTAAGTAGGAAATAGGAGTTTTATTCACTTTGTAAAAAGTTGTTAAATTGTTGATGTTAAAACATGTTTAATTTGTGTGTGTGTCCAAGGATTTTACATTATAAGATTTGTCACTCACTGCTAAACCAGCAAATTCAGCAAGAGTAAAGTCCCTTTTCACCGTCATGAAAAAAATGGCAATACCGAAGAAACGAAATCGTTTGGGGCGATGCTTGCAGTGGATTGCATGTCATAACGCCTGCTATAAACAAGACTGCGAGAAACTTTCGTTCTTTTTACACTTCCGAGAGATGAGGACAGGTAAGAATGCACACTTATTATTTCTGTTTATTCTGCATGTAACAACATGTGAAATTGCCTTTGTAATTTGGTTTGTGTTAATGGTTTGTAGGCCGTAGTCTTACCCGTAAACATAGCACAGGCTCTTTATAAATTTATGAGGAGTACACAAGTGCATTACATTCTGAAACCTTATAAACACAACTTTAGTCACTTTTTCAAACAAACATGCATTTCAAAGAAGAAACAAGCATCCCGAACGGCAATCTGTCGTCTGCTGCGTTGAAATCTCAAATATTGCAAGGCCAAGTGCGTCGTGACGTCACAATACGGGTTTGTGTGCGTATGTGGGTGTGTGCGCGCGCGCGTGGCTAGGTAGAAACGCCGTTACTCTGACATACACTTGAAACTCTACGTACTTTCTTTTGACGGCTCCGTTATTTTGACGTCAAAACAATGTTCCGTTAGGGTTAGGGATGTGTTAGGCTTAGGGATAGGTTAAGGGTTGCGGTTATAGTTAGGGTTTGGGTTAGGGTTAGGGTTAGGGATAGTTTCAGAAAATGGAAAAATGTCAAAATAATGTTAAAAGTGTCAAAATGTATGTAGAGTTTTATGACCGTCATCACAACGGCGTTTCTACACGGTTGTGTGTGTGTCACAGTGTGTGTGTGTGTGTGTGTGGGTGTGTGTGTGTGTGTGTGTTGACTAGCAACTATATATTTGCCCTTTTAAACAGTTCATCTGTTTTATGACTTTGATCTTCTTATCATTTTATTGCGATTTGCTGTCAACTTGTTCACTATGTTTTATGTGTGCTTTTGGGTGTGGTGCTACAGCATTAACCAAATAACATTACATTACATAATTATTGCTTTAGGTCCAGCGGACTCTTCAGAGCCAAATCAAGACCAGACAACCCCTGATCCGCATAAAAGATCCGCTGAAACAACCCTAGTGGTAAAACTGAAGGCACTCCACCAACCGGTCACTTTACAATAAAGACATCCCACGCAGGGGACGCTGAGGCTATTCTCTAATCTATCGAACCCCGTGTACAAAAACAAAATAGAATACAAACATCATTATAAATTATCAACAAAACACATATATATATATATATATAAAATGCCTACATTGCCAAATAATAGCATCATAGGAAGCCCCAGTGACCACCTGGCAGAAAGCATCCAATATTCCCAAGCTGATCCAACAGACCTCACACACAAATAAGGAGTTTTGTCCCGGAAGAGTTTTCAAGAATAAAGGTAGGTGAGTGGTCTAGGGAAGAAGAAGATAGTATAGCAGATTGATAGAACAGAGCAGGAATGAGAAAGAACAAATGAGAAAGACAGCGACAGTGGGAATTTAAAGCACTAAATTTCCAGAAAGTGGGGATACTATTTATACTGAAACCCCCGGCAGCAAACTTGTTTTTTCCAACCTAGTTCCAGTCATTCGCCGAAAAAGGCAATCACCGAAGTCGAACGAAGCTCTCCGATGTGTTACGAAATGATGCTTGCATGACTACGACTAGTTGACATTAAAAATGATCGCTGTTGCTTCTAATTCTGTTCGATTTACACAGATTAGCATTTCGCAACGGTAAACTTTGTTAAGATGAACCATAAGTATTATGGACCAAATTTAATAGTTGCGTTCCTTGATTTGCATTTTGTTTGTTTTTGCTGTAGTTGGGTGTAGCCCGAAATATTCAGATGGTGTTACTGGTTGTTTTTTTTTTCTTATAAATTTACCCAAGTTTTCAGATGATTTATGGAAATTTCCACCTGCCACGCAACATTTTTTAATACGTGTTTCTCATTAAAATGCATATCATTGAAATACATATAACAAATTTACTGTATCAGTTAAAAAGAATAATATTAGTTTAATAAATAATTGCTTTGGTGCTTGCAATAAAAATGTCACTGTTTTTTTTAGACCATTATAAACTTGCTTTGCCTTGTTTTGCTGAAGGGACATCAACGTATCCATAGCGCTTTGAAGTTTTGTCATGGTTTTATTGTTGATATAGATGTAAAATATCTTTGTGTGTGTGCATTATGTATTATGTATTATGTATTATTTTTACTCTTTATTACTAATCGTGTCAGTATATTAATCATCATAAAATAATAATAATACTAACTGCTTCAAACTGCGAATCTCGACTTGACTTACAGCTTGAAGCTGTGCAGATCGAAACAGAATTAGATCTAGAAGTAACAGCGGCTATTTTTATGCACGGATGTTTCACCACAGGCTCTGAAGTCTTTTCTTTTGTCTTTGTAAACTCGTGGGCCTCCTACATACGTATATAGTGTATAGAGTATGTAATTGAGGCCTACGAAAGACGAGACTTCCCGGCCTGTGGTTTCACGTAGTCCTGCAAGCGGTATTGCGAATTGCAACCATGCTGAGTACTGGGCATACTTCGTGAGGACTCGGCGAGTTCGACCCGAGTGTGACGTCCGCCTCGGAACTCGGTCGAGCTGTGAAACACAGGCTTACTTCCGTTCCATGCCTTGTGGTTGCTTTCAGCGGATTTTACCAACAATCACAATGAAAGTATGAAGTATATATATATTGTTAAGCATTAATGTAGTGGCTATTTGCTGGTTTTATACGATCGATCTATTTTGTAGTCTATGCAACATCAGAACTCAAATCTAGCTTGCCACTTTGCCGTTTATGAGCTGCAGTTTCAATTTCAAATTGTGAGTGTATGTAAACACTAAAATAGATTCATAACTTGTAATTATTTTGTGTAGTAGATTTATAAAATACTTTCAGATAAACTCTCTCTCTCTCTCTCTCTCTCTCTCTCTCTCTCTCTCTCTCTCTCTCACACCCACACACACACACACACCCCCACACACACACTATTTGCTGGTTTTGTACGATCGATCTATTTTGTAGTCTATGCAACATCAGAACTCAAATCTAGCTTGCCACTTTGCCGTTTATGAGCTGCAGTTTCAATTTCAAATTGTAAGTGTATGTAAACACTAAAACAGATTCATAACTTGTAATTATTTTGTGTAGCAGACAGCTTTTCACGCGCTCTGCAGTAAAGAGAGACTGACGTCATATGTTCGTTCACAGCTCGACCGAGTTCCGAGGCTGACGTCACACTCGGGTCGAACTCGCAGAGTCCTCACGAAGTATGCCCAGTACTCAGCATGGTTGCAATTCGCAATACCGCGTCCTGCAAGCATTCGTTCGTAAAACATCGGATAGCTTCGCTCTAATCGGAGAGCTTCGTTCGATTTCGGTGATTGCCATTTTCGGCGAATGATTGGAACTAGGTTGGAAAAAAGAAGTTTGCCCCCCCGGCACCCCAACGGGGGGATTAACCAAATGCATTCCCTGTGTATTATTCACTGGGCAATACAATATCGTGTATCTTGTTGTTGTAAAAAATCTACAGCGCTGATAAAGTTATACTTACCAGATCAATAGGCTAGATCTGGATGCTTTGCGCGTTCTTTTTGATTGTCCCGTTTGTAAAATGTCGAGAAAATGCGCCACTGGCGACTGTGCCAAGCGTGAAACGGTCAAATCGAAATACAGTTTACACATTGTTCCTAAAGATCCTGCTCTTATATACACACATAGCAATAGCTTAATGAAATTTAACTAAATCGTTGAAAATCAAACACATGAGCACACAACCCAAAGAGGTAGAATGTTTACAGGAAACACATCATTGACAAGTATATTAGACATCAGCAAGGCCTACTAGCAAAAAGGTAAAAAAAAACAAACAAAAAAAACTTATCCTATGTATTCGTATTCTCTGTATCATGCATGCAAGGCACTGCCAAGTAGGTTTCATGAGTGTTTTGCCTCCCACAAGGATTGCTAGTTCGTTATTCATTGCTTACATGGTCCAGCGCACTGCAAAGAGCCGAATCAGGACCACAAAATCAAGACCACAACTTCGCTGAAAGAGAACTCGCCCCTGATCCGAATAAAAGACCTGCCGAAACAACCCTAGTGGTAACACTGAAGGCACTCCACCAGCCGGTCACTTTACAATAAAGACATCCCACGCAGGGGACGCTGAGGCTATACTCTAAATTTATCGAACCCCCGTTTACAAAAACAAAATAGAATACAAACATTATAAAATATCAACAAAACACATACATATAAAATGCATACATTGCTAAATAATAACATCATAGGAAGCCCCAGTGACCATTTGGCAGAAAGCGTCCAATATTCCCTAGCTGATCCAACAGACCTCACATGCAAATGAGGAGTTTTGTCCCGGAAGAGTTTTCAAGAAAAAAGGTAGGTGACTGGTCTAGCGAAGAAGAAAATCGTATAGCAGATTAATAGAACAGAGCAGGAATGAGAAAGCAAAGGAGAAAGACAGCCACAGTGGGAATTCAAAGCACTACATTTCCAGAAAGTGGGGATACTATTTATACTGAAACCCCCGGCATCCCCACGGGGGCAAGGATTGTTAAAATATCTGTGTATTTGAACAGTTGTTTTAGTGTTCCACCAAGTTAGTGCTTAGAGAGTGTGGCTGGAGTGTTCTTTAAGCTTTAGTATTGTATTGTGCTGTTTTTGACGTGCGTTTGGCCGATACGTATATGTTTGTGGCTGGAAGAAACACACCATGCTTAAAGATCGCGTATTCATGTCATCCATTCAAAGAGTCAGGTTTTGTAATTGTCATGAACAATTCTGCATGTCCTAATAAAATCAAAAGTATCTTTAATTATACAACCGTATATTTCCTATCCTATCCTGTCCCGTAACCCGAAGGTCGTAGGGGCACCACAGATGATCGTTTAACCAACATACTCCATCTTTCTCTGTCCTCAGCAGCCCTGATGGCTTCGCTCAGTGTCAAACCAGTCCATTCTCGAATGTTGTCCTCCCACCTCTTTTTCGGTCTCCCTCTTCTTCTACCTCCTTGCACTGTGCCTTGCAGAATAGTCTTTGCAAGGCCTGATGATCTGGTGACGTGGCCATACCATCGGAGTTTCCGTTTCTTCACCACTGTTAGCAGGTCATAGTGTTGTCCAATGGCTTGTGTGATGGTCTGTCGGACTTCGTCGTTGGTGATGTGTTGGGTATAGGAAATGCCCAGAAGTCTTCTGTAGCACCTCGTCTCCATGCTTTGTATTCTTTGTTGGAGATCTGCTGTGAGGGTCCATGCTTCGCAAGCATATAGGAAGATGGAGATGACAAGGGAGCGCAGCAGTCTTACTTTGGAATGTAGACTGATGCTCCTGTCTTTCCAAATGGGCTTCAACGTTGTCAGGGCAGCAGTTGTTTGTGCGATCCTGGAGAGGACTTCCTGTCGGGACCCATTGTCTGATACAATGGCTCCTAAATATTTGAAGCTATGCACTGTGTTGAGGGATTGGCCTTGGACTTTGATGTCCGTATTGATGCCATTGGTGTTGTTGGTCATCATTTTGGTCTTCTCTGCACTTATTTCCATTCCATAGGCTCTGGAGGTGGTGTCAAGCCTCTGTACCAGCTGTTCAAGTTCTTGTTCCTCTCCAGCCAATCCATCAATGTCATCTGCAAAACGAAGATTGGAGATTGCTCTACCCCCTATGCTGACTGTGCCTTCATGGTCTGCAAGAGCATCTGACATGATGCGCTCTAGGAAGATGTTGAAGAGTGTTGGAGAGAGTAGGCATCCTTGACGCACACCGATTGTTGTTCTGAACCAGTTCCCGATGGCGCTGTTGTGGAGGACTGCACTGGTAGCCTTGTCATACAGGCTTTTGATGACTTCAATAATTTTAGGGCTGATGTTGTACACTTTCATTGTTGCCCATAGAGCTGCATGCCAGACTCGGTCAAACGCCTTCTTGAAGTCTATGAACACATGTGATATAGATGTTGTTGGTGCTGTAGGTATTTCTCACAGATTATTCTGAGGTTGAAAATCTGCTCAGTGGTACTTCGCCCTGCCCTGAATCCTGCTTGTTCTTCAGCTATGATTTGTTCAGCTTGGGGTTTCAACCTGTTGAGTATTATTTTCAGGAGGACCTTGCTGGGATGGCTGATGAGGCTGATGGTCCGGTAATTTTCACACTCCTGAAGGTTACCTTTTTTGGGAAGAGTGACGACAAGCGACTGGGTCCATGGTATAGGCCACTCCCCACTCTGCCAGATCTTGTTACAGATAATGGTGAGAGCATCAATCATCGCTTCTCCTCCTGCTTGTAGCAGTTCCGCGGGTATGTTGTCCACTCCCGCTGACTTCCCTTTCTTTAGCGCTTGCACTGCTGCCTCAACTTCTTCCCGGAGAATTGGGAGGATTTCTTCTTCTTCTCTGTTTTCGGGACATGCTAGAACTGACGGGTCTCCATTTGGTGTATGGTTGTAAAGGTCAGAGCAGTACTCTGTCCATCTGTCCAAGACTTCTTGTTCTTCTGTAAGGCATATGCCAGACTTGCTTTGGATCGTGGAGACTTTGGGCTGTTTGACACTTGTCAGCCGCTTCACTGTCTGGTAGGCCTTCTTGCTGTTGTTCTTGTTCAGACTGTTCTCTATTTCCTGGCATTGATCTTCTATCCAGTTCTCCTTTGCTGTGCGCATGCCTTTCCGGATGTCATTGTTGATTTTTCGGTAGACATCAGCTCCCTGTGAGGTGTTCTTTTTCTTTTTCATCTCTCTTCGTTTATCACACAGATCCAAAAGTTCAGGTGTGATCCACGGCTTCTTCTTTGGTCGGTGCTTGCCAAGGATCTCAGTGGCGGCATCTGTCACAGCTGAGTTGAAGGTGGTGGTCATGGTGTTGACATCTACTTCACCAGCCCCCAAAATGAGCAGTGGTGCAAATTTCCCTCCAATTGTGGCCTGAAATAGTTCTGCCACCTCCGGTCCGGGTCTTGCAGTTTGTCCAGGTCGAACTTCAGTCTAGTGCACTTTGCTGTATTTACTCTCTTCAAGTGGAGCCGGAAAGACATCATCACGAGATCGTGGTCACTTCCGATGTCTGCTCCTGGAAAAGTGCGTGTCCTGCCAATGTTGATGCTTGATCTGAAGCGTTTCTTGACCATGATGTAGTCTATTTGGTTGTGATGCTCCCCGCCAGGACTGTGCCATGTCCATCGTCTGGAGTTTTTTGTGGAGTCCAAGCGTGTTTGCCAGTACCAGATTGTTGTATCTGGCAAACTCCAAGAGTCTCAGACCCCTGTCATTTGTCTCGTTGTTGCAGTGGGGTCCACATGTGTCTCCCCAGTTGTGGTACGCATCTTGGCCAACCTTGGCATTCCAGTCACCTTGCACTATGACTATGTCCTTCTTCGGCACTTGGTCAAGGATCGCCTGTAGATTTTCATAAAAATCCTCCACTTCCCTGTCGTCATAGTCTGATGTTGGGGCATAGGCCTGGATGATGGTGATGTTGAAAGGGGCTGCTCTCAGGCGGATGGTAATGAGTCTACTGGAGACTGGGCGGCAACCCATGACAGTGGCTAGAATGTTCTTGTGGACCAAGAATCCAACGCCGTGTTCGTGCCTGTCATCTCTACCGCTGAAATAGAGCTTGTGGCCTTTGTCGGTCGTTGTTTCACCTAGGCCTTTCCAGCGCAGTTCGCTGATGCCTAGAACGTTCCATCGATAGTGGTCCAACTCGTGGGCCAGTTCTTCTAATTTTCCTTCCGCAGTTAGGGTCCTGACATTCCAGGTTCCTATGACGATGTTGTTTCTCGTGCGGATCTTGCTAAATTGTCCATCAGTAGCATACTTAACACCTCCGTCCTGGTGGCCAACGGAAGGCGCGGGCCTTGTGCCGGGCGACGACCGATCCGGAATGGAATTAGTGGATTGTGTCATCATGTAGTGTGTCTTGGGCAAAAAAGACCTGGCAGTGCCCAATCCTCTCCAGGCTGTTGGCCACAGCCGAAATCCACGAATAGAGTGTGGCTCGCCTTGGCCCTGAGCACATGGTCGTTGAACCTGTAGTAACGTGAGGTTCCTCCGCCCTGGCCGGTGACTTCTGTGTAGAAGACTTTCGCCCAGTGATGCCGTGCTAACATCACCCCTGTTAGTCGCCTCTTACGACACGCCGGGAAACGTTGGGTCTATTCTATTTAATGCCCGAACCCACAGAGCAAACCGTGTATTTACAATTATAAATTTTCATCTGTTTTACCCTCTCTCTCTCTCTCTCTCTCTCTCTCTCTCTCTCTCTCTCTCTCTCTCTCTCTCTCTCTCTCTCTCTCTCTTTCTCTCTCTCTCTCTCTCTCGTTTAGTGATAGTGGCGATGACGATAATTGTTATTATTGTTATTGTTATTCTTATGATAATAATAATAATAGTAACAATGAAAATAATTGTTATTATTATTATTATTATTATTATTATTATTATTATTATTTATTATTATTATTATTATTATTTTCCATATTATAAAGGTGAGGGGTTTGGAGAGGGGGGGAGGGTGTAGTGGTTGCCTAAAATTGTTTAAAGATAATGATGAAGATGTTGGTGTGATTGCGGGCGCAGGTGAGTGTGAGAGTTTTATCATTTCGAAGTTAAAGTTAAAGGTTCTTTACTATGTTAATTTGTTAAGGGACAGTTTGGAAGATTAGTCTGTATCATTAGTCTAAAATCTTTATCCCTAATTAAAAAAAGTGTCAATGTTTATCTCTCTCTCTCTCTCTCTCTCTCTCTCTCTCTCTCTCTCCCTCTCCTTTGCACCACTTCTTAATACTTTTACCTCCTCTCTCTCTGTCTGTCTCTCTCTCGTTTGCACCACTACCTAATGTCTTTACCTTCATCCACCCATTCCCTCTACTCTCTGTCTCTCTCTGTCTCTCTCTCTCTCTCTCTCTCTCTCTCTCTCTCTCTCTCTCTCTCACTCTACATGTGCAAAAGACCATCCCAGCTCAAAAATCAACAACGCACACACAGATACACAGAGAATAACAACATCCACCCCTAAAACAAAGACCAAACAAAACATAACAAAACCACCCAAAAAGCATCCCCATCCATGGCAGACGAGACAGAAATGTATTCATTTCAATATGAGTTGAAAATATATCCCAATAATGACACTCTTAATATGCATCAAGATAAAATTAAGGCTAGATGGAATAATACATCTTTCAACTAATCCCTATGATTTTCCTTGCAATGCATGAATCCAGACTTCCCAAGGTAGTTTCATACAAGTATAATAAACAGATTACAAGGCAAAAAAAAATATCTAACATTTTTTTTTAACCTATAAGCAAACTATTGTCATATAAATACGGAATATAAACTTTAAAAATACGTTTAGATTATGTTAAAATCCTGCCCGAAAGACGTGATATTGATGCAGCTATGTATGTATATTACCAACGCGGTTTTCATGTCAACATCAAGGGACGCAACCGAGTTGCTGTTCATCACTTTTTATATGGTTCAATCCCCTGAGTGACAACTCTTATAATGTAAAATCCTTGGTGTATCTAAGATCACTTAGTGTATGGATCTCAACCATGTATTTGTTTAGCGAACGGAACTGCCGTCACGTTGCTGGTGGTACCTATCAGTAAAGTGTTTTTACGGTCATCGCTGATGGCCGTCAGCGGTATCTCTAAATAAATAAGTAAATAAACAAATAAATAAATAAGTAAATAAAACTTCGTCGGTAAGTAGAAGCCACATCAAACCTGATTACTGGTGTTTTTACTTTCAGCTGGGATCAGTTCTGCGACTACTTACATCTTCCATTGTACAATGGGGGCTTGTTTCAAAACCTTTGCAGTTGTCTTGGCACTTGTTCTCTTCACTGAAAGCGGTAAGTAGTAGAAACCTACATTTTCTTGTGTAAATAATGAAATATCTGGTGCGTACTTCAACTTGGAGTTGTTTAAAAGCCAATGCATAGATAAACGAAGCTTATATAATGTGAGTCAGATCAAGGAAGTTCTAATGCAATGTTCGTCAAATTTATAATTAATTCTTGCTGTGGCGTCGCAACTTGGGTGGATTACAGTGTTTAGCAAGAGACGCCCTAAACTGACTAGGCGCTGATCTTGAAAATAATACTTAACACCTCCACCCTCAGCCTTGATCTCACCCCATTATCATTGTGCCTGTCCTAGAAACCTCAGCCAAACCTTTACAATTCTGCAGCTTGATGACGAAACTTACTTTACAGTGACAATAGTGTCTTTTTTTCGATCTTGTACACTAGATTGTGTGTGATCATAGAAGAGTTTAATAAGCCACCTTATTGAGGTGAAAGCTCTCCGATAGGCGTGTACACAACTTAAAAAGTCATTTGGGGTCCCAGAAAACGGCACACCGTGTGTCTATAGAAAAATGGTTCTTGATAGAGTCTTTAAGCGTCACTTGACACTACAGGCACACTTTACACTGCCTTGGCTAAAGCCTGTCTCGCCATGGAGATTTTTGACCACGCTCCGTGGCGTTAACCTGTGTGCGTCAGCGGACGTATTACTGCTTGTATCTTTCAAACTTTAGACCGGCCGGACACGACGTTTAGATTCAAATTTCGCAAATATCCCTTGTTTCGGTGGCTTAGATTCCAAGATTCCAAGTAAGTCAATGTTAAGAAACAAAAGCAAAACAAAACAAGTCCTCAATAATCTGACAAAGCACGTCCTCAAAACTGCTACTCATACAATACAGAAGACTCTTGAACAGCTCTTGAACGGGAAAATCTCAATATCCTATCCTGTCCCGTAACCCGGAGGTCGTAGGGGCACCACAGATGATCGTTTAACCAGCATACTCCATCTTTCTCTGTCCTCAGCAACCCTCATGGCTTCGCTCAGTGTCAAACCAGTCCATTCTCGAATGTTATCCTCCGACCTCTTTTTCGGTCTCCCTCTTCTTCTACCTCTTTGCACTGTGCCATGCAGAATGGTCTTTGCAAGGCCTGATGATCTGATCTTTAATCTCAATCTAAGAATATAAAAAAATAGTAATAGTAATAATAAGAATTATTATTATTATTATTATTATTATTATTATTATTATTATTATTATTATTATTATTATTATTATTATTATTATTTATTAATTAATTAATTAAATAAACAAATCATCATCACATTAATTGATTTATTCAACACATCCAGTTATGCAGATCAACAACTGAGGTACACACGTCTGTCGAGGGAACTCTGCACCCGTTAATGTTCAGCATGTGTTCTTGTGGTAACGCGCTGATCATCATTGACTTGTAAGCAGACGTTTGGTTGTTTTGAACTAAAAATACAACATTAACGGAGCTATCGCAGACACTCTGACTAGGGTTATGGCCTTTGTCGTCAACACCCGTCACTGAAGTAACCGCGATAAACATTAAACACTGTCACATTCACTGCGTTAACAGTAGGTACACCAGTGTGTGCTTATCCTGTCCTATCCTATCCTATCCCGTAACCCGAAGGTCGTTTGGGCACCACAGATGATCGTTTAACCAGCGTACTCCACCTTTCTCTGTCCTCAGCAACCCTCATGGCTTCACTCAGTGTCAAGCCAGTCCATTCTCGAATGTTGTCCTCCCACCTCTTTTTCTGTCTCCCTCTTCTTCTGCCTTCTTGCACTGTGCCTTGCAGAGATAGGATTGTCTTTGCAAGGCCTGATGCTCTGGTGACCTGGCCTTACAATCGGAGTTTCCGTACCTTCCCAAACTGTGAGCATGTCATCGTGTTGTCTAATGGCTTGAGTGATGGTCTGTCGGACTTCGTCGTTGGTGATGTGATGAGTATAGGAAATGCCCAGAAGTCTTCTGTATCACCTCATTTCCATGCTTTGTATTCTTCGTTGTAGATCTGCTATCAAGGTCCATGTTTCGCAAGCATATAGGAAGATGGAGATGACAAGGGAGCGCAGCAGCCTTACCTTGGAACATAGACTGATGGTGTTGTCTTTCCAAATGGGCTTCAACCTTGTCAGGGCAGCAGTTGTTTGTGCGATGCTGGAGAGGATTTCCTTTCGGGACCCATTGTCTGATACAATGGCTCCTACATATTTGAAGCTATTCACCGTGTTAAGGGATTGGCCTTGGACTTTGATGTCCGTGTTGATGCCATTGGTGTTGTTGGTCGTCATTTTGGTCTTCTCTACTCTTAATTCTATTCCATAGGTTCTGGAGGTGGTGTCAAGCACCTGTACCAACTGTTCAAGTTCTTGTTCCTCTCCAGGCAATCCATCAATGTCATCCGGAAAAAGGAGGTTGGAGATTGCTCTACCCTCTATGCTGACTGTGCCTTCGTGATCTGCAAGGGCATCTGACATGATCTCCAGGAAGATGTTAAAGAGTGATGGAGAAAGTATGCATCCTTGATGCTCGCCGATTGTTGTTCTGAACCAATTCCTGATGGCGCTGTTGTTGAGGACTGCACTGGTAGCCTTGTCATACAGGCTTTTGATGACTTCAATAATTTTAGGGCTGATGTTGTTGTACACTCTCATTGTAGCCCGCAGAGCTGCATGCCAGACTCGGTCAAACGCTTACTTGAAGTCTACAAACACATAATATAGATGTTGTTGGTACTGTAGGTATTTCTCGCAGATTATTCTGAGGTTGAAAATCTGCTCAGTGGTTCTTCACCCGGCCCTGAATCCATCTTGTTCTTCAGTTATGATTTGTTCAGCTTGGGTTTCAACCTGTTGAGTATTATTTTCAGGAGGACCTTGCTGGGATGGCTGATGAGGCTGATGGTGCGGTAATTTTCACACTCCTGAAGGTGACCCTTTTTGGGAAGAGTGATGACAAGCGACTGGGTCAATGGTGTATGCCACTCCCTACTCTGCCAGATCTTGTTACAGATAATGGTAAGGGCGTCAATCATCGCTTCCCCTCCGGTTTGCAGCAATGTTGTCCACTCCCGCTGACATCCCCTTCTTTAGTAATTGCACTGCTGCCTCAATTTCTTATTCTTCTAAAAGGCATATGCCAGACTTGCTTTGGATCGTAGAGACCTTGGGCTGCTTAGCACGTCAGCCGCTTAAGTCTGGAAGGCCTTCTTGCTGTTGTTCTTGTTCTGACTGTTCTCTATTTCCTGGCATTAATCTTCTATTGGGTTCTCCTTTGTTGTGCGCATGCCTTTTCGGATGTCACTGTTGATGTACCTGGTAGGCATCAGCTCCCAATGAGGTGTTCTTTTTCTTTTTCAACTCTCATCGTTTGTCACACAGGTCCAAAATTTCAGGTGTGATCCACGGTTTTTTCTTTGGGCGGTGCTTGCCAAGGATCTCAGTGGCGGCACCTGTCACAGCTGAGTTAAAGGTGGTGGTCATGGTGTTGACATTTACTTCACCAGCTCCCAAAATTAGCAGTGGTGCAAATTTCCCTCCAATTGTGGCTTGGAATATTTCTGCCACTTCCGGGTCTTGCAGTTTGTCCAGGTCGAACTTCAGTCTGGTGCACTTTACTGTGTTTGCTCTCTTCAAGTGGAACCGGAAAGACATCTTCACGAGATCGTGGTCGCTTCCGATGTCTGCTCCTGGAAAAGTGCGTGTCCTGCCAATGTTGTCGCTTGACCTGAAGCGTTTCTTTACCATGATGTAGTCGATCTTGTTGTGATGCTCCCCGCTGGAACTGTGCCAGGTCCATCGTCTGGATTTTTTGTGGGCAGGGAGGAGAGAGAGAGAGAGAGAGAGAGAGAGAGAGAGAGAGAGAGAGAGAGAGACAGAGAGACAGAGACAGAGAGAGAGACAGAGAGACAGAGACAGAGAGAGACAGAGAGTTATTTCATATTTTAATTTATTTTTTCTCAGTTGTGCTAGTTTATGAGTTGATTATTTGAGTATTTGATGTAGTTATTTATTTAAATTTGTTCGTTACTTATGCTCATTTTCTTATTTTTAATTTCTAAACCACTTAGGTGAATAATAGACAGTAATGAGTCACACACACACACTTGCTACCGAGCAAAATGGTCACCTAGGGATTGTTTGCTGGTACTAGTGCTACAGATGCTGTCATCGGTCCGGACATGAAACGACACAAAAACGAGGCAAGTCCGAGTGGTCGCAGTTGCACATGCAGCTCTCTTCTTATCGTACATGACAGCGGCTCCAGGACAACCGAAACCGCCTCACAGGTCCGTCACAGGACGCATTGCTTGAGATAGGCGGCAAATAGACTGACAATCCACCTCCCTTCCTCCCTCCCCCCCCCCCCCCTTTACACGAAAACTTTGCTGGCTCTAGAGCAAATTTATCTGTTACCAGTTTCTCTTTCGACTGACCAATTTGGCTCGAGTTTATTGAAGAGGAACAGGATGTTGATGCATTAATTGTCAGTACGTCAGAATTCATAATTTTGCTATACAAAAGCATAGAGTATCATCAGATATAGTCCAATCCAACAGGCTTTTTGAAAGTAAGTAAATCCTATAAAAATGATATATATTCTAATTTACTCTTTACAGTTGTGTTTACAACTGAAGAAAAGTCCCACGGAATCGAAGGGGTATGAATATGTTTATTTTAACTTTTTAAAGCGAACTATTTTTTTATGTGAATGCATTGGGGAACCCCCATTTTTACCGCCCAGATATTGTTCCGCATGACGTCAGGAATCTACAGCCAAGTGATGAAATGTGCGTAGGTGACAATGTCAATGGCATTGTTGATATACAGGCTTGGAAGTCTCGTCTCTCGTAGGCCTCAATTACATACTATACTATACCACGTACCAGCACTGAAAATGAAAAAAAAGGTCCCACTAGCCTTTGGCTAGTAACTTAAAAATTTTACTAGCCAAACTAAAAAATTTTCTAGCCAAACTAAAAAAAAAAGTTCATTTTAGCGCACTCGCATTTGGCGACTAAAGTTTTTTTTTAGTCGCCAATTTTTTTTTTTTCACCAGCCATGGCGACTAAATTAGTCGCCATTCAGGCCTGCGTACGTATGTAGGAGGGGAAAGAAAAGACTTCAGAGCCTGTGGTTGATAAATGCATGTAGTATTGGTCATCTTATGGCTGATGCAGGCTTGCAGGAGGCATGGTGGCCGAATGGTTAGAGCGTTGGCTTGCGGATCGGAATGTCCCGGGTTTGAGCCCAGGCCGGGCATTGTGTTGTTTCCCTGGGAAAGACACTTTACTCTCGTTTCCTACTCCTTCGGATGAGAGTATAAACCGAGGTCTAGTCTGTGTCGCATACATTACATCATAACGGACTTTAAAGATCCTGACGCTCATGTCCTAGACGGGTGAGCGCCGGTAACAAGAACACACCCAGAATGCACCTTGGTAAAAAAGTGCCATAATGATCAACACGATTGATTGTGGGCATATACGGCAAGACAAGACTAGGCAATAGAGGCAGTTTGTGCATCAAATTCTGCAGTTCACATCATTGCTGGAAAGGCCTATTCTAGGGAAATTAGAGCACATTTTCTTGTCGAAGCAGCATTGAGTGCAATATTTGTAAGCACTTCCTTCAAGTTCAACATGTCATGGCTGTTGCTCCATCCTGACACTTTGTCCAATGATTACAATCCTAGGAAAGAAAACGGTGATTGTCAAGAAGAAGAGTCACTTCTACATAATCCCGCAGATCTTGACATAACAGAGTCTGTTGGCAATGATGACTTTGATTAGTCTCTTTTTGAATCACTGATGCAGGGCAAAACAACAGCAAGAGATGCTGCAATACATCCTGTATTAGGACGCATTAAAGCAACGTTGGAAGATTTCAAACGACAATGTTCAAGTAGAACGAGCAAGCTATGGATTCAAGAAATGGTACACCTCCTTCACACAGCAATATAGGCTGAGAGAACTGGAGACTTCAAGCTCCATCTATCTGCTGTTGCCAAAATGTTGCCTTATTTTGCTGCTTCAGGGCACAACCTCTACACCAAGTCGGCCAGGCTGTACTTACAGCAAATGATGGAGTTGAACAAAACCTACCCAGAAGTCTATCACGATTTCATGGCAGGCCATCACGTGAAAAGGAGAAGCGATCGCTATAGGGCTGGTCTGTCGTGTGATCTGGTGATTGAGCAAACTTTGATGAGGACGCTGACGTCAAATGGTGGCCTAACTAAAGGGCGCGGAATGGGCGAACGATAAAGGCTTGTTTGGCTTCCCTCTATGCCTGCTTGTGCAACAGCAAAGCAATGGATGCAATCCTTGACGCAAACAGAGTTCACAACAAGTGAACAGTACACAGATTCTTCTGAAATAAGGCAAGAGAAAGACCACAAAGAAACTTTGACAGTCATCAACTATGTTTCATCAAAAATCCGTTTTGCGCTGACATGAGTCTTAGGTCTATTGCTACTGGCCAAGCAGCTGACTCATCTGTTAATGCTGACCAAGCTGTTGAAATTGGTCTGCGCATTCTCCAAGGGATGACGGGTCAGTCTCCAGCTGACGTGACGTTCACGAAAAGCAATCAAGCAGTCAGAATGGCGACAAAAACTGGAGTGACTATTGGCCAGGAAATGGTGCAAGTGGATCCGCAGTTATTGTTTCAAAGGTTGGTGTAAGTCGCTGGGAATGATACCAACAGGCTCGAAGAAATGTTTTACTATGGACTGGCCAATGTACCTGACTCCTTGTTTGATGCGACAGGATTCCCCAGAAAAGCCAACAAACATACTCGTGCAGGATTTCTCTGGTCTGCTGTCAATGAAACTGCATCCTTGCCAAGAGAAAATGTGAAATACATTCTCGATGGTGGATCCCTTTTGCATCGCCTTCCATGGCCCAGAGGGTCGTCCTAAAAGATCTAGCAGAGATGTATGTCAGCTTTGTTGCTAGGAAACATACACTAGCTACAATCATTTTCGATGGCGATGTTGATGGCCCAAGTACCAAAGATGTTGCCCATCTTCGAAGAAGCAAAGGCATGGTTGGGAGACATGTAGCCTTTGATCATAACATGATCCTCTGCGAGAAGAAGGAAATATTCTTGGCCAACTGCGAAAACAAACCGGAACAACAGTCTGTAATAACATGCCCATGCATTCTGTAGATACGACACGAAATCTCATCCCTTCAACATCTCAAAATCACTCACAGTCAAGAAGCTTGATTCAGGAGAGCTCCTGGATGAGGCTAGAGTATTCAATGATAAGATGTCAAGTCATGATGCTGTTGCAGCGGCTGGTGAGAGGGTATTTGTTCATCTGTACAGTGAAAAACGTTCTGATACCTTGGCCAAACTGTGGTTTGTCAAATATGAGCAAAAAGTGTCTGCAAGCCATACACAAATCCAAGCTAAAGTGCTCCCCCAACAGCAGCAGCAGCTGAATTCCATGCCTACAGAACATTCTACCAAGTCCAGTAGTAGCTGAGTCTAGACAGAGACCATGGTCTATCACCAATGGATTGGGAATGGAAGTTGCAGGAGGGTGGGCTACTTCCAATCATAACTAATAAGCCAGCTTCTTCATAGGATATTTTGAATGTTATCCGCTGCTGCTGCTAGAAAGACTGATCAACTGGCAGATGCAGATGCAGAAAGCACGGACTTACGTGCACCATAGCTTGTGGAGAATGCCGTGGAGTCAGCTGCACAAACTCTGTGGTTCAGCTGGATGACGAGTCGGATTCTGAGAGCGACTAAGGTAGACCACTTCTATATTCTACTGGAAAACTAATCAATTTCCTGGGTTTTTCTGTTTTTCTTTATTTCGTGTGTCTTCCCTTTAACTAATCTTTTTTCTCTTGTGAATTAAATAGAAGCCGACTTTTACAATCGAGATCAAGATTTTTAAGATCATCGGAATTTCGCATTTATACCCCTATGTTAATTAAATTTTAATCCACAGTCAGAACTAAAACTGACACAGAAAGCGTTGAAACAGATTTTCGGACTGTATATGTTAAGAGCTTTCAGTTGACATGCAACATGATATGGTTTTGAATTAAATGTTTATTTCAAGTAATCTCCCTTTGACGTTTGAAGTGTGAAAAAACATAAGCACCAAAAATCATGTTTCAGACCCCTTTTTTTTACTGGGACTTTTTATAGGTATTTCCTCATTGCTTAAAGAATAGTTTTTACTGCATAGCATTTATATAGGAATTAGTTGCTTATTTGGCTATTTATTTCATTACTGGGACTAGACTAATAAGCATGTAAATAATTTAGATAACTCTCTATTAGTTTTGCATTACGAAGAATGTATTAATTCCAAATGGGTGCAAGGGTGAGGATGCAAACATAGGAAAGACTACTTGTAAAGGCGCAAATGTTGGTGATTATGCAGTTGCCTTCCCTGCTATTTTTCAGCAAGGAACAGAGTTTTACATTGGTGACTTTGATCAATGTCTGTCCGATGTCCATTGTCCTGTTTTTATGGAACTGACTTTCGATGATACTGGAAGAATCCCTGATGGAGAGCATACACCTCCTGAAAGTGTTTCCTCTGATAGTCAACCCTCTGCTTTCAGATCAATGTGGGGGATAGAGAGAGAGAGAGAGAGAGAGAGAGAGAGAGAGAGAGAGAGAGAGAGAGAGAGAGAGAGAGAGAGAGAGAGAGAGAGAGAGAGAGAAAGAGAGAGAGCTCTTTTTTTTAAAAGGTCGACAACGACTCACTGAAACTAGCAAGCGAATTTTCAAAATGTAGACGACACTGGGCAAATAGATGTGAACAATGTGACATTTGAGATATTTGATATAATGTTAACGGCGGCTAAGCACTCAAATCTTCAATGTACTAAGAAGAGTACGGATAAGATAATCAAGACTCGTAGAAAGAAAGCAAATTTACCTTGGTTTGACCATGACTGTATACAAAATTAAATTAAAAAAAAACACAACAATACTGCTCTACATAACGCTAAACGCGTGATCAGACAAGCAAGGTATAATGGGAGAAAATAAGATTAGATTAACAAAAAAACAACACAAAAAACAACAACACATTATATGATGACGTCACTGTCACGTGGGGTTTATGGGCTCTGCACAATGGAATTATGGACCCTCACGTTTATTCGGTGGGAACTGCTAGTAAGTCACCCTATGAATTACTTTAATAAATTTATTTGTTTAGCTCGTTCTGTGTTAAGGTTGGGGTACAGAAATAGATAGAAAAATGGTAAAAGATTACTGTCACACTAGCTTTCACACGGCTATGAATCATATGTAGTCCAGCCACTTGATAACAGTTAAAATCACACATTTATTTCTTCTACTCTATACAAGATTCTCTAAGTACTAATCTAACTTAAAAAGTCTCAGTCACTGCTAATAGTTCGATCGCTGATAGTCTAGGCAGCTGTTATATCTTCCTCGGGCACTTGCTATTATATTTCATGTAGATTTGGACTACTGTGGTCCGCTTTACAGTTTCTGAAGAGTGGACTACTGTGGTCCTGTTTCGATCAGTTTAAGTGCACTTTCGGAGAATACACTTAACTGCTAGATGGTGCGTGCGAAGTCCTTCTGTGAGGTAGCTTCTGGTACACCTTTGTCGTTGTGTAGTTGGGTTCCCTTGCCACGCTGTGGGGTCTGACAGGGTGTTTTTCCGGGTAGCTCTTTCCGACTTGTGCGGTAGAGGTTGCTCAGCCAACTCGTCGTTTCTGTGGAGTGGGACGCACAGGATAGCTCGCCTGCTCGTCTGTAATATAAGAGACGAAATTCTGCACAACCCTGAATAATCGGTTTGTGCAGAGCGTCTCACTGAAAGCCAAAGTAGCCCTCAGTGATAGCTCCACATCTCTATACATAAGCGACGAACATTCTGCTACTTCCGGGGTCCACTGGAATCTCACTCTAAATTCCTATACATACATAAATATCAATCGTGGCTAACTATACACATACAGAATTAATAATAATATAAACATTCAGTGGTACAGCCACTGGGCTGCAAACATACATATAAGTTAAACAACAGTGGTTCCGTACAGCATACAACATGGCGGCGCAACCGGTCGTGTTTCGCCACGTGTTCGGCTTTTCCACATGGTCACGCAAATTCGGATTAACAATTCACATTTATGCATAGCAAATTCCACAAACATAATTTCAACAATAATATAAATATATCACGATGAAACAGAAGTGTGTTCATTTACCTGTTTGACAAGTTCAGGCCCATGATGACTTGATAGAATTCTAAGATTCTAAAGTCCTGCTTCCTGGTCTATGAGTGAAGAGATTTCTCTGCTAGCTATTGAGATGTTGACTCTTCCTCGTCTCACACACGACTGATTCAAACTGCGCTAGGATCTGACACAGTCAGAACTGCTCTACCCGCTTAGCCTGCTCTCATTGGTTAAAACGGTCCGATTCAAAGCTCAAGTGCTGACTCACTATGCTGTGTGTGGCTGGCTCGCCGTGTGTGGCCTGCTGTGTTCCTTAATTGCAGCTGTGTAATATACTGACTCTCTACTGTTACAATGACTACACAAGGCTAAATAGTCACTGGGCAGGGTAAACTGCTCGGTTCATGACAGTCACTCATTATACCATAGTTTCGTTTAAGACTCAAGGCATCACTCTAAGTACATAAAAAGTTTTTTAAGTCTTTTTTTTTTAAAATGAAGTCACGATGATTACGTCAATGATTTGCATAAGTTTGGTTTTACCGTGGAGGCACAGGTAAAATCTAAGTACACACCAAACCTGAACCAAATCCCTAAAATAGTTTGGGAGGAAATAAGTTTAGAAAAAAAAAGACGTCATGGGCAAATTGTGGGTGAGGGTATAACAATATTGAGAATATTGGGAATTTCTGCACATGATTTCCATTAAACAATAATTTTTGCTTCCACTAACAAATAAAACAAAAACAATATTATATTCCATTCTTATTTGTTTTTTCAGGTGCAATTCAAATTGACAACTGCATCAATAATACTATCTATATTAGGAACGACACCAACGACCCAACCAACATTGTCTGCAGCGGTCTGCTACCTAATAATGACGCACTCGACTGGTTTATTGATAAAGGCGGTTTGCTCATTCCTCTTGTAAACTGCATTGGTATGCACCCATGCACCAATTACACTGCTTGGGCCCAGGCTGACCGAGAAGCAGACAATAGGGTTAGCAGACTGAGGATCACTCAGACTCTTGAAGTCGAAAATCGGATAATCATTTGTGGATTTAAAGGTGAACTAGCGAATTGCACCGTAAAGGTCATTGGTAAGTATTCCCAATTAAATTATGTCGCATCATCATCATCATCATCATGTTGCTTGCCTTAGATAATGGTAACGTCTCCGTTCTCACCTTATTAGACCTCTCAGCCGCCTTTGACACAGTCGACCATCACATTCTCTTTAACACTCTTCAACACTACTTTGGAATCTCTGGCTCGGTCCTGGCTTGGTTCCACTCATATCTTTCCGACAGATCACAAGCAGTCACTGTCGATGGCTGTTTCTCCAGCACAGCAGACTTGGTGTGCGGCGTGCCTCAGGGTTCCGTTTTAGGGCCGGTGTTATTCACTCTCTACACCAAGCCACTGCTTCTCCTGCTTAGAAAGCATGCTGTTGAGAGTCAGTCATTTGCAGACGACACACAACTGTATAAATCCACCGCCCCCTCTCTCATTAATTCCACTGTTCAGACTTTGGAGAACTGCATCACAGACATCAAGTCATGGATGACACTCAACAAGCTTAAGCTTAATGACGATAAAACCGAAGCCCTCCTCATTCACAAGCACAACACCTCCTCCTCACTCTCGCCCCTCCCAACATCGCTTACAGTAGGGACAACAAACATTCAGTTCTCATCCTCAGCAAGAAATCTCGGCTACATTCTCTCCGATGACCTGTCCCTCAACAACCACATCTCCAACGTCTGTCGCTCTGCATACACGGCCATACGCCAAATCAGCTCCTTTCGCCACTATCTTACAGTCCCTGCCACCAAAACCCTAGTCTGCGCTCTCGTCCTTTCTCGTCTTGACTATTGCAACTCTCTCCTTGCTGGCTCCCCGAAATACATCATTGACAAACTACAAAAGGTTCAGAACTCAGCAGCTAGACTAGTATTCCGAGCTAAGAAACGCGATCACATCACACCTCTACTACATTCCCTTTACTGGCTTCCTGTGCAAGCACGCATAGAGTACAAACTCTCTGTTCTCTGTCACAACCCCTTCACAGATTCTTGTCCTTCCTACCTTGCTGATCTACTGTCTGTCTACTCCCCTTCACGCACTTTAAGATCTTCTGCTGACACTCGCACACTCAAGGTTCCCGTCACCCGCACTAAGACATACGGCCAACGTGCATTCGCTTAAGGCTAGGTCTGACGACGAACGTTTTGATTGCAATCACAATCACAGTCATTGTTTGCGAGTCATGATTTGAATGGGGGGGATTGACTGCGAGTCGTCAGTAGTCACACTAAAAACGTTTGATTTTGGAAAACATGCGCACAGTCAATGCGCATAAAACAAAAACAAAAGAGTTGTTTCCCTTGCTGCGCCGAACGTCAAAATGTGTGAAAGTAGCGACGAAGAAGTTTTTGCATTAGCGGTAGCATGTAATTTGCTAAGGTCAAAGAAAAAGACGAAGAAACGTTGGTGGATAAGACCTTGGCTGGACAGACGCCTGTATCATGGAGCGTACCATGCATTGATGAATGAGCTGGAAAATGAAGACCAAGAATCTCTGAGAAATTTTCTCAGAATGGGGAGCGAGCGTTTTGATCAGCTGCATCAGCTCATCGGCCCTCAGATCAACAAACAAGACACGATCATGCGCCAAAGCATTTCATCGAGAGAAAGATTGGCAGTTACGCTACGTTTTTTGGCTTCTGGTAATTCAATTTTATCTCATTTATATAGCTATATCCTACATTTTTCTTACGTTGTCCAGCATACTCTAACTGTAGGCCTCTTTTGTAGAGGAAAGTGGCCAGTAAAAAATTCTTTGTTTGGTTTTATGATTGCTACATAATACTACTGCCTGCTTTTAATAAATGTAAAACTGAACACTGAAAATTAAATGTGTTAAGATTCTAAGGTGGATTTTAATCAGTAACATGCGCGAGTCATGCCTAATTGTTGAATTATAATTTGTACTGATCTTTTGCGTTATTTTAAATAATGTATACCTTTTTATGTTCACAATATGTATGTGTTTATCAATCAGTACAGTATGGATAAAGAACACTATAAATACATGCTGTTGCAGTCTACATCACTTTTAGTGATATAGTCAGAAAGTAAAACCAACAGTTATGGGGCTGTATGTTTGCGGTTTTATGTTAATATAACTAAAATTTCAAATTATCAATGATAGTAGTTCCTATGTGCCTGTTAGTGTTAAATATATTCATACACATTGGTTTCTACTGAGGGTATTAAAATATTGCATGGCTGTTTACAGGAGACAGTTACCACTCACTAAGCTTTCTGTACCGAATTGGACGATCAACTCTTAGCACCCTTATTCCTGAAACCTGCAGAGCCATCGTTCAAGCACTTAATAACTACCTGAAGGTATGCCACTGTAGTGTTTAGTGCAAATGCAGCGTTTTTCAATTTATTAAGCTAATAAAACACACACGCGCACACACACATATACGCACACGCACACACACACATGCACTCAGAGAAAGAGGGAGAGATACCAAACCATTGAAATGCAAATTCAAAAACAAATGTTGAGCACAACAAACTATATTGTTAAAAAGAAAACTTTTTGACAAACAATTAAAAGTACAAATAGTGAACAGGCAAAGCACAAATGTTTATAAAGTAAATGCCATTCTTTTACAATACAGTGGAAAATAAGATAGGAAAAAAGTTGTTTTCAACACCAATTTGATTTTAGAAGATTATAAAGTAAGTTCCCAGTCATTTTACAATATTTGTGGATACAAAAACAACAACAACAATAATAATAATAATAATAATAATAATAATAATAATAATAATATAATAATAATAATAATAATAATAATAATAATAATAATAATAATAATAATAACAACTAGGTATCAAATACACTATTGTAGCAATGTCAGTTGTCAACACTATTTGTTGTCGCAATTAAACCACTAGCACACACAATTTATTCCGACACATCAGACTCTATCTCCTCTCTCGCCATTTTGCACACTAGCTCCTCGATCTGCAATTTCAGCAGCTTTCTTCTCCGGTTATTTTTAAACCCATTAATTCGCATGACCAAGTTTTTCGCCCAGATAATGTCAGGGTCCTCTTTTGGGCGAACGCTGCGTTGCATCAGAAACTGAGCTATGGAAGCTTGCAACGTTTGGCTTTCTTCTCTCTGAGCGCCATCACCTTTTCCCCTTGGATAACGCCCATAAGGCCGTGACGTGGTTGGAGTATGCATCTCTTCACTGGCCTCGGTAATCTCGGAGTCAGGGCTGGTTGTGGCTCCTTGGGAAGCTGCAGAGGGCTCGGTATCTTGCCCCTGCTGAATGGGCTCTTGTTCTTCTCCATCGATGGCTTGGTTGGCAGGTGCCGCATCATTCTGTGACATAAGGCATATAAAACAATAATTTGCATTTTCATTATTTTAACTTGATAAATCTTTTGTTTCAGGTACCTTCAACTGTGGACGAGTGGCTCAAAATTGCATCAGACTTCAATACCAAATGGCAGTTTCCACATTGCATTGGGGCCATCGATGGCAAGCACGTGGCAATAAAGGCACCTCCAAACAGTGGGTCAGTCTACTATAACTACAAAGACTTTCACAGTATCATCCTCCTCGCAGTAGTTGACGCACAGTGCAGATTCACATGGTATGATCTTGGAGCGAATGGTCGCCAAAATGATGCTGGTATCTTTGCGAACTCAAACTTTGCCAGAGCACTGCAACAAAACACCCTGAACTTTCCGGATCCGAGCCCACTGAGCAGCAGCAGTCGTGTAAATGTACCATTTGTGCTTGTAGGAGATGACGCCTTTCCGCTAAAGAGCACGCTTGTGAAGCCATACCCTCAAAGAGGTCTTGCCGACGATGAGGTCATCTTTAACTACAGACTGAGTCGAGCTCGACGAACATCTGAAAATGCCTTTGGCATTCTAGTCAACAGATTTCGGGTGTTGTCATCTGCCATCAATCTTGACCCACAGATTGCTGTGCAAATCACCGAAAGTTGCCTGGCTCTTCACAATTTCCTGCGCACTGAGAAGGATGTTCCCTACAACCAAGAACTACAGCTAAGTGATTGTTTGCAGTGGGCAGGAAGAAATCAGCCATTCTATGAAGGCAACAACAGCACTAGAGTGGCCAGGGACATCAGGGATGAGCTCAAGCGCTATTTCTGGAATGAAGGGGAAGTGTGTTTCCAGTGGAAGCACATAGAGGGTGTCACAGCACGACAGACATCATGAGGGCATTTGCAATGAAGTAAAGTGGCCTGTAAGCTGTTGATGGAGAGTGCAGAACCCCAGAACAATGCATCTTGTACAAAGTGATCAATTCTGAACAGTCTTTCTCTTTCTATGAAGCAATATAAATTGGTATTTATTTTTTTTACATTTAATATTTCGTATATTGCGCTTGTCCAGCTCAAGAGCTGCTCAAGGCGCTGGCCGATAAAGGCGTCCAGAGATAACCTTTGCGTAGTATGACACCCAAACAGATAACCACAAGAAATAACCTAGTGTGTGCGGGGCACGTTCTATGTATGTGTTTGTTGATATTTTATAATGATGTTTATATTTTATTTTGTTTTTGTAAAAGGTGGTTCGATAAATTAGAGTATAGCCTCAGTGTCCCTGCGTGCAATGCCTTTATTGTAAAGTGACCGGCTGGTGGGTTGTTTCATCGGATCTGTTCTGTAGATCAGGGGTGAGTCATCTTTCAACCAAGTTGTGGTCTTTGATTTGATTTTGTGGATCTGCTTCTGCTCTTTACGGTCCCCTGGACCCTTTAAGCAATGAATAACTAACTAACAACTTGTAATGTTTGAATGAACTGTACCATAATATAACAAAACAATATGTGTGAATGTATAAGTGGTCAATAAAATCTCGCTTTGCATTGCATGCCTTTTGTCTGGATATTTTTTCCAATTGTTTGTTACATGTTGCAACAGTATCTTGTCACATTTAATCCCAAAACAACACACAAATCAGCATAAACAGCTTACCATGCTACAGGCTCTCTCGGTGGTTATGGCAACCACCCCCCGCAAAAAGTTCAAGGGCCTGAAGAAAGGCCATGTTGGCTGCCGAACTGTCTCCCTGCCAGCCCCACTTTTTTTCGTTTGCTGTATAAGGCGCAGCTCGCGGCAGTAGTTGCTGCGCAGAGCAGCAAATTTCTTTTGTATGTTATCATCTGAAAAGAAAAGATAAAGCCAAACCGACATTATTAGGAAGTGTTTGAGTTTCTGGCCTGCAATGATGAAGTGGGATACTATCTTTACACGCACCTACGTGCAACCATTTACACACTAATAACAATACTAGGATTCTACTTATACTACTACTACTACTACTAGTATTTGCAATAGTAAAAGTTAAGTACTACTGCTAGTACTACTTCTAATTCTACTAATATGATTATGATGATACGGATGCAGGAAACGATACAAATTCATTGTCTGCAACTGCAAAATACTGCTTTTATCTCTTCTCTACTTATAGCACTCATACAAATTACAAAGTGTAAAAGTTGTTTTATTGTAGCCGGCATGGAATAGCACATGTCCTATCATACATATTATACTCGAAAGCATAATCGAACAACAAATATTCATGGAATCAAACATCATGAAAGACGCATATATTGTGATCTAGAATATACAATGTGGATTGCAATCTACTTCAACTTCCACCACTGTTACAGATCTATTCTTAGATCTATTCATCGTTTCAACAATTTTTTATTTCCAACCCAGACTTGTGGAATGAGCGGTTAAGTGGGAATATAGGTATTCTTCTGTTCTTTTCCTTATTAATCTGCATTTCTTGTTGGGAGAGGTTGGGAAAAGAGGTGAGAAAACTCGTGCATGCAGCAACGTCATGTTTTAGATCCATAAATATGTATAACTTCACGAACCTAAGCAGGCTAGGTTGATCGACCATTAGAAGGACCTATTCAATAACCCTGTGCATTTGGGTTTGGTAATGTTTCTGTACAGGGCTCGTCTAGCATATATCGTCTAGTATACAAAATATAAAACACGATCCACCGAACAAACACATGTCCTACCTGTACACTCCACCCCTGTCATCAACGTGAAATTCACTCTAACGCTGGTCCACGCAGCTTTCTTCATCTGTTGGTTTCTGTATTCTGCGCTTCTAATGTCCCATAAACATTCATGGGAGTGTATGATCTCTATTAGATCACACGTATTTTGAACTGTCAGGTTACCAAGCGGTCCGGTTTTTGGTAGCCATTTTCCAATAATCACGTGCTTAAAGTAGCACGTTTCATTGGTTTCTTTCCTGAATGACTCGCAATCAGTTCGTCGAAATTAGGGCATGTTCTAAACGTAACAAATCATCCCAAATCACACTGCGAACTGATTTGACTGAGATGACTTGGTGATAGTCTCACGAAATCATTGACTCAAGTCATGATTTTTCCTATGATTGCAGTCAAAACGTTCGTCGTCAGACCTAGCCTTTACTCCGCACCTAAGCAAAGGAATTCCCTTCCCTCCCATATCCGCAACATACAATCAACACAAGCATTCAAAAAGGCCCTCAAAACCCACCTCTTCAAACTGCATTATTCAGATTGATTTGTATCCCGCTACCATTCTCTCATCTTTTGTCTATGTCTGATCCGTAAGTGTATAAACGGCTGTAAATATTTATACTGTTTTTCTTCCTGGGCCTAACCGGGCATATAGATAGCTGTGAATATGTTTTTGCTATTCTATTTTCTGTCTTTTTTGTCATTTGTGTACATAGCTGTAAATAGTATATTTTTGTCTTTTTTGTAATTTATGTACATAGTGTAAATAGTCTGTACATTTACTGTCCCGTCTTTTGGTGTATTGTAGCAAAAGTGATGTTTCATCGAGTGCATGTATTTATATGTAATGACTATGTAAAGCGTGGTGAGTCTGGTCATAGGCTGGAGTACCCGCTATATAAAAATCCGTTATTATTATTATTATTATTATTATCATCGTCATCATCATCATCAACACCATCATCATCATCATCATCATCATCATCATCATCATCATCATCATCATCATCATCATCAA
>CM072520.1:64439118-64649118 GCA_036898135.1 Oncomelania hupensis
TCTCTGACGACGGTGGCTGGGAATTGCATGCTATTTGTGAGTGGTGTATATAATATATTTATTCTCTCACCGGATTTATTCTGCGACATGACGTGAGTAGAAACAATTGTATATATCCCCTTTTGATTCTTGTTGATTCTGTACTTGTGCTAGTTTGCTGATTCATGTTTATGGTTTAATAGAGGGTGTGACAACGTAATTTATTGTTGCAAGTTAGTGAAGTTGTGAGACGGGGGAACACGCAGATTTCACGCATGCATACACGCACATTCTTAAATACCCCTTTTCGTTACGCCGTGCAACAACGTTAAGTGTGAGTCAACAATCCAAACAAGTATGTATTGACCATGTTTGCGTCGATGTTGGTGTGAACACGCGTGTGTGTGTTGGTGGGTGTGGGTGTGCGTGTGTGTGTGTGTATGTGCATGCGCGAAAGAGACAGTGAGAGAGAGTGTTTGAGCGCGCGTGAGTGTGTGCGTGCGTATGTTTGTGTATGTGTGCGAGAGAGAGAGAGAGAGAGTGTGTGTGTGTGTGGTTGTGGTTGTGTTTGCATTCTTGTTGCTTGTTAGTGTGTACACACATGCCTGCCTGACTGACCAAATGACCTTGAAGTCATTGTTTCAGATTAAGTCGACAGAAGAAGAAGAAACATTTAAATAATAATAACGACGACGACAACAACGACACCAAAAAAACTTCGACAACGATGAAGAAAGAGAACGGAATGAAGAAAAGAAGAAGAAGAAGAAGAAGAAGAAGAAGAAGAAGAAGAAAAAGAAGAAGAAAAAGCAGAAGCAGAAGAAGAAAATTCAACAACAACAAATGGCGACGGCGAGAATACCACCAACAACAACGAAACAAAGAAGATGATGATTATTCTTTGCTTTGTCGACATTGCCCCAACTTTCATTGTGATAATGATTGTTTTGCAGGAGTTGGCAGTTCGCTTGGGAGTGTCGAAGCCTCAACAAGAACAGCCACAACAACAAAAACATTAACAACTTCGAATAGAAAAGCGTTAGCTGACACAATGGCAGACGGTGGTAAGAACTGTTGAATGTTCAAGCCTATTATGTTAAGTGTAAGACACAAATCCAAGAAGCCATGAATTGACACAAGTTTGCGTCGATGTGAACACTTATGTGTGTGTGTGTGTATTCGTGCACGAAAGAGAGAGAGAGAGAGTGAGTGTGTGTGTGTGTGTGTGTGTGTGTGTGTGTGTGTATGGTTGTGTATTCTTGTTGCTTGTATGTTTGTTTACACGCCTGCCTGACTGACCAAATGACTTTTGAAGTCATGTATTAGTCATTGTTCCAGATCAAGACGACAGCGGTTCGTCGGCTGCTGCTATCGGTGGTGGAGTGGTTGGTGCTGCCGCCGTCGCCATCATCGTTGTCGTCATCGTTGTCTTAGTCATCATAAAGAAAAGGCGTAACAAGTCTCCAGCAGCGTCGAATGGACATCGCAAGCAAAGTAAATCCTAACACGGCCCCATCCTCTATCTTCACTCTCTTGACATCATCATCATAATCATCCATCAATCATCAATCATCATCATCATCATCATCATCTTCATCATTAATCATCATCGTCGTCGTCCTCATAATTTTCATTGTCGTCAGCATCATCGTCTTCGTCGCCATTATTATTATTGTAATTGTCATTATTATCGTCGTCGGCGGCGTCGTCGTCGGCGGCGTCATCGTCGTCCTCTTCTTCTTTCTTCTCTTTCTCCTCCTCCTCCTCCTTCTCCTCCTCCTCCTCCTCCTCCTCCTCCTCCTCATCATCATCATCATCATCATCATCATCATCATCATCATCATCATCATCATTTCTTTTGGTTTAAAACTGCCCCATGTTGGCCACTACCTAGTATATTAACAAGGGTCAACAACTTAATTCTGGATGTTACTGGAAGACGAAGAATCATAATCCTGTTTTAAAAATAAAGTTTGGCTTTGAGATTTTTTCGATTGTACCTTAAGCTTCCTTTCAGAGGAAAATTGCACTACTTTTGTTTTTAGCCCTAAGGTAATCACGATGTCAATGCGAACCCCACGTGATCCTTACAGGTGCCGGTTACCGTAACAACCCTGTCTACGGTGCAAACAGCAGCGACTCCATCATCGGACCGTCCGATCCTGGTGACCTTGACCTTGACCTCTACGTCCCTTGCGACTCCGAACTTGACCTTCAACAACCGCCCTCTAATGCGGTAAAGAGCGGACCCCATCATAACCTCAGGGTTCCTGTCGCAGACGAGTATGCTGTCGTGAATAAGCCCAAGAACACCAGTCAAACTCAACCCCCAAACCAACAAGACGAGCACGCCGTGGTAGACAAGTCCCAAAAGAAAACCAGTCAAACTCTAGCCACGACTTGTCAATCTGGAGATGAATACGCCGTCGTCAACAAGAACAAAGGCCAACCCAAGCCAGCTTCCAAACCCCGGATGCCTGCCGCAAAAATGGCGAGTTTATATTATTTTGTACACATTTCCAAATTGTCTGTACTAGTTACTATGTCGGATATGTGAGTGTGTAGACATCTTCGCTGTGGGGGGGGGGGGGGGGGGGGGCCTATAAGCATTGATTATCGATCTATCTATCTATCTAGCTATCTAGCTATCTTCTGCTTCTTCATGTTCTTGTTCTTGATTATCTATCTATCTTCTTCTTCTTCTTCTTCTTCTTCTTCTTCTTCTTCTTCTTCTTCTTCTCTTCTTCTTCTTCATTTTCTTGATTATCTATCTATCTTCTTCTTCTTCTTCTTCTTCTTCTTCTTCTTCTTCTTCTTCTTCTTCTTCTTCTTCTTCTTCTTCATTTTCTTGATTAGCTATCTTCTTCTTCTTCTTCTTCTTCTTCTTCTTCTTCTTCTTCTTCTTCTTCTTCTTCTTCTTCTTCTTCTTCTTGATTATCTATCTTCTGCTTCTTCTTCTTCATTTTACTCTTCTTGATTGTGGATGTTTTTGTTGTTCTTCTTCTTTCCTCTTCTTCTTCTTCGTTGTTGTTCTTCCTTTTGAGATAGAAGAGAGGAGAGAGAAAGAGAGAGAGAGAGAGAGAGAGAGAGAGAGAGAGAGAGAGAGAGAGAGAGAGAGAGAGAGAGAGAGAGAGTGTGTTTGTGTGATTGTTTTATTACATTATTATTTGTATCTTCCCTGTATTTGTTTTTTATGTACCGTTTTGTTATCGTGAGTTTGCAAACTGCCTGTTTGTGTGCAGACCAACCAAGCTGCTGACGATGACGAATACAACACGCTAAACTTTCAGCCGTCGTCACAACCACCACAACAATCCTCCCACACCTCCGACTCTGTCTACAGCCATCTTGGTAACCCATCCCAAATATTATAGAACACAGAAACTGATGATGATGTTTACAGCCATCTTGGTGACACATCCCAAATAATATAGAACACAAAAACTGATGATGACGTTTAAAGCCGTCTTGGTGACAAGTCCCAAATAATATAGAACACTAAAACTGATGATGACGTTTATAAACATATTGGTGAACAATCCCAAATAATATAGAACACAGAAACTGATGATGGCGTTTACAGCAATCTTGGTGACCCATCCCAAATAATATTGAACACAGAAAGTCATTATGACGTTTACAGCAATCTTGATGACACACAGAAACTTATGAAGACGTTTACAGTAATCTTGGTGACCCATCGCAAATAATATAGAAGAATACAGAAGCTCATGATAACGTTTACAGCAATCTTGATGACCCATCCCCAAAAATATAGAACACAAACTCGTGATGACGTTTACAGCCTAAACAAAGCCAAAAACAACACGGAATACCTTAAGAGCAATTGATTTTACTGGTTTTGTCTGCAAACGGCTTTGATAGATGTTATTTTTAGCTCCACAATGTTGACTTTAGTGGGACAGCACTCACTGTGAATGTCAAAAATGATCTGTCGAGAGGGCGTGGTCAAATAGGTCCCTTTATGCCATACTCCGCCAATGCTGTGTCTATGGTTTATTGACACTGGGGCATCAAACATGTAGAATGGGTCCTCAAAAACACATCGGTAGTGGGTCCTCGATAGCACATCGATTGTGGATCCTCGATAACACATCGGTAGTGGGTCCTCGATAGTACATCGATTGTGGATCCTTGATAACACATCGGTAGTGGGTCCTCGATAGCACGTCGGTAGTGGATCCTTGATAGCACATCGGTAGTGGATCCTCGGTAGACTAGCAATAGCAGTCCTATGTAAATAATAATAATAATAATAATAATAATAATAATAATAATAATAATAATAATAATAATAACGGATTTTTATATAGCGGGTACTCCAGCCTATGACCAGACTCACCACGCTTTACATAGTCATTACATATAAATACATGCACTCGATAAAACATCGCTTTTGCTACAATACACCAAAAGACGGAACAGTAAAGGTACAAACTATTTACAACTATGTACACAAATTACAAAAAAAGACAGAAATAGAATATTTACAACTATGTACACAAATGACAAAAAAGACAGAAATAGAATAGCAAAAACCTATTCACAGCTATTTATATGCCGGTTAGGCCCAGGAGGAAAAACAGTATAAATATTTACAGCCGTGTATACACTTACGGATCAGACAGAGAATGGCAGCAGGATACAAATCAGTCTGAATAATGCAGTTTGAAGAGGTGGGTTTTGAGGGCCTTTTTGAATGCTTGTGTTGATTGTATGTTGAGACGCCTCCATTCTAAATATGGTTGTATGACGTGAGACAGTGATGACGAAATTTGTTCTGATTGGTTAAAATTGTGTCGCGCTCGATCATTCAAAAGTTCTATCGACAATAGGGAGGCATCTATCGCGGTCCACCACCTGTGTGTTATCGAGGATCCGGATATCCAGTGTACTTGGTTAATGTCCCTGTGGTTAGTGAGTAGCCGTGTTCATTTGTGCTGCAAAATGTTTCCCATTGACTAATTCTTGCAGTACATATATAACACTGGCAACACAATTGAATGGAAGTGTAAATTTGCTATTCACAGGTTCTAGCCATGCTTCTCTCTCTCTCTCTCTCTCTGTCTCTCTCTCTCTCTCTCTCTCTGTCCGTCTCTGTATCTCTCTCTCTTTCTCTCTCTCTCTCTCTCTCTCTCTCTCTCTCTCTCTCTGTGTCCGTCTCTGTATCTCTCTCTCTTTCTCTCTTTCTCTCTCTCTCTCTCTCTCTCTCTCTCTCTCTCTCTCTCTCTGTCCGTCTCTGTCTGTCTAGTAACAGTAACAATAGTAGAATAAGCAGCATTAGTATTAAATGAACAAGTAGGAGGAAAAGAAGCAGAAGTCTAGCTACACCTGGGTGTAGCCTGTGCACGGACTGTGAATACCTACAGATGCAATAACCTCTGAAAATGTAGTACTACGGGGGTGATTATAACAACACTCAAGTCACTCAAATATTTTGTTCCAGATATGTAAGTCTCACAAATGTTTGAACATTATTATTGTGTCTTTTTTAAATTCAGTATATATGTTCTAATTTGCTTTTAGATGCTACTGGGTCTTTGTTACGTTGAAACGCGCACGATAGTTCGTGTGTGACACGCACGATAGATCTGATCGTTTTATTTTGCAAAGCATGCAATAATAGAGTGTATTTACCTTTGATTTGATTTTGCGTTGTTGTTAGAAGAAGCTTTGTATAAGGTTGATAATTTTAGTTGGTCGATATTATTTGAGAATTTTCTAGAGTTGGTTGTTTACTATCGATCGAAGCGTGTGGATCATTCTAGTGGTAACTAGAGACGCCTCCATTCTAAATATGGTTGTATGACGTGAGACAGTGATGACGAAATTTGTTCTGATTGGTTAAAATTGTGTCGCGCTCGATCATTCGAAAGTTCTATAGAGTATAGGGAGACTATAACAGCAATGTGTGAGTAGTAGTAGAGAAAGTGAAAAGCGATTAAGCGATTGTATGCTGTTGTTGATGTTCGCTGAATAAAGTTGGAAAACTTCATACGACGACTTCTGCCTTGTTGTTGAGTGGACAGGTTGCGTGGATAAACGAATCCGAGTTACACTTATCAGGAGGATTCAAGCATTGGGGCTGAATCAACTACTGATAAAAACAAAACCAACATCGAGTGTAACAGTCTTGTAATATACTGCCGTTGTTGCTGCCATGTATATATTGTGTATCCCTATCCCCCCATCTTTCCCCCTTGTCTGGCTATATGGCCCCCCTGTGCTAGGAGCCTCAATTTATATTTGTTGGTTGATCGTTTGTTTGTTTTATAAAATGTAGCCGAGTGGAGTATTTGATTCCCGTCTCTCGACCACCACCTTGAGAACACGGCTCGACCCGAATGTCGCGATACAAGCGCCTACTCTACGCATCCTCGATATTCTGCTATATAGTCCAGACAATGCGTCATAGACAATACGTCATAGACAGTGACGATAATAATATTGTTTTCGGAATGACGCAGTATGCGACATTGTTTTTATTTAGTGTAGTTCAATTTTAGATTATTGTTACCATAGACAATTTGTGTACTATCCTTTCGATTGGCTGGATGTGGGAAATATCGTTAAGAAAAACCATTCGAGCGACCATCTTGGAGGGCAAGGAACATATGTTTACGCCAGACCACTATTTCGGATTACTGAGGTCATAAAGTTGGTTCAAAAAGCTCGTCTCACCCTAAACAACACGTGTCGTAGACACCACAAACGAATCCTGAGCTGGGAAAGGATTTTTGTTTTTGCTTCCTTCTTCATAATATTTTCGACTGTCGGATTCCTGATATGATCGTTTTAACCTACTTCCATCCTCAACGCTTATTCTTCTGATGACATGGAGCTCGTCATATTCCTGACGTCCATGTGAAGCCAGCTGGACGATAATCCTTTTGGTCAAACGTGAGGATATAAACTGTGTTAAACAAAAGAGACAATTCTTCTTCTCCATCAGGGAATCTATGCCAGCTAAGTAACTTTTTAATCAACAGTGAAATTCTTTAGAACCATGATTTCACGGGTTTTCGTATCACATCATATGAAATAAATATCATCAACCATCAACCAGTGGTATTCTTTTTTTAGTTGTAAAAAAGCAAACAGGACGAATGAATAGCCAATAATTTCTTTTATTCTTTATTTTCTATTTCTCGACATCACTTCCTTGTTTCTTATCGATTTTTAGGCATAATACAAAGAGGAAATTGATTCTATTTATATAAAATTCTTTCTACTGTTCATTCATCTTTTAACATCTATATATATATATTAATATAAATTATATATATAACGCGACAATGGGGGCTCGTCTCGTGATAGTTGGAGTCACAATCACTTTTTAAGTCGTGTTACCACTGGTGGTGATGATATTTACTACATTGTACATGTAAATTATCATTGTGTCATTCATTTGTTCAACGCGGGAGGTTGGCGGGAGCCGCTCTTACAAATGGGCGGACTTATGGACTACCCTACCAACCAATGTAACATCAGCTTCCCACGTCGATCTTAAGTTACCAGTTATATTTACAGATATAATTAGGTTGCATATTTATAACCTTATGCAAACGACTCCCAGTACGTGTTGTCAATCAAATGTTCAGCAGTAATTTCGGGTATTACATGCTGTAAAAGAATAGGCAGAACGGTGGTCTATTTTATTATCTCAGTCTTAACCGATTGAGTGTTTGAAGCTAATATTGGAATCCTATAGCATTTGTTGTTATAGTGAATCCGGAGACACGAGGACCTGTGTCAATATTAGAGAGAGAGATAACAAGTTATAATTTAGTATAAAGACTAAATAACTTGTTGACCTACTAGTCACCTTTGAAGGTAAGGTAAATGTTCTATGTTCAACGGACCGAACAGTAGACAGACAGTAGCGTCGCGCTTAATAGATCAGTGATAAACGGAATAATCACACAGGATCATTAAGTCAGTTTTTTGTAGCCTAACATTTCTGTTCGCCGAAGTAAGAGCGACATAGAAAATTAGAAGAATACTCATAGTGAGAGAGTATTAGCAGAAGGGTCTGGTAAACTCATCCGCCACAAAGGAACGGACCGCGAGTTATACTAGAGTGTATTTTTAAATTTATAAATATACACACAGTAAATCCCTGAGACACAGGTGTATCATCCAGGGTGGATTGTATCTGTGTGGCAATCAAATAAGGCCACGTACAGTTGATCTTATTAGGCGAATCAAGGTAAAGGTAGCAGGATAACTTTTGTGAATTTGATAAGTTTAGCTACTGGATTCGAGCCTAGACAGTGACACGTTATCACAATTCTAATTACATTACAAGAATGAATTAGAATCTTGGAGTTCGAAGTAGAACTGGTGTTAACAAGAGGGTGCCATTGCCGGATACACAAAACTCTTCTTTTCAAGTTCTTGGTTTTATGCTGTTAATACGCGAATAGCAAATAACAGAATTTGCAGTAAAAGCGTATAGTTATAACGAATCCATTGGGGTTGTTCGAAGATATTTCAAAGAGTTGCCATTTTGTATTTTTTTTCCTCCTCGGGAAAATAACGTCATTGACGTGACGTAATCGGCGTGACGAAATCGGAACTTTTCGAACGCTAATTTATTCTTTCCTGTCGTATTACATTTTTGACATTCGTAAATGACCACTCGTGCTCAAGCGAAAGCAATGGAAGCCAACGATCCTTTCTTAAAGTTTAAGGCCGAAGGAGAAGCGTTGGGGTTGTCGGGTCCAGATCTTGTCAATTACGTCAAGGAAGAGAAAACGTGTTTAGCTCAAGCTGAAGCTGAAGAAAGAAAGCGACAAGCTGAAGCTGAAGAAAGAAAGCGACAATCTGAAGCTGAAGAAAGAAAGCAACAAGCTGAAGCTGAAGAAAGAAAACGACAAGCTGAAGCTGAAGCTGAAGAAAGAAAGCGACAAGCTGAAGTTGAAGCTGAAGAAAGGAAGCGTCAAGCTGAAATCGATGAAAGGAAACATAAAGCAACATTGGAATATGAATTAGAACTCGAACGAATACGTCACGTGAACAGTGACAACACCAACGACAATGCTGCCGATCCGTCGGATTCCCGTTCATCGCAGTTTTATCAGGAAAAACTGAAGATAAAACTACCTTTTCTGGAAGACAAAGATGATCTGGAAGATTATCTACGCACATTTGAGAGAACGGCTAAGATTCAAGAATGGCCAATTAATCAATGGGCTCCTCGCCTAGGCACCTTGCTAAAAGGGAAAGCGAGGGAGGTCTACTCTATGTTGAGTGATGCTGATGCCGGTGATTACGGAACATTACGGCGATCATTATTGTTCCGATTCCAGCTGACGGCAGAAGAATATCGGAAAAAATTTCGAGATGCCAGAAGACAGCAAGGAGAATCAACACAAGAGTACGCTACCAAGTTAGATCTCTGGTTATCCAGATGGCAGGAACTCGCAGGGAAAGACAACACATATGACGATCTGCGTGATTTGATACTGCAAGAAAAGTTTCTTAGTGGGATACCGTTTGATCAAGCGCGTTTTGTCAGAGAAAAGGAGCCGGAGACGATGGGCGATGCAATAAGATTTGCTTTAACCTACGAATCAGCAAAGCAAGCCACTATGTCTGATCATGAAAGACCCAGGAATAGATTCGGAGATAGACTCAAGCATAGTAGAAGGAAAGAAGATGAGGAAGGAGATAAAAAGAAAGTGGAGGCAACGCAGAAGCAGCTCCACAACGTCAGGACAAGGAGGCCTGAAGTAACCTGCTATACTTGTAACCAGCAAGGTCATGTGGCGAGACAATGCCCAAAAGGAGGGAAAGAAAACAAAGCAGCCGCCGCAATAGCTGGAAGTATGAGGCAGGAGGATGTACAGAGTCACGGCAAGCTCTGTTCATTATGTACGGCGATACCGTTCTCGCCGGAGTGCCAAGTAGAAGTAGAAGGAAAGCAAGCGACGGCATTGCGCGACACTGGAGCGTCGATTACCATCGTCGATTCCAGTCTCGTACCCGAGCGATGTTTGTCAGGAGAGACCATTGAGATAGTGATGGCCTCGTCGCCTGCAAAGTTAACACTACCAATTGCGACGGTACACATGAACACACCATTCTTTGAAGGGAAGACCGTTGTGGCCGTTATGAAGCAACCGGTAGAGCAAGTTCTTGTAGGGAACTACCGTAAGTCTGAGGATGGGAACCTGACACCTGTTCCAGTTTACGCAATTCGAGAAGTATGCGCAGCAATGCAAACTAGAGCTTCTGTGGGGAAAACAGATAAAACATTGAAAACATCCAATTCTCTGCTCGGGGATGTCACTCCAGTGGAGTTGGGACAAGCTCAGAAGGAGGATCCAACCCTGGAGAAAGCAAGGAAGCTAGCTGACAATGAGACCAAGCATGGGAAAGGAGGGCGCAAGTCAACTTCTAAAACCACCTACAGCTGGAGAAAGGGAATTTTGTACCGTTCTTTTCTCCAAAACGGCAAAGAGACCAAACAAATTGTTGTCCCAAAGAAATATCGCAACGAAGTGTTACGATTGGCCCATGACACGCCGATGTCAGGACACCTGGGTGTAACCAAAACCAGGAAGAGAATTTGGAACGATTTCGTATGGCCCGGAATCTGCGGAGACATCAGACGCTATTGCGCGTCATGTGACATATGCCAGAGGACGTCACCGAAGGGTCAAGTTCGGAAACTGCCGTTGGGCAAGATGCCAATAATCCACACACCTTTTGATCGTGTGGCGGTGGATATCATCGGACCTATCTTACCAGCGTCCGACAGGGGGCACCGCTATATAATCACCATGGTGGACTATGCTACACGCTACGTCGAAGCCAAGCCATTAAAATCCATCAAAGCCGAAGATGTGGCCGAATCATTGTGGGAAATGTGGACTCGCTTAGGTATTCCGAGAGAGATTCTGACAGACAACGGATCTCAATTTGTAGGATCCCTAGCTGACGAAGTGAACAGGCTATTGAGTGTGAAAGGCCTGAGGACCACACCAAGACACGCACAATGCAACGGGTTGGTGGAACGTTTCAATGGTACCATCAAAAGTATGCTGAAACATCTTTGTCAAGAACAACCAAAAGAATGGGACAGGTTTATTCCTGCACTTCTATTTGCTATCAGAGAAGTACCGCAAGAATCACTACAATTCTCTCCCTTTGAGCTTCTTTATGGACGAACTGTACGAGGACCGTTACAGATTCTGAAAGAGCTCTGGACACAGGAAGAACAGACGGAAGAAACCAGGACCACATTTCAGTATGTGATCGACCTCCGGAACAGAATTGAAGAAACCTGTAAAATCGCCAGAGAAAATCTTGGAAAAGCAAGCGCTTAACACGCGAAACATTTCAACATGAAAGCAAAAGCACGAAAATTCAACGTTGGAGATAAAGTTCTCATGCTTGTTTCTGATAAAGCCAACAAACTGCAGATGCTATGGAAAGGTCCATATGTTGTCACTGACCGCATCAATGAATGTGACTACAAGATTGCAGTAGGAGACAATGAGAAAATCTACCATGCTAATGCATTGAAACTGTACGTTGAAAGAGAAAAGCAAGTGGAAACTCATATCGTCGCCATTGTGATGATCGACGAACATGAACAGAAAGATACTACTGGAACAAAAGATAGCATACCTGTGATTCAGCTGGAAAATACCCAAGGACCAGCAGATGTTCATTTGTCCGACAAACTGACAGAAAAGCAAAGAACAGAGCTTACAGAAATCTGCAACCGCAAGAAGTCTGTATTGACAGATTTGCCGGGGAAAACATCATTGCAAGAGTGTAATATCCCAATGGAACAGGATCGAGCTATATTTGTTCGTCAGTACCCTCTGCCATATTCTAAGATAAAAGCAATCGGAGAAGAAGTTGAAGCAATGTTGAAAATGAACGTCATCGAACAAGCAGCATCACCATACAGCGCACCTGTAGTACTTGTACAAAAGAAGGACGGCAACAACCGATTCTGTATTGACTACAGGAAATTGAATCAAGCCACAAGATTCGATGCCGAGCCAATGCCTAACATCGATGAGCTATTTGCCAAGTTGAGCAAGAAGAAATATTTTTCCAAGATAGACCTCGCAAAAGGATACTGGCAAATCCCTATGAAAACAGAGGACAAAGAGAAAACTGCTTTCACTACACCGCAAGGTCAATTTCAATGGACTGTTATGCCATTTGGGTTGAAGAACGCTGGAGCTGTTTTCACACGCATGATGAGGAAACTTTTGAAACCGCTGAACGAAGACGCAGTCAGTAATTTTCATTGATGACGTCATGGTAGCAACTGAGACGTGGGAGGAGCACGTGCAAGTCCTCAAAGCAACGTTGGATAGATTACATGAGTGCAATCTGACAGCAAAACCTTCCAAATGTTATTTTGGATTTGAGAGCCTGTCATTTCTAGGACACATAGTTGGTCAAGGTACAATTCAACCAGAAGAGGACAAGGTTGAAAAGATCAGAAACGCGCAACCACCGAAGACGAAGAAAGACTTGCGCGCTTTCTTGGGTCTAGCAGGGTATTATCGGAAGTTCGTGCCGAACTTCGCTACGCTCGCACTGCCGCTGACTGAAAAGACGAAAAAAGGGCATCCTGAACGAGTTCAGTGGGACGACAAATGCGAAGAAGCATTCACGTCACTCAAGCGAGAGTTGTGCAAGAAGCCAGTCATCTGTCTCCCTGATCCAGAGAAACAGTACGTCCTGAGGACGGACGCATCAGACAGAGGTATTGGCGCTATCCTGATGCAAGACCATGGTGATGGTTTACAACCAATCGCGTACGCCAGCAAGAAGCTGAGTGAAACTGAAGGCCGGTATGCCACGATCGAGAAGGAATGCATGGCAATAGTATGGGGAATACGGAAGTTTGAACAATACCTGTTTGGAACAAAGTTTGTTATCGAAACAGATCACCAGCCTCTACAATATCTGCAAAAAGCAAGGACAGAAAACGGACGGCTGATGAGATGGGCCATACAACTCCAACAGTACAACTTCTCTGTACGTGTCATTCCAGGCAAAGACAATATCGGGGCAGATTATCTCAGCCGCTCGATGTAAGTGTAAGGAAAAATTGCATTCTTGATTTTTCACTTAAGCGGGGGGATATTGTCGCGATACAAGCGCCTACTCTACGCATCCTCGATATTCTGCTATATAGTCCAGACAATGCGTCATAGACAATACGTCATAGACAGTGACGATAATAATATTGTTTTCGGAATGACGCAGTATGCGACATTGTTTTTATTTAGTGTAGTTCAATTTTAGATTATTGTTACCATAGACAATTTGTGTACTATCCTTTCGATTGGCTGGATGTGGGAAATATCGTTAAGAAAAACCATTCGAGCGACCATCTTGGAGGGCAAGGAACATATGTTTACACCAGACCACTATTTCGGATTACTGAGGTCATAAAGTTGGTTCAAAAAGCTCGTCTCACCCTAAACAACACGTGTCGTAGACACCACAAACGAATCCTGAGCTGGGAAAGGATTTTTGTTTTTGCTTCCTTCTTCATAATATTTTCGACTGTCGGATTCCTGATATGATCGTTTTAACCTACTTCCATCCTCAACGCTTATTCTTCTGATGACATGGAGCTCGTCATATTCCTGACGTCCATGTGAAGCCAGCTGGACGATAATCCTTTTGGTCAAACGTGAGGATATAAACTGTGTTAAACAAAAGAGACAATTCTTCTTCTCCATCAGGGAATCTATGCCAGCTAAGTAACTTTTTAATCAACAGTGAAATTCTTTAGAACCATGATTTCACGGGTTTTCGTATCATATCATATGAAATAAATATCATCAACCATCAACCAGTGGTATTCTTTTTTTAGTTGTAAAAAAGCAAACAGGACGAATGAATAGCCAATAATTTCTTTTATTCTTTATTTTCTATTTCTCGACATCACTTCCTTGTTTCTTATCGATTTTTAGGCATAATACAAAGAGGAAATTGATTCTATTTATATAAAATTCTTTCTACTGTTCATTCATCTTTTAACATCTATATATATATATTAATATAAATTATATATATAACGCGACACCGAACTGTTATTTTTTTTTAATTTATCCCTCAGAGGGACATACAAATATTTGCCCTGCAAGACGATGAAGCGTAGACAACCTCTCTCCCCAGCTTGAACCAGTCGCCTTCCTTTCCGCCACAGAGGCGTCTGGCCGTGTTCTCAAGGTGGTGGCCGAGAGGCGGGAGTCAAATATTCCGCTCGACTACAAGTGACAGTGGTGCAACGACCGGGAACAGGATGATGCTGGACCGTGGTAACTGTTGAAGGCAGTTTTTCACTGTTAAGTCAGTGAATGGAGAATGACTGGTCGCAGTCAGGGTCGGTTCCAGACAAGCTTGGGAGAGAGTTTGGGGTTAGACTAGCCTTGGGTGGCCCCTGATGTGCAGAATCCTTTGGTGTTGCCATTGGGTTATGCAGGACAAGGCGACACGGCATTTGTTCTGCCAGGCTGACCATTCATCTTCTGCTTTTGGTGGTGAGCAGGACTACATTTTTGGCAGGCATTTTATGCAAGTCACTGGCAGTGACTTTGCAGAGAGTGTGTGGAACTAGTAGCCGGCAAACCTGTTGACATCACCGCCTTGCAGGGAAATATTTTTTATGCCATCTTACGAGGGATAATAGAAAATAACAGCTCGGTTTGGGCGGTGCTCTCAAGGTGGTGGTCGAGATACGGGAGTCAAATGCTCCACTCGGCTAAAAAAAGGACAAAGTTCCAAAGTCTTTATTGTGATCAAATGAACAAATGTTCTCTCATAATGACGTGCCTTGACTGTTCTCTCATAATGACGTGCCTTGACTGTTCTCTCATACTGACGTGCCTTGACTGTTCTCTCATACTGACGTGCCTTGACTGTTCTCTCATACTGACGTGTCTTGACTGTTCTCTCATAATGACGTGCCTTGACTGTTCTCTCATACTGACGTGCCTTGACTGTTCTCTCATACTGACGTGCCTTGACTGTTCTCTCATAATGACGTGCCTTTGACTGCTTCTCTCATACTGACGTGTCTTGACTGTTCTCTCATAATGACGTGCCTTGACTGTTCTCTCATACTGACGTGCCTTGACTGTTCTCTCATAATGACGTGTCTTGACTGTTCTCTCATACTGACGTGTCTTGACTGTTCTCTCATAATGACGTGTCTTGACTGTTCTCTCATAATGACGTGCCTTGACTGTTCTCTCATACTGACGTGTCTTGACTGTTCTCTCATACTGACGTGCCTTGACTGTTCTCTCATACTGACGTGTCTTGACTGTTCTCTCATACTGACGTGTCTTGACTGTTCTCTCATACTGACGTGCTTTGACTGTTCTCTCATACTGACGTGCCTTGACTGTTCTCTCATAAGACGTGCCTGACTGTTCTTCCTATGACTGATTCTCTCATACTGACGTGCCTTGACTGTTCTCTCATACTGACGTGCCTTGACTGTTCTCTCATACTGACGTGCTTACTGTTCTCTCATAATGACGTGCTTTGACTGTTCTCTCATAATGACGTGCTTTGACTGTTCTCTCATAATGACGTGCTTTGACTGTCTCTCATAATGACGTGCTATACTGCTCTTCTCCATAATGACGTGCTTTGACTGTTCTCTCATAATGACGTGTCTTGACTGTTCTCTCATAATGACGTGCTTTGACTGTTCTCTCATACTGACGAGTCTTGACTGTTCTCTCATAATGACGTGCTTTGACTGTTCTCATAATGACGTGTCTTGACTGTCTCTCATACTGACGCTGCTTGACTGTTCTCTCATAATGGACGTGTCTTGGACTGTTCTCTCATAATGACGTGCCTTTGACTGTTCTCTCATAATGACGTGCTTGACTGTTCTCTCATAATGACGTGTCTTGACTGTTCTCTCATAAAGACGTGCTTTGACTGTTCTCTCATAATGACGTGCTTTGACTGTTCTCTCATAATGACGTGCTTTGACTGTTCTCTCATAATGACGTGCTTTGACTGTTCTCTCATAATGACGTGCTTTGACTGTTCTCTCATACTGACGTGCTTTGACTGTTCTCTCATAATGACGTGCTTTGACTGTTCTCTCATAATGACGTGCCTTGACCTGTTCTCTCATAATGACGTGCCTTGACTGTTCTCTCATAATGACGTGCCTTGATTGTTCTCTCATACTGACGTGTCTTGACTGTTCTCTCATAATGACGTGCTTTGACTGTTCTCTCATACTGACGAGTCTTGACTGTTCTCTCATAATGACGTGCTTTGACTGTTCTCTCATAATGACGTGCCTTGACTGTTCTCTCATAATGACGTGTCTTGACTGTTCTCTCATAATGACGTGTCTTGACTGTTCTCTCATAATGACGTGCCTTGACTGTTCTCTCATAATGACGTGCTTTGACTGTTCTCTCATAATGACGTGCCTTGACTGTTCTCTCATAATGACGTGCTTTGACTGTTCTCTCATACTGACGTGCTTTGACTGTTCTCTCATACTGACCTGCTTTGACTGTTCTCTCATAATGACGTGCTTTGACTGTTCTCTCATAATGACGTGCCTTGACCGTTCTCTCATAATGACGTGCCTTGACTGTTCTCTCATACTGACGTGTCTTGACTGTTCTCTCATAATGACGTGCTTTGACTGTTCTCTCATAATGACGTGCTTTGACTGTTCTCTCATACTGACGAGTCTTGACGGTTCTCTCATAATGACGTGCTTTGACTGTTCTCTCATAATGACGTGTCTTGACTGCTTCCTCATACTGACGTGCCTTGACTGTTCTCTCATAATGACGTGTCTTGACTGTTCTCTCATAATGACGTGTCTTGACTGTTCTCTCATAATGACGTGCTTTGACTGTTCTCTCATAATGACGTGCTTTGACTGTTCTCTCATACTGACGTGCTTTGACTGTTCTCTCATAATGACGTGTCTTGACTGCTTCCTCATACTGACGTGCCTTGACTGTTCTCTCATAATGACGTGTCTTGACTGTTCTCTCATAATGACGTGTCTTGACTGTTCTCTCATAATGACGTGCTTTGACTGTTCTCTCATAATGACGTGCTTTGACTGTTCTCTCATAAAGACGTGCTTTGACTGTTCTCTCATAATGACGTGCTTTGACTGTTCTCTCATAATGACGTGCTTTGACTGTTCTCTCATAATGACGTGCTTTGACTGTTCTCTCATAATGACGTGCCTTGACTGTTCTCTCATAATGACGTGCTTTGACTGTTCTCTCATAATGACGTGCTTTGACTGTTCTCTCATAATGACGTGCTTTGACTGTTCTCTCATAATGACGTGCCTTGACTGTTCTCTCATAATGACGTGCCTTGATTGTTCTCTCATACTGACGTGTCTTGACTGTTCTCTCATAATGACGTGCTTTGACTGTTCTCTCATACTGACGAGTCTTGACTGTTCTCTCATAATGACGTGCTTTGACTGTTCTCTCATAATGACGTGCCTTGACTGTTCTCTCATATTGACGTGTCTTGACTGTTCTCTCATAATGACGTGTCTTGACTGTTCTCTCATAATGACGTGCCTTGACTGTTCTCTCATAATGACGTGCTTTGACTGTTCTCTCATACTGACGTGCTTTGACTGTTCTCTCATACTGACGTGCTTTGACTGTTCTCTCATACTGACCTGCTTTGACTGTTCTCTCATAATGACGTGCTTTGACTGTTCTCTCATAATGACGTGCCTTGACTGTTCTCTCATACTGACGTGTCTTGACTGTTCTCTCATACTGACGTGTCTTGACTGTTCTCTCATAATGACGTGCTTTGACTGTTCTCTCATAATGACGTGCTTTGACTGTTCTCTCATAATGACGTGCTTTGACTGTTCTCTCATAATGACGTGCTTTGACTGTTCTCTCATAATGACGTGCTTTGACTGTTCTCTCATAATGACGTGCCTTGACTGTTCTCTCATAATGACGTGCTTTGACTGTTCTCTCATAATGACGTGCCTTGACTGTTCTCTCATAATGACGTGCCTTGACTGTTCTCTCATAATGACGTGCCTTGACTGTTCTCTCATACTGACGTGTCTTGACTGTTCTCTCATAATGACGTGCTTTGACTGTTCTCTCATACTGACGTGTCTTGACTGTTCTCTCATAATGACGTGCTTTGACTGTTCTCTCATAATGACGTGCTTTGACTGTTCTCTCATAATGACGTGCTTTGACTGTTCTCTCATAATGACGTGCTTTGACTGATCTCTCATAATGACGTGCTTTGACTGTTCTCTCATAATGACGTGCCTTGACTGTTCTCTCATAATGACGTGCTTTGACTGTTCTCTCATAATGACGTGCTTTGACTGTTCTCTCATAATGACGTGCTTTGACTGTTCTCTCATAATGACGTGCCTTGACTGTTCTCTCATAATGACGTGCCTTAACTGTTCTCTCATACTGACGTGTCTTGACTGTTCTCTCATAATGACGTGCTTTGACTGTTCTCTCATACTGACGAGTCTTGACTGTTCTCTCATAATGACGTGCTTTGACTGTTCTCTCATAATGACGTGCCTTGACTGTTCTCTCATAATGACGTGTCTTGACTGTTCTCTCATAATGACGTGTCTTGACTGTTCTCTCATAATGACGTGCCTTGACTGTTCTCTCATAATGACGTGCTTTGACTGTTCTCTCATAATGACGTGCCTTGACTGTTCTCTCATAATGACGTGCTTTGACTGTTCTCTCATACTGACGTGCTTTGACTGTTCTCTCATACTGACCTGCTTTGACTGTTCTCTCATAATGACGTGCCTTGACTGTTCTCTCATACTGACGTGCTTTGACTGTTCTGTCATAACGACGTGCTTTGACTGTTCTCTCATACTGACGTGCTTTGACTGTTCTTTCATAATGACGTGCCTAACTTGTTTTGTTACTAGAGATAGAAAAGTGTGTAGGGGAGATGGGTGGAGGGGGGCTGTATTCAGAATGAACTTAGCACAACTAATAATTAAAGCGACAATCCAGTTCTCTCTTCAACAGTTATTTATAAAGCAAAGCAAATTCAAAGGTGACTGCACAGCCAAATCCAAATGTGCAAACTAGTCTGGTTACAATAATAATACAACAGAGTAAGAAATATACATTAGAAAGAAGACATTCATTGTATAGATAATGTACTAATAATTATATTGGATGTTACAATAATAATACAACACAATAAGAAATGTACATTAGGAAGAAGACAGTTAATGTAAGCATATAGATAATATACTAATAATTATATTGGATGTTACAATAATAATACAACACAATAAGAAATGTACGTTAGGAAGAAGACATCCATTGTATAGATAATATACTAATAATTATATTGGATGTTACAATAATAATACAACACAATAAGAAATGTACGTTAGGATGAAGACATTTAGTGTATAGATAATATACTAATAATTATATTGGATGCTGCAATAATATGATAGCATTCTGAAGTAATAAAACAAAGTAAATAATTAACTACACAAACGTTACAATTATGATTACTGGTTAAAGCTCTTGAATGCGCAACACAGTTCCAAACTTCAGCATGACAAAGAGAACGTTGTTATTTTCTTGCATTCCACATATTCTAGAAAAACTGTTAAATTGAAATTGCCGGTTATCAAAAAGAGCCAAATGTCGGTCCATATCTCAAAACACATTGGACAGATTTTATACATACTTCATAATAACATTACAATGATTTGTGACCAGGATTTGCGCCATCGTATTTACTCTAACTCAAGTGTCCCGATTGCAGGGGTTAATTCTTTGCTTAACACATACGGTTTGATATATAAAACCCGGCAGAATCGGTTTTAACTATTTTTGGTATTCAGGTACTCCAACTCATTGCCAGTCATTCAGCGTCCGTCTGTTGATTCGGTCGGTCATTCGACCGTATTTCCCCTTTCTGCTCATTACACTGTTGCTTTTTTGGTCTATGTTTGTTTTTTTCATAATCTTTTTATAAAAGAAAAAAAAATACGATTTAGATTAATTTTACTATGCAGAACACTTTACCTACTACTTTCATGTCAGTCATACTTGCACTTTCTCAAAGGTTAAGGTCGATGAGGATCATCTTTTTTTTTTAAACACACTTCGCGCTGAACCTCAAAATTACCTATACAGATTTTGGTAATTGTAAACATGCAGCCGATAGTCCAAAACAGCGGCCAACCGTTCCAGCTTCAAGGCAGTTAACACTTTTGAAAATGTTGGTTTTAAGCTATATGTGAGCCCGGTACATGGTGTGGTAATACATTTGAATAGCTTCCCATCTTGTGTAAACCTTAGCCTTTACTTGACTGTCGGGGTGACCTGTTATTCTTCTATCACTCTGTCATCAATGAACAGGGACATTTAAATGTGGGTATGTGTCAAGCTCATAGCCATGTTTGGTGTACAATCACAATTTCCAAACAATGGAAGCAAAATGTGATATACTGTATTTACAGATTGTGGATTTACACAAGTAACATATGAAGCTCTTAATTAAGTTTCGCGTACACACTAAAATTCAAAGCAATGGAAATAAATGTGATATATTGTATTGAAGGATCGTTTAACAAAAATATATTAATAAACATGGTAACAGTAGTTATAAAAGTATTCGGATTACACTAATAACGGAGGGGAATTTGGGGTGAAGAATTAATGAAAATGGAAATACTATTGATGTGAAGTCAGCAAAGGGCAGAGGTAAGAGAATGAGAAAAGCAGAGTGATAGACAAACGGATTCCAGATACATTTGCGACTGATACAGGAGTACTTATAATAGTTTATAACTATCTTCGTCTGTGTATGAACAAGTTATTATAGTTATTATCCTGTTCTCCTACAGCACTTTTCCAGCACAAGAGCAGCTCAAGGCGCGGGCTGAAACAGGATCTAGCGCACTGCTTTAGGCGCAATGTATAACGCCCAGAACATTGAGCCCAATCCTGGTTTGGGCAACAAGAGACCTGGTGCATTCTGGGTGTAGTTTTGTTTCCGGTGAATGGTGAAAATCATGATAGAAAATCCTGCTCCACCAGTGCCCCGCGTGGTATTAACTGCGGTGGCCCACACTCTGCTGCTAATCACGGGGATTTAAAAAAAAAGGGACTGTGGAAAAATGCTCAAAAAGAAAGATTTTAAAAAGTACATGAGTCTTCAAGATGCCATCAACAAAATTACAAAAACAAAGAATCATGAAGTATGCAAAGAAACGTATGCAAACATTGCATCGAAGGTTACTTTTCAACTACCAACTTTTGATAACTTTGTTCGAACCACCGTGAATCCGATCATCAAAAGCAATTGTCAAGGAGACCTGAAACAATATTTGGATGACATATACAGAATGGCATACATAGGCTCACAGGTACAAAAGAATCCAATATTGAAAGATGAAACAAGAAGGCAAATACGAGCAGTCTTTGAACCTCCTACAGTCTTGAAAAGAACAAAAACGATGAAACATTGAAGTTGAACTGCAACATCGAAACCATTCCCATTCCAGATGTAGGGAGAAAAAAAACAACAATACACCATCTGAACAACTACACACGTGCAAGGTTGCAAATGACTCCCTAAATCTGGTCATAGGCGACTCGACAATCAAGGGACTGATACAAGAGAAAATAACAGACAAAAACAAGAACACTAAAATTATCTATGTTCCGGGTATCACACTGGAAGATGTAAGCAGCTGGATCAACACTATGGAACAAAATTAGTTTATAGAACGATGCATTATTCATGTCGGAATCAACAACTGCAAAACCAGAAGCATTACAATGAAAAATTGGATGAAATTGATTCAAAATGTTAAAATGACATTTCCCAAGGCAGTCATTCACTGCTCTGCAAACATCCCTCCTAGAGGTGAAAGGTCGATGCATCAAATGATGCACTGAATATGGCTTGTGAATAGCATTCAAGACTTAGACTTAAAATCATACGGACATATATCTAAAGGACTGATATATTCTCCATTTTGTCAAGTCTTATAATAATGATAATAATAATAATAATAATAATAATAATAATAATAATAATAATAATAATAATAATAATAATAATAATAATAATAATAATAAAATAATGTTTAAAAAAAAGGAATCATGCGCCTTTTATTGCCAAATGCTTAAAAAGCATGATTGTCAATTGTATATAAAGTATGACGTCAAATATAGCTTTTTTAACAAGAACAACTTTTAATAGGTCAATTAAAAAACGGCATATGTTATAATGAGATATAATGTTCAACATGGTAATCATTCAAACGTTTTTTTTTAATCCTTAAAATTAAATATATAAAATATACTGATTATTTAAAACGATCCATAGAGTTCAAATTTAAGTTTTAACGAAGGTTTCACCAGAACAACTTACGTTTGAAGAATTAGGTTAAATAGTTATATTTACCATTACATATGTATTATGCATAGAGTAATCTGTAAGTATTTCTCAATTAATATATTTTTTAATACATTTTCCGTGATGATTGGAATAAGCATGTATGTTGTCATCTTGCTTTCTTACCTATTCATAAATCATAAATAAGCAATTACAATAGATTCCTGGTATATAATTATATCGTTATATTAATTTTTGTTCATGTTAATTCATTTATTTTAATTTTGAGTTAACCTGTTTCTAATTTAATATGTTGTCAAATATCACAGATGTGAATAGACGTTAAATTAAATAAATAAAATTTGATTTTGTTTCCGGAACTCAGCCGTCTAGGGCATGAGCGTCTTGATCTTTAAAGTCCGTTCAATGGAATGTATGCGTGCACAGGCTAGACCTTAGTTTATACTCTCATCCGAAGGAGTTACGTCACGCATGAGAGAACAAGTTTGGCAAAAATGTATCCAATAAACAAAAGACAAAACAATGACGTCATAAAGCGAGGGGGTTAACGTCACTATTGTTGTTGTTGTTGTTGTTGTTGTTGTTGTTGTTGTTGTTGTTGTTGTTATTATTATTATTATTATTATTATTATTATTATTATTATTATTATTATTATTATTATTATTTTAACATGTGGAAAGTCTCCTTATATTGACTGCAAAGAATTTACTGACAAAGTGTCCCAGACAGAAATTTGGCCCAGTATAACGGCAATTTCCAATTTTATTAACTCCCAATAGTGTTTAATTTGTGTGAGTGTGTGTGTGTGTGTGTGTGTGTGTGTGTGTGTGTGCAAAATTAATTACACTGTGAAATAACGTACTTTTTTCTGGTTTCATATGCAAATTTGAAGTCTTGTTTTCGTAAATGTAAATGTGTATTTCATGAAGTGTATAATATGCTGTATGTGGCATGTAGCTGTCACTACTCTTGTGTGCACATGCGTATTTGTTGTTTAGCTGCGTGTGTGTGTGTGTGTGTGTGTGTTTGTGTGTGTGCATGTGGTTATTTGTACATTATAAGCGACACACCAAATGTTCACTGAATATTTGTGAATAAAGATTTCTTGACTCGACATCTTCATCAAACAAGTCAAACATGTTATTGCCAGAACACATCAATCAGAAATTACTTAAATAATAGTTAACAGAATTTAATAGAGTTGCAATCCTGAAATAACAGATTGTAATACTGTATTAATTCTTTTGCCCTCGACCTCCATTCTCTACATTCCTCTCAGCTTTTTTTTCTACTTCTTTTTTCATACTTGTTTTAAAGCTAGTTGTTCATAGGGCTGAATGTCATCACTGTTGTGCAAGGTGGACATACTTTCATAAGGATCACTCTCTGCTGCATCCATCCTAATGACGTCGCGATGGTTGTCAACGGGAAAGTTGACGTAAACCGCGTCGTCCGATGACGGGTTCGCGCTTGCTTCGCTGACGTCATGACGGCTGATTTCACGTTCGGGGACCACACCGTGGTTGAGATGATCATAACTCTCGCGTTGTTGTGACGTGTTATCAGCAGCAGCGTTATCTGCAACGAACATGCTGCAAAATTAGGTGCATTAAATATTAATTCCTTATCAATTAAATTAAATCTGTCTTTCAAAGAAATTCAAAATAATATTGAAAATGATCTTGTAAAGAAACTTCAGTTCTATACAAACTATACAAATCTTCGTGGATTTCCCAGATCAGTTTCATCTACGGCAAACAGAATATTATTAAATTCAATTAAAACCAAATATTGTAAAAATGTAAAGTGCATTTGTGATGAACCTCTAACTCTAAAACATATATTATTTGATTGTATTCAGATTCATCCTCTTTTGCCCCTTGAAGTAAATACTATAACATCAGTTAAAAACATTAGTAATGAATTAAGTGTGGGATTGGCAAAAGCTTTAATCAATTCTCCAGTCGCTCGTTTTATTTAAATGAAATTGTTATTGTTCTGTTAGATAGATATTAATAGTCCCTGTGTGTATGTATGTGTTTATATGTGTCTGTTTAAATGCGTGAATCTGTATGTATGGTCTTTATCATCTTGATGAAAAAAGACGTTAATAAAACAACCAACCAACATCAGTAATGAGTCAAAATACCAATCAAAATGTGAAACATGTGACTGATATAGTTTGATGTGTTCATCATCACCATCATCATCATCATCATCATCATCATCATCATCGTCGTCATCATCATCATCATCATCATCATCATCATCATCATCATCATCATCATCTTCACTGATGTCTTTCTTCTCCTCACCCCCAATTCCTCTACCTGATCCATCACCATTGACTACAACCACCAGCAAATAGTATACACAAACCACGTCTTAAGCCCACGACTACCACAAAATATTCATAGGTCATTATAAACCTACCTGTATTCCCTCTAGCGGTTCCAGCACTCCATCGTTTAATGACAACGACGACGACGATGATGTTGATGATGATAATCACGAGAAGAATTGCCCCTGCTATACCACCCGCCATGGCAATGCCTTGTGTTTGTGACTCCTGTGCTGTGGCAGGAACAAATAATAAATAAACGGAAGGACTTGGGAAAAAAAAAAACAGACAAAAAGAAAGAAAATTATAAGATGGCTTGGACGAAGAAGTGGAAAATTCCAAATAGTAACAAGAATTTCGGATACAAATTAATTTCCCTACGCCTTTTCCAATGCCATAAACTAAGTTCCTTTGATAGAACAAGACGCAGACGTTCCATAGTCCAGTCTAGTGCAAACAAGTGTGACGTCATAATAGACTCTGATGTTGTCCACAATGGTGACGACACTCGTGGTCTCACTACGCGCCGCTTTGAAGTCTTGGTGAAGAAGAACACAAGGACAGTACTGTTATTTACATTTCGCCCGCACGATGTGCAGTTGGCCACCATAGTTTGCGTTTTGTTGGACCACGTGATGGCCCAGTGCATGACGTCGAAAGTGAGGAGACCGTGGCACGCAACGCTGGTCTATGCTGATTCGGCTGGGACTTGGATCAAGTCCTTCTCACACATTGGCAGTGTGTAGGCTGGATGGGAAAATGCTTTAATTAGGATGTGTTAACTTCGGCCAGTGTGCAAGCGCATACTACAAGCTGGAAATTAGACCACATCTGTGTGTCGCAATATGCACAAAATGAGCTGAAGATAGATTCACTTGGAATCTTAGGTCTATTAGACAAACTTCAGTCTATTCGGTCAAACTGTAACACAACACTTCGGGTTTGTATTTATATTTATTTTCAATAACTTCATACCTCGACAGTCAAAGTTGGAGCTCTAACCTTCCCTTCCCTCTCCCCCCCCCCCCCCCCCAAAAAAAAAAAAAACTAAAACAACAGCACACACACATAAAAACACAAAACAACAACAACAACAAAGTCGTGAACTTCTTCAGCGTTAACTAAAACTTTACAAGCAAACAAAATAAGTTGCCTCGTTGTCTGGAAATGTTAACATTATCTGTATACAGGCAAGAGCATTAATAGTCCATGTGCAATATTTTAGTGGCTCTTGGGGTATTAACAATACATGGTTGTAGTTGTGCTGGGAGCGAGATTAGTGGGTCTGAAGAAAGAATGTACTTACAAACCACTTTCAGTCGGCAATGGTCTTTCGTTGTAATAGCAAGCTGGGAACACGTGACCACACCTCCATCCAGATCTTTGTTGCTGTCTCTGATTTGGAGCAAACTTGATTCCGGATATCTGAATGCTGTCATGAAATTGGCCACTGTCGTGCAGTCGATTCGGCTACTGCTGCCAAATGTAGACGAACATTGAACAGTGTTCACGGTTCCATTCTTGTAGCTGACGGTCCAGTACATGTTCTGTGATGAAGTGAGGCCGTAACATGTGATGGTACGTCCTGAATTCTCCGAGACTTCAATCAAGCTGTTCTGACAGTCTGCAAGTCTGTAGGCTGCATGGAACACAGAAATACACAAGGTGTGTTTAATTTTTTTTTCTGAATTCTGGTAGGTCTATGTACAATGTAACACTAACTTTAAGACAAATACAATTAAGTCCGGGAGATATTACTTGCTCACTTACCTAAAGAGTGTATGTGTGTGAAGGACATTTTCCGCATATTTCGGCTTACAGAGATCACTTTAGGCATGTGTAGGAATGGTTTTGAAATCATGAATCTATTCCTTTAAACATGTTCTTTTTCGGATTTGTAACCTACATGTGAAGAGAACAAGAAAACCTCTTCAATTCTTTTAATAATAATAATAATAATAATAATAATAATAATAATAATGGATTTTAATATAGCGCGGTTACTCCAGCCTACGACCAGACTCACCGCACTTTACATAGTCATTACATTAGTCATTATATAACAATACATGCACTCGATCAAACATCGCTTTTGCTACGATAAACCAAAAGATGGAACAGTAAAAGTAATAACTATTTACAACTAGGTACAAAATGACAAAAAAGACAAAAATAGAATAGTGTGACAACACGAGTTTTCAGCACATATTAGAGATAGTTAATTTTCAATAATTCAATAATTTTATTTAACGTCTATTCACAGTTTGTGATATTAGACCATACACGCAAGCATACACACAATCACACGCAAAATGCAAAAAGCACATCCAAGGATCAGACAAAATAATCACAAAAATTGGCTCACTGGAGACTGGCTAATAATTTGTGCTATGGTAATAATTGTTGGATACTGCAGCAGTTCAACAGTGGAATGTTCACTTGTTTTAATATTTTTGTTTAAATATTGTGAAGTTAATATGGGGCAAGTTTTTAACAGATGTTCAACGGAAATTGGTTGAGAACATGGACACATAGCATCAGCTAAAAATTTAGTATTCCATGAGTTGACTCTTAGCTTATTGATTATTCTACACAAGTTTCTAGAACATGAGTAATGATCTATTCCAGTACTTTGTAATAAGGTGGAGTACATTGATCTTTCTACCAACGAAATGAGTTCTGATGCAGATGGTCTAACAATGTTGTTGTCACTTACAGAGAATGACCCTTCCTTTGCTAAAGTATCCACAACTTCATTAAAATAAATGCCACAATGTGAAGGAACCCAACAAAAAGAAATTCCTACACCATTTGACATAATAGCATGAATTAATAATCTAATATCGAAAATAATGTCTGATCTAGTTTTACAATACCAATTTTGAAGGGCATTGAGAACAGCTTTAGAATCAACACATACAACTATGTTATAAAAGGCAATAGAGGTGTTGCTAATAGTGTCCAAAGCCATTAAAATGGCACACAATTCTGCTGTGAAAATTGATACATTCTTACCAACATAATACGATTTTTTTATTTTTAGATCAGGAATGGTAAAATCATATAGAGATAGTTATATTTCGTGCAGAGTTGCACATCTCTACTATGCAGTGTATATAGATAGATCGGCAGTTTTCTTTTATTGCGCATGAAAGGTTAGAACGCGTATTTCTCGTGTTAAACGCAGTATGAGCTTATGCAAAAACGAGGTTAAAGGGGTTGAACTCGACTCGATCGTTTTCCTGTGTGCTGGTATGTGATGCAGCTGGCAGTCACTTTGGTTGTTTATGCGAGCAGACCGCTTTTTGACAGAGTAACGTTGTGACTGTGTGTCAGGCTAGACTACGTATTCTGTAAGGGTTGTTATTTCGAAGTGTTTCGAACCACCCAAGGTCTTGTTGCCCTTGTCGGGACAAGAATGCTAAAAAGTCTGTAGTGGGAGAACTGTGACTGCCATCTATTGTGTAATATAGTTGTAGAGTCCTGTTTCTAAAGCTGTGTGACCCTCTATTGGGTACCTGCTAATGTTCTAGCACTTCGTCAGTGTAGAGATGCCCCAGCCATTAGCTAGCATTAGCCATAAGGGATTAGATGGTTTCTTGATAGGGGATGAGGATGGTTTAGTGTCCCATATCCTGTGAGTGTGTGTGATATTGTTGAATAAAAGTGTGTGACTGTTCATCTGGCATTTTGTGTTAGTTCTTTTTGTTTGAGTTTCTATCCTCCCACTGTTGCTTTGAGCTGACGTCGCGGAACCCGCTCGGGTGACGTGACATTTTGGTGTCAGAAGTGGGATAGACTCAGTTTATTTTGATGTTAGGGTAGTGCCAGATGTGTATGTTGTGTGTTTGTGTTGTTAAGTGTTGAAAGGGTACACAGCGGGCGGTTGGCGGGAGTGTGGGGTGTGTTGCACTAGGGATCACACTCGGAGTGTAAGCATTAACGGGGAATTGGATTGCAGGGTTCACTTGCTCGCCTTTAGGGGTACGACGGTGAACGATTCCTCGGCTCCTGTGATTGTTGTGTTGCGTATTCGTTCCGTTAAGTGTTTGTACCTGTGAAGTATTATTTGTTATTTGTATACTAATCTGTTTTCTTTTTTTTTCTCACCATGGCCACGCGGGATGCCCGAGCCGCGAAGCGTCGCGAGGCTAGAACCCGAGCTGAGACGGAACTGGACGACCCGCAATCGGACTATGAGGGCTCGGTGACGGGGTTACTTGAGGAGGCTTCCGCAGTGAGTAACCAATTGACTATGCCTAAAATGTATGCTAGATCACCCAGTGCACGGGGCAGGGTCGAGGTCGAGCTCAGCGATAGCGAGAGATTTAGGCAGATTGGGGAAAGTCTGGGTTTCAGAGATGGAGCGTTGGCGCACTACGTAGTTAGTGAGATGAGGAGGGAGGAAGAGCGGAGAGAGAAGGAGGAAGAGAAGAGGGAGAGAATGAGGAGAGAGGCAGCCGAGAGAGTAGCCAGGGAGGAAGAAAAGAGAGAGAGAAGATGACCGTCGTCGGATGGAAGCTAGATTAGACGCAGAAAGAGAGGCTAGAGAAGCAGAAAGGAGATTGCTAGAGTTGAGGCTAGATGAAGAACGGAGAGCTAGAGATGAAGACAGAGCTGAGCAGAGAGAAAGAGAGAATAGGGCTCGAGAGAGAGGGGCAAACTATTCTGTTAAGCTGAAACCCCTGGAAGAGAGAGAGGACGTAGAGGCTTATCTCCAGATGTTTGAGCGAGTAGCCGAGATTCAGGGTTGGAGAAGGGAGGTATGGGCGGTTAGGCTAGTGCCTTTGCTACAAGGGGAAGCCCGGGACACCTACCTTCGTCTGACGCCTGAGCAAGCGCAGGATTTCGACGCCGTGAGAAACGCGCTGTTGAAACGCTTCAGGAAAGATGCCGACTACTACCGAAGACAGTTTCGGGAAGCCAAGAAGGAAGCTGCAGAGACATTTCCACAGCTAGTAGTTAGGCTGGGTTCGTTGCTTTGAGCTGACGTCGCGGAACCCGCTCGGGTGACGTGACAAATAGCAAAAACCTATTCACAGCTATTTATATGCCCGGTTAGACCCAGGAAAAGGAAAACAATATAAATATTTACAACCGTGTACACACTTACGGATCAGACAGAAAAAGAGGAGAGAATGGCAGCGGGATATAAATCAGTGTGAATAATGCAGTTTGAAGAGGTGGGTTTTGAGGGCCTTTTTGAATGCCTGTGTTGATTGTATGTTGCGGATATGGGAGGGAAGGGAATTCCACTGCTTGGATGGCCGTATGTCTTAGTGCGGATGACGGGAACCTTGAGTGTGCGAGTGTCAGCAGAAGATCTTAAAGTGCGTGAAGGAGAGTAGACAGACAGTAGATCAGCAAGGTAGGAAGGACAAGAATCTGAAAAGAAGTTGTGACAGAGAACAGAGAGTTTGTACTCTGTGCGTGCTTGCACAGGAAGCCAGTTAAGGGAATGTAGTAGAGGTGTGATGTGATCGCGTTTCTTTGCTCGGAATACTAGTCTAGCTGGTGAGTTCTGAACCTTTTGTAGTTTGTCAATGATGTGTTTTGGAAAGCCAGCGAGGAGAGAGTTGCAATAGTCAAGACGAGAAAGGACGAGAGCGCAGACTAGGGTTTTAGTGGCAGTGACTGTAAAATAGTGGCGAAAGTTGCTGATTTGGCGTATGGCCATGTATGCAGAGCGACAGACGTTGGAGATGTGGTTGTTGAGGAACAGGTCATCGGAGAGAATGTAGCCGAGATTTCTAGCTGAGGATGAGAACTGAATGTTTGTTGTCCCTACTGTAAGCGATATTGGGAGAGGTGAGAGTGAGGAGGTGGTGTTGTGCTTGTGAATGAGGAGGGCTTCAGTTTTATCGTCATTAAGCTTAATGTCTGTGATGCAGTTCTCCAAAGTCTGAACAGTGGAAATAATGAGAGAGGGGGCAGTGGATTTATAAAGTTGTGTCATCTGCAAATGACTGACTCTCAACAGCTTGCTTTCCGAGCAGGAGAAGCAGTGGCTTGGTGTACAGAGTGAATAACACTGGCCCTAACACGGAACCCTGAGGCACTCCGCACAGCAAGTCTGCTATGCTGGAGAAACAGCCATCGACAGTGACTGCTTGTGATCTGTCAGAAAGATATGAATGGAACCAAGCCAGGACTGAGCCAGAGATTCCAAAGTAACACTAGGAGAATGTTAAAGAGAATGTGGTGGTCGACTGTGTCAAAGGCGGCTGAGAGGTCTAATAAGGTGAGAATGGAGACGTTACCATTATCTAAGGCAAGCAACAGATCATTGGTTACCTTTAGGAGGGCTGTCTAAGTGCTGTGGAAGGGCCGGTAGGCAAAACTGGTTGGGGCAAAGTAAAGCGTTATTAGGCAAACAGTTGTTTGAGAACACTTTTTTTCTAGGACTTTGGACAGGAAGGAGAGGTTTTAAACAGGTCTATAGTTCTTTAGATTATTTTTGTCTAAACTTAGTTTTTTAAGGAGGGGTTTGATGACAGCCGCTTTGAGCACAGACGGAACCACACCAGAGGACAGACTCTCGTTGATAATGTGGGTAATGGTCGGGAGTAGAGGGTCAAGATTCTCTATCAGCATGGGAGTGGGAATGGGGTCAAGAGAGCAAGATGTTGGTTTTGAGCTTAAAATGACTTTCTTGACTTCTTGCTGTTATTGGTTGAAAAACTTCCAACTTTGCCGTAGTGAGGGAAGGTGTGAATGGGTTAATGAGTGGGATCTCATGGCTATCAAGAGCGGCCCTTATGTCAGCTACTTTCTGTGTGAAATAATTACAAAATACATTTGGGAGCTGACATGGTGGATGCGTGGATGGGAGTGATGTTGCATTGCTCTTACCCCTTAGCTGATTGCAAATGTCAAACAACTGTTCACTAGTTTCACTGCTGCTAATTCTGTCGCTAAAGTACCGGGTTTTGGCAGTCTGGACTATTTTAGTGACCAGTTTTTTTGCGGCGGTGAAAATCTGCTTGCTGACTTCTAAACCTGATTTAAGCCACTTTTTCTCTGCTTTTCGTCGGTGTTTCTTCGCCTCGGAGAGCTCATCCTTAATAGACTCGTACCAGGGTGCTGACCGTGTTGCCTTGACCTTTTTCTGGGCAACGGGAGCATGCCGATCAAGCACCGCATGAAGTGTACTATTCAGCTGATCCACAGTGGGGCACATTTATGGGGTCTTTTTAGCGGTAAGCTCTTGCTTGAAGGCATCCCTATCCATGGTACGCAGGCTGCGAGCCTCCCTGAACATGGGGAGAAGGGGGGGGGGGGGGGCTGCGACGCTTAGTTCACACACGACACAGAAATGGTCAGATGTTAATTCTTGGGTGACTGATGTTGATCTAACAACATTATCCTGAGACCTATGCATAACCCAATCTATGATGTGACCACGACTGTGGGTGGGTTCTGTGACTGACTGAGAAAGACTAAACTGATATAAAAGTTCCATCATAATTTGCGGTGGAAGGTTGCTGGGGTTGGTCAAAGTGAAAGTTAATGTCTCCTAAAACTATGTATGTTCCCGACAGTGTGTTGCAATAATTGAGCAGGACTGGAAATTCTTGGTGGAAAATTGCATCAGTTAATTTATTTTTCTTGCTTGGAAAGGTGCGATATATGCATATGAAGTGAATGTTCTGCTGTGGAACGGACAAACTAAGGTGAACAACTTCAAAAGACGAGTGAGTGAATGCGAAGTCTGTAATGAAGCCAAGGTGACGGGACAGACTGTCTCTGAAAATAGTTACTACTACTACTACTACTACTACTACTACTACTACTACTACTACTACTACTACTACTACTACTACCACTTCTTCTTTTTCTTCTACTACTTCTTCTTCTTCTGACTTTTTCTTAACCCAAAAGATACGGGGCTCAAGCTGATAGAAAATATTGTTCTCCAATGTTGGAATAACCAGTAATGTATGTAAAACATTGTTGTGCATATGGCTATGTTGGTAGTATAATGGTCTACCACTGAAGTTCGATGCCGGTGGAATTGTAACATATCTGCTAACAGTGTGATACTCTATTACCTTAAAACCAACAAGTCACAGGTGAGGTCCTATCAAGCTACTCTTCATATTGTTCTTACCGCTTCCTACCCCAATTCTGTCTTGACTGGTGTTGGAAGTATCCTATCCTATCCCGTAACTCGAACATATATATCCCATCCTATCCTTTCGGTAACTCGGTGGTCGTAAGGCCACCACAGATGATCGTTTAACCAGCATACTCCATCTTTCCCTGTCCTCAGCAACCCTGATTGTTTCGCTCAGTGTCAAACCAGTCCATTCTCGAATGTTGTCCTCCTACCTCTTTTTCTATCTCCCTCTTCTTCTACCTCCTTGCACTGTGCCTTGCTGGATGGTCTTTGCAAGGCCTGATGATCTGTTGACGTGGCCATACCATCGAAGTTTACGTTTTTTCACCACTGTGCAGGTCATCGTGTTGTCCAATGGCTTGTGTGATGGTCTGTCGGACTTCGTCGTTGGTGATGTGCTGGGTATAGGAAATGCCCAGAAGTCTTCTGTAGCACCTCATCTCCATGCTTTGTATTCTTCATTGGAGATCTGCTGTGAGGGTCCATGTTTTGCAAGCATATAGGAAGATGGAGATGACAAGGGAGCGCAGCAGTCTTACCTTGGAATGTAGACTGAGGGTCCTGTCTTTCCAAATGGGCTTCAACCTCGCCAGGGCAGCAGTTGTTTGTGCGTTCCTGGAGAGGACTTCCTGTCGGGACCCATTGTCTGATACAATGGCTCCTAAATACTAGAATCTATGCACTGTGTTGAGGGATTGGCCTTGGACTTTGATTTCCTTGTTGATGCCATAGGTGTTGTTGGTCATCATTTTGGTCCTTATCAGTACAACTTATGTTAATCTGATGACTAAAATTTGATACAACAACAACAACATTTTGGTCTTCTCTGCACTTATTTCCATTCCATAGGCTCTGGAGGTGGTGTCAAGCCTATGTACCAGCTGTTCAAGTTCTTGTTCCTCTCCAGCCAATCCATCAATATCATCCGCAAAATGAAGGTTGGAGATTGCTCTTCCCCCTATGCTGACTGTGCCTTCATGATCTGCAAGGGCATCTGACATGATGCACTCTAGGAAGATGTTGAAGAGTGTTGGAGAGAGTAGGCATCCCTGACGCACACCCATTGTTGTTCTGAACCAGTTTCTGATAGCGCTGTTGTGGAGGACTGCACTGGTAGCCTTGATGACTTCAATAATTTTAGGGCTGATGTTGTATACTCTCATGGTTGCCCACAGAGCTGCATGCCACACTCGGTCAAACGCCTTTTTGAAGTCTATGAACACATGATATAGATATTGTTGGTGCTGTATGTATTTCTCGCAGATTATTCTGAGGTTGAAAATCTGTTCAAGAGAACATCGCGCCGGCCATGAATCCTGCTTGCTCATCAGCTATGATTTGTTCAGTTTGGGGTTTCAACCTGTTGAGTATTATTTTTAGGAGGACCTTGCTGGGATGGCTGATGAGGCTGATGGTGCGGTAATTTTCACATTCCTGAAGATTACCTTTATTTGGGAAGAGTGATGACAAGCGACTGGGTCTATGGTGTAGGCCACTCCCCACTCTGCCAGATCTTGATACAGATAATGGTGAGTGCGTCAATCATCGCTTCTTCTGATGGTTGAAGCAGTTCCGCGGGTATGTTGTCCACTCCCGCTGACTTCCCCTTCTTCAGCGATTGCACTGCTTCCTCAACTTCTTCTCGGAGAATTGGGAGGATTTCTTCTTTTTCTCTGTTCTCTGGACATGCTAGAACTGATGGGTTTCCGTTTGGTGTGTGGTTGTAAAGGTCAGAGTAGTACTCTGTCCATCTGTCCAAGACTTCTTGTTCTTCTGTAAGGCATATGCCAGACCCAAGGGCGGATCAGCAGGTTCACGCGGGAGGGTGCACTTTTTTTTGGGCGGGGGAGGGGGGGGGGCGGGAGGGGGGGATAGAGAGAAGTTTTTGTATCTTACCTCAGACTCATAGCAAAGAACAGTTATTCTTTCAAAGCAACAGTTTATGGGCAAAACGCCCTGACATACATGTGTTACACTTTTTGTTGTTGTTGAGTTGCTACCTAATTGTACTTAGATCAAGCTGTTGCTATAACTGCTGTAAATATACATTTTAAGAATAAACAGGATTAGAATAATATTAACAAGAATAAAGGACAAATAAAATAAATTTTAAATATCTTTATCTCTATCCCTATCATCATCATCAAACAAAATATGTACATACCACTTCAGTGTGAGGTAGGTCACAAAATGGTTCAGCACAATATAAAATGTCTTTTCACAAAATAGAAATACTCCTAAAAACTGGTAACACTAATACTGTGCAACAACGCTAGGCTGTTGCTTCTTTGACGTCTAAATAAAGAGTGACACAATATAAAATGAACTCTTCTACATAGAGCGGGAATGAGAGGAGTGTAAGGATTAAGGGGAGAGGTGCACTAACGAAATAAGCAGAGGTATTCTCGCCCAATTTCCGGTCTTGTCATCATGCGCTAATCATTGACACTGTGCTTGTTTAGTCTACGGGCTGGACAGTCCCCGCTTCTATCAACAATGAGCCCAGCGCACAAGTAAATAAATGTTTTACATTGAAAATAAACCTCTTACATAAACTCACGTGAAAATGCAAGCGACATATGACGTTTTAGCGGATGTTACACGTCATAATTGGCCGGCGTTCTTTGAAGTTGAGCTGTTACATGTCTAACATGTGTAGGCCGATTGGTGAGTGTGAGTAAACGAAAGAAGAAAGGAGGGAGGGGGTGTGGTAACAGGAGATTGAGGAGTGAAGAGGGTAGGGATTGATATGGGAAAGAAAATAGGAGAGAATGCATCTTTATTATTATTATTATTATTTATCATTTTTATATAGCGCTTTTTCAGCATCTTTGGGGTAAATGACGATTATTATTATTATTATTATTATTATTATTATTATTATTATTATTATTATTATTATTATTATTATTATTATCGGACTTAACCAGACAATACTCGCGCATTTCTATCGCGCCGTGATTGAGAGTATCCTGTGCTTCAGTATCACAGTCTGGTTTGGAGGCGCCACTTCGGGCGAGAAGTTTCAACTCGAAAGAATTGATATACGCGCGGCAAAAATCATAGGTTGCGATTTATTATCCCTCGCGTCCTTATACAGCACGCGTTTGGCAAGAAGGGCCAGCAACATTACTGGCGACCCATCCCATCCAGCCAACCATCTGTTCGAGCTCCTCCCGTCAGGCAAACGCTTCAGAGCACTAAAAGTTAGAACAAGCCGGTTTAGACGCAGCTTCTTCCCCGAGGCTGCCCTCTCAGTACCAGTGTCTTCAGTTATCCACATAGCATGAGCTAGGTGTTATACTTAAACGCCAACTTATTAGTTGCGATAATGTGTTAGAGGTGCAATTCTGATTCTTTAATGTATTTTATTTTATTACGTTTTAATTTAGATACCCATGTGGGTTTGCTTGAGTATGTGTGTGCGTGTGGGGGTTGGGAGTGGGCGTGTACCTGTGCTTTACTCCTTAAAATAACTTCCTCTATTAGAGTATTTTAATGTTTTAATGTCCAGTGGAAGGTTGTTTGTTGTTGTAGAAGGACTGAATGTTTTACCGCATCACCAAAACAAAATCCTATGTATTTTGAATTCATTGGGTAATAAAGTGTCTTGACTTGACTTGACTTGATTATTATTATTATTATTGTATCACTTTGGTGGAAAGACTTTAAATAAATTATTATTGTATCACTTTGGTGGAAAGACTTTAAATACATTAAACAACTTCTTCTTCTTCTTCTTCTTCTTCTTCTTCTTCTTCTTCTTCTTCTTCTTATTGTCCTTTATTATTATTATTATTATTATTATTATTATTATTATTATTATTATTATTATTATTGTCCTCTATTGTTCTTCTTCTTTTTATTATTATTATTATTATTATTATTATTATTATTATTATTATTATTATTATTATTATTATTATTATTATTATTATTATTATGCTGCTGCTGCTGCTGCTGATGATGAGGATGATGATGATGATTAGCATGATTATTAGCATGATGATTATTATGAATATTATGGATATTCTGAATATTCTTCTTCCTCTTCTTTTTCTCCTTCCTCTTCTTTCTTCTTCTTCTTTTCCTTCTTCTTCTTCTTCTCTTTTTTTTTGGTCGTCCGTGGGGGAGGGGGGGGGGGGTGCACGTGCACCCGTTGCACCCCCCCCCCCAGATCCGCCCCTGAGACCTGCTTTGGATCGTGGAGACCTTGGGCTGTTTAACACTTGTCAGCCGCTTCACAGTCTGGTAAGCCTTCTTCCTGTTGTTCTTGTTCAGACTGTTCTCTATTTCCTGGCATTGATCTTCTATCCAGTTCTCCTTTGCTGTGCGCATGCCTTTTCGGATGTCATTGTTGAGTTTTCGGTAGGCATCAGCTCCCTGTGAGGTGTTCTTTTTCTTTTTCATCTCTCTTCGTTTATCACACAGGTCCAAAAGTTCAGGTTTGATCCACAGCTTCTTCTTTGGCCGGTGCTTTCCAAGGATCTCCGTGGTGGCATCTGTCACAGCTAAGTTGAAAGTGGTGGTCATGGTGTTGACATCTACTTCACTAGCTCCCAAAATGAGGTCGAACTTCAATCTAGTGCACTTTGCTGTGTTTACTCTCTTCCAGTGAAGCCGGAAAGACATCATCACGAGATCGTGGTCACTTCCGATGTCTGCTCCTGGAAAAGTGCTTGTCCTGCAAAAATTGATGCTTAATCTGAAGCGTTTCTTGACCATGATGTAGTCGATCTGGTTGTGATGCTCCCCGCCGGGACTGTGCCATGTCTTTTCCAATTTAATTTTAGTGTGAAATATACACCTAAAACTTTTATTCTTCTACATATTTAGGTTCTTGTGTTTCAATATACAATTTAGGAAATGGTTTTGGATTTTGACCATTATTAAACAGTAACATGTTTGCTATTATTATTCATAAAAAGGAAACTGTTATTTAGTTCTAATTGATATACATTTGTTATGCGTTTAATTTAATATAAAGATCTTTTCCTCAAAGATACGTTAGTCCATATTGCGATATCATCTGCATACTGAACGATGTGTATATTTTTACTACATTTTTTGGTAGATAATGAATAAGCAGATTAAATAATATAGGTGATATAATCAAGCCTTATGGAATTCCCATATTTAAAAAAATGTTTGTTTGAATAAGAATTTTCAACTTTTACAATCATGTTACTTCCTGCAAGGAATGTTTTAATATATTGATATATGTGGCCTGATAAACCTATGTTTTTAAGCATATACAATAATCGTTGGTGCCATACTCGATCGTTTGCTTTTCGTATATCACAAAAGGTTGCTAGTAAACTCTTTCTTTTTTTGCAAATTGCTTCTTAATATGTGTAGACAGTTTAACATAGTGATCTACTACAGATCTGCCTTTCTGAAAACCTGCCTGATTAATAGGTATGACGTCGTGTTTATTGCAGTAATATGAGAGCCTATTGAGAATAATCTTTTCCATTAATTTACTAACATGCGAAGTAAGAGCTATAGGTCTATAATTTGCTGAGTCTCTCCGTGATTTTCCACTTTTTAATATAGGTATAATTATAGATGTTTTAAGGTAAGACTGCTGCGCTCCCTTGTCATCTCCATCTTCCTATATGCTTGCGAAGCATGGACCCTCACAGCAGATCTACAACGAAGAATACAAAGCATGGAGATGAGATGCTACAGAAGACTTCTGGGCATTTCCTATACCCAACACATCACCAACGACGAAGTCCGACAGACCATCACACAAGCCATTGGACAACACGATGACCTGCTCACAGTGGTGAAGAAAAGGAAACTCCGATGGTATGGCCACGTCACCAGATCATCAGGCCTTGCAAAGACCATTCTGCAAGGCACAGTGCAAGGAGGTAAAAGAAGAGGGAGACCGAAAAAGAGGTGGGAGGACAGCATTCAAGAATGGACTGGTTTGACACTGAGCAAAGCCATCAGGGTTGCTGAGGACAGGGAAAGATGGAGTACGCTGGTTAAACGATCATCTGTGGTGCCCCTACGACCTCCGAGTTACGGGACAGAATAGGATAGGATATAGATGTTTTCCAAATATTTGGCAGATTACTTGTTTCCCAGCATTTTTGTATGATTTTAAGTAAATTGTTTAACCACATTTCTGGAAGATGTTGTAAAAGTGCATAAGAAATCCCGTCACATCCTACAGCAGATGTTTTTTATTTCCCAAAATTTGTAGCGCTTTTTTAATTTCTGTGAGAGAAATGTCTGCATTAATTACATTGTTATTGAGTTGATCTTCAGGATCTTTATAGATATCAGAATTTTCTGCTGTTTCTCTAAAGGTAATATTTTTATCTGTTAAATTATGACTGTTACTCTGATTTGAAAAATTTTTAGCAAACACTTAAGCTTTACTTTTGCATCAAATGAATTCTTTGTTTTCAACTTTAATTGGACATTGAGGAAGCTGATAGCCAGTTTTCATGTGTGAAACTTTTTTCCAGAGTTTTGAAATGTTATTATTTTTTGTTAATTCATTATTGCAAAATTTTGTCCAGTATTGTTTTTTTTTCTAATGCAATAATTTTATTGCAAGCTAATTTAGCCTTTTTCATAATTTGAACATCTATTTCTGATTTACTTTTACACCATTTTTATATGTGCTTTTTTATTTTGTATTGCCTATTTACATTCTTGGTTCCACCAAAGATTTCCGTTATGTTTATTATTTTTATGTTTCTTGATTATAGGAATTGACCCTTTTGCTGCAAAGATGAGTGTTTTATTAAATTTTGTAAACATGTTTTTCAATATCATCGTCTTTCATGAAATCATTTTCAGAATTTAATAAAAGTGATTGAAATGTTTCCCAGTCTGCACGACCATATGAAAATTTAGGAATATCATCTTCATTCTCATCCACTTCAGGTGTTTTGTTCAAAGTTATCATTATCGGTAAATGATCATTACCCAGCGAGTCTTGACCCATATCCCAAATACAGTCATCTGCCAATTCAGATGAAATTAATGTTAAATCGGGGTGTCGGATAGCGCAGTGGTTGGAGCACTCACTACTGTGTCGCAAGTTAAGCACCGTCCAGTGCGGTTAGCACTTGGATGGGTGACCGCAAAACGTGAAGCGACAAATAACAAAGTCCCCAGTTGACTCAACTGTGACTGAGTACCTACTCTTTTAAAGGGTGGGGAAGGTAAAGCAGCGAGGGAGAGAGATGGGCATCACCCTCATTACGCTGGCCCAAGATATGTGTGATCTCCAACATCACGCTCCCCTACGGCCACAAGGCTATGGGACTACCTTTACCTTTACCTTACCTAATGTTAAATCAAAGCATAAGATTGTTTATTAAAACAGTCAGGAATCCTAGTTGGTCTTCCATCATTTAAAAGAACAAGATTAGAATTTATAATATTGTCTGTAAATTTTATATTAGTATTATAATCACAGTCTGAGTCCCACACTGGAGAATGAGAGTTGAAGCCTCCTGTAATTATCCATCGTTCATTATTAATAATAATGGTTAACCAGTCACAAATGGTTTCCTTTGGTCCTCTGGGGATTTATGCACACACGATGTTGATATGAAGAGTATTATTGATTTAAATTTTTATCCTACGAGAAAAAGTATCTTTGCCATCATTTGACTCAACTGGAGGTTTGCACGATGTATATTCTAAATCACTTCGGACATATATTGCCGTTTGTCAGATTCCCTTGCAGATCACGAAGGCACAGTCAGCATAGGGGGAAGAGTAATCTCCAACCTTCGTTTAGCGGATGAAATTGATGGATTGGCTGGAGAGGAACAAGAACTTGAACAGCTGGTACAGAGGCTTGAAACCACCTCCAGAGTCTATGGAATGAAAATGTGCAGAGAAGACCAAAATGATGACCAACAACACTAATGTCATCAACACGGACATCAAAGTCCAAGGCCAATCCCTCAACATAGTGCATACCTTCAAATATTTAGGAGCCATTGTATCAGACAATGGTTCCCGATAGGAAGTCCCCTCCAGGATTGCACAAACAACTGCTGGACTCGCGAGGTTGAAGCCAATTCGGAAAGACAGCACCATCAGTCTACATTCCAAGGTAAGAATGCTGCGCGCCCTTGTCATCTCCATCTTCCTATATGCTTGCGAAACATGGATCCTCACAGCAGATCTCCAACGAAGAATACAAAGCATGGAGATGAGGTGCTACAGAAGACTTCTGGGCATTTCCTATACCCAGCACATCACCAACGACGAAGTCTGACAGACCATCACACAAGCCATTGGTGAAAAAACTGAAACTCCGATGGTATGGCCACGTCACCAGATCATCAGGTCTTGCAAATACCATCCTGCAAGGCACAGTGCAAGGAGGTAGAAGAAGAGAGAGACCGAAAAGGAGGTGGGAGGACAACATTCGAGAATGGACTGGTTTGACACTGAGCGAAACAATCAGGGTTGCTGAGGCCAGGGAAAGATGGAGTGCGCTGGTTAAACGATCATCTGTGGTGCCCCTACGACCTCCGAGTTACGGCATAGGATAGGATAGGATAGGATTGCCGTTTGTATTTTCATATTATTTTGTATAAAAGGTGTGACTGGAGGAAAATAATATCCATCTATCTTTGGCAATTTATTTCTATTTACTTTTAATGATTGCAATGATAAAACGTGATAGGAATGTAGAATCAAATGCTAACTAAGATACATCATGTTTGCATGAATTGAACGGCAATTCCATTGCAAGACACTGAATCCACTTTTCATTTCAGAATATCTAACCAAGTGAAATAGGTACTGTGCTAATATTCATGTTATGTATTTAGCGGACAGCCGACAGTCAAAGGTTTACTGGAAAATATTCAGTAGACATTTGGACAAAACATCCAATCCTTTCACATTTGGATGTATACAATCTCAGTACAATGATCCTATTGCTGCTCCGGATTTAGTGAGGAAACCTGAATCATTGTCAAGGAATTCCACACCACACTTTTAACAAGCCATATTCAGTGCATCATTTGATGCATCGACCTTTCTTCTTAGAGGGCCTCTAGGAGGGATGATTGCAGAGCAGTGAATGACTGCGTTGGAAAATGTCGTTTTAACATTTCGAATCAATTTCATCCAATTTTTCATTGTAATTTTTCTGCTTTTTGCAGTTGTTGATTCCGACATGAATATTGCATCGTTCTATAATCTCATTTCATTCCATAGTGTGAATCCTGCTTACATCTTCCAGTGTGATACCCGGAACATAGATAATTTGAGTGTTCTTGTTTTTGTCTGTTATTTTCTCTTGTTTCAGTCCATTGATTTTCGAGTCGCCTATGACCAGATTTAGCGAGTCATTTGCAACCTTGTAGGTTTGTAGTTGTTCAGATGGTGTATGGTTTGTTGTTTCCCCTACATCTGGAATGGGAATGTTTTCGATGTGGCAGTTCAACTTTAATGCTTCATCGATTTTGTTCTTTTCAAGGGCTCTAGGAAGTTCAAAGACTGCTCGTATTTGCTCTCTGGTTTCATCTTTCAAGATTGGATTCTTTTGTACCTGTGAGCTTATGTATGTCATTCTGTATATGTCCTCCAAAGTTTGTTTTAGGTCTCCTTGACTATTGCTGTTGATGATCGGAATCACGGTGGTTCGAACAAAGTTATCAAAAGTTGGTGGTTGGAAAGGAACCTTCGATGCAATGCTTGCATACGTTTCTTTGCATACTTCATGATTCTTTGTTTTTGTAACTTTGTTGATGGCATCTTGAAGACTCATGTACTTTTTTGATTTTTCTTTTTGAGCATTTTTCAATAGTACTTTTTTTTTATCACAATCGTGATAAGCAGCAGAGTGTGGGCCACCGCAGTTAATACATCGCGGGGCATTGGTTGAGCATGATTTTCTATCACGATTTTTACCGCACCTGCAGCATCTCGGTTTGGCAAAGCAGTTTTTCCGAGAGTGATTCAAACGTTGACATCTGGTGCATCTGATGACAGGAGGACAATAAGGAAAAATCTTGTACTCCCTATTTTTGTTCTCAGAATCGATGGCAATGTATCTGTGGCGAAAACAATTCTAGTAATCTGTTGTTGTAATTTCTTGGTTTTGAAAAAAGTGAACTTTATTATATCTTTGTTGTTTTTAAAATCTTGTGGCTCAATGTGATGAAACACAATTCATTCAGTTTTCACAGTAGAGATATAACATTGAACATTTGCGCCTCTTAGATTGGTTATTGATAGAAGTTTGTTTTGTTGATTTTGGGAAATGCACTCCACAAACAAGTCACCAGATTGTAATATTAACGTTTAACACTCTTCGATAAAAGAAAATGGTGTGGAAGTATACAGACAGCATTTAATGTTCAGTTGAACATTTCGTACTGTATGAAAATTTCCCCTCCACAATCTTTAAGGTGGAAACCCTTAAGGCTAGGTAAAAAGATTTACAAGACTGCATCCTATCCTATCCTATCCCATAACTCGGAGGTCGTAGGGGCACCACAGATGATCGTTTAACCAGCGTACTCCATCTTTCCCTGTCCTCAGCAACCCCGATTGTTTCGCTTAGTGTCAAACCAGTCCATTCCCGAATGTTGTCCTCCCACCTCTTTTTCGGTCTCCCTCTTCTTCTACCTCCTTGCAGTGTGCCTTGCAGGATGGTCTTTGCAAGACTTGATGATCTGGTGACGTGGCCATACCATCGGAGTTTACGTTTTTTCACCACTGTGAGCAGGTCAATGTATTGTCCAATGGCTTGTATGATGGTCTGTCGGACTTCGTCGTTGGTAATGTGCTGGGTATAGGAAATGCCCAGAAGTCTTCTGTAGCACCTCATCTCCATGCTTTGTATTCTTTGTTGGAGATCTACTGTGAGGGTCCATGTTTCGCAAGCATATAGGAAGATGGAGATGACAAGGGCGCGCAGCATTCTTACCTTGGAATGTAGACTGATGGTACCGTCTTGCCAAATTGGCTTCAACCTCGCGAGTGCAGTAGTTGTTTGTGCGATCCTGGAGAGGACTTCCTGTCGGGACCCATTGTCTGATACAATGGCTCCTAAATATTTGAAGCTATGCACTGTGTTGATGGATTGGCCTTGAACTTTGATGTCCGTGTTGATGCCTTTGGTGTTGTTGGTCATCATTTTGGTCTTCTCTGCATTATTTCCATTCCAAAGGCTCTGGAGGTGGTTTCAAGCCTATGCACCAGCTGTTCAAGTTCTTGTTCCTCTCCAGCCAATCCTTCAATATCATCCGCAAAACAGAGGTTGGAGATTGCCCTCCCCCCTATGCTGACTGTGCCTTCGTGGTCTGCAAGGGCATCAGATATGATGCGCTCTAGGAAGATGTTGAAGAGTGTTGGAGAGAGTATGCATCCCTGACGCACACTGATTGTTGTTCTGAACCAGTTTCCGATGGCGCTGTTGTGGAGGACTGCACTGGTAGCCTTGTCATACAGGCTTTTGATGACTTTAATAATTCTAGGGCTGATGTTGTATACTCTCATGGTTGCCCTCAGAGCTGCATGCCAGACTCGGTCAAACGCCTTTTTGAAGTCTACGAACACATGATATAGATGGTGTTGGTGCTGTAGGTATTTCTCGCAGATTACTCTGAGGTTGAAAATCTGTTCAGTGGTACTTCGCCCTGCCCTGAATCCTGCTTGCTCTTCAGCTATGATTTGTTCAGCTTGGGGTTTCAACCTGTTGAGTATTATTTTCAGGAGGACCTTGCTGGGATGGCTGATGAGGCTGATGGTGCGGTAATTTTCACATTCCTGAAGGTTACCGTTTTTGGGAAGAGTGATGACAAGCGACTGGGTCCATGGTGTAGGCCACTCCCCATTCTGCCAGATCTTGTTACAGATAATGGTGAGTGCGTCGATCATCCCTTCTCCTCCTGCTTGAAGCAGTTTCGCGGGTATGTTGTCCACTTCCGCTGACTTCCCCCTCTTCAGCGATTGCACTGCTGCCTCAACTTCTCGGAGAATTGGGAGGATTTCTTCTTCTTCTCTGTTCTCTGCTGGACATGCTAGAACTGATGGGTCTCCGTTTGGTTTGTTGTTGTAAAGGTCAGAGCAGTACTCTGTCCATCTGTCCAAGATTTCTTGTTCTTCTGTAAGGCATATGCCAGACTTGCTTTGGATCATGGAGACCTTGGGCTGTTTAACACTTATCAGCCGCTTCACAGTCTGGTAAGCATGCGCACAGCAAAAGAGAACTGGGTAGAAGATTAGGAAATAGAGAACAAGATTGCATTAAAAACAATTAAAAAAAATTTACGTGGTAAGATGCTAAGTGAGCATTGATCGTGGGTATCCCTGTTAGTTTGTGAACACTTGATGGTCGCTTTAGCCATGTTGCCTTTATCATCAGTAAGTGCCAGGCGACTGCTAGTGGGCTGTCTGACTGCCTGCAGGCTTCTGTCAGTCCCAGAGCACTGGATACAGGGAGAGCTGCCACAGGCTGCACAGTCAATCCTCCTTACTACGCCATCGTTGTAGGTGACAGACCAATACATGCTGTGAAGCTCGTGTATTCCACTACATGTGATGGTGGTGCTGTCGTTTCTCTCAAGCTCTATCACACCGTCGCTAGAGCATTCTTCTATCTTGTATGCTGCAATAGATATAGTTTATTTTAAAATAATAATAATATTAATAAATAATAATAATAATAACAACAACAACAACAACAATAATAATAATAATAATAATAATATAATAATAATAATAATAATAATAATAATAATAATAATAATAATAATAATAATAATAATAATAATAATAATAATAATAGTTCCCGAGGTGTAAGCTATAGAGCTATTGTTTTGGGCTTTGTCCGTCCGTCCGGTCCTGGTTTGGCTCGGAAGAGTCCGCTGGACCTAAAGCAACAATTATGTAATGTAATGTATTGTCCGTCCGTTCAGCGTCCGTCCGTCTGTCCGGAGGTGACATTTGAAACTTTTCTCCAAAAAAAATGACGGATTTCTGTAAAACATGGTATTTCGTTTGAAAATACCCTACCAGAAGACACAAAATTATGTTTATTGGATATCATCATGGTCACGTCATAATTTGTTTTTTGTTTTGTTTTTTGTTTTCTAATCCTATTTTCTTTTAAACTACTGGAGGGATTTGGTTCAATTTGATATGTACTCAGACTTTATTTATGCCTCCAAGGTAAAACCAAACTTATGCAAATCGAACGATGTAATCATAGTGACGTCATTTAAAAAAACATTTTAAATAAATTTTGTAAATTTAAACAAAAAATCTTCGTATGTAATTAGATTATACAGATGCCTTGAGCCTCAAACGAAACTTAGGTATATTGAGTGAGTAATTGTGTAACGTCATCATGGAGACGACATACTTTGTTGTTATTTTTCTAATCTGCCAAAGCCACTCAAACTCTTGTCTCAGCTTTCATTCTCTCACGGCTTGACTATTGTAACTCTCTCTCTTCTGTGGTTGCCCGGACTATCTATTGCAAAGGCTTCAAAAGATTCAAAATAATGCCGCCCGTCTCATTCTTCGCATTCCAAGATCTGCCCATATAACTCCTCATCTTAAATCCCTACACTGGCTTCCCATCGAACAAAGAATTGAGTAAAAAAATTGCTTGCCTCTGCTTCAATGCTCTCTCTCCATCTGGCCTTTCTTATCTCAAAACCATGGTAAACCCCTACATACCCTCTAGAACCCTTTGAACTTCTTCTGCCCAAAATCTCTGCATTCCACGAGTGAACAAAATAATCCTTTGGTGAACGCTCATTTTTATTGTCTGCTCCCACTGTCTGGAACTCCCTTCCCATGTATCTCCATTCTTCCCAAACATCTGCTGCCTCTCGTTCTGGCCTCAAGACCCATCTGTTCAAACGTTCCTTTGAAAACACCACAATGTAAATTTGTGTTGAACTCGGTGTGTGTGTGTGTGTGTGTGTGTGTGTGTGTGTGTGTGTGTGTGTGTGTGTGTGCGTGCGTGGGTGTGTTTGTGTGTGTGTGTTTGTGTGTGTGCGTTTTCCTATTATCTAATGAAAATGTGTATGTTTTGTTTACCATGTTTTATATTGTTATTGCTTAGTCATTTTAGTTCTTAGAAGTGTCTTATGTGAATGTAAAGCACTCTGAGCTTTCATTAGAAAGAGCGCTATATAAATGTTAATTATTATTCTGTAAACTTTATATGTAATGAGAGTGTACAAATCCGGTTGAGCCTTAGTCAAAACGTATGGACATCGAGTGACGTCATCGTGGTGACGTATTATTTATATTTTCATGTAGGTTTTAAAAAAATGCACTCATACACACACACACAGACACACACACACACACACACACACACACACACACACACACACACACACACACACACACATGAAATGTATTCTTATTCAGAAGTTCGATCGGCTTGGGTACAAAGCTAATTTGGTTCTAACAGTGGAAAATTTAGGCAAACGAAAATGGTAGAAGTGTGTAATGCTTTGCCAGGTTTCTTATCGCCTTTCGCACTGCACGGCACTGATACAACTCAGTCAGACTCTTCTGTTTCTCTCTAATCCCTTTTTCACACACTTTCCTCACTCTGTCAAATACATTCTTGTGCTTCACACTCAGACCACAATACCAGCAGAAAAAGACAAATGTTATAACAGATTCAATAAAATCTGTGTAAAATGCACACAAAACAGACTGACTGACACTTCCTATCCTATCCTAGCTTATCCTATCCTATCCCGTACCTCGGAGGTCGTAGGGTCAACACAGATGATCGTTTAAACAGCGTACTCCTCCATCTTTCTCTGTGCTCAGCAACCCTGATGGCTTCGCTCAGTGCGATCATGCCCGTCGGCGTGGAGATATTTACGCGCTTTATAAATTATTCATTCATACATTCATTCATACGTACTTCGTTCTACTCAGTGTCAAACCAGTCCATTCTCGAATGTTGTCCTCCCACCTCTTTTTCGGTCTCCCTCTTCTTCTACCCCCTTGCACTGTGCCTTGCAGGATGGTCTTTGCAAGACCTGATGTCCTGGTGACGTGGCTATACCATCGAAATTTCCTTTCCTTCACCACTGTGAGCAGGTCATCGTGTTGTCCAACGGCTTATGTGATGGTCTGTCGGACTTCGTCATTGGTGATGTGCTGGGAATAGAAAATGCCCAGAAGTCTTCTGTATCACCTCATCTCCATGCTTTGTATTCTTCGTTGTAGATCTGCTGTGAGGGTCCATGTTTCGCAAGCGTATAGGAAGATGGAGATGACAAGGAAGAGCAGCAGCCTTACCTTGGAATGTAGACTGATGGTCCTGTTTTTCCAAATTGGCTTCAACCTTGCCAGGGTAGCAGTTGTTTGTGCGATCCTGGAGAAGACTTCCTGTCGGGACCCATTGTCTGATACTATTGATCCTAATTATTTGAAGCTATGCACTGTGTTGATGGATTGGCCTTGGACTTTGATGTCCTTGTTGATGCTATTGGTGTTGTTGGTCATCCGTTTGGTCTTCTCTGCACTCATTTCTATTCCATAGGCTCTGGAGGTGGTGTCAAGCCTCTGTACCAGCTGTTCAAGTTCTTGTTCCTCTCCAGCCAATCCATCAAGGTCATCTGCAAAACTAAGGTTGGAAATTCCTCTACCCCCTATGCTGACTGTGTCTTAGTGGTCTGCAAGGGCATCTGACATGATGCGCTCTAGGAAGATGTTGAAGAGAGTTGGAGAGAATAGGCATCCTTGACGCACACCGATTGTTGTTCTGAACCAGTTTCTGATGGCGCTGTTATGGAGGACTGCACTGGTAGCCTTGTCATACAGGCTTTTGATGACTTCATTAATTTTAGGGCTGATGTTGTACACTCATGGTTGCCCACAGAGCTGCATGCTAGACTCGGTCAAATGCCTTCTTGAAGTCTACGAACACATGATATAGATGTTGTTGGTGCTGTAGGTATTTCTCGCAGATTATTCTGAGGTTGAAAATCTGTTCAGTGGTACTTCGCCCTGCCCTGAATCCTGCTTGTTCTTCAGCTATTATATGATTTGTTCAGCTTGGGATTTCAAACTGTTGAGTATTATTTTCAGGAGGACCTTGCTGGGATTGCTGATGGTGCGTAATTTTCACACTCCTAAAGGTTAGCTTTTTTTGGAAGAGTGAGAACATGTGACTGTGTCCAGGGTGTAGGCCACTCCCCACTCTGCCAGATCTTGTTACAGACAATGGTGAGGACATCAATAATCGATTCTCCTCCTCCTGCTTGAAGCAGTTCCGCGGGTATGTCGTCCACTCCAGCTGACTTCCCTTTCTTCGGCGATTGCACTGCTGCCTCAACTTTTTCACGGAGAATTGGGAGGAGTTCTTCTTCTTTTGTGGTCTCGGGACATGCTAGAACTGATGGGTCTCCGTTTGGTGTGTGGTTGCAAAGGTCAGAGCAGTACTTTGTCAATCTATCCAAGATTTCTTGTTCTTCTGTAAGGCATATGCCAGACTTGCTTTGGATCGTGGAGACCTTGGGCTGTTTAACACTTGTCAACCGCTTCACAGTCTGGTACGCCTTCTTGCTGTGGTTCTTGTTTAGACTGTTCTCTACTTCCTGGCATTGATCTTTTATCCAGTTCTCATTTGTTGTGCGCATGCCTTTTGGGATGTCATTATTGATTTTTCGGTAGGCATCCGCTCCCTGTGAGGTGTTCTTTTTCTTTTTCACCTCTCTTCGTTTATCACACAGATCCAAAGGTTCAGGTATGATCCACGGCTTCTTCTTTGGCCGGTGATTGCCAAGGATCTCAGTGGCGGCATGTGTCACAGCTGAGTTGGCTGACTGACACTTAAGGAAATACATTTGTGTAGGCAATATAATCTTGACCGACGTTGCTTGTGGATTGCAACGGCATTTGAATCAAAAGTGAGTTTTGACATCCAGGTCAGTTCCAAGGTATTTGTGTTTATTCACATGCTCAACGTTCACACTATAAATCGAGTCCGGAACAAAATCTGGTCCCCTATGAAAATCTATGAGCATTTCTTTTGTCAAAGGTCCAAATAATCCTGTTTGCACCTGGTGGTGAAACGGGCAACTTCCTGAAAGTTAACAGTCAGAATTTGAAAGATTTTGAAGGGTTGTGTCAAATGTTTTAGTCAACGGTACTAACACCTGTGCAAACGTCATTACGAGTGGCAAGAAGCAAGAGTACTATCAATAAATATAGTTATCATACCTGTTATGAGTTGACACTCATCTTGAACAACAATATCAGATCTGGAACACGTAATGTTGGCGCCATACAACTGTTGATTACTGTTCCTCACTGTTACGTAGCTGTAGTTGCTAAACCTGTACGCCACAAAGTCTCCATACTGGGGAAAGCAGGAATAGCTCCCTGGAATTGCGAGGCAGGTAATTCTGAAGACAGTTGCATTGGTCAAGGTCAGAGACCAAGAAATGCTTTGTTGTGCCGTCATTGCAGTACACTTGATGTTGCTTGTTCCCTTCTCTGGTACGCGTATCACGTTGTTGTCACACTCCTCGATTTTGTATGCTGTAACCCAGATTTAATGATTGGTGTAAATATTTCAGAGAGATAGAGAAAGGGGTGGGGTTTCAAAAGTGATTTTTACTAAAACGTTAAAATCTTTGCAAGCTAAAATATTTTAAAATCATTCATTTGATAAGATTTAAACACTTCTGAATACAGCATAAGCATCAGAGCCAGAGTCAGAAAATGTTATTGTTAGTTCAAATAATTGCCAAATATATATTATCTAGAAGAGCAAAGCCCACATGACTCATATGCGCTGCTCCTTACAGAACTTATATAATCTTTAACATGAAAATTAGTGCCCAGAAGAAAAAGAACCAACAATGAAACGGTCGCATTAAAGGCAAAGTAATCCCGGCTTTGATCTTTCTAAGCTCTTGACCTTGAGATGACCTTGACCCAGCTCCAAATACACTCATGTACCATCAAATAAACTACATAAATAGTTGTATTATGCACAAAACAAATTACATCGGGGGACCTTGACCTTCAGTGACATTGCCCTTGGGATGACCTTGACCTCTGATGCTTATGTATGATCAAATAACCCAATGTTGTTACATACTATGGGTTAAATATAGATCCATTCAATCTACGATGAGAAACGTTTTAATGTTTTTATAAGGCGTGAAATGACTTTGACCTTCATAATCAAGGCAAAAACGAAACGAATATGAAAGATCAATCTATTATCTCCAAATACAACAAGTTTGGACTTTATATCTCTCATTGTTTAAGGTCAAGGTCATTTCAAAGTGCCTATACAAACTGACTTTAAGACATAAGACATAGGATTCTTTATTCGCTTCAAATGTCACACACAGAAGAATTTGCAGTGCGCGTCTGGGAATGGCATAAATCATTGACAATAACAATTAAAAACACAATTGGTCCCGACATCTGTGAATAGCTCAGGACCTAAAAACAATTTCTTCATTTACTCACATCCACAAAGCATCAGCGAACCGCACACAAATGTCGTCAGGAAACAACACAAAAAAGCAGACTACCAAATAAAGAACAGAAAACATCAACAAAAAAGCATGAGCTCTCACACACACACACACACACACACACACACACACGCACACGCACACACGCACACACACACACACGCACACGCACACAGAGGGTACATCCAGCTGCACAATCCCTCACGCATGTCTGTTACACTCAATTCGATGTTGGTGTTTTCTATCAGTATCTGATTCAGCCCCGATGCTTGAATTCCTGATAGTTGTGTAACTCAGATTCGTTTATTCACGCAACCCGTCCAAACAGCATACAAGTCACAAAGTCGACGTATGAAGTTTTCCACTTTTATTCAGCACACATCAACAACTGCATACAATTCTCAATTCAACTCAACAACTTTCACAGCAACTCTCCAAATCACTATCAACAACTTTACTCTCTCAACAGCAACTCGGCACACGATTAAATAACCTCTCTCTCTTCCGGAAGAATTTCGAATACCGTAGAAATGACGCACTGCCACCAATCGAATAAAAGATCGTCATCACTGACTTACGTCATTCATCTCTCCACACATACCCCGAACCTTCTCTTACTTCGACAATCGTCCCGAACCTTCGATCGATGGTAAACAAGGAAATCCAGAGTATTCTCCGACAATATCGACCAACGAAAATTATCAACGTTATACAAAGCCTCTCCTAACAACAATGCAAACTCAAATCAAAGGTAAATAAACTCCATTATTGAATACTTCGCAAAACGAAACGATTAGATCTATCGTGCGCGTTTCCGACATGCTACCATTGGCGTTTCAACGTAACATAACCCCCCACTCAAGAAGAAATTTACTTAATTTCTTTCAACAACGTTGAAACGTAATGCACAAACAAAGTCCTCAATTGAAACTAATTTAAGACTTTCTGAATACTGTAATTGCGCTCAGCTTATCTACACAGAGTCAATGGTTTTCATCTTCAAATCTGCCTGGATAATGTCAATGTTCACAGTTCATTTACCCAGTCAACGTTTTTCATTTTCAAGTCTGTCATTACCAATATCCTTAGTTCGTCCACACAGTCAATGTTCTTTCATTCGCAAGGAATCGACGCCCTCGTCAGTTGCGGTCGTCATCGGCCCAGGGTCAAAAACGATGATCACGTGGGCTTCCCTGGAATCAGTGCGTCCTCCGTTGTCTCCTTCTTCCATCGGATGTCCGACACAGTCGACGTTGTCAGTTCCCAGGATGCATTCGCTGGGTCTCACGGTCAGGTTGGCTTCTGCGGGACGGTGGAACATCTCCCTCAAGGTCTGCAGATGCTCCTTCCAGGTCTGGGTGTGGACTTCATGTTCGACCAAAGTCGTAGAGCCTGGGACATCATTGAAGTTATGGGGAAACTCGCCCATAAGGTCCTTGAGCTCCATCTTTTGACCTTCCGTCAAGCTTGGTCCTAGCTTAACATCATCGATGCCTTCTTTGCTGTGGAAGTCTCCCAGTTCCAACAGTTCTTCGCTGTCAAAGCTGTTGTCGGTCACAGCTGCTGTGGCTGCGTGCACAGTCTCTGATGGCCTTTCCACGTACAGCTTAAGGAGGTTGGCGTGGTATATCTTGGAATGCTGGCCGACCTTCACCTTGTAGTCGTTGATTCCCACCAAGGTCTCCACTTCGTACGGGCCTTTCCACTGCATCAGCAACTTATTGTGGTCGGTAGGTAGCAGTACCAACACTTTGTTGCCAGGTTTAAACTTCCTGTTCACAGCCCTACGATCGTAGTAGTGCTTTCCACAGTCTTGGGACTTCTCCAGGTTTTCTCTGGCTATCTCGAGAGTCTGCTCCAGCTTCTCTCGTAGCTCAAAAACGTACTGGTAGCTGTTCTTCACCTCTGGGGTGTCCACTTTCTTCGTCCACAGTTCTTTTAGGATGTGTATCGGCCCTCGGATGGTTCTTCCGTACAGCAGCTCGAACGGAGAAAAGCCGGTGGACTCCTGCGGTACTTCTCTGTAGGCGAAAAGCAAGGCGTTGATATAGCGATGCCATTGTCTGGGCTGCTCGCTGCACAGTTTCTTCAGGGTGGACTTCAGCGTAGCATTGAACTTCTCGACAAGCCCGTTGCACATCGGATGGTAGGGTGTCGTAGTCAAATGCCGGATGCTCAGCAGTCTGTTGACCTCCTTCATGCAGTCAGAGACGAACTGCGTCCCAAGGTCTGTCAGAATTTCTTCGGGCACTCCAAGTCTACTGAACATGTCCACCAGCGCCTCTGCAACAGTCTCAGTGTCAATCTTCTTCAGAGGCACTGCTTCTGGGTACCAAGTCGCATAGTCCACTAAAGTCAGTACCCATCGATGACCTTCTTCACTCGGAGGTCTTATTTCGCCGATTAAGTCTAAGGCCACCCTCTTGAAAGGTCGGTCGATCAAAGGCATCCTCTGCATTGGCACTTTCGGGACCCTTCCTCGAGGTATGGTTTTCTGGCAAATGTCACATGATCGGCAGAAACGGCTGGCGTCCGCATGAAGCCCTGGCCAGTAGAACACCGCCTGGATTCTGTCTGACGTCTTTCTGATGCCTAGGTGACCTCCCATGATAGAGTCATGAGCTACTTCCATCACTTGGCGCCTTAGAGGTAACGGTACCAAGACTTGACGTAGTGGTTTCCCTCCGTTGACCCTCGGGTGCTGGAAGATTCGGTACAGGATCTTGGCCTTCACCTCAAAATAGACCGTGCCACTGCGTTTGGTCACGTGATCTTGGCGGTTCCTTTACTTGTTTAAAGTGCTATCAGCTTCCTGGAGCTGAATCAGCTTATCTCTGTCCACGATGGCAGCTTTAGAGTTGTCGGCGACCTTCAGTGGCGTAGACGTCTTGTCTCTCTTGGCCTGGGCCCTGGTAGTAACAGCACCGACGATCTCTGGTCGGCAGGGCTGAGCCGGAGTAACCACATTGTCCCGTAGCAGCTCTGTAAGGTCTCCATCGGGAAATGGCAATGGATCCTCCTCCACAACTTCGACGCGTTGGGTTGAGGCAGGACTCCACTCTGGATCGGGGTTGTCGGGTCGTCTCGCGCCGTCGATATTCCCGATCGTCAAATCATACAGCGGCTTCTTCAGGCAAACCGCTTCGACTTCGCCTATGTAGAAAGGGGTGTTGACATGAATCTTCGCAACTGGCGCTCTCACACATTTGCTGTCGGCCATAAGTGTCCATTTTGAATCGCCAGTGAACTGTTCTTTAGCGATTAGGTCTTCTCTGACGATGACCCCACTGCAGCCAGAGTCTCTTAAAACAGTCACTTCATGATTTCCGACGCGTCCCTTGGAAACAGGCATGTTCTGTACGGTCACAGCTGCGCTGGCGACGACGGGGATGGATTTCCCGTTGGCAAGGAGGAGTTGGCCATCAGTCATGCACTCTTGCACGTCCGCAGGGGTAGCTGTGCGCTCGGTCTCACTCGGAAGAATGACGCTCCCGCCGCACACTTGATGGTCAGATCTACTGGTTTGCCGTTGATTGGAGAAACGTCTCTGTCGGTTGCCCGCCGCTGCGTTGTCCGTACTGCTCCGCTGTCCGCTACTTTTGTTTTGAGGACAGTTAGCCGCCCTGTGGTCTGTAGCGTTGCAGGTGAAACAGCCTCTTGAATGCCCTTCCCTGGGAGGAGGCGTGGAGTCCGTCTGTCTCTGGCTCGTCTGACTTCCCTGGATCTGGTTCCCATGGTTTCCAGTCTTCTGAAAATGTTTCGTTGCGCTGGGTGGCCCCAGGGTCTTCCCATGAGCGATGAGATATCTTTCAGCAGCCTCAGTCACATCTTTAAGCGTCTGCAGCTTTTGTTCTTCTAAGTGGGTCGATAGATCCTTGTGACAGGCATTGAGAAATTGTTCCTTCACGATCAGGTCATGGAGACTGTCGTAAGACTTCGTTTCGCCTGATAACTCCACCCACTTGTGTAGATATGACGACAGGCGCTCCACAAACTGCTTTGGCGTCTCGTCTGACTTAGGCCGGCATTCACGGAAGCGTTTACGGTAGCCCTTCTCTGTAAAGTTGTAGCACTGCAACAGGGCCTCTTTCAAGACGTCGTAGTTTTTGGCGTCATCGTTCGACAGTCTGGTGTAAACTTCGAGAGCTTGCCCCGTCAGAAGTGCACTCAGTCGAATTGCCCAGTCTTGAGGTTGCCAGTTAGAGCTTTCGGCGAACCTTTCGAATCTCGCCAGATAACTGTCGATCTGGTCCTTCCCGTCGACGAAAGCTGGCAATTTAGGAGCCGTATGGTCGTTGGTGACTTGTGGCGCATGCTGATTGTTTTGGATACGCGCCAACTCTAGCTGGTATTGACGCTCAGCTTCTAATCGTCTCTCTTCCATCTCGTCACGCCGACGCTGTTCCTCTAATTCTCTTTCTTGACGCCGGTCTTCTCTTTCTTCTCGGCGACGCTGTTCGTCCTTTTCTTCTCGGCGTCGCTGCTCCTCTAATTCTCTTTCTTCACGGCGACGCTGCTCTTCTACTTCTAGACGCTTCTGTTCTAGTTCTATTTCTTTTTCTTTTTCTAGACGCTTCTCTTCCAATTCTCTTTCTCGTATTCTCTCCTGAGACTTGACGTACTCCGTCAGCTGCTTGCCTTTTAGATTCAGTTCAACCCCTTTCTGCCAGAAGTCAGCCATCTTGATGCTTCTGGAAAGTTCTTTTCTGGAAGTTTCTGGAAAGTTCTTGACTGTGCTGTACCTTTCTAGACTGTTCTAGAACAGCACGCTCTCTGCAGTAGCGCTGATGCTTGTCACTAGTCGCCTTCGCTGACGCAGGCCCCGCTGTCCTCGTCGTATGCGACGCTGCACCACGCTGGTGTTGATGTATACGCTCCTGTGCTGAAGTAGACTCGACGTCCGCACGTCGCTCTCTCTAAAACTGGCGATGTAGCTCCGAGACTGTCCCTCGACGTAGTCCCGCGGCAGCCACGTAGTCCCGCTCTGTTGTTCGCTCACGAAGCAACTCTTCGGCGACTACACGCCCTTGCAGTCAACCCGAATCTATCGGATGTAGTCCCAGTATGTTGGCCCCTCTCGACGCAACTCGTTGGCGGCTACCCTCGATGACTGCCTCTCGTAACGTTGACTCGCTTGTTGTAGCAGTTGAACCCTTGGCTATGGCGTGAATCGCGGCTTGACCCCCAAAATGTTACACTCAATTCGATGTTGGTGTTTTCTATCAGTATCTGATTCAGCCCCGATGCTTGAATTCCTGATAGTTGTGTAACTCAGATTCGTTTATTCACGCAACCCGTCCAAACAGCATACAAGTCACAAAGTCGACGTATGAAGTTTTCCACTTTTATTCAGCACACATCAACAACTGCATACAATTCTCAATTCAACTCAACAACTTTCACAGCAACTCTCCAAATCACTATCAACAACTTTACTCTCTCAACAGCAACTCGGCACACGATTAAATAACCTCTCTCTCTTCCGGAAGAATTTCGAATACCGTAGAAATGACGCACTGCCACCAATCGAATAAAAGATCGTCATCACTGACTTACGTCATTCATCTCTCCACACATACCCCGAACCTTCTCTTACTTCGACAATCGTCCCGAACCTTCGATCGATGGTAAACAAGGAAATCCAGAGTATTCTCCGACAATATCGACCAACGAAAATTATCAACGTTATACAAAGCCTCTCCTAACAACAATGCAAACTCAAATCAAAGGTAAATAAACTCCATTATTGAATACTTCGCAAAACGAAACGATTAGATCTATCGTGCGCGTTTCCGACATGCTACCATTGGCGTTTCAACGTAACAATGTCACGTTCATAACTAAGTAATATAGGCCTATTGTATGGTGTAGTTGTAACATTATATAAAGGAGAGACAGATCCGAGAAATAGAGTTAGTGATTTTAGCAGTCGAAGGGAAATCGGACTCACGCTGTGTCCCTGCCAGGAGACAAACCTCAGAAAAACAAGATCAAAATAAAGCTGTGAAAAGTGAAGTTACACTCTGGATTACTTGGGATACTATTACTGGATGTACAAGTACCAGGAGGGATGAGAATGCTGAAATTCCACAAAAGGGAGGATATGCCATTGTTTGTTTTCCTACTAAGGAAGTTATTCTACATTGATGGCTCTTACCGGTGACCGTGATATTTTTATGGCTTGCTCGACTTATAAACAGGTCATGAAGAAAGGTAATGTTAGGAATGTGGGAAGATTGTTTTGTAAACAAATAGGTCTGAAAGACTCGCCGAGGGGATAAGGTTGGGGATAGGAGAATGATTTAATTAAAATAACTCAAAAATGCCCCCATTCGCGCGCACAGACACACACTCACACACACACACACACACACCCACACACACATACACACGCGATCTATTTCTCTCGTAAAAGAAATTCTTTTAAAACAAAATGCATAGAACATTATTGTAACGTATGGATATTTTGAATGTGCGTGCCTGTTTATAATAATTAAATGAATGCAGAATATAATTGACTCCTAGATCATAAATAAGTGTGCGTGCAAGTTTCTCTGTTAATTACTACACCCACAAACGTACAGACTTTCTCCAATACAGGCAAACACCAACACAAAATATATGTTCCACGTTCTCAAACTTTATATAAATAATCAATAATATTCTTATATCAATCTTTCACGCCAATTCTTTCGCACGGATAGCTTAATGCTGTTAAACTTTGTACACAAATCCCACACCAGTTTGACGACGCCACGCTAGGGTAAACGAGGACCGGGAATCGCTTGTCCGGGCCCAAAATAATCAAAAGAATCACTGTACCTCGTTAGGCGTGAGAGGCGGGTCTATACACAAGCTGGCACTGGAGGCCAGTGACGTTGCACAAGAGATGAGTGGTAATGCTGTCGTCGACGGGGGGAGGAGCACTCGTTAGCCTCCAGTCCACCCGGAGTAGATATCGTAGCCTTTGGTCAGCACGATAGTACGGCCGACCCGATCCGATGCCTCATGGATTGTCTTGTCCCCGCTTGAACAGTATGGAGCCACAACCGCTCCCAGGTAGGCAACTAGCTTCCAGTAGGCCGCTGTAACGATATATATATATGCAAAGGTCAATTCTCCGACCTTTATAATTTCATTATTCTTCTTTTGTTTCAATCTTGCTGACCTCCCTTTGTTTATTCACTTTTCCACTTCCGTTTCGTATGCGATCATCACCTTCCTTCCTCCACCACTATTATTCATAACTCATAGGTAATTACTTCATGAATGATAGTTACCATCAAACATGCTCACACCTTTCATTCATATTTCATTATCTACTGCTCTATACTATTGCCCCATGTAATTAATAATATTATTACATCAATGAGAAATATATTCCATCTTAGTGGACAACAGCTCACCACCTCTCAATACAATAAATGCAATACAAAAACATACTTCTGCGACATTTTACAATCATGAAAAAACATTATAAATACCTGTAATCTTTACAGCACACTATTTCTTCTTTCAGAGAGAAAGTCCACAAACCAATTCACCGTGATAGGTTTCAATGCTTTCTACCTCTTTCCGTTTTCACAATTAACTTGTCCTTTTCTTTCTTTTAAAAAAAATCTTTTTCCTTTTTCCTGTCCTACACACATATACTGCTACTACGAGCACACCAGCCTATAACACAGAATTTGAGTGAGTGAACAATGCCCTGATTACGATCTATTCACTATTCCATTGGTCCAAGAATTTGGGCCAATCGGAATACAGGAATTTATTTAATTTTTAAAAACACGGAAAAATCCCGTTCTCTACAATTATTAATAAATATTTATGCGTTAGATTATATTAAATATATAATAGGTTAATACAGGTTTGTACAGTAGAAGTGACCTTGACCTTTGAGCGAGGTTGACCAAATTTGCATAGTATGGGTTAATAATTAATATCTATTGTGCATAAAGAATCGTAAGTTCAATATTAATAACTTTAGAAAAAACATTACATGTTGTGAACAAAAATTGTCTTGTTATCACTAACATTTGTTGACTTTGTGCCCTTGACCTTGATGTGAAGTCACTAATTCATTGATGATTGTGGAGGTCTCAATCATATACACCATTTTTACCAAGTTTGGTTTCGATACATAAAATAGATTGCGAGTACTTTGCCACTTAAAGTTTTGTAAAGAGAGACGTTGGACTGACATACGGACGGACGGATAATTTTTCATGCCATATTTGGACAATTTATAACTCATCAGGAATGCCTATACACTCCAACACATTCTTCAACATCTTCCTAGAGCGCATCATGTCAGATGCCCTTGCAGATCACGAAGGTACCGTCAGCAAAGGGGGAAGAGCAATCTCCAACCTTCGTTTTACGGATGACATTGATGGATTGGCTGGAGAGGAACACGAACTTGAACAGCTGGTACAGAGGCCTGACACCACCTCCAGAGCCTATGGAATGGAGATTAGTGCAGAGAAGACCAAAATGATGACCAACAGCACCAATGGCATCAAAATGGACATCCAGGTCTAAGGACAACCCCTCAACGCAGTGCATAGCTTCAAATATTTAGGAGCCATTATATCAGACTGTGACGACACGAGCTTTGACGCACGCTAATTTTATGCTGTGTCAGATTGTACATAGTGTATAGTTTCATATCTTTGAGAGTGCGATTTGCAAAGTTTGGATCAGCGTTTTGGAATGCATAGTGTATGTCAGGAGTTAGGTTTTTATGTGCGTTACGCATAGCTCTATAGCGGAAAATAGTTGAACGGAGCTCTGTGCCTTGAACTGTGGACTGGGAAAAGCGGTAGAAGTGGCAGAGTTGGAGGCGGCAGTCTGTGTGGTTAGACGACTTTTGGAGAGACTGTGACTACTCCTATCATAGGATAAGTGTAGGGCTCGTTTTCTAAGGGTTGTGTTTTGTGTTTTGGAACCACCCAAAGTCTTGTGCCGTAACACAGACAAGAATGACCAATGAGTTGTGACAATTATTATCCTATCCTATCCTATCCTGCCCCGTAACCCGGAGGTCGTAGGGGCACCACAGATGATCGTTTAACCAGCACACTCCCTCTTTCTCTGTCCTCAGCAGCCCTGATGGCTTCGCTCAGTGCGATCATGCCCGTCGGCGTGGAGATATTTACGCGCTTTATAAATTATTCATTCATACATTCATTCATATGTACTTCGTTCTACGTGCGTCGTTCCATGTCTCCGTTCCACCTTTACTTCCACCTGCAGGAGGAGGCAAGACGTGCTTGTGGGACCGCTGCTACCTGGGTCGCCGTGCGCAGGGCCTCACATTACACCCTCAATAACACGCACATTACACGCACATAAACACATATATAAACAGTGACCTTTTACAATCTGCAACAGGTTGTAACAGTTGGTGATTTTCTTTAAGTAGTACTTTCAGACTGTCGCGAAACAAAACGCTCGCGAGTATTTTATTTTCCAAGTGCAAATTGTTATATAGAGTGCCTGTGGTAGATTTAGAAATATGACGTCAATTTTGCTACGTGTCAATCGCCATTTTTTGTATTCCTGGAAAATAATAAAATGGACGATTTTTATTGATAATTCTTTTGTGTGAAAGATTGTGATTAATGCCAATAATAAAATTTTAGGGAAAGCAAAGAGGTTGTGAACTATTAATTTTATTAAATATAATATTTGAAATGATAGTTATTTTTTTTGCGTTGTGGAGTTTTCATTGGCTGTTATAATGATAAAAGCGCGGTAGCCTTGGTGAAATGGAATTGAGGCGAAATCGGTTAGGGAAACTGTCTGAAGAATCAGTTGGGAGAGAGATCTAGACTGGACAGGGAGGATTCTACCCAAGCTCCGAGGCAACTTGTTTTGTGGGGTGCCAACGACAGTTTAGCTTGGTGCTGAATGATGTCTGATGTGGTTGGGCCAGGAAAATGAGTTGTTCCTCAGCGTTTGATCAGCTTTACCTGAATTCTGGCACCGTAGGGTAAATATTTAGATTTTTCTTCATTCAAGATAATTTCCCAAGAAGATTGATAAGTGTGATAATTTGTTCATCGAATATATGTATTTTCCAGAGAATATTTAATAGTTTGTTCATTGAATGCATTTGTTTTCCAGAGGAGTAAGATAGTTTGTTCATTTGAATGCATTTGTTTTCCAGAGAAAGATAGTTGGTTCATCTGAATGCAGTTGGTTTTCAGGGGACTGATGTGTTGATTAATCGTAACATGTTTTTCCAAGCAGAGCCGGACCTGGAGGAGTTTAAGTTTGTATGAAAATAATTTATCTTTGTTCGGCAGGTGTATTTTTGTGGTATTATTCGTCTTGGATCTCCGTGACGATGTCATCTTCGAGACTGGCACTGGATTCTTCTCTGACGTCTTGCTCATGATCGGGGTGACTGATTCTACGATGGAACTGTATGTCAACGAGGGCTACAGAAGTCACTGGTGGGTCACGGACAGCCATTAGATCTAACGGCGACATCGACGTCAAGTTCCAGCTCTTATGAACTTTTCCACCAACTCATCTTAACCCGGATTTCTACACTTATCAACATCTACAACGAGGACGAAAATCAAAAGCTAAGTTTAAAGAAAAGAACATTATCGGTAACCACGACGGAAAGTATCGCCAAATTATCGTTCCGATTTCGAAGAAAAAATGAACGGAATATAATAAAATAATCGAACTTGGAAAAACGTGTTATGTGTTTGTGAAGTGTTGGAAAGAAATGGTGTACCTTAGTTTTTTTTTATTGAAATAAAACCACGTTCTGGGGTAAGTCATGAAAGTCAGGGAAGTCCTTCATCAGTAGTGATCACCAGCAACACCAGATTTGCGACATTCTGGGTTCATCGTCTGGGATTAGAATTTTTGGGAAATTCTGGGGGTAACTAGCCATTCATTTTTTTTAATGTCAGAGGTGCACCATTAATCCAATACTTTACAAATTCAACACTTCAGCGATTATGAAAACTTGCTTCAAGTTGTGGTTACCTTGATGTAATTGTTGCACGTCTGCATGAGCATGATTAGAGAGCAGTATAAGTAAAATATTGTTTTATGTTGTTGCTAGTCATTGCTTACATAAAATGTGCATTATATTTGCTAACATGTTAGTGCATCAGTGGTTACATATTGTCTGAGAGCCCAGCTGTGCAAGTATCTTCAGGGAAATCATCTCGTTTGAAATTATTTATTCTGGCGGTTGAGCAGTGAAGACCGGTATTATCCGTAGTAGGATTAAAGATATATTTTGGGTATAAGTTTTACTTTTCCAAAATTTCAAACCTTTGATTGCAAAGTTTGCAATAGCTGTTGTACGTAGGTACTAGTGTTTTGGTCGAAGGTATACTTAGACTGAACAGTTTCTGCAACCTATGACGTTTATTATCCTGATGGAGTACGTAGGGTAAAGTATACGATGGAACTGTATGTCAACGAGGGCTACAGAAGTCACTGGTGGGTCACGGACAGCCATTAGACGGCGACATCGACGTCAAGTTCAAGCTCTTATGAACTTTTCCACCAACTCATCTTAACCCGGATTTCTACACTTATCAACATCTACAACGAGGACGAACATCAAAAGCTAAGTTTAAAGAAAAGAACATTATCGGTAACCACAACGGAAAGTATCGCCAAATTATCGTTCCGATTTCGAAGAAAAAATGAACGGAATATAATAAAATAATCGAACTTGGAAAAACGTGTTATGTGTTTGTGAAGTGTTGGAAAGAAATGGTGTACCTTAGGTTTTTTTATTGAAATAAAACCACGTTCTGGGGTAAGTCATGAAAGTCAGGGAAGTCCTTCATCAGTAGTGATCACCCAGCAACACCAGATTTGCGACACAGACAATTTAATTAAACCTGTGTTGGAGATCGTACAGTTAAGTGTATAAAGTGTCTACTATTTACTAAATACATTTCTTCAAGGCTTTGATTTTGTATACTTAAGCCATCAGTTGTATTACTGCATCTTTATTTTCATATTGTTATTGTATCTTGATGGTGTTGGCATCTTATGTCCAGTGTCAAGGGGTTACGGATTAGACAAGGGAGGTAATTGTTTGTTAATTATTGGGATTGTGGGTCCGGATAAGGGTTGGGGTTGCGTTAGATTTCCCATTTTCTAGTGTGTGTGCGTTGAATAAAAGAGTATAAATGTGCATCTGGCTTTTGTGTTAGTTTTTTCAAGTTCGAGTTTGCATCCCTCCCAATTCGCTGTTTGAGCTGAAGTCACTGAACCCATTCGGGGAACGTGATGGTTGGTTGGTTGGTTTATTAATGTCTTGTTCACCAAAGATGATAAGACAAAAAAAAGGGGGAGGGGGAGGTGGAAGACAGTTAAACAAATCTAGCTACTGGTGTATCAATTAAGATTTTTGCCACGACGGTGCATAAATCTAAATCAAAGTCTGCTAGACTTGTTTTCCTGTCTAAGACTGGAATAAACAAGGGGGTAATAACATTGCAATCAAAAAGAATATGTTTAAGTGAGAAGGGCTGGTTACACACACATTCAATATTTTTACAATATTTGGTCCGCACAGCATCTAGTAGTATTCTATATGACATAGAATAAATTACTCTTGAAGTTTTGTAAATCACTGCGGTATTGAACATTGCCTTAGTATTAAAGGATTGTGTCATATTCCTTTCAATTTGGTTTTGCAATTCCTTGGATGATGGAAATATATCAAGGAATTTTGCATTAACATTTAAGGCTCCTTGCTTAGCTTTTCTGTCAACTATGTCATTATACACCAATCCACAGTGTGAAGGTACCCAGCAAAAGTGTATTTCTGTACCATTGACTCTGAGGCTATGTATTGCATGCTTGATCTCAATGATTAACTCTTTTCGTTCCTTGTGAACTTGAGATTGCAATGCCTGAAGTACAGACATAGAATCTACACAAAATACAAGCCTTAAAAAAATTATTTGTAAACTAATAATTTTACTAAGAGCCATTAAAATAGCAACTAATTCTGCAGTAAAAATTGATCTTCCATTTCCTAGATGAAAAGATTCTTCTATATGCTAATCCGGTATAATATAAGCAGCACCGGTGCTACCTGAATCTAAAACAGATCCATCTGTGTAAATTTTTAAATGCTCTGAGTAATTTACACTTAAATGCATCCTAGCTTCAACTGCCACATTGTTTTCATTTTGTTTTTTGTTTTCATTGCAGTAATTTATTTCAAAGTGAGCAATTTCGATTTCCCATGGTGGTAAAGGCGAAAAAAGATCTTGTTCAACAATTTGAAGTAAATTTACATTACAAGGACCAACAAAAAGGTCTTTAGTATAAGTTGCAAGGGTTTCATAGGCTTTTACTTTTTTGTCCTTGCTTAGGAAATGTTACATCTGACCGCAGAAATAACTCTTCAGTAGTACTGTTATGAACAAAGCTTGCTCTTACCATATGCTTTGCACAAGACATTTTTCTATACTCATCAAGGGGCATAATACCCGCAAAAGTATAGGCTTTAGAAGTTTTAGTATGAATAGGAACACCTAATGCTAACTTTATTGCTTTACTATCTAAGCTGGTTAATTTTCTAAGGTATGTTTTAGGGGCAGAAAAATACACTTCTTGACCATAAATAAGTTTTGATCGGACTAACGAGCTAGCAAGATGAAGAAGATTATTAACATCATGACCCCAAGCTTTCTTGCAAACTACTTTTAGGAGATTGTAACTTTTGATTGCTTTTTGTAGTAAATATTCTATGTGTCGTTTCCATTTTAGTTTTCTTGTTAAATATACGCCTAAAAATTTCACTTCAGATACATACTTTAACTCCTCATTTTCTATAAATAACTTAGGCAATTGCGTAGGTTCATAGCAAGTACTAAACAAAACTAAATTAGTTTTTTCTTTTGATAATTCCAGACCATTTTGATTCACAAAAATAACTATGGCATTTATTTCAGTTTGATGCACATGTGCTATATGTTTGATTTCAAATAGAGTAGTTTTCTTTTTTAAATTAACATTCATCCAAATAGCAATATCATCAGCATATTGCGCTACAGAAACTCTGTTACTTAACACTGAAGGGAAACCATATATTAGAATATTAAACAAGAGAGGGGAGATAATCGAACCTTGCGGAATACCCATGTTTGTGTTTAGACAAGAGGAATATGTATGACCTACTTTTACTTTCATATTTCTACTACTTAAAAAGGTTTTGATGTATCTGTACATATTACCAGATATACCTATTTTCTTTATTTTGTAGAGTAGACGAGTATGCCAAACTCTGTCGTACGCTTTCGTAATGTCAAAGAAAGTGGCTAACACACCTTTCTTTCTGCAAATTGTCTCTTTATGTTTGTCGTAAGCTTCACTAAATGGTCAGTGGTTGACCGTCCTTTTTGAAAACCGGCTTGATTTACAGGAATAATTTGTTTTTTAGTGCAGTAATACGTTAGTCTTTCAAGGACTACTTTTTCCATGACTTTGCATGTGTGCGAAGTTAAAGCTATGGGCATGTAACTTGAAATACTTGACCTAGTTTTACCGGATTTCAAAATAGGAATAATGAGAGAAGATTTCCAACTATTTGTCAAGCATCCTGTAACCCAACATTGATTTATTATTTGATGTAAAATATGCATCCATTTGTCGGGCAAATGCAATAATAACTTATAAGAGATTCCGTCAAAGCCTACGGCTGACTTTTTAATACCAAGCTCGATCAGAACGTTTTAACATTTGTCACAATGCCACATTTGCATCGGGGAACGTGACAAAGAAAATGGGTCCGGACAGAAAGTCCTCTCCAGGATCGCACAAACAACTGCTGCCCTGGCGAGGTTGAAGCCATTTTGGAAAGACAGGACCATCAGCCTACATTCCAAGGTAAGATTGCTGCGCTCCCTTGTCATCTCCATCTTCATATACGCTTGCGAAACAAGAACCCTCACAGCAGATCTACAACGAAGAATACAAAGCATGGAGATGAGGTGCTACAGAAGACTTCTGGGCATTTCCTATACTCAGCACATCACCAAAGACGAAGTCCCACAGACCATCACAAAAGCCATTGGACAACACGATGACCTGCTCACAGTTGTGAAAAAAACGGAAACTGCGATGGTATGGCCACGTCACCAGACCATCAGGTCGTGCAAAGACCATCTTGCAAGGCACAGTGCAAGGAGGTAGAAGAAGAGGGAGACCGAAAAAGAGGTGGGAGGACAACATTCAAGAATGGACTGGTTTCTGGTTTGACACTGAGCAGGGTTGCTGAGGACAGGGAAAGATGGAGTACGCTGGTTAATCGATCATCTGTGGTGCTTCTACGACCTCCGAGTCACGGGATAGGATAGGATAACTCATCAGGCACAAACTTGCAAAAATCTAAGATTTTTATTTTAATTTATTTATGTGTGTGTGTGTGTGTGTGTATGTATGTGTGGTGTGTACGTGTGTGGGCACACTTAAACAGTGTTATCTGGACAAATCAGTGAACATCTACATAACTTGTTTTGACAGACCTACTTGTTTTGACGTCAGAACAATGATCCGTTAGGGCTAGGGCTGGGCTAGTGGTAGGGTTAGGGTTCGAACACTTAAAAGTACTTAAAAAGGGGGACGACCGAGTATGTAGCGTTTCAGCAAAGTCATGATAATACTGTGTACCCCCGGCTGTGTGTGTGTGTGTGTGTGTGTGTGTGCATGTGTGTGTGTATTAATACACTCACATTGCTATGCGTGTGAATCAAAAATCACAAAAATATGCTTAGGCAGGTGGATTTAATAGAAGATAGAGAACAAATCAAAGAATACAACCATTGCAAACAGTTAAAATCTGCAACAGTTGGGTTGCAATTGCCTGCACTAGAAGTGCTCTAATCTATTCAAATCAATAACATACCGCTTATGATTTGACACGTATCCGAGGTGTCATCCTCTTTTCTGGAACATGTAACATTTGTTCCCTGCAGCTGATGGTTAGTGTTTCTCACTGTTAGGTAGCTGTAGATGGCAGACCCGTAAGCCACAGCCACAATGTCACCGTACTGAGAGGGTGAGCAAGAACGGTTCACTTGTCCTTTGGTGCAGGTAATTGTGAAGGAAGTTGTATTGGCCAATGTTATAGTCCAGTACATGTTGTGTCCTGCCGTCATTCCAGTACAAGTGATGTTTCGTGTCCCATTCTCTGCCACTGTTATCACGTTGTTCTTACACTCCTCTATTCTGTACGCTGCAACACGGGTATAAGCATTGTAAACAGTTCACACTGAGAAAGTCAGGGAGAGAAAGATCAAGAGAGATAAACGCAATATAATTATTACAGGGTGGAGAACAACTGAATCAAGAAATCTCTGAAATCCGGCCGGGGCCCAGGGGCCAAGCCCCGGTATTCGCCCCCTGGAAGAAAATGAATTTATGCAATTTTGAAAGTAATTTAGGGCCTCTCCTGAAAGCAAAAAGCACAAAGTAAATATGAATAGAAACAACAACAACAACAAAGAAAAGAATGTTTTATGCACACGTCTTTCAAAAAAGTTAAGAATCTTGATTTGTAGGCCTAAAAAAGTTTGAGGTCCACCACTGTTACACACAAACTCCACATTTCAAATTTTACTGGACACACGTTTGTCTATTTTTTAGCTGTAAACAGGCAAGAATTTTTTTTAATTTTAGAGATATTTAGGGGTACGTTAGTAAAAACACTACATCTTAGGTATTAGTGACTAGTGTATAGATTTAAATGAAATAAAAAGCAAAATGAACAGAAATAAATCTCTTTTGATTATCTACCTTTTTATACTTCTCTTGTCATGTCTTGTTTTTTATTACTCCATGTGTATACAAAAAAAAAGTTTTAAAAGTCCAAACAAGCCCCCTCCTCTTCTTCACTTTCATGCCAGTCTGAAAGATTGTATGCATGCACACTACTGACACTAATTGTCTAATGTCAGTACTGATCTCTTCCTCCGACTCCAAGTCCATTTCTCTCACTTTAATGTCTGATAAATGGAAGCCTGTAAACTCCCCTTCATCAGTCGAAGAATCCAAACCATCCATTTTAGACACACACACAAGAAAATTTGAAAAAAAAATCGAAAAAACGAACGCATCATAGAAAAAACTTGTGGAAATGCAGTCGAATGTTATCCCAACAGAATAAACCGGAAGTCAATTGCCGGAAGTCTCCCAATCTTTCAAACAATGCGAGAATATAACCACATGGTTGATACGGACGATTTTGGACGTTTTGCCTGTTTAGATCTTCGGCCGCTTTTGGCCGCTATGCCCAGTAAAGGGTAGCCCTCAGCTTCTCACACTCGGAACTCAATATTTTTTTCTCGGAAATGCAAATGCCTTCCGCGGAAACTCGCGGAAAGTTCTCCACCCTGTTATTAGTTGATACACCTAACAATGGACACAGGGCTGGACATGGTGGTGGGGAATAAGGGTTCTTGGCTTCCAGAAATCACCCACCCCAGCACCCAACCCAGCACCCAGCCGGGTAAATGATGTTGTTTGTTTATTTGTGTGGCGAGAGGAAGGAAGTCCGTGTGTGTGTGTGAGTTTTAACAAAGTAACCTTTTGGTGGTTCTGCTTCATTGAAAGAAAGTAAACTTCTTTTTGTAAATTTGTGTGTATGCTTTTCTTTTTTCTTTTTTTTTCTTTGTTTGTTCGTTGAAACGATTATTGAGCTGAATTAGGACATGAGTTTTATAAAAGATATGCATTATTATTATTATTATTATTATTATTATTATTATTATTATTATTATTATTATTATTATTATTATTATTATTATTACTAAAACTAAAACAAACGCATTGTATTGCAGTCTATGCCGACGTCCTCAAGGTGACCGCAGTTGTGACTGCCCCATGCCAGATGAGAACACTGGGACAACGAGGTTTCCGTGCCGTTACATCTGATGTCGTCCAGAAAGATGGGGCCACTGCCCTGCCCGTAGTAGGTACTCCAGAGAACCGGGTAGTAGGGTCTGCAACAAGATCCAAGTAGGCCTGCTTATGAACTATCCATTATTAAATTCCACCAAACAGATGAATATCCATTTGGGCCCACGGCTTTATATTTGAACACAAGTAATCCACAAATAAAAAGTTATGAGGTGAAAAAAACCCACAAAGCAACACCCAAGTAGAGGTCTGAGGCAATATTTGGATGTTTATTCAATTCTTTATCAAGACATGTATTAAAAGCATAACGTCAAGTCTTTATCTATCTATTCAGTGGGACAACAGTTCACTGATGAGTGCAAATCATTCAAAAGAACCTAACACCCAAATAATCAATATGCATATAAAACGGTTAAAGTCCAAAATATTAAAGCTGAACAACACTAGCCTATCCTGTCCTATCCTATCCCGTAACTCGAAAGTCGTTGGGGCACCACAGATGTGTACTCTGTCCTCAGCAACCATTATGGCTTCTCTCAGTGTAAAGCAAGTCCATTCTCGAATGTTGTCATCCCACCTCTTTTTCTGTCTCCCTCTTGTTCTGCCTCCTTGCACCGTGCCTTGTAGGATGGTCTTTGCAAGGCTTGATGCTCTAGTGATGGGGCCATACCATCGCAGTTTCCGTTTCTTCACCACTGTGAGCATGTCATCGTGTTGTCCAATGGCTTGTATGGGGGTCTGTCGGACTTCGTTGTTGGTGATGTGCTGGGTATAGGAAATACCCAGAAGTCTTCTGTAGCACCTCACCTCCATGCTTTGTATTGTTCGTTGTAGGTCTGCTGTGAGGTCCATGTTTCGGAAGCACATATGAAGAGGGAGATGACAAGGGAGCTCAGCAGCCTCACCTTGGAGTGTAGACTGATGGTCCTGTTTTTCCAAATGGGTTTCAACCTTGTCAGGGCAGCAGTTGTTTGTGCGATCCTGTAGAGAACGTCCCGTCTGGACCCATTGTCTGATACCATGGCTCTTAAATATTTAGTGCATCGTTTTGAGGGATTGGCCTTGGACTTTGATGTGCGTGTTGATGCCATTGGTGTTGTTGGTTATGATTTTGGAATTCTCTGCAATTATTTCCATTTCAAAGGCTCACGAGGTGATGTCACGCCTGTGTACCAGATGTTCAAGTTTTTTTCTCTCCTGCCAATCCATCCATGTCATCCGCAAAACGGTTGGAGATTGCTCTACCTCCTATGATGACAATGCCTTCGTGATCTGTAAGGGCATCAGATATGATGCGCTCCTGGTAGATGTTGAAGAGTGTTGGAGAAAGTAGGCATCCTTGACGCACATTGATTGTTGTTCTGAACTAGTTTCAGAGGGCGCTGTTGTGGAGGACTGCACTGGTAGCTTTGTCATACAGGTTTTGATTACTTCAATACTTTTAGGGCTGATGTTGTACACTCTCATGGTTGCCCATGGCTGCATGACATACTCGGTCAAAAGCTTTCTTGAAGTCTACAAACACATGATATAGATGTTGTTGGTGCTGTAGGTATTTCTCGCAGATTATTCTGAGGTTTAAAATCTGCTCATTTGCACTTTGCCCTGCCCTGAATCCGGCTTGTTCTTCGGCTATGATTTGTTCAGCTTGGGGTTTCAATCTGTTATTATTTTCAGGTGGACTTTCTGGGATGGCTGATGAGGCTGATGGTGCGGTAATTTTCGCACTCCTGAAGGTTACCCTTTGTGGGAATAGCGATGACAAGCGATTGGGTCCATGGTGTAGGCCACTCTGCACTTTTCCAGACCTTGTTACAGATAATGATAAGGGCGTCAATCATCGCTTTTCCTCCTGCGTGAAGCAATTCTGCGGGTATGTTTTCCACTCCCGCTGACTTCAAGATAGAAAAAATAAGATACGATACGATAAGATAAATCTAAGATAAGATAAGATAAGAATATTTATTCACCAAGTGTTACGTTGAAACGCGAACGAAAGTATGTCGGAAGCGTGTACGATAGATCTAATCGTTTCGTTTTGCAAAGTATTCAATAATGGAGTTTATTTACCTTTGATTTGAGTTTGCATTGTTGTTAGGAGAGGCTTTGTATAACGTTGATAATTTTTGTTAGTCGATATCGTTGTAGAATTTTCTGGATCTGTTTGTTTACTATCGATCGAAGTTTCTTGATGGTCGTAGATAATGGAGAACATTCTTTTGGCAGGGAGAGAGAAGTATGACGTAAGTCAGTGATGACGATCTTTAGTTCGATTGGTGGCAGTACGTCATTTCTACCATGTACCAAATTGTTCCAGAAAAGAGAGAGGTTATTTAATCGTGTGCCGAGTTGCTGTTGGGAGATAGTAAAGTTGTTGATTGTTGTTGAGAGTTGCTGTGAAAGTTGTTGAGTTGAGTTGAGAATTGTATGCAGTTGTTGATGTGTGCTGAATAAAAGCGGAAAACTTCATACGTCGACTTTGAGACTTGTATGCTGCTTGAGCGGGTTGCGTGAATAAACGAATCTGAGTTACACCCTATCAGGAATTCAGCATTGGGGCTGAATCAGATACTGATAGAAAACACCAACATCAAACCGAGTGTAACATTTTGGGGGTCAAGCCGCGATTCACGCCATAGCCAAGGGTTCAACTGCTACAACAAGCGAGTCAGCGTTACGAGAGGCAGTCATCGAGGGTAGCCGCCAACGAGTTGCGTCGAGAGGGGCCAACATACTGGGACTACATCCGATAGATTCGGGTTGACTGCAAGGGCGTGTAGTCGCCGAAGAGTTGCTTCGTGAGCGAACAACAGAGCGGGACTACGTGGCTGCCGCAGGACTACGTCGAGGGACAGTCTCGGAGCTACATCGCCAGTGTTACAGAGAGCGGCGAGCGGACGTCGCGTCTACTTCAGCACAGGAGCGTATACATCAACACCAGCGTGGTGCAGCGTCGCATACGACGAGGACAGCGGGGCCTGCGTCAGCGAAGGCGACTAGTGACAAGCATCAGCGCTACTGCAGAAAGCGTGCTGTTCTAGAACAGTCTAGTAAGGTACAGCACAGTCAAGAACTTTCCAGAAAAAAGAACTCTACAGTCAAGAACTTTCTAGAAGAAGAACCTTCCAGAAAAGAACTTTCTAGAAAAGAACTTTCTTGAAAAGAATTTTCCAGAAGCATCAAGATGGCTGACTGCTGGCAGAAAGGGGTTGAACTGAATCTAAAAGGCAAGCAGCTGACGGAGTACGTCAAGTCTCAGGAGAGAATACGAGAAAGAGAATTGGAAGAGAAGCGTCTAGAAAAAGAAATAGAACTAGAACAGAAGCGTCTAGAAATTGAACAGCAGCGGCAAGAAAAAGAAGAGCAACGACGTCGTGAAGAAAGAGAAATAGAGGAGCAGCGACGTCGTGAAGACAGAGAATTCGAGCTGAAGCGTCTTGAGTTCCAGCTAGAAATGACGCGCATCCAGCAACAGCAGAATGCGCCACAAATTATCAGTGACAACAAAGCTCCAAAATTGCCAGCGTTCGTCGACGGGAAGGACCAGATCGACAGTTATTTGGCGAGATTTGAAAGGTTTGCCAAAAGCTCTAACTGGCAACCTCAAGACTGGGCGATTCGACTAAGTGCACTTCTGACGGGGCAAGCACTCGACGTCTACACCAGATTGTCGGACGATGACGCTAAAGACTACGACGTCTTGAAAGAGGCCCTATTGCAGTGCTACAACTTTACAGAGAAGGGCTACCGTAAACGCTTCCGTGAATGCCGGCCTAAGTCAGACGAGACGCCAAAGCAGTTTGTGGAGCGCCTGTCGTCATATCTACACAAGTGGGTGGAGTTATCAGGCGAAATGAAGTCTTACGACAGTCTCCATGACCTGATTGTGAAAGAACAATTTCTCAATGCCTGTCACAAGGACCTAGCGACCCACTTAGAAGAACAAAAGCTGCAGACGCTTAAAGATGTGACTGAGGCTGCTGAAAGATATCTCATCGCTCATGGGAAAACCCTGGGGCCACCCAGCGCGACAAAACATTTTCAGAAGACTGCAAACCATGGGAACCAGATCCAAGGGAGCCAGACGAGCCAGAGACAGACGGACTCCACGCCACCTCCCAGGGAAGGGCATTCAAGAGGCTGTTTCACTTGCAACGCTACAGACCACAGAGCAGCTAACTGCCCTCAAAACAAAAGTAGCGGACAGCGGAGCAGTACGGACAACGCAGCGGCGGGCAACCGGCAGAGGCGGTTCTCCAATCAACGGCAAAACAGTAGATCTGACCATCAAGTGTGCGGCGGGAGCGTCATTCTTCCGAGTGAGACCAAGCGCACAGCTACTCCTGCGGACGTGCAAGAGTGCATGACCGATGGCCAACTTCTCCTTGCCAACGGAAAATCCATCCCCGTCGTCGCCAGCGCAGCTGTGACCGTCCAGAACATGCCAGTTTCGAAGGGACGCGTCGGAAATCATGAAGTGACTGTTTTAAGAGACTCTGGCTGCAGTGGGGTCATCGTCAGAGAAGACCTAATCGCTAAAGAACAGTTCACTGGCGATTCAAAATGGACACTTATGGCCGACAGCAAATGTGTGAGAGCGCCAGTTGCGAAGATTCATGTCAACACCCCTTTCTACATAGGCGAAGTCGAAGCGGTTTTCCTGAAGAAGCCGCTGTATGATTTGATGATCGGGAATATCGACGGCGCGAGACGACCCGACGACCCCGATCCAGAGTGGAGTCCTGCCTCAACTCAACACGTCGAAGTTGTGGAGGAGGATCCATTGCCGTTTCCCGATGGAGACCTTACAGAGCTGCTACGGGACAATGTGGTTACTCCGGCTCAGCCCTGCCGACCAGAGATCGTCGGTGCTGTTACTACCAGGGCCCAGGCCAAGAGAGACAAGACGTCTACGCCATTGAAGGTCGCCGACAACTCCAAAGCTGCCATCGTGGACAGAGATAAGCTGATCCAGCTCCAGGAAGCTGATAGCACTTTAAACAAGTACAGGAACCGCCAAGACCACGTGACCAAAGGCAGTGGTACGGTCTATTTTGAGGTGAAGGCCAAGATCCTGTACCGAATCTTCCAGCACCCGAGGGTCAACGGAGGTAAACCACTACGTCAAGTATTGGTACCGTTACCGCTAAGGCGCCAGGTGATGGAAGTAGCGCATGACTCGATCATGGGAGGTCACCTGGGTATCAAGAAGACGTCGGATAGAATCCAGGCGGTGTTCTACTGGCCAGGACTTCATGCGGACGTCAGCCGTTTCTGCCGATCATGTGACATTTGCCAGAAGACCATACATCGAGGAAGGGTCCCGAAAGTGCCTATGCAGAGGATGCCTCTGGTCGACCGACCTTTCAAGAGGGTGGCCTTAGACTTAATCGGCGAAATAAGACCTCTGAGTGAAGAAGGTCATCGGTGGGTACTGACTTTAGTGGACTATGCGACTCGGTACCCAGAAGCAGTGCCTCTGAAGAAGATTGACACTGAAACTGTTGCAGAGGCGCTAGTGGACATGTTCAGTAGACTTGGAGTGCCTGAAGAGATCCTGACAGACCTCGGGACGCAGTTCGTCTCTGACTGCATGAAGGAGGTCAATAGACTGCTGAGCATCCGGCATTTGACTACGACACCCTACCATCCGATGTGCAACGGGCTTGTCGAGAAGTTCAATGCTACACTGAAGTCCACCCTGAAGAAACTGTGCAGCGAGCAGCCCAGACAATGGCATCGCTATATCAACGCCTTACTTTTCGCCTACAGAGAAGTACCGCAGGAGTCCACCGGCTTTTCTCCGTTCGAGCTGCTGTACGGAAGAACCATCAGAGGGCCGATGCACATCCTGAAAGAACTGTGGACGAAAGAAGTAGACACCCCAGAGGTGAAGAACAGCTACCAGTACGTGTTTGAGCTACGGGAGAAGCTGGAGCAGACTCTCGAGATAGCCAGAGAAAACCTGAAGAAGTCCCAGGACTGTGGAAAGCACTACTATGATCGTAGGGCTGTGAGCAGGAAGTTTAAACCTGGCAACAAAGTGCTGGTGCTGCTACCTACTGATCATAATAAGTTGCTGATGCAGTGGAAAGGCCCGTACGAAGTGGAGACCGTGGTGGGAATCAACGACTACAAGGTGAAGGTCGGCCAGCATTCCAAGATATACCACGCCAACCTCCTTAAGCTGTACGTAGAAAGGCCATCAGAGACTGTGCACGCAGCCACAGCAGCTGTGACCGACGACAGCTTTGACAGCGAAGAACTGTTGGAACTGGGAGACTTCCACAGCAAAGAAGGCATCGATGATGTTAAGCTAGGACCGAGCTTGACGGAAGGTCAAAAGTTGGAGCTCAAGGACCTTATGGGCGAGTTTCCCCACAACTTCAGCGATGTCCCTGGCTCTACAACTTTGGTCGAACACGAAGTCCACCTCACTTCGAATATCCCTGTTCGATCCAAGCCCTTCCCGATCCCTTTCAAGGCCCGTGAATCCTTGAAGAAAGACATCGATGAGATGCTGAAGATGGGCATCATCAGGGAGTCCAGTGCCCCCTACTCGTCCCCTGTCGTGGTCGTGAAGAAGAAGGACGGGAGCAACCGAGTATGCATCGACTACAGGAAGGTTAATAAGATCACCGTCTTCGACCTTGAGCCGATGCCTACCGCAGCAGACCTCTTCCGCCAATTATCGGGGAGTAGAATCTTCTCAAAGATTGACCTCAGCAAAGGTTATTGGCAAGTCCCCGTGCGTCAACAGGACATACCAAAGTCTGCTTTTATAACCCCTGATGGGACGTACGAGTGCCTAAGGATGCCCTTTGGCATGGTCAACAGCGGAGCTACCCTGAAGAGAGGGATGAAGAAGATGCTCAAAGGGATGGACAATGTCGTGTGTTACTGGGACGACCTGCTAGTCCACACTCGCACCTGGGAAGAGCATCTGCAGACCTTGAGGGAGCTGTTTCACCGTCTCACAGAAGCCAACCTGACCGTGAGACCCAGTAAGTGCATTCTGGGGACTGACAACGTAGACTTTATCGGCCATTCGCTAAAAGAAGGACAGAAGGGGCTTCTACTAGAAAACGTCACCAAGATTCTGAACGCTCCACGTCCCCAAACCAAGAAGCAGGTGCGATCTTTCCTGGGGTTGGCTGGATACTACAGGGAGTTTGTACCAAACTACTCCGCCATCACAGCACCCTTGTCGGACCTGGTGCGGAAAGGCTGTCCAAACCAAGTGCAGTGGGGACCGTCTCAGGAGAGGGCGTACCAGACTGTGCGCGACCTCCTTTCGAAGGATCCGGTGCTACGACTGCCCGATACTTCCAAGGAATTCGTCTTAAGGACAGACGCAGCGGACGAAGGCATCGGCGCCATACTGATGCAAGAACACGAAGGGAAACTATTTCCGGTCAGTTACGCCAGCAAGAAGCTGTCCAGGGCTGAGAAAAATTACTCGACCATGGAGAAAGAGTGCCTTGCCATCATATGGGGAATCCGGAAGTTCGAACTGTACCTTCAAGGAGTGAAGTTCGTGCTACAGACTGATCACAAGCCGCTAACTTACTTGAACTCTGCCAAGTTTGTGAACAGTCGGATCATGAGATGGGCTATGTACTTGCAGAACTTTAACATGCGAGTAGAATCTATCAAAGGATCAGACAATGTTGGTGCGGACTTCCTCAGCAGAGTGTGTGAGTAAAGAACATTGACTGTGTGGATGAACTGTGAACATTGACAATATCCAGATAGACTTGAAGATGGAAACCATTGACTCTGTGTAGATAAGCTGAGCGCAATTACAGTATTCAGAAAGTCTTAAATTAGTTTCAATTGTGGACTTTGTTTGTGCATTACGTTTCAACGTTGTTGAAAGAAATTGGGTAAATTTCTTCTTGAGTGGGGGGTTATGTTACGTTGAAACGCGAACGAAAGTATGTCGGAAGCGTGTACGATAGATCTAATCGTTTCGTTTTGCAAAGTATTCAATAATGGAGTTTATTTACCTTTGATTTGAGTTTGCATTGTTGTTAGGAGAGGCTTTGTATAACGTTGATAATTTTTGTTAGTCGATATCGTTGTAGAATTTTCTGGATCTGTTTGTTTACTATCGATCGAAGTTTCTTGATGGTCGTAGATAATGGAGAACATTCTTTCGGCAGGGAGAGAGAAGTATGACGTAAGTCAGTGATGACGATCTTTAGTTCGATTGGTGGCAGTACGTCATTTCTACCATGTACCAAATTGTTCCAGAAAAGAGAGAGGTTATTTAATCGTGTGCCGAGTTGCTGTTGGGAGATAGTAAAGTTGTTGATTGTTGTTGAGAGTTGCTGTGAAAGTTGTTGAGTTGAGTTGAGAATTGTATGCAGTTGTTGATGTGTGCTGAATAAAAGCGGAAAACTTCATACGTCGACTTTGAGACTTGTATGCTGCTTGAGCGGGTTGCGTGAATAAACGAATCTGAGTTACACCCTATCAGGAATTCAGCATTGGGGCTGAATCAGATACTGATAGAAAACACCAACATCAAACCGAGTGTAACACCAAGTAAAAAACGTTACAAGGATTTTGGTGTGGCATGGCGACAATGAAATACATCCTTTCTTGCACAGCCTCACATGCATTCATCGTGTCATACACTTCATTGGCATTCAACATGTATATATATAAACACAGTGTTAAACATACATCAGTCATACATCACAAGTTATGGAGTCACACACACGCTGCAAGTAAAATAAAATACAGCAATAAAACAATATAACAGCATTAAATAAATCGATGAGAATGATAAAGAAAGTTAAGCTTCACATCCAAATCTACCCATACCACAACACAACACACCACACATATACACAACAATATGTATTGAATAGCATATTCCTATTGTACAAAGGTACAAATCAAGCAATGGTTGTGAGTTCCAAGTTTACACAGATCATTCCATGGTTGGTGATGTACTGAGGATAGCATCTGGGAACACACTGCGTTTTAATCGAGAGGTTCTGGCTCTTAAGGCACGGAACCGACGGCCAGAGGACAGACGCTCGAAGAGATTATTGGCTGGGTGTGGAGAATCGGTTGTGCTGCCGTACCAGACAGTGATAAAGAAGCATAAAATGCTCTCTATCACCGCGCGATAGAACTGTACCATACTCTCACGGGGCATATCAAACTTTCGCAGCTGTCTCAGAAAGTGAAGACGTTGTTGGCACTTTTTCACAATGGACGTGGTGTTATTATTCCAACTCAGGTCGCTCGAGATGACGGAACCGAGAAATTTGAACGGGTCGACCTGCTCAACGGTTTCCCCATTGATGACAAGGGGCAATACCGGGACCTTTATTCGGTGAAAGTCGATCACGACCTCCCTTGTCTTCGAGACGTTTAGTTCCAGGTCGTTGTCGTTGTCCGAGCATTAGCCAACCATTCTCCGAACCTCTTCCCGATATGCAGTTTCGTCCGTATCAGAAATAAGACCTTCGAGGGTAGTGTTATCAGAACATTTCAACATTTTCACAGACGGGGTTGCATATACACCGTCATTTGTGAACAGAGTAAAGAGTAGTGGAGAGAGAACGCATCCTTGTGGAGCGCCAGTGTTCAGTGTTACAGAGGCAGAATATGAGCTGTTGAGTCTGACGATCTGAGGACGGTGTAGAAGAAAGTCAAGAAACCAGTAACAGATGGAGGGGTGAACATTGAGTTGAGAGAGTTTGTCAAAAAGCTTGTGAAGGATGATCATGTTGAAAGCACTGGAGTAGTCAATAAACAAAACTCTGGCATAGGTACGTAGGTCTCCAAATGCTGCAAGATGAAGTGCAGGCCAAGAGCGACTGCATCGTCAACTGATCTGCTCGCTTGGAAGGCGAACTGGCGTGGGTCGAGCAAGTGACCCGTGGAGGTCCTCAGTTAGCAAAGAACAAGCTGCTCCAAAACCTTCATAACAACAGACGTCAGCGCCACGGGGCGGTAGTCGTTCAGCTGGGTGACCTTGGAAATTTTAGGAACAGAAACGATCACGGACGACTTGAAGCACAGCGGCATCGACATCTGTCGTAGGGAGCTGTTGAAGATGTCGGTGAAGACAGGATCGAGCTGGTAAGCACAGGACCTCAAGGCAGCTTAGACTCGTGGTCGTGACCAGAAGCTTTCCTGGTATTCTGCCTCTGGAAGAGACGCTTCATCTCCGCCTACTGAACGCTGAAGGGCGGCGTCACAGCCGACGCGTCTTCAGGAAGCAGCGGACGTAGCCAGGTATGGGATTCTTCTGGTCAAATCTGCTGTAAAACAGGTTTAACCTGTCCGGCGTCGTCGTGGGTTGATGCCCTCTGCTTGTAGCCAGTGGCCCGCTGCAAGCCCCGCCACACCTCTCGTGTGTTGTTTGAGGAGAGCTGGTCCTCGATCTTCCTCCTGTAGGTCGCCTTCGCTCTGTTGATCTCGCGACGTAGCGCAACCTTGGCTTTTTTGTACTGCACACGGTCGCCGCTCTTGAAGGCCTCGCTCTTACAGTCAAGTTTTACCTTGACTGAGCGGCTGAACCACGGCTTGTTGATACCAAAGATCCAGACGGTCTTGGTAGGAACACAGGCCTCATCACAGATGCCTATGTACGAAGTCACTACATCTGCGTACTCATCCAGGCTCCTGCTGGTCTCTCTGAAAACACTTCCCCTTCTTCAACGATTGCACTGCTGCCTCAACTTCATCTAGGAGAATTGGCGGGATCTCTTCTTCTTTCCTGTTCTAGAACTGATGGGTCTCCGTTTGGCGTGTGGTTGTAAAGGTCAGACCAGTACTCTGTCTGTTAAACGCTTGTCAGCCGCTTCACAGTCTGGTAGGCCTTCTTGCTGTGGTTCTTGTTCAGACTGTTCTCTATTCCCTGACAACGATCTATCAAGTTCTCCTTTGCTGTGTCCATGGGTTTTCGGATGTCGTTGATTTTTCTGTAGGCATCAGTTCCATGTGAGGTGTTCTTCTTTTTTTTCATCTCTCTTTGTTTGTCACATAGGTCCAAACGTTCAGGTGTGATAAACGGTTTCTCCTTTGGGCTGTGCTTGCCAAGGATCTCAGTAGCTGCATCACGAACCTGCTCGTGGATAAAAACAAATATGTAACGGTAATTAAAAGTAGAATAAATTAAGGAAAAATATCACCATACACTATTTAAAAAATTTCTTCTTCATTGTAGATCTGCTGTGAGGGTCCATGTTTCGCAAGCGTAAAGGAATATGGAGATGACAAGGGAGCGCAGCTGCCTTACCTTGGAGTGTAGACTGATGGTACTGTCTTTCCAAATGGGCCTCAACCTTGTCAGGGCAGCAGTTGTTTGTGCGATCTTGGAGAGGACTTCCTGTTGGGTCCCATTGTCTGATACAATGGCTCCTAAATATTTGAATCTATGCACTGTGTTGAGGTATTGGCCTAGGACTTTGATGTCCGTGTTGATGCCATTGGTGCCGTTGGCCACCATTCCGGTCCTCTCTGCACCTATCTATATCACAGAAGACTTCTGGGCCAGACCATTACACAATCCATGGGCAACATGCTCACAGTGGTGAAGAAACGGAAACTCCGATGGTATGGCCACGTCACCAGATCAGGCCTTGCAAAGACCATCCTGCAAGGCACGGTGCAAGCAGGCAGAAGAAGAGGGAGACAAAAAGGAGGTGGGAGGATAACATTCGAGAATGGCCTGGCTTGACAATGAGCGAAGCCATTAGGGTTGCTGAGGACAGAGAAAGATGAAGTAAACGATCCTCTGTGGTGCCCCAACGACCTTCGAGTTACGGGATAGGCTAGGATATGATATTACACTATAAAATCACTACAACAGCACCATATACAACAACAACCAATACAACAGCTCTTGAGTACAGACTTGCACTCCAAGGAAAACTGACAATGGATAGAGCTCTCCCGCACTTAACTACACACGCCCGCACTGGGTTACATGAACATCCCAGATTCCAAGCAAATAAACATTTATAACAGGAATTTCCTAACAAATAGTACATAGATACAATTTCAACCTCCGATCCTTGATTATGTTGATGAATAGCATTTTGATGCCTCATTTTCAAGGTAAGAGTATCATTTAGCATTAATAGGAACATTTTTTCCCTGCCCAATTATATCGGCCCCCGTGATTCAGATTTTTAATTTTTTGGGGGGGAGGTGGGGTGGGGGTGGTTTCTGTATAAATAGTATCCCACATTCTCAAACTTTAGTGCTTTAAATTCCAACTGTCACTGTCTTTCTCCTTGGTTCTTTCTCATTCTTACTCTGTTCAATCCATCTGCTATACTCTCTTCTTCGCTAGACCAGTCAACTACCTTTAAAAAAAAAACAACCTCTTCCAAAACTCCTCATTTATGTATTAGGTCTGTTGGGTCAGCTTGAGGATACTGGACGCTTTCTGCCAAATGGTCACTAGGGCTTTCTATGATATTATTATTTAGCAATGTAGGCATTTTATATGTATGCGTTTTGTTAATATTTTATAATGTTTATATTCTATTTTGTTTTAGCACATCTTTTATGTGGATCAGGGGTGAGTCCTCTGTCAACCAAGTTGTGGTCCTGGTTTTGTGATCCTTATTCGGCTCCTTGCAGTCCGCTGGACCCTATAAACAATGAATAACTAACTGTTACACTTTGAGACGCGCATCCCATCGCTTTGTTTTACAAAGCATGCAATAACAGGCAGTGTATTTACCCTTGATTTGATTTTGCCTTGTTGTTAGAATCTTTGTATAATGTTGATAATTTTCGTTGGTCAATATTATTGGAGAATTTTCTAGGGTTGCTTGTTTACTATCGATCGAAGCATCTAGAGAAATCTACTGGTAGCTAAGAGATTCTTCTAACCTAAATAAAATTATATGACGTAAGAAAGTGCATAGTGACGAATTTCATTCTGATTGCACCTTATTGCGTCACGCTGGAATGCTCGACCTTTCTCTAGAGTACAGTGAGACTATATAAGTGGTGCACTGTTTCAAAAAAGAGAGTGAAAAAGTGAGAATGGAAAAAGTGAAAAAAAAGCGATTGAGCGATCTTGTTGATATATGCTGAATAAAGTTGGAAAACGTCATACGACGACTCCTGCCTTGTTGCTGAGTGAACAGGTTGCGTGGATAAACGAATCTGAATTACACTTATCAAGAATCAAGCATTGATAAAAATAACAAACCGTGTAACATTTTGGAGGTCAAGCCGCAATCTACGCCATAGCCAAGGTTTCAACTGCTACAACAAGCGAGTGAACAGCGAGCGAGAGGCAGTCATCGAGGGTATCCGCCAACGAGTTGCGTCGGGAGGGACCAACATACTGGGACTACATCCCCGATAGATTCGGGTTGACTGCAAGGGCGTGTAGTCGCCGAAGAGTTGCTTCGTGAGCGAACAACAGACCGGGACAACGTGGCTGCCGCAAGACTACGTCGAGGGACAGTCTCGGAGCTACATCGCCAGTATTAGGGAGAGCGACGAGCGGACGTCGCGTCTACTTCATCACAGGAGCGTATACATCAATACAAGCGTGGTTCAGCGTCGCATACGACGAGGACAGCTGGGCGACATGTGACAAGCATCAGCGCTACTACAAAAAGCGTGATGTTCTAGAACAGTCTAGAAAGGTGCAGCCTAGTCAAAAACTTTCCAGAAAAGCATCAAGATGGCTTACTTCTGGCAGAAAGGGATTGAACTGAATCTAAAAGGCAAACAGCTTACGGAGTCCGTCAAGTCCCAGGAGAGAATACAAGAACGAGAATTAGAAGAGCGGCGTCAAGAAACGGAAGAAAGACGACTGCGTGAAGAGAGAGAATTATAAGAACAGCGACGGCGTGAAGAAAGAGAAGTTGAACAACAGCGGCAAGAAAGAGAAGAGCAGCGGAAAGAAAGAGAAGAGGAGTGCAGGCATGAAAAAAAGAGAAGCTGATCGGCAGTTCCAGCTAGAAATGGCGCGTATCCAACAACAGCAGCACGCACCACACGTTATAAGCGACCACAGGGCTCCAAAATTGCCAGCGTTTGTCGACGGGAAAGACCAGATCAATAGTTATCTTGCGAGATTCGAAAGGTTCGCTGAAAGCTTTTAACTGGCAACCTCAAGACTCAGTGCACTTCTGACGGGGCAAGCGCTCGAAGTTTACACCAGACTGTCGAACGTTGATGCCAAGAACTACGACATCTTGAAAGAGGCCCTATTGCATTGCAACAGCTTTACAGAGAAGGGCTACCGTAAACGCTTCCGCGAATGCCGACCTTTGTCAGACGAGACACCAAAGCAATTTTGGAGCGCCTTTCGTCATACTTACACAAGTGGGTGGAATTATCAGGCGAAGGGAAGTCTTACAACAGTCTCCATGACCTGATCGTGAAGGAGCAATTCCTCAATGCCTGTCACAAGGACCTGGCGATCTACTTGGAATTACAAAAGCTGCAGACGCTTAAGGATGTGACTGAGGCTGCTGAAAGAAATCTCATCGCTCACGGGAAGACCCTGGGGCCATCCAATGCGACGAAACATTTTCAGAAGATTGGAAACCATGGGAACCAGATCCAGGGAAGTCAGACGAGCCAGAGACAGACGGACTACACGCCACCTTCCAGTGAAGGGCATTCAAGAGGCTGTTTTACCTGCAACGCTACAGACCACAGAGCTGCTAACTGTCCTCAAAACAAAAGTCGCAAACAGCAGAGCAATACGGACAATGCAGCAGCGGGCAACCGACAGAGGCGTTTCTTCAATCGACAACAAACTAGTAGCTCTGACCATCAAGTGTGCGGCGGGAGCGTCATTCTTCCGAGTGAGATCGAGCGCGCAGCTACTCATGCAGACTGCAAGAGTGCATGACCGACGGCGAACTTCTCCTTGCTATCATCGTCGTCGCCAGCGCAGCTGTGACCGTCCAGAACATGCCTGTTTCCAAGGGACGCGTCAGAAATCACGAAGTAACGGTCCTAAGAGACTCAGGCTGCAGTGGGATCATCGTCAGAGAAGATCTAATCGCAAAAGAACAGTTCACTTGCGACTCTAAATGGACACTCATGGCCGACAGCAAATGTGTGAAAGCGCCAGTTGCGAAGATTCAAGTCAGCACCCCTTTCTACTTTGGCGAAGTAGAAGCGGTTTGCCCGAAGAAGCCGCTGTACGATTTGATGATCCGGAATATCGACGGTGCGAGACGACCGGACTACCCCGATCCAGAGTGGAGTCCTGCCCAACTCAACACGTCGAGGTTGCGGAGGAGGATCCATTGCCTTTTCCCGATGGAGACATAACAGAGCTCGAGGAAGGGTCCCTAATATGCCTATGCAGAGGATGCCCCTGATCGACCGACCTTTCAAGAGGGTGGCCTTAGACCTAATCGGCGAAATAAAACCTCCGAGTGAAGAAGGTCACAGATGGGTACTGACCTTAGTGGACTATGCGACTCGGTACCCAGAAGCAGTGCCTCTGAAGAAGATTGACACGAAGACTGTAGCAGAGGCACTGGTGGACATATTCAGCAGACTTTTGGAGTACCTGAAGAAAGCCTGACAGACCTCGGGACGCAGTTCGTCTCTGACTGCGTGAAGGAAGTCAACAGACTGCTGAGCATCCATTTGACTACGACACCCTACCATCCAATGTGCAATGGGCTCGTCGAGAAGTTCAATGCTACGCTGAAGTCCACCCTGAGGAGCAGCCCAGACAATGTCATCGCTACATCAACGCCTTACTTTTCGCCTACAGAGAAGTACCGCAGGAGTCCACCAGCGTTTCTCCGTTCGAGCTGCTGTACGGAAGAACCATCCGAGGAAAGAAGTAGAGACCTTATGTCAGGTTACCCGAATGGGATCAGTGACTTCAGCTCAACAGCGAGTGCAGGGATACAAACTCAAACTAAAATACTAACACAAATGCCAGATGAACATTTACACTCTTTTATTCAACATACAATCACACAGGAAAATGGGGAATCTAACCCTACCTCAACCCCTAATCAGTCCCACAACCCCAACAATTAACCAACAATTGCCTCCCTTTCTAATCCGTAACCCCTTGACGCTGGACATAAGATGCCAATACAATCAAGATATAACCATATGAAAATAAAGATGAAATAAGACAACTGATGGCTGTAAACAATCACCAAGGTTTGAATAAATTTATTTAATTAATATTAAACTCTATATACACAGTATAACAGTACGTTATTCCACACAAATTTAGCTGAATCGTCTGAAGTTATCACCACACGCTGTATCACAGAATGTAAAGAGTCACTGGGTATTTAGTCTGTTTTATTTGCGTGTAATGTGCGTGTGTATGACTGTGAGGGTGCGTGGTCCTGAGTATGGAAACCCAAGTGGCCACCTGCTGGCAGTGGGGGTCCTACAGCACCCAAGTGGCAATGGTCGCGCAACGTACGAAGTCCGGCACCATACGAAATCAGCGTGGGAGTGACAGCATCCAACAACCAGACCAGCAACAGTATTATCACGTTGAAATAGATGTAGGAGTACGTAGAAACAGAATGATAGGTAGAAGAACAATAGTAGGCCCAATCTGGTCCAGAAAATAAACCATCTTACTAGGCTACATCTACAATGTAAACATTACATGGGAAATAACTCCTTCCGCCATCTTGACCTGTTTATTTATGCATTACAACAATTTTTAATTCTTCTACAATTTATATAACTCCTTATGAATATGATTATTCATACAAATACAAATGCATTATAAATCCATTCCTGGTCAAAAATCTTCATTCATCCTCTCTCTCATATCTATCACCCCTCTCATATTCATCACCCCTCTAGCATACTATAATACATCGTCACCCTTCTCTCATATTCATCACCCCTCTCTCATATTCATCACCCCTTTCTCATATCCATCACCCCTCTCTCATATTCATCACCCCTCTCTCATATTCATCATCAATAATGGTACAGGACGCAGTCAATATAAAAATGTCAAAAATAAAAATTCGATTTTCTGTCCGTCTTCTAATAGCGATCTCCCTGCCTTTACACCACCTGTTTGAGTGATGGATGTGTGTGTGTGATTTGGTGTGTGTGGGTGTGGATGAGACAGGTGAGCGTGTATGTTGGTATAGATCGCCGCGCTTTGAGCCTGATTGATTTGGGGAAAGGCGCGTATATAGCATCCTGTATTATTAAATTCATCACCCTTCTCTCATATTCATCACCCCTCTCTCATATTCATCACCCTCTCTCATATTATAATACATCGTCACTCTCGACCTCGTTCTCGCAACAACTTCAACAACATTATTCCATTTTACATTTCCAATCAAGAAAATCATATAATTTTTTTGTTACCCCTTTTTCTCTCATCCTTCATCATTCATTCACGTGCGCATTCTTCGTGTATAGCCACTAGAAGAATTTGAATACTGGGCACCAACTCACCTTCAGTTCCGGCCTGTGAAGTTACAGACACACACAACACAACACAACACAGTCTGTAGAGAGTAGATGGTTCGTTCGTTACTGCCCTATTATGATCCAGGGCACCCTAGCATTTGCGAAATGCCTAGGTCTTAGAGCACACACCCTTAGGAAATTGCTCTACACAGCACTGTGGCAGCAAAAATCTTCCTCAATTACTATAACAGTACTTCGCTATAGAAATTACCACAACACATTGGTCATTCTTGCCCGTGTAAAGGAACAAGACCTTGGGTGGTTCCAAACACAAAACACAACCCTTACAAACGGACCCTACACTTATCCTATGATAGTGGCAGTCACAGTCTGTCCAAGATGTCATCTGATCACAACGAGAATCCAACCTGACTCTACCATTTCAACGCCGCTTTCAGCCCATAGTTCAAGGCACAGAATTCCGTTCAGCTCCCCAAAGCTATCGAGCTATTCCCACGTGAAAAACCTAAATTCCTAGTATACACTACACATTTCAAATCGCTGATTCAAACTTTGCGCATAGCACTCTCAGAGATATGAAACTGTACACTACAGTATATACATCTTGACTCAGCATAATTTTAGCGTGCGTCAAAACTCGTATCGTCACACGCCAGAGTTGAAGAACAGTGTTTGAGATACGGGAGAAGCTGGAGCAGACTCTCGAGATAGCCAGAGAATATCTGAAGAAGTCCCAGGACTGTGGAAAGCACTACTATGATTGTAGGGCTGAGAACAGGAAGTTTAAACCTCACAACAAAGTGCTGGTGCTGCTACCTACCAATCACAATAAGTTGCTGATGCAGTGGAAAGGCCCGTATGAAGTGGAAGCCGTGGTGGGGATAAACGACTACAAGGTGAAGGTCGGCCAGCATGTTAAGATATACCACGCCAACCTCCTTAAGCTGTACTTGGAAGAGCTGGCAGAGACTGTACACGCAGCAACAGAAGCTGTGATCAACGACAGCTTTAACAGCAAGTAACTGTTGGAACTTGGAGACTTCCACAGCAAAGAAGGCATCGATGATGTTAAGCTAGGACCAGGCCTGACGGAAGGTCCAAAGATGGAGCTCAAGGACCTTATGGGCAAGTTTCCCCATAGTTTCAGTCATGTTCTAGGCTCTACGACTTTGGTGGAACATGAAGTCCACCTTACTTCAAATATTCCCGTTTGATCCAAACCCTTCCCGATCCCTTTCAAGGCTCGCAAATCCTTGAAGCAAGGCATCGATGAGATGCTGAAGATGGGCATCATCATGGAGTCCAGTTCCCCTTACACGTCCCCTTTCGTGTTCGTGAAGAAGAAAGACGGGAGCAACAGAGTATGCATCGACTACAGAAAGGCTAATAAGATCACCATCTTCGACCCTAAGCCGATGCCTACTGCAGAAGATCTGCTCTGCCAATTATTGGGGAGTAAAATCTTCTCAAAGATTTAGCTCAGCAAGGGTTATTGGCAAGTCCCCGTGAGTCAACAGGACATACCAAAGACTACTTTAATAACTTCTGATGGGACGTACGAATGCCTGAGGATGCCTTTTAGCATGGTCAACAGCGGTGTTACCCTGAAGAGAGGGATAAGGAAGATGCTCAAAGGGATGGATAACGTCGTGTGTCACTGGGACGACCTGCTAGTCCACACCCAGACCTGGAAGGAACATCTGCAGACATTGAGGGAGCTGTTTAACGTGTAACAGAAGCTAACCTGACCGTGAGACCCAGCAAGTGCATTCTGGGAACTGACAACGTCGACGTCATATGACATTCGATGGAAGGAGAAAGCAATAGAGGATGCACTGACTCCAGAAAAGTCTATGAGATCACTTTCTTTGACCCTGGGCCAATGACAACTGTAACGGACGAGGGCGTCGGTTCCGTACGGATGAAGGAACATTGACGGTATCCAAACTGAAATAAGTTTAAATTCTGGACTGGGTACATTACGTCTCAACCTTGTTGAAATAAATTAAGTAAATTTCTTCTTGTGTATGGGGTAATTACGTTTGAGACGCGCACGATTGTGCAGGCCTAATTGGACGCCCCTGCCTATTTGGACGCCGGCGTCCAATTGGGTCTGACATAGAGGCCTAATTGGACGCCCCCTGCCTAATTGGACGCCGGGGCGTCCAATCGGGCATGAAGTGCACATATTTCATTTGACATATAATAACGTGTATGTATGTATGTATACAGGTATGTATTTATGTATAAGAAGAATGACAATCTGTATTGAATATAAAATTTAAAAATAAATAAAAGAAAACATACTTAGGATAAATTATACCAAAGGAGACTAATTCAGGTAATTAATTTGTATCTGTCTGACCTTAGCAAATAACTGTAAGAAGGTTCCGGCATGTGTATGCTCTAGAGCAGAGGCATGGTGGTCTAATGGTAGTGCTTTGGCTTGCGGATCTGAAGGTCCCGGGTTCGAGCCCTGTCCGGGCCATTGTGTTGTGTCCCTGGGAAAGACACTTTACTCCTGTTTTCCTACTCCTTCGGATGAGAGTATAAACCGAGGTCTAGTCTGTGTGTCGCATACATTCCATCATAACGGACTTTAAAGATCCTGACGCTCATGTCCTAGACGGGTGAGTGCCGGTAACAAGAACACACCCAGCATGCACTTGGTCCTTCTCCCCCATCCCTGGCTGGCCAGGATAGTGCTCAGTTGTCTGGGCGTCAGACCATGCGCCCAAAGGATGCGGATGGGCGTCTCGGGCGGTTTGAGTTAGATCCTGTATCGGCCAGCGCCTAGAGTCTGGTCAAGTACGGCGAGATAAGTGCGCTATAAAAATCCTCAATAATAATAATAACAATAATAACAGGGGTGCCCAATACGTCGATCGCGATCGACCGGTCGATCGGGAAGGTACTGTGAGTAGATCGCGTCAGCCTATTATTTATATATATGTTTTGTATTTTTGTGGTAGGTAGATCATTTTGGCTTGGTCATTTTATAAGTAGATCGCATGCTCAAAAAGTGTGGGTACCCCTGCTCTAGAACCAATATTACAATATTAGAGTCTTCTTTTCAAAGTTTTTTTCCCCCTCGTCGTCTTATATTATAACATTACGTAATGGTGGTGTAATTTAATATCAACTGAATACATATATGCGTGTGACTGTTTCACTGGGTATATGTATATGTCTTGGTGTTATAGTTTTTAGCAAAAAGTAATATGTATTGCAGGGGCGGACGAGGGGGGGGTTTCCGGGGTTTCCGGAAACCCCCCCCCCCCCAGCCCAAAAAAAAAAAAAGGAAAAGAAAGAAGAAGAAGAAGGAGAGAAAGAGAGAGAGAAAGAATACAATTATAAAAATAAAAATAAAAATAAACATAAAATAAATTATAGGCTTATATATATATATATATATATATATATATATATATATATATATATATATATATATATATATATATATATATATATATATATATATATATATATATATTTATTTATTTATTTATTTATTTATTTATTTATTTTATTTATTTTATTTATTTATTTTTTTTATACGAATTTTGGAACCCCCCCCCCAAAAAAAAACTAACTGATCCGCCCCTGTATTGTGTTTTGGGCTAGGTCCCTATTCTCTGCACCTTTCCGTAATAATACAAGATCAGTCCTATATAGGTCTAACACATCGAAGGACTTTAAACAACAGATCATCATCATCATCATCATATTGCAACATGCTTTTTTTAAAAATCCCACAGACTGGCACAGAGACTCCCTGATTGAAGTGAAGATGTTGCAGATGACTTTAATAATAATAATAATAATAATAATAATAATAATAATAATAATAATAATAATAATAATAATAATAATAATAATTCATCTACCAATGTGTCAGTGGCAACTGTTAGCGCGTTACCGTCTAAGGCAGCAGCGTATTTTACAAATTCATTTGTGTACTAAAGGCATTGTTGAAGAGCTTTAAAGTCATTATTGCATGTCTGCTTGGTGGATAATATCATCAAATAGCCTCATCTCTATTGGTTGGAATCAATTATATTACAGAACATTAGCATTTGAGCGCCATTTCCCAGTTGTTTATTATATAGGTATACTATTACATACATATATTACATCCATCCATCCATCCATACATAGGGATAATATTACATACCAACAACGATTTATATTTGGGGCGTCCAGTTAGGCAGGGGGCGTCCAATTAGGCTTCTATGTCAGACCCAATTGGACGCCGGCGTCCAAATAGGCAGGGGCGTCCAATTAGGCCTGCACACACGATCGTTTTGTTTTACAAAGCATGCAATAACAGAGTGTATTTACCCTTGATTTGATTTTGCGTTGTTGTTAGAAGAAGCTTTGTATAATGTTCATAATTTTCGTTGGTCGATATTATTGGCGAATTTTCTAGGGTTGCTTGTTTACTATCGATCTGAACATCTAGATAAATCTACTGGTAGCTAAGAGATTCTTCTAACCTAAATAAAGTTATATGAAGTAAGACAGTGCATAGTTCCAGTGACGAATTTTATTCTGATTGGACGTTATTGCGTCACGCTGGAATGTTCGAACTTTATCTAGAGTATAGAGAGACTATATAAGTGGCGCACTGTTTAAAAAAGAGAGTGAAAAAGTGAGGTTTGAAAAAGTGAAAAAAGCGATTGAGCGATCTTGTAAGCAGTTGTTGATGCATGCTGAATAAAGTTGGAAAACTTCATACGATGACTCCTGCCTTGTTGCTGAGTGAACAGGTTGCGTGGATAAACGAATCTGAGTTATACTTATTAAGATTCAAGCGTCGGTGCTGAATCAACCATAGATAAAAATAACAAACAGTGTAACACTAACTAACAATGGCATCGGGGATCGAGCAGACGACATCGGGGAATCGCCAATTACTTGTTGCAACTTTTCTGCACTGCGTTTGTGCTTGACGAACAGGTAAACATCACTCTCTATATGAGTTGGAGATTTACTTGTAACTATTTTCTAATATTAATTGATAATTTTGCCAGAAATTAAAAAAAAAGAAAAAAAGACAGATTTGTACGCACCCTTGTGTCATCTCAAGTTGCCGGCATGCTACTTTAGCAGCCTTGGCATTGAAGTCATCATCACATATTGTGCCTGTCACAACCAATTGTAAACTTTATTAAATACCGTTTTCTACACAGCACATGTACTATTAACTAAAAATGTGCGTTCACTATTTTCATCAGAAATAAAAATAAAACCAGTTTGACAATTAGCAATAGTATATATGCCAGAAAAAAAAGAAGGTAGATAACCCCCAAGCAAATGGCTCCACATCTTAGGCATACCGAAACCCAGTTTGCTCCCCTAGCAAGATGTCAAACCCAGCTAATATTAAGTAGGTTGAGTTGGGGCGCGCCACAGGCTGGACTACGCCTTCTCCAGGAGTGGCGGCCCACAATTTTCCCTTAAAAAGGAATAATACAGTGTCCAAAAAAAAATCTAAGTAATCTTTTTTTTTTTTTTTAAACTGGGCTATCTGAATCTGTTTTGCAAAACTCGGCATTGTCATAAACTTGGCCTAACCACTGTAAAATATACCTTCAATAGTAGTAGTAGTAGTAGTAGTAGTAGTAGTAGTAGTAGTAGTAGTAGTAGTAGTAGTATGCCTTTAGCGGTAGAGTGACAGCTGAGTTGTATGCATACTTGAATCAAAACGAACGCAAACTATTTGTCAGCTTTATTGATTTCAAGAAGGCGTTTAAATACGGTTTGGCACGATGACCTCTGGAATCTTTTGAAGGCTTTCAACACTGAAGAGGGATTTTTTTTGCTGGTCATCCAACTATGTAGGTTTTAATTTGTGCACACTTAGCATAGTTTTGATCTTGATAAAATAGTTTTTAATGCACACGAAAGCCTGGTTTTAATCTGAAGACTCTAAGACTCTGCGGGTTGCATTTTATTCTTTCTCTTAATTCTTCTTGCTTGAAATATTCTATATTATAAATTATACAACTTCTACCAAATAAGTGCATGCGTGCTCTCTCTTAATTCTTCTTGCTTGAAATATTCTGTATTATAAAACACAACTCCTACCAAACAAGAGTGTGCGTCCAGGGCTTGCCGAATTTTCACATTTCTGTAATTCCCGGGGTAATGTAAATTTGATTTCTGTAATTCCCTCCAAATTTTTACTTTACCCATGACTTTCTTTCTAAGTCGCCGGCAAATTCACCGGATGTTTATTGAGTTTACGTTACTATAACAAACTCTTAACTGATCCCCCATTGGCTAAAATATTGACAATGCACCAATGAAATTTTATGAAAGAAAACACGTCGGAAGGTGGCCAGAAGGGAAGTAACTCTTTACTAAAGCAGGCAGACGACACAAAGCAAAACAAACAGATGTTCGCGGCGATGGAAATCTCGCAGAAAAAAAAATACTTTTGGTTCATGGTAAAATGCCAGCTCACAGGAAAGCGAAAATAGTGAAGCACTGAAGCTCTTTTTTTTTTTACTTTGTGATTTCTGTATTACCCGCGGGAAATGTACTTGATGAATGTGTACTACCCGACGAAATTTTACACTTCCCCGGGTAACGGGAAGTGGGATTTCGCAAGCCCTGGCGTCCTTCTGTCGGCTGCCTCACCCTCCCTACCCAACCCTCACCGCCTTCCACTACCAAACTTTTCCGCCATGACCTGACATTTTGAGAAACTATACTGGTAGACAGGTGCTTATAAATAGCCACAACGTGAACAATAATATGATACAGCGAACGTAAGAACAGGTAGTCAGAGCCGCAAAGGACAAACATATCGCATTCATTCCTATGAAGACACTGTACGCTAAGACAAACTAGTACAAACTCGAAAAATCGACCTGAATTCCATTATTTCAATGACTGGCGGAGGCACTCACCCCACGTGTTATTGTAATACACCTCCAAGCGTCCGTTCGTTGGTGCGTCGCCCCCTTCCAACCGTAGCTGACCGTTTGTTTGGCTGTTCGCTGAAACAAATTCAATTCATGTATTTTTATTGAAAGATCTTTTATACATTATGATGTTAGACTCGGCCACTGATAAAGAGAGAAAGAAAGTGTTGTGTAGTCTTTAATAGATAACAGGTACACAGCGATAGTGGCTAATTGAGAACAACGTCAAAAAGTCTGTCAACGAATTACAAAATAAGGAAACAAGATGGCAAGCCGCTTAAATGTATTACCAAATGCTCCCACACAAAGCTGGAAATCAGCATTTTCAAAAGTGCTCATTTTCATGCCGCTGTTGTTACTCGGCTTTACCCTAAAGAAGCGAAATTAGAGCATGGAATGATGGGCGTCAATCCGAACTATCTAAAAAGAGATAAATTTACCAAAATCGGTTCAACACATTTTAAGATAAAACACAAAATATTTGGATAATAAATAGACCACAGTGACGTTGGTATTTGAGGCAGAGCAAAGGTCAAGGACGCAAAAGGGTTAGTGGTGGCTAAAGTATTTTCTCATAGTAGCAATAATAAAAATCGGTCCATCCATGTTTTAGATAAGGCAAAAAATTGCTTTGAACAAAAAATGTAATTCGGAGCAATTTACCAACAACTTTTTCTGCCATTGAATGATTGACCATGAGTTGAAGTACATGTATATTAAACATCGGGTCAGCTGTGTTTGTTTGTTTGTTTAATATATTTAGCAAAACATGTTATAAGTGTAATATCAGAAATGTTGACGACAAAGATGTTGTAACTCAGCTTTGCTGCTTAGAGATAAACTAGACAGTAGTGAAGAAAACTTGACATTAATTTACCAGCTCTTTAAGGAAATGTTGGCACCTTGAGACGTTCACTCTCGATAGTATCATGCGGAGCTCGCTATGCTGAATGTAACTTAGCCCACTTGGACATCTGACCGCTGTCACTGGACCGCTAAGTAACAACGCGAATCATATCACTTTTATATCTACCCTGCGTCTCTCCCTTGACACTGGAAGTTGAGACGTAACAGATTGTTACACTCTATATGATGTTGGTGTTTTTCTATCAGTATCTGATTCAGCCCCAATGCTTGAGATCCTGATAGGTGTAACTATGATTCGTTTATCCACGCAGCCTGCTCACTCATCAACAAGTCAGGAGTCGACGTATGAAGTTTTCCACTTTTATTCAGCACACATCAACAACTGCATACAATCGCTTTTCCACTCTCAACTTTTTACTTTCCAACTCACTATCAACAGCACTCTTTTCACAACACGGTGTGTCCATTATATAATTTTTTCTCTCAACTCGAGATGACCTCAGGACGTTCTAGAATAACGCGTTACAACCAATCAGAATTAACTTCGTCATTACTGTTTTACGTCATACAACCTGCCTATCTGTCAAAAGAATGTTCTCAAATATCCCGAAACTTCGATCGATAGTAAACAAGCAGATCTAGAGAATTCTCCAACAATATCCACTAACGAAAACTATCAACGTTATATAAAGCTTCTTCTAACAACAATGCAAACTCAAATCAAAGGTAAATACACTCTATTATTGCTTGCTTTGCCAAATAAAACGAACAGATCTATCGCGCGCGCTTCACACATAATATCGTGCACATTTCACACGCACCATCATGCGCGTTTCAACGTAACACAGATAGTGTCCCAGAAGCAGGACAAGAGAACAAAGAGGTCCGAGAAAAGATTCACGAATTCGCGAGAACGAGATGATTGATCGGAGATGACGTGTAGATTCCTTTATATCATCGTACAACCCTGTATTCCCCGTGCAGTCATAGGCAAAGCGTAGGACCACGAGGGTCAAGGAGCAAACTGAAGTGAAAAAAATCCTCAGCCATCACCAACAGAGTGATAGACTAGAAACGGTTTCACAGTTACCAGAGACTAGAAGTAAGTAACATACATCAGTAGTTTTCTAGTATGTTTAAATATTATATTGATTGCCATGTTTAAATATTATACTGATTGCCATGTATCAATATGGTCATGTTATGTGTATTTACAGAAACTGATTATTGTTTCTGAAATGTTGTGCATATTGCTCAATATATAACTTAGCCTTAAGATTCAGATAACATAGTGTGCTTATGGGAAACTCGGCAGGTGTCTGATGCTATAGACTCCTTGCAGAGGGCACCACATAGCAATATCCTCTCCTATTGTATCCTATCTGTCGCGGTGCGACTGGAAATAAGTAAGAAGTAGGGCAGAGATTAAGATAAATACGTAGAGGGACTCGGATTGGTAGTATCCTAGCACAGTGTGTGTGTGTGTGTGTGTAGAGGGAGCGGTTCCATAGCTGCCAAACCGGCCAGAACCAGTTGGTGAGCTCTCAAAAGTTTGAAACGCGAAGTCGCAGTGTGACAGGAGTAAGAACGAGGCAGAACAGAGGGAGAAAGCCTTGGAGAAGGTTGTTTCTAAGTGTAAAGCTGTATTCTCTGAAGGTGATGGAGGACGTAGGTAAACCAGAAGAGGGTTTAATACGTGACAGTAAGAAGGGACAGGAATTGTGTTATAAAGTATAATAACTTGTAGTCCTTCTTTTGTCGGAAGTGGTAGTACCAGGGAAGCTTATTGCTGGGACCTGTCAACGCATAGTTAGTTGTCAGTAGGATAAGCTGAGAATAGTGTTTGCCAGTGTCATTGACGCCAGTTAGGTGTGAGTTTATGCGACGGCATAATATGCAGTGACAGCTGGACTCATTATTGGGTAGCTACTACTAGCGCAGGATAGGCCTGTGCCGGTGACTTGCCACACGTTGGAAGTCAGTTCTATCTACCTTTTGTCACTTGGCCAGTGATTCTCTGTTTCTCAGTCAAGAGCTGAATTGGGTGAGTAATGCCTGTATATTTGGTGGTCCTGTATTGTGCGCGCATGCTTGTGAGAGTGCATCACCTGTGTGAGGGTGGACGGCGTGGTTGTGTAAACAGGGAACGTATGTTGCGTGAATGCTGGTGTACAGGGAGAGTGTATGCTAGCGGGTGGAAGGTGGAGTATGAGAGGGAGACCTGTCATGGTTGCCTCCAGTGAATTCTGGTTATGTTTAGGCCTTGAATTAGTATTATAAATGGTATTATGATATGCTTACATGCATTATGAATAGCCAGATGGCATGTAATCTCTTTTTCAGGGTTTTTCTTATTGATGCATATATATTGTTTATTGTGTGTGGAGATTGACAGATTTGACGGAGAGAGGGGGGAGGGGGTGATCTTCGAGGGGGATGGTAGGGATGGTGAGGACGAAGGGGGATGAGACTTTGTACTGTAGCCTGTCCTAAATGGTTGCAGGCTCGCGGTGTCACCTTAAATCATCGCCTTGAGGATCTCTTTGTTTATCACCGATCTTCACATCATTCTTCTCATCTTTCATCGTGACGGCGGCCATCATGCCGGACTTCTACTACGGCGTCATGGAATGCTGCTGGCCTGGTCTTCTCCGGATGTCAACAAAGCCACGTGATGCAACGCAGATGACAGTGGTGTTGTATAACCATAGAAGCCGACTTCACTAGGACTTCTGGCAGTTATTCTGCTATTGTGTCAGCGGAAGTCTCATCTGGGAATTCAGGCCAGTACCGTCCTTTCATACCATCCCCATTCATTCCCCTCCCTCCTTCTTATTATTGAACAGTTTATTCTATAATACATTGAGAACTTGGTGTAGTTTCTGTGCAGAGAACATTCAGTAGTGTTTGTGGAACTCTGGACATTATTATTTTCCAGTAACTGTGTTACAGAAACTCTGGGACTTATATGCAAGAATTCTATTCTAGATGATGTGTTAATACTTTTATTATAATTATTATCATGGGTATGCAAGTGGGTATGCATGTTGTATGAATAAAGTGTGACAGTGATTGTAATCATCCTCTTCTGTTATCATTTTGTGGTTTGTGTTTGTGGTTGTCTCTTCTCGTCTCAACAACTATAGGTGACCGCCAGCGGACATTTTGGTTGAGAGTGCGACAGTTATATGTTTGTACGATAGCGAGAGTGATTGTGGTCCGCTGTTGCGCGTCAAATGGTGGAGATGCCGGGGACCTAGTGTGGTGTAGACCAGCTAGCCCCATAGTTACCTAGTTGTTGAGTGTCTTGTCCTGTGTGTGTCTGTTTACATCTCATCGTATGTGGTTGCCTGTGCTGGTCCTTAGTGTGCTTGTGTGGGTGATTGAATGCGCGCCGGTGGGTGGTTGGAGGGAGTCCGGGAAGCTGTACGGCGAAGGGACCCAGGACCACCAAGTGTTCGGGAGTACGACATTACTTACACTTTCGTGCTTCGTGATTAGTAGACAAGCGACTGTTGAGTTGCGCCACTGCGATTTAGTATAGTTGTTTAGAGTAGGTTGTTAGGGTGTAGATTTAGAGTTAGGATAGATTAGAGTATAAGATAGGCAAAAACTTTGGTCAGTATTTTTATTATCATGTCTTATCAAGGAGATTTAAGCCCTGTTGCTGCACATACACGCAGTCGTGAGCAGGCAAGATCAGAGAGGAAATCTCGAAGAGACTTGAGTGGGAGAAGGAGGATGGCTGAAGTGTATAGAACCCCTTCACCCTCGGTGGGGGATTATCCTGATGTTCCTAGCCAAGTCTATGGTTCTCTCTATCAGGTAACTAGTACCACAGAGTCGATCACTAGAAGTGAGGCGTACATGGATACAGAACTAAAGGTCATAGCATCTGGAGAGTACACATTTAGCAAAATGGGCTATGGGTGTGGTACTACAGACGCAGGAGGTTATGGCGGATTTGGTGTGTCACGAGTAGGCCAAGATGCCCCGGTAAGCAAGGGGGAGAATGTGGGGCTAGAGAAATACCTAAGGATAGGCAAGGATCTTGACCTGAAGGGCAAAGATCTTATTGAGTTCGCTAGGGAAGAGAGCGAGAGAGAGAGACGTTTTGAAAGAGAGGAGCGAGAAAGGGTGAGACAACTTGAGCTAGAATTAGCCAGAATTAGGGTTCAAGAACCTAAAGCCAAAACCGACACCCAGTTCGCGTCAATGGAATTTAGACTCCCATTTTTTGAGGATAAAGATGATTTGGAATCCTACTTAGCTCAATTTGAAAGATTCGCAAAAATTCAAAATTGGAGGAAAGATTCATGGGCTGTCAGGATGGGTACTCTGTTGAAGGGAAAAGCTCGACAGGTGTATGTAGGTCTGACTGATGAGGAAGCAGCAAACTATGATGTTCTGAAAGAAGCATTGTTGATCTGTTTCAAACTTACAGCAGAGTCTTACAGGAAAAAGTTTCGCACGACACGTCGTGATGGGAACGAGACCTACAGACAGCTGGTTGCCAGGTCCAGGTTATACCTGTCAAGATGGTTGAGCTTAGCGGGTAAGACTGCTACCTTTGATGATTTGCAAGACTTAGTTCTCATGGAGCAACTAATGGATAATTTGCCTGCAGACTTATCCACATTCATCAGAGAGAGGAAACCAGGAAATGTAGAAGAGGCTGCAACTCTCGCTCAGCAGTACACCGACGCTCGGGCGGCCATTACTGTGTCCGGCAGGAGACCTCAGCAGGAAAGGGGAAGTCAGCAGTCAGCGAGGGATAATTTGAAGACATCCAATGTCACGTCACGTAGAGACCAGACCGCGTCCAAACTCTGCTACAAGTGCAAACAGCCAGGACATTTTCAGAGAAATTGTCCTACATTGCGGAGGTCAGGGGGAGGAGTAAGCAACGTGACAGAGGCTAGTGCTATGCCGCAAGTGAATGAGTTCAGATGTGAAGTCAAAGTGAATGGAATTTCGACATCAGCTTTGCGTGACACAGGCGCTGAAATCCTATGTGTCAGACAGGAGCTGATAAAGAATGGTTTGACCGGATGGCAAAGAGACGTGTTCCTGGCATCATCGAACCATGTGGAACGAGTTTGGACAGCATGGGTAGATTTAGAATCTCCATATTTCACCGGAGAAGTGGAAGCAGCTCTGATCCCGGGTTTGATGGTTGGGGTGCTGATACCCAACTGCGTCAAAAACGTTTCAGGAGAGAAGTTTGATGTTCCAGTGTTTCCAGTGCAACGACGCTACAGGTGTGCTGCTCCGGTCCAAACCCGGGCTCAGGAAAAAGCTGAAAAGGAATTACCTGGAAAGTTGGTAGTGTCAGAACCCACGCAACTGAACATGACACCACGGAAACTGCAAGAGCTCCAGAACGCAGACGACTCATTGGCCAGAGTTCGCCACTTTGCTGATGAGAAGTTACCTCACATACAACATCGGACTGGTAGGGTAGCTTTTGTCCGGAAAAGAGGATGTGTGTACAGAGAGTACTCGGGACGTGATGGAGTGGATTACACACAGTTGGTGGTGCCCAAAAGTTTAAGGAAAGAAGTCATGCGACTTGCACATGATCCTCCCATGGGTGGTCATCTTGGTACCAAAAAGACCCAGGACAGAATATGGAACCAGTTTTATTGGCCAGGGATGTGTCAAGACATTCGCCAGTACTGCCGAACGTGTGATACCTGTCAGCGTACTACACCAAAGGGCAACGTGCGAAGAATACCCATTGGATCTATGCCCATTGTGAAAGAGCCATTTCAGAGGGTTGGAATTGACTTGATAGGCCCCATCAAACCATCTTCTGAAAGGGGGCATCGATATATACTGGTGGTGGTGGATTTCGCAACAAGATACCCTGAGGCGGTACCTCTCAGAAGGATAGACACGGACACTGTAGCCGAAACTCTTTTTGAGATGTGGACGAGAGTGGGCGTACCAGAGGAAATCCTTACGGACAATGGAACACAGTTCGTCGGCGAGGTGATGAAGGAGATCAACAGAACTCTGACCATCAAAGGATTGCGTACAACACCATACCACGCCCAATGCAACGGCTTGGTAGAACATTTCAATGGGACACTGAAGAGCATGTTGAGGAAATTATGTCAAGAGCAACCTCGAGAGTGGGATAGATTCATTCCAGCACTGCTGTTTGCCTACAGGGAGGTTCCGCAAGAATCGTTGGGGTTTTCCCCATTTGAACTACTTTATGGCAGAACAGTTCGTGGGCCAATGCAGATTCTGCGACAGCTCTGGACAAGGGAAGATCAGACTCCTGAACGTAGAACGATCGCAGAGTATGTGGTGAACGTACGCAACAGGATAGAAGCAACGTGTAAGTTGGCTCACCAAAACCTGCGGCAAGCCACTACGCGTCATGCGAAGAACTTCAATGCCAAAGCAGTCGATCGGCAATTCAAAGTGGGCGAGCAGGTGTTATTGTTACTACCTACAAAGAAGAACAAGATGGAAGTAGCATGGCAAGGACCGTATGAGATTTTACAGCGAGTTGGTCAGTGCGATTACCGCATTCTGCGGAACAGGAAGAGATGTTTATATCACGCCAACCTACTCAAGCTGTACCATCCAAGGACGGAATCGATCCCAACAGTTGGAGTGGTCATTCAAGAGGAACAGGAGAAACCATCGGAAGCATCAGGTTATGGTCAGGAGGTACCACTGATTCCATTGCGTGCAACCGAAGGACCAGGAGATGTAGATATCTGCCCGGATCTGGATACCGTAAAAAGGACTCAACTACAAAAACTGTGTGGAGAATTTGGAAAGGTACTCGCCGATCTTCCTCAGAGGACAGCAAAACAAGTGGTCTGGACGGGGGAGTGCCAGAAGGCATTTGACCAACTTAAACGGTTGTTGACTAATGAGCCTGTAGTCAAACTCCCAGACTTTGAGAAAACCTTCATCTTGAGAACCGATGCCTCAGATCAAGGGATAGGAGCCGCGTTGCTGCAGGAGAGTGAAGATGGACTACACCCAGTGGGGTATGCCAGCAAGAAACTGCTGCCGGCCGAAAAGAAGTATTCGACCATTGAAAAGGAATGTTTGGCGGTGGTTTGGGGAGTCAAGCGGTTCGAGCCATATCTGTTCGGACGACACTTCATCATCGAGACGGACCATCATCCTCTTCAGTATTTGCAGAGAACCCAGCCAGCAAATTCTAGACTGACGAGATGGGCGCTGCAACTGCAAGTTTACTCATTTGAAGTGAGAGCGATCGCAGGAGCGAAGAACTTGGAAGCAGATTATCTGAGTAGATCTATGGAATGAGAAATGAATTTGAACTCAGCAGGCTTCGTCTTGAGGGGGAGGTTTGTCGAGGTGCGACTGGAAATAAGTAAGAAGTAGGGCAGAGATTAAGATAAATACGTAGAGGGACTCGGATTGGTAGTATCCTAGCACAGTGTGTGTGTGTGTGTGTGTAGAGGGAGCGGTTCCATAGCTGCCAAACCGGCCAGAACCAGTTGGTGAGCTCTCAAAAGTTTGAAACGCGAAGTCGCAGTGTGACAGGAGTAAGAACGAGGCAGAACAGAGGGAGAAAGCCTTGGAGAAGGTTGTTTCTAAGTGTAAAGCTGTATTCTCTGAAGGTGATAGAGGACGTAGGTAAACCAGAAGAGGGTTTAATACGTGACAGTAAGAAGGGACAGGAATTGTGTTATAAAGTATAATAACTTGTAGTCCTTCTTTTGTCGGAAGTGGTAGTACCAGGGAAGCTTATTGCTGGGACCTGTCAACGCATAGTTAGTTGTCAGTAGGATAAGCTGAGAATAGTGTTTGCCAGTGTCATTGACGCCAGTTAGGTGTGAGTTTATGCGACGGCATAATATGCAGTGACAGCTGGACTCATTATTGGGTAGCTACTACTAGCGCAGGATAGGCCTGTGCCGGTGACTTGCCACACGTTGGAAGTCAGTTCTATCTACCTTTTGTCACTTGGCCAGTGATTCTCTGTTTCTCAGTCAAGAGCCGAATTGGGTGAGAAATGCCTGTATATTTGGTGGTCCTGTATTGTGCGCGCATGCTTGTGAGAGTGCATCACCTGTGTGAGGGTGGACGGCGTGGTTGTGTAAACAGGGAACGTATGTTGCGTGAATGCTGGTGTACAGGGAGAGTGTATGCTAGCGGGTGGAAGGTGGAGTATGAGAGGGAGACCTGTCATGGTTGCCTCCAGTGAATTCTGGTTATGTTTAGGCCTTGAATTAGTATTATAAATGGTATTATGATATGCTTACATGCATTATGAATAGCCAGATGGCATGTAATCTCTTTTTCAGGGTTTTTCTTATTGATGCATATACATTGTTTATTGTGTGTGGAGATTGACAGATTTGACGGAGAGAGGGGGGGAGGGGGTGATCTTCGAGGGGGATGGTAGGGATGGTGAGGACGAAGGGGGATGAGACTTTGTACTGTAGCCTGTCCTAAATGGTTGCAGGCTCGCGGTGTCACCTTAAATCATCGCCTTGAGGATCTCTTTGTTTATCACCGATCTTCACATCATTCTTCTCATCTTTCATCGTGACGGCGGCCATCATGCCGGACTTCTACTACGGCGTCATGGAATGCTGCTGGCCTGGTCTTCTCCGGATGTCAACAAAGCCACGTGATGCAACGCAGATGACAGTGGTGTTGTATAACCATAGAAGCCGACTTCACTAGGACTTCTGGCAGTTATTCTGCTATTGTGTCAGCGGAAGTCTCATCTGGGAATTCAGCCCAGTACCGTCCTTTCATACCATCCCCATTCATTCCCCTCCCTCCTTCTTATTATTGAACAGTTTATTCTATAATACATTGAGAACTTGGTGTAGTTTCTGTGCAGAGAACATTCAGTAGTGTTTGTGGAACTCTGGACATTATTATTTTCCAGTAACTGTGTTACAGAGACTCTGGGACTTATATGCAAGAATTCTATTCTAGATGATGTGTTAATACTGTTATTATAATTATTATCATGGGTATGCAAGTGGGTATGCATGTTGTATGAATAAAGTGTGACAGTGATTGTAATCATCCTCTTCTGTTATCATTTTGTGGTTTGTGTTTGTGGTTGTCTCTTCTCGTCTCAACAACTATAGGTGACCGCCAGCGGACATTTTGGTTGAGAGTGCGACAGTTATATGTTTGTACGATAGCGAGAGTGATTGTGGTCCGCTGTTGCGCGTCACTATCCCATAACTCGGAGATCCAGCACTGATGATCGTTTAACCAGCGTACTCCATCTTTCTCTGTCCTCAGCAACCCTGATGGCTTCGCTCAGTGTCAAACCAGTCCATTCTCGAATTTTGTCCTCCCACCTTTTTTCGGTCTTCCTCTTCTTCTACCTCCTTGCACTGTGCCTTGCAGCGTGGTCTTTGCAAGACCTGATGATCTGGTGACGTGGCCATACCATCGGAGTTTCTGTTTCTTCACCACTGTGAGCAGGTCATCGTGTTGTCCAATGGCTTGTGCAATGGTCTGTTGGACTTCGTCGTGATACTCGGCCATATTAAAACTATATTCACCTTCTATGCTCTGGGGCAATGTGTCTAACTCTTTGATTTTTAAAATCCTCCTGCTCGTGCAACCGGGATGTCTGGACAGAAACACTATTTTAGATGGGAACTCTATATTCTGATGATCTAATCTGCCTTCAAGCACACTATGACGCAGATCATCTTCTTCTTCCTGCAGTTGAAACAATCTGTTCTCTATATCTTTTATCCTCCCAGTAGTATCAAGAACACTTTGATTTATATTTTCTAAGGACTCAGGCCTACGAGGGACCGTCCTCGATCGTAACGATAGTGTTTCTGTCCAGACATCCCGGTTGCAAGAGCAGGAGGATTCGCATTTACAAAATCAAAGAGAGTTAGGCACATTATCCCAGAGCATAGAAGGTGAACATAGTTTCAATATGGCTGAGTATCGCGAACAGGAATCTGCACAGCAGCGATATCATTACTCACGATTGGATACGCCTATGGGGCAGCCAAATAGTTTATGTCCAGAAGCATTCACAGGCTGTGAGAGTGGGGAGGTTATTTTGTGGCTTAATAACGCTTCGAGCTTTATGTCGAGTTGAAACAGTGGGACAGGTATGTAGCAAGGGCATTCCCACTTTTTCTGAGAGTCAGTGCCGCAGTTTGGTATGATAGTCTAGCCTCAGAACATACCATTATGTTTGCAGCCTTTAAAGATGCATTTGTGGAGCGATATTTTCCTCACGAGACCATTCGTTGGGTGCGCTTGGACGAGTTTAATACTCGTGCTCAGAAATCAGAAGAGTCCGTAGTGGTGTATGGTCAGTTCTTGATGAAGTTAGGACGAGAATTAGGGAAGACAGACAAATATATTATGGAAGCGATAGTCAGAGGACTCCGACCTTCCTTGAAATCATTTGTGTTGCAAAGAGAGCCTAACACGTTGGAAGATGTGCTCCGTTATGCAAGGGTAGCAGAAGCTTTTATAACAGACAATCCTATCCTATCCTATCCTGTCCCGTAACCCGAAGGTCGTAGGGGCACCACAGATGATCGTTTAACCAGCATACTCCATCTTTCTCTGTCCTCAGCAGCCCTGATGGCTTCGCTCAGTGTCAAACCAGTCCATTCTCGAATGTTGTCCTCCCACCTCTTTTTCGGTCTCCCTTTTCTTCTACCTCCTTGCACTGTGCCTTGCAGAATAGTCTTTGCAAGGCCTGATGATCTGGTGACGTGGCCATACCACCGAAGTTTCCGTTTCTTCACCACTGTTAGCAGGTCATCATGTTGTCCAATAGCTTGTGTGATGGTCTGTCGGACTTCGTCGTTGGTGATGTGTTGGGTATAGGAAATGCCCAGAAGTCTTCTGTAGCACCTCATCTCCATGCTTTGTATTCTTCGTTGGAGATCTGCTGTGAGGGTCCATGCTTCGCAAGCATATAGGAAGATGGAGATGACAAGGGAGCGCAGCAGTCTTACTTTGGAATGTAGACTGATGGTCCTGTCTTTCCAAATGGGCTTCAACCTTGTCAGGGCAGCAGTTGTTTGTGCGATCCTGGAGAGGACTTCCTGTCGGGACCCATTGTCTGATACAATGGCTCCTAAATATTTGAAGCTATGCACTGTGTCGAGGGATTGGCCTTGGACTTTGATGTCCGTATTGATGCCATTGGTGTTGTTGGTCATCATTTTGGTCTTCTCTGCACTTATTTCCATTCCATAGGCTTTGGAGGTGGTGTCAAGCCTCTGTACCAGCTGTTCAAGTTCTTGTTCCTCTCCAGCCAATCCATCAATGTCATCTGCAAAACGAAGATTGGAGATTGCTCTACCCCCTATGCTGACTGTGCCTTCATGGTCTGCAAGAGCATCCGACATGATGCGCTCTAGGAAGATGTTGAAGAGTGTTGGAGAGAGTAGGCATCCTTGACGCACACCGATTGTTGTTCTGAACCAATTCCCGATGGCTCTGTTGTGGAGGACTGCACTGGTAGCCTTGTCATACAGGCTTTTGATGACTTCAATAATTTTTGGGCTGATGTTGTACACTTTCATTGTTGCCCATAGAGCTGCATGCCAGACTCGGTCAAACGCCTTCTTGAAGTCTATGAACACATGATATAGATGTTGTTGGTGCTGTAGGTATTTCTCACAGATTATTCTGAGGTTGAAAATCTGCTCAGTGGTACTTCGCCCTGCCCTGAATCCTGCTTGTTCTTCAGCTATGATTTGTTCAGCTTGGGGTTTCAACCTGTTGAGTATTATTTTCAGGAGGACCTTGCTGGGATGGCTGATGAGGCTGATGGTGCGGTAATTTTCACACTCCTGAAGGTTACCTTTTTTGGGAAGAGTGATGACAAGCGACTGGGTCCATGGTATAGGCCACTCCCCACTCTGCCAGATCTTGTTACAGATAATGGTGAGGGCATCAATCATCGCTTCTCCTCCTGCTTGTAGCAGTTCCGCGGGTATGTTGTCCACTCCTGCTGACTTCCCTTTCTTTAGCGCTTGCACTGCTGCCTCAACTTCTTCTCGGAGAATTGGGAGGATTTCTTCTTCTTCTCTGTTCTCTGGACATGCTAGAACTGATGGGTCTCCATTTGGTGTATGGTTGTAAAGGTCAGAGCAGTACTCTGTCCATCTGTCCAAGACTTCTTGTTCTTCTGTAAGGCATATGCCAGACTTGCTTTGGATAGTGGAGACTTTGGGCTGTTTGACACTTGTCAGTCGCTTCACAGTCTGGTAGGCCTTCTTGCTGTTGTTCTTGTTCAGACTGTTCTCTATTTCCTGGCATTGATCTTCTATCCAGTTCTCCTTTGCTGTGAGCATGCCTTTTCGGATGTCATTGTTGATTTTTCGGTAGACATCAGCTCCCTGTGAGGTGTTCTTTTTCTTTTTCATCTCTCTTCGTTTATCACACAGATCCAAAAGTTCAGGTGTGATCCACAGCTTCTTCTTTGGTCGGTGCTTGCCAAGGATCTCAGTGGCGGCATCTGTCACAGCTGAGTTGAAGGTGGTGGTCATGGTGTTGACATCTACTTCACCAGCCCCCAAAATGAGCAGTGGTGCAAATTTCCCTCCAATTGTGGCCTGAAATAGTTCTGCCACCTCCGGGTCTTGCAGTTTGTCCAGGTCGAACTTCAGTCTAGTGCACTTTGCTGTATTTACTCTCTTCAAGTGGAGCCGGAAAGACATCATCACGAGATCGTGGTCACTTCCGATGTCTGCTCCTGGAAAAGTACGTGTCCTGCCAATGTTGATGCTTGATCTGAAGCGTTTCTTGACCATGATGTAGTCTATTTGGTTGTGATGCTCCCCGCCAGGACTGTGCCATGTCCATCGTCTGGAGTTTTTGTGGAGACCAAGCGTGTTTGCCAGTACCAGATTGTTGTATCTGGCAAACTCCAAGAGTCTCAGACCCCTGTCATTTGTCTCGTTGTTGCAGTGGGGTCCACATGTGTCTCCCCAGTTGTGGTGCGCATCTTGGCCAACCTTGGCATTCCAGTCGCCTTGCACTATGACTATGTCCTTCTTCGGCACTTGGTCAAGGACCGCCTGTAGATTTTCATAAAAATCCTCCACTTCGCTGTCGTCATAGTCTGATGTTGGGGCGTAGGCCTGGATGATGGTGATGTTGAAAGGGGCTGCTCTCAGGCGGATGGTAATGAGTCTACTGGAGACTGGGCGGCAACCCATGACAGTCGCTAGAATGTTCTTGTGGACCAAGAATCCAACGCCGTGTTCGTGCCTGTCATCCCTACCGCTGAAATAGAGCTTGTGGCCATTGTCGGTCGTTGTTTCACCTAGGCCTTTCCATCGCAGTTCGCTGATACCTAGAACGTTCCATCGATAGTGGTCCAACTCGTGGGCCAGTTCTTCTAATTTTCCTTCCGCAGTTAGGGTCCTGACGTTCCAGGTTCCTATGACGATGTTGTTTCTCGTGCGGATCTTGCTATATTGTCCATCAGTAGCATACTTAACACCTCCGTCCTGGTGGCCAACGGAAGGCGCGGTCCTTGTGCCGGGTGACGGCCCGGGCGACGACCGATCCGGTATGGAATTAGTGGATTGTGTCATCATGTAGTGTTTCTTGGGCAAAAAAAAATAATAACAGACAATAACAGACAATACCAATTACAAAAACATACAAGAGTTAACTTCTCAAATCAGTAAAATTAATTCTAAGATGGGGAATCTTCGCAAAGCTACCATAGCCTCGCTGGATCAGTGATAAGCCACATGCACAGTAGCTCAGGTTATGCACAACAATTATCAATCTTACGCCCAAGCTACTAAACTGGCTGGTTACCAGTCTTACAGAGAGCAACAGGTGCTAGGGTAGGCAGTGACCCCATCCTGCTGACGTATAGCCACCGCCTCCCGCTATGAGGCGCTCAGGTCTCGAGATTTTTGCGGGCTTTTGGCTGACCACAAGGCTAGGTAGTAATTCTTTGTCTGAATCATAACCAAGTAGGACGCAAGCAGAAAGATCTCTCTAGCTGAAGACTAGATGAATTGTGATGACTTTTTAACACAAGAAGCTATTAATGTCACAGATACAAGTGTTGATGACTATGCAGAGAAAAGAGACAGACAGATTGCATTAGTAGCTTTGGAAAGGTAAAGGTATTATATTATGTCGGTGTTGACTTAACAGCTGAACAAATACAAAGACTGAGGCCCGAAGAGATCATTATACTACAAGTTGTAATAAATATGATAAAGTCCTCAGCGCTTTAATAGTTAAAAGTCTGTGGTCTTCGACTGTGAAGTTATATACCAAAGCAGTGATGGCCATTGTTACTTTCCTATCCTATCCTATCCTACCCATAACTCGGAGGTCATAGGGGCTCCACAGATGATTGTTTGGCGCAGTGGATAAGTCGCCGGTTTCCTATGCCGAAGGTCGCGGGTTCGATTCCCGCAAGGGGCGAACGTATGTGACTTAGGTACGAGACTATTAAGGTCACCGAGGGTTTTCTCCGGGCACACCGGTTTCCTCCCTCCCTTCAATAATGGTACAGGACGCAGTCAATATAAAAATTTCAAAAATAAAAATTCGATTTTCTTTCAGTCTTCTAATAGCGATCTCCCTGCCTTTACACCACCTGTTTGAGTGATGGATGTGTGTTTGGTGTGTGTGAGGGTGGATGAGACAGGTGAGCGTGTATGTTTGTATAGATCGCCGCGCTTTGAGCCTGAATGATTTGGGGAAAGGCGCGTATAGCATCCTGTATTATTATTATTATTATTATTATTATTATTATTATTATTATTATTATTATTATTATTATTATTATTATAATACTCCATCTTTCTCTGTCCTCATCAACCCTAATGGCTTCGCTCAGTGTCAAGCCAGTCCAACCTCGGATGTTGTCCTCCCACCTCTTTTTCAGTCTCCCTCTTCTTCTACCTCCTTGCACTGTGCCTTGCAAAATGATCTTTGCAAGGCCTGATGATCTGGTGACGTGGCCATACCATCGGAGTTTCCGTTTTTTCACCTTTGTGAGCAGGTCATCGTGTTGTCCAATGGCTTGTGTGATGGTCTGTCGGACTTCGTCGTTAGTGATGTGTTGGGTATAGGAAATGCCTAGAAGTCTTGTGTAGCACCTCATCTCCATGCTGTGTATTCTTCGTTGTAGATCTCCTGTGAGGGTCCATGCTTCGCAAGCGTATAGGAAGATGGAGATGACAAGGGAGCACAGCAGTCTTACCTTGGAATGTAGACTGATGGTCCTGTCCTTCCAAATGGGCCTTAACCTTGTCAGGGCAGCAGTTGATTGTGCAATCCTGGAGAGGACTTCCTGTCGGGATCCATTGTCTGATACAATGGCTCCCAAATATTTGAAACTATGCACTGTGTTGAGGGATTGACCTTGGACTTTGATGTCCGTGTTGATGCCATTGGTGTTGGTGGAAAAAGAGTGTTGGAGAGAGTAGGCATCCTTGACGCACACCGATTGTTATTCTGAACCAGTTCCAGATGGCTCTGTTATGGAGGACTGCACTGGTAGCCTTGCCATACAGGCTTTTGATGACTTCAATAATTTTAGGGCTGATGTTGTGCACTCTCATTGTTGCCCATAGAGCTGCATGCCAGACTTGGTCAAACGCCTTCTTGAAGTCTATGAACACATGATATAGATGTTGATGGTACTGTAGGTATTTCTCACAGATTGTTCTGAGGTTGAAAATCTGTTTAGTGGTACTTCGCCCTGCCCTGAATCCTGCTTGTTCTTCAGCAATGATTTGTTCAGCTTGGGGTTTCAATCTGTTGAGTATTATTTTCAGGAGGACCTTGCTGGGATGGCTGATGAGGCTGATGGGGGTTTCAATCTGTTGAGTATTATTTTCAGGAGGACCTTGCTGGGATGGCTGATGAGGCTGATGGTGCGGTAATTTTCACACTCCTGAAGGTTACCTTTTTGGGGAAGATTGATGACAAGCGACTGGGTCCATGGTGTAGGCCACTCCCAACTCTGCCAGGTCTTGTTACAGATGATGGTGGGGGCATCAATCATCGCTTCTACTCCTGCTTGAAGCAGTTCCGCGGGTATGTTGTCCACTCTCGCTGACTTCCCCTTCTTCAGCGATTGCAATGCTGCCTCAACTTCTTCTCTCAGAATTGGGAGGATTTCTTCTTCTTTTCTGTTCTCTGGACATGCTAGAACTGATGGGTCTGCGTTTGGTTTGTGGTTATAAAGGTCAGAGCAGTACTCTGTCCATCTGTCCAAGACTTCTTGTTCTTCTGTAAGGCATATGCCAGACTTGCTTTGGATCGTGGAGACCGTGTGCTGTTTAACACTTGTCAGCCGCTGGTAAGCCTTCTTGCTGTTGTTCTTGTTCAGACTGTTCCCTAATTCCTGGCATTGATCTTCTATCTAGTTCTCCTTTGCTGGGCGCATGTCTTTTCGGATTTCATTGTTGATTTTTCGGTTGGCGTCAGCTCCATGTGAGGTGTTGTTTTTCTTTTTCATCTCTCTTCGTCTATCACACAGGTCCAAAAGTTCAGGTGTGATCCACAGCTTCTTCTTTGACCGGTGCTTTCCAAGGATCTCCGTGGCGGCATCCGTCGCAGCTAAGTTGAAGGTGGTGGTCATGGTGTTGACATCTACTTTACCAGCTCCCAAAATGAGCAGTGGTGCAAATTTCTCTCCAATTGTGGCATGAAATATTTCTGCCACCTCCGGGTCTTGCAGTTTGTCCAGGTCGAACTTCAGTTTCGTGCACTTTGCTGTGTTTGGTCTCTTCAAGTGAAGCCGGAAAAACAATATCTACATTGTCTATCCTACATGCACATTCCAATTTAAAACATCTATATTGGCACAAGGCACTTAAGCATTGTTCATTATTGTTCATGGCAATTTGTTTTTAATTCTTTGTCAGTGATTGTTATTTAGTGATGTGCATGCAACTCTCTTTTACGTTTTTCTTATTTATCAATACCGGTTCACTTCCTTATGTCGCTTTAGTGTCGTCGCTTAGTTTTTACTTTTATATATATTTTTTTAAAGGATCGAGGACGCTCCTTCGCGTGCCAGCGGCAATTGTAACCTTTGGCTGTTGGTCACGGGATTGCATTAGGATTGGCAGAGACATAAATGTTTACGTACTTGTAAACACGGTGTGGTCAAGAAACTCCATGCCCGATCTGTTACTGTAAGCTATAACGAAATGTTTATGTGGTCGGTACCACATACTATCAGGCCTGTTTACTGCAGGCTGAAGCGAATGGTTTATGTAAACTAATATGTGATAAGCGGTACTTATGGTCCAGCAATGCTTGCCCTTGAGCCTGTAGGTGCAAACTGCTGGACAAAGAGGCTGGTCTGTGACGTAGACTCAGTGGAGTGCCTTTTGTAAAGGAGGCAGTGACCACTGGTAGCATGTGATTGGACAATATAGCAGGGTAGGTTAAGGTATAAAGGAGCCATGAAAACTGTCTAAAAGGGAACCGAAAACGAGAGTCGAAAATGAGAGTCAAAAAAGTAGAGTCCTGAAAATGAGAGTCAAAAAAGTAGAGTTCTGAAAATGAGAGTAAAAAACAGTAGAGTCCTGAAAATTAGGGTCTAAAAGTACATGTAGAGTCCTGAAAATGAGAGTCAAAAAGTACACGTAGAGTCCTGAAAATTAGAGTCTAAAAGTACATGTAGAGTCCTGAAAATGAGAGTCTAAAAGTACATGTAGAGTCCTGAAAATGAGAGTCTAGAGGGCGAGAGATTCGAATTCATTCTAATTGGGGTCCAAGCCTGCTGGTCCAGTTCTGGGGATTCAACTGAAGGTATGCCCGAGGCCTGGTAGTGTTCTAATGCTAATTCCTAAGTTTTAATTTGAGACTTAGTGTAAAGATAGATCTTTCGGGAAGTGAAGGCTTCGGAGATGAGGTAAGAACAAAAACTTACTGAAATTTCTTTCTTTTGTTGATTATATGTGCATGCGGATTTTATGTTTGATGATTGTTGCATATTGAGTATAAGTTATTAAAAGACAGTCAAAATGAGTGCATTATGGAATTGAATTTCGTTTCTTTGGTTAAATGGTAGTGTCTTTGGATGGCAGTGAGACGTGTTATGTTTTGTGTGTTTTACACACTATGATTGATTTTAGTTAAGGCACGATCCCCGTACAGATAGGAAAGTAGTTTAGTTAGTTTAGCTCTCACAAGTTAACGCACAGCGACGTGTTACAGTAAATCCCCTGATAAGTTTAAAAGATATTTGTCTTGCAGTTTGCAACAACAGTACGTGCAAAACCCACAATCAATCTGTTAGGGCGGCAAATGCGGGGAAAATCGGCGGAGTAGACAATATTTTAAATTCTCGTTGTTTGTTGAGCTCTTAATGAGGTAAATAGTTAATTAATAAAAGCATTGATGAGTGGATTCTGTCATAGTGCAAAATTAATAATAAAATAAAAATAAGAATGTATTTCTTAAAGCGCAAAATCAAACTAAAGTCTGCACTAATCGCTCAAACGCATACACACATACACAGGCAAACAAACACGCACACACATTCGCAAGGGAGGGCCACTTCCGGTCCCAAATCATCAGCTAGGCTAGGAAAACACATCCATTGTTTTTCGACATTTCTTGGAAATATAAATGAATAATCTGAGGAATATTGATAAGCATTTGTGTGTAAAAATGCAGTGCATTATTTGGATGTGCCATCTCATGGCGAAGTGGGCCTTTTTCTGCAAAAATATGATTCGATGTGTCAAGCTTGGCTTTGGGGTAGTAAACGATACCAGAGAGGTGATTGTCCAAACCGAAGAACACTATTTTTGCAGTAACTCCAAAGATGATCAGGTCAGTTGCGATGCACTTTTTTCAATGATGGCCGATTTAAAAGAGCGAATGATGGCGATAGAGGGTTTGGTGAGGGAGCAGGGAAAGGATAAACAATCTAAACCTACGGTAGCCAATGGCAACAACGTTCCGACCATGGAAAAACCGCTACTAACCCCCATCTTCGCCCGATCTTATGCTGAGGTCGCGTCTTCCACAAGTTCCAGGTCTGCTTCTCCGTCTGAATCGATGTCAACCCCAGGTCTGTCATCAGGGGTAACAAGAAGAAAGAAATCGGAAAAAAGTAAAAGTTACGTCATGGATGCCAGAAAGAATGACGTCATGAAAGATATGACGACTAAAGAAAAAAAAGACCATGTGCACTTGAATAAAAGCGCGGAGCTTCCGAAAGTAGCCGTAATAGGAGATTCTGTGATCAGAAATGTTGATGGAAAAAGGCTTGGAAGATCGTACGGGTTCCATGCGTTTCACAAGAAGGCATCTACAACAGACGATCTATCGAAAATCCTTGAAGAGATATCGGCTGACAAAATCCCTGTACACAAGAAGATGCTCACTGCAGAATACGTTCCAACTACCATTGAGGATCATATTGATGCTGCCGTTATTCACGTGGGGCTCAACGATTTGAAAAAGAAGGAGCCGAGAGCAGCTGCATTGAACTTGGCTACCAAGATCAAAAAGGTTGTCACAGAGAAGCCTTTGACCAAGTTCGTAGTAAGCAAAATTGCGCCAACTGGTCATCAGGATTTGGAGAGAAAAAGATGTCTATTTAATGCTGTATTGGTGTTGGAATTGTTTGAAATCAAGAACATTTCATTCCTTCAACATGAGAATATCTCAAAGTATGATTGTCCTGATGGAGTACACCCCAACCGAAGAGCTACAGCAACCCTGGCGAAGAACATTGGGCGTCACCTGAATTGGCTCCTATGGGAAAAAGTTAGATCAAAAAATGATCGTCGAAGGGAAAATTGGTGGAACAAAAACTGGCAGTTCTACTAAATATCATGCAAAATACAAAGACTGGATTTCACATTTACCAAAAAGTGAAGAAGACAAACCAACATATAATTACATGAAAACAATAACATGTAAATTATTCATGAAGAATTATAATACAAACGCATTTTTTGTTAAAATAAATAAATACAGACTATATATCTATTCCTCATTAAAAGTAAGTGTAAGTTCAATAAGTTAGAATAATTATGAAGCAAAATGAAATAACATTTTTTCCAGTGGAACTGCAGGTCACTGGGTACAAATTTATTATATTTTGAAAAATATATAGCGGATGAGAATTTTCACGTTCTAGCTTTACAGTCATTGAATATTGACCCGAAGAGGCTCCCTAAGTTAAAGAATTATTATTATCCTCCTTTGTTTCATGCTCTTGAATTCGACGACAAAAGAAAAGTACAGACAGCTTTATATATTAGGTGTGATTTAGATTATTGCTTCTTTCCATCGCCTGTACCTACGTCACTAAAGAATATTTATAGTACTGCTGCAGTGTTGAAAATTAACAAGCATATTGTTTTAAATGTTTTGTCTGTATATTTACCAGAAGGTCCGAAAGAAGAAAATACAGATTGGTTAAAAACATTAGTAAATTCAAATTCTAAGTGGTTAATAATGGGGGACTTTAATGCGCATTCGCCGTGGTGGGAGCCAGGTTGTACTATAGTAACAAGTAGCCGTTTAGTTGAAAATATTTTGGACTCTAAATTATGCCTCTTAAATGACGGTCAGTATACAAGAATCCCTGATGTTTCATATCACAGGCCCACGGCAATTGATCTGTCATTTACAACACCTGACTTAGCAATAACTTGCACTTGGTCTCCCCGATAGACGATTGTCTAGGAAGTGATCATATACCAATTATTATTAAGCTCAAGGATGTTGATTATGATAAAGATGATAAAACAGAAGACATCATTCCTAAATTTAAATATAAATTTGCAATATGGGAAGATTTTCAAGCACATCTCAATGCCATCGATACTGACAGTATTATTCATGATGATGTAGATGTTTTTTATTCAAATTTTAGAAATAATATATTAACAGCAGCAGAAAAATATATACCAAAGTGTAAATCTAAGAAACTAAATAACTATTCTGGAAATTCTTGGTGGAACAGTGAATGTGAAACAGCTGTAAATTTTAAAAAAGACTTATATAAGCATTGGATTAAAAATAAAACGGAAGAAAATTTCACAAAGATGAAATATGCTAAGATACAATGTAATAGGGTTATAGCTCAGGCAAAAAAACAGTATTGGTCTGAATTTTGTATTAAAGAGGTTTCAGAGTCAAAGGATATGCAAAAGGTATGGAAAAAAGTAAAAGAAATGAAAAATGGATTTAAACTTCAGTCGTATCCAATTAAATTAAGCAATAATAATTTTCCAAGTGCTAAAGAGAAGGCTGATGCTTTTGTAAAGATTTTTGCAGAATATTCTTTATCATCAAGTCTTGATCCATCAGTACAACAATTAAGAAAAGAAAAAGAAAATGAGAAAGAATATGAAGACCCTTTGCAAAATAATTCTCATTTTATAAATGCCCCTATTGAATTTGAAGAGTTCTTAGACTGTTTACAATCATTTTCATCAAACAAGACTGCAGTTGGGATTGATGGAATGTCATATCAATTATTAACGCATTTGCCTTTGAAATGGAAAAAATTACTACATTCATTATGCCAACAGTGTTGGCAGAGTGGAACTCTCCCTATTATCTGGAAGAAGTCAGTAGTTATTCCAGTACATAAGCAAGGTAAATCTCGTTCCTCAATTCTTAGTTATAGACCAATTGCATTGAACTCACATGTAGGGAAAGTATTTGAAAAAATAATTCAGAAAAAAATAACATATTTTTGTGAAAAGAACAACGTAATTCCTAAAAATCAGGCAAGATTTAGAAAAGGTCGATGCACAACTGACCATTTGGTGAAATTAACTAGTCATATTAAAAAACAGTTTGCTCATAGAAAAAGTACTCTTGCTGCATTTTTCGATGTCAAAAAAGCATATGACAGTGTGTGGCATGCAAGATTGTTATATAAGTTAAAAAATATTGGAATAAGTGGTCATATGTATAATTATATAAAAAATTATTTAAATGGCAGATCTATATGTACACGAGTAGGAAACACTTATTCATCTTATCATAACATTGACATGGGAATTCCTCAGGGCTCTATCATTGCACCATTATTGTTTTCAATACTTATTCACGATCTTCCCACTGTTATTTCTAATCCATTTAATGTTGTTCAGTACGCTGATGATATTGCCATGTGGATTAATACATCTATTCGAAAACATACTAAGCAGAGAGTAATAACACATGTACAAAAACTGTTTCAAGAAGAACTGAAAAACCTTAATCTCTTTATGAAAAATAATGGTCTGGAATTGTCATCTGAAAAAACGTTTTTAATGCTTTTTAATAATGGTATTAATCCTAAATGTTTACCTGTTTTAAAATTAAATGATGAGATTCTTATATACAAGAAACAGGTTAAATTTCTTGGTGTTCAGCTAACTTCTAAATTAAACTGGAAATTACATATTGAACATTTAATAACAAAGGCAAGAAAATCCCTAAATTTATTAAAAATTATTAGTGTACAAAATTGGGGTCAGGATACCAAATCCCTCTTACATTTAGCAATATCACTAGTCCGTTCAAAGCTTGTTTATGGTCAGGAGGTGTACTTTTCATCAAACAATACATTATTAAATGAATTACAAAGCATCGACAGTAGAGCTATTAAAGTTGCATTAGGTGTTCCAGTTCATGCTAATACAATTAAAACATACCAAGAAGCTTGAATATTACCATTAAACCAACAACGTCAATTAGCTACTTCAAAATATGTATTAAGTTGTTTATCTGTCCCTAATTCCGTCCAGGAAGAAATTTTTATAGATGCAGAAGACTATCCAAAAAGAACTAAACATATTAATTACTTGAAGCCAATTAAGAACTATACAAAAGATCTTTTTGAAAAGTGTAACATTAATATCACAGCAATTCCCGTTCTGCCATTAATATCACCTATTCCACCATGGGAGCACAGAAATGCAAATTTTAACATTGATTATAGTGTAACTAAAAAAGATGACAACACTAATCTCTTAGTTACTGAGGTAAAAGAGCATATTAAAAATAATTATTTAAACCATTTGAAGATTTTTACAGATGGTTCGGTATTAGATTCTTTAGATAGTGGATCGGCTTTTATCATTCCTGCATTAAATGTAAGACGCTCATATTATCTAGGAAAGGGTTTTTCTATATTTACGAGTGAGCTTTATGCTATTGTAATGGCTCTCAACTACATTATGACTTTACCGTTAGAGCTCTTTGGTTTACTGATTTGTGTAGATTCAAAATCGGTTTTGTATGCTTTAAAACAGGGTAATTCCAAAGTAAGAAATGAATTCATATATGAAATTAAACATATGATCCATTGTATGTTTTCTAGAGGTATAGTTGTTGATTTCTGTTGGGTTCCAGCACATTGTGGAATTCATTGGAATGAAGTATGTGACAAGTTAGCCAAAGAGGGAGCGCTAAGATCATTAGATTATATTTCTGTCAACAATTTGAGTATGTGTTGTCATGAAATGTATTCCTTATTAGAAAAAGCAGTAGGTCAAGATACTAGCATTAACAAGGTTACTATACCGAACTGTTCACGACAGTTGTCAAAATTAATATACAAGTTAAGAATGAACTCATGGAATACTAAATATTCGGCAGATATCCAGTGTATGTGTGGCAAAAATATATCAGTTTACCACATTTTTTTTGAATGTCCAGTTTTAAATGCAATGTATGAAAACCAAGGACATCATTTGACTGAATATGGACATTCTTTAGATGATGTATTACATCATTTACAGATAACAGCAGTTGTGAAAATTATTGCACAGACTCCTATTGGTAGACTTTTATAGTTTGGTGTTAAATCCTTCTTCCCCTTTCATTCCATTTTGTTACAAGGTTTCTTAATTGTGATTTTATTTATATTGTTGTTGTTCTTAATTAATGTCTAATATCACCTGAATGTGTGAACAGACAATAAATGAAATATTGATTGATTGACATTCGCAAGGATAAATGTTTAAACTATATTAAAATATTATGAGATAAAAACACGTAAACGTCATAAAAAATAATAACAAACATCACGTCTAAGTATAAAAAATATGTATTAAATCCACAGACACAAATACCACATAAATAAAGAAACCAACGATAAGAATACAGAATGAAGCAACAATGCAAACATATAAACACACCACAGTGACAAAAAATAAAATTAATTTAATCAATAATAAAAACAACAACCAGTATTCAAAACCAAACATACGACGATTTTTTTTGTCGAAATATAAATTTTAATCTAAAAATACATGTATAGAAATGAGAAATATAGAAAATCAATGAACGTGCTCCCCGACCGGAGGACTCGCTAAATAAATGAACAACAAACATTACCAAGCAGGTGAAGTTAAAACACACACAGGAACGCACGATCACAAACACAAACACACACACACACGCACACACACACATACACACACACATTCAACACAGTGCATAGCTTCAAATATTTAGAAGCCATTGTATCAGACTGGATAGGATAGGCTAAATAATGCATTATATAGGTTACAAAAATTATTTAGCAACAATGCCTTATTTACCTACATGTATATCATTATTTATTTACGTAAACAACATATTGTTTAGGTAAATTATAAGTTATTTACGGAGTAAATACAGTGAAGCCTCACTACTTCGCGGTTCAACATTCGCGGATTCACGATTTCGCGGATTTGCTTCATTATATTATATTATATGAGAAAATATATCGCGGATATTCCGTAAATTTCGATTTTTACAAATGTATACCTAATGTTTATTGCTTAAAATGTGCGCCTGTGTACTGTATGTACATACTGTAAAGGGTGGTTTGTTAACAGTACATAAAGGGGGGGATGGGGGGGGGGGGTTAAAAGTCCGAATACATACGAAATAAATACTGTAAATATGGTGTCCCTACTTTTCGGCTATCGCGGCCGGTCTCGGAACCTATCTACCGCGGTAAGCGAGGGTTAACTGTATATAGTCTAATATTGAGAACTTATGGACAACAATGAAAGTGTACAACATCAGCCCTAAAATTATTGAAGTCATCAAAAACCTGTATGACAAGGCTACCAGTGCAGTCCTCCATAACAGCGCCATCGGGAACTGGTTCAGAACAACAATCGGTGTGCGTCAAGGATGCCTACTCTCTCCAACACTCTTCAACATCTTCCTAGAGCGCACCATGTCAGATGCCCTTGCAGATCACGAAGGCACAGTCAGCATAGGGGGTAGAGCAATCTCCAATCTTCGTTTTGCGGATGACATTGATGGATTGGCTGGAGAGGAACAAGAACTTGAACAGCTGGTACAGAGGCTTAACACCACCTCCAGAGCTTACGGAATGGAAATAAGTGCTGAGAAGACCAAAATGATGACCAACAACACCAATGGCATCAACACGGACATCAAAGTCCAAGGCCAATCCCTCAACACAGTGCAAAGCTTCAAATATTTAAAAGCCATTGTATCAGACAATGGTCCCGACAGGAAGTCCTTTCCAGGATCGCACAAACAACTGCTGCCTTGACAAGGTTGAAGCCCATTTGGAAAGACAGGACCATCAGTCTACATTCCAAAGTAAGACTGCTGCGCTCCCTTGTCATCTCCATCTTCCTATATGGTGGCGAAGATCACAGCAGATCTACAAAGAAGAATACAAAGCATGGATATGAGGTGCTACAGAAGACTTCTGGGCATTTCCTATTCCCAACACATCACTAACGACGAAGTCCGACAGACCATCACACAAGCCATTGGACAACACGATGACCTGCTCACAGTGGTGAAGAAACGGAAACTCCGATGGTATGGCCACGTCACCAGATCATCAGGCCTTGCAAAGACCATTCTGCAAGGCAGAGTGCAAGGAGGTAGAAGAAGAGGGAGACCGAAAAAGAGGTGGGAGGACGACATTCGAGATTGGACTGGTTTGACACTGAGCGAAGCCATCAGGGTTGCTGAGGACAGAGAAAGATGGAGTAAGCTGGTTAAACGATCATCTGTGGTGCCTCTACGACCTCCGAGTTACGGGACGGGATAGGATAGGATAGGAATATAGAGAAATCTTACATTGTTTGTTAACTAATGAGTATTTCAGACCTGTGCACACTCAAAATGCTCAGCAGTAGCAAACAAACCAAATTTCAGTAGTTTTTAAAAAATTTCAGTAGCAAGCTGTAACGACAGTTCAAGACATAATTCTGCTCACAAAGCACACAAACTGAAACACTACGAGGCAGTAGAATGGGAATTACAATCTATTCAAGCCAAGCTAAAACATCAACACTGTTACGTTTTTTTTTTTAACAAAACCTTTATTAGCAGAGTATCAAAATATACAAATTAGGACAATATTTTATTTAACAAAATGTATGGCTGGACAGATTAATAATGATTTTAACTTGGTTACATACTTTTTAACTGCATTAATACAACTGGAAAAAGTCGAAAAATTTGAATTAATAATGCATTTTTGTATATATTCATTATATAATAGAAATCTACCATTATCATTTAATAGGTGTCCAATATTATAAATCTTTTCTAACCAATTTATAATATACAAAAAAAGCTTTTTACCAATTAGTTAATTGATTTCCAGCACTGTTGTGCCGTTCTCTTCCTTTTTGGTGACAGAGCTGGGTCAGATGAATCCTCTTCACTATCTCTTTTCACTCTTTTTTTTTATCTTTCAAAGCTGGCTCCATAATTTTTTTAAATCACAAGTATGAAGTTGCAACCACACAAATGCTGAACGAACTAGAAACAAACGCGCGCTTCCGGTTCGAAAAACGTCTTTAGTCAAAAACATCTTAAAACATAAAAAAAGTATATAAAAAAATTTAAAGTAAAAAATTCGGAATTTTAATAGTAATCCGTAGCTCCGTATTCTGCTCATGAAAATCGGAGAAAATACGGAAAATCCGTAGATGTGCACAGGTCTGGTATTTAGAAAATATGCTTATATATAGATTATTTAGCTGAAAGTGTTAAAAGAAACAGGGAAGAACCTCGCAAATAAATTAAAAAAAACAAGGGGAATTCCATAGCATGGAACACTCCATTGATAAACATGGAATGGCACACCCTACTTATTCTCAATTTTACTTAAATTTTAAAGAAAGTTTGTATTTTTATTACATTTTTTTTACTTACCACCAACTGCGAAGAAAAGAAGGAGAGCAGGCAGAAGAGGTTTGCCTTGTCCCTCCATGGCGCAGCGTGTCTGGAAGCGCGCTCTTACAGAACTGAACGTCATGCGACACACACTGAGAAACGTGGCAGTCTTTAAAACAACAGCTCACTACGCTACTGATTTATATATTGCAGCTGGTCTGGCCTATTGAAATCCTCCTTCATGCTCATGCAATAGGATGTTGAATAAACATTGATCTTCCTGTCGTGGAAACAAACTATTATTATTATGTTTCATCTAAAACCCCGCGCGCGCTTACAACAACCAATAGGATTTGTCTGTGCAAGTAGACCTACATCTACTAGGAAGTAATGTGATAACTACACATGCCTGCTTATGTAGCTTTTCATACTCTACCGACCTGTTGCGCCACTGAGAAAGGCAGTCAGACCGACCATAGTTGTATATTGAAATAAATAAATTATATATAAATATAAATAGGCTTATAAAATGTTCCTACATAACCGGTTAACAGTTTTCCCTACGGTTATCTGAGGACCTGGCCTCCCAAAGGAGCTCCCCAAAAAAAGGATTTGGGAACGACGGGTAGGGTAAGGCAGTGCCTCGACGAGTAGGGTAAGGCAGTGCTACACATATACCGCTCGAAACGGGTTAGGGTTAGGGCTAGCGGTCCGTCCACAAGTGATTGAATTACATGGAATTATAGAGGGGGTTCCCATAAGCAAGGGCGTTTCTCTCTCTCTCTCTCTCTCTCTGTATATATATATATATATATATATATATATATATATATATATATATATATATATATATATATATATATATATATATATATATATATATATATATATATATATATATATATACTCTTATAAACCCTTGCTTCTGGGTACAACCATATGTTTTTACACCGGGGATCTAGGTACTTCGTCCGGATCTGGGTACATGCCCATGTCCTCAAATCCAATGTGGGGTTTATTTGTAGGAATATCTTTTCATTTCAACGCAGAAAGGCAAATTAACTCGAGTTCCCAAAAACCATGTGATGATGGTACGAGTTATTCCCCTTCCCTCACTGTAACTTTTTTTGCGAACATTGGGACTTTTCCGTATCCTATCCGTAGGCCTCCACTAACCTCCAACCGAACCTTATTTTGGCATATGTTCATTGATCTCCGGCAATGTACGTCATAATCTAAGACAATGTACGTCAAAATGTTAATATTTGTAAACGTTATAACTGTCAACAATATTTAAATAAAATAAAATTGATGAACATTTAGAAACCAATTTGAATATGGTTTTCGTTTGGAGGCTATCATGCTCTATGACGTGACAGCTGAGTGTTGGCGACATGCCGAAATTTTGGACTTCGTCCTCTGTAAGTGGTTTTATTTGTTTTATTTAGAATTTTCTTTTGTGTTCTGTTGTAGTGTTAATCTTTGTAATCATATTTTTAAGAAATAATGTAGCATAATCGAGCTCCAAGACAAGACTCTATCCGTAGGCTCTGAAGTCTTTTCTTTCGTCTTTGTAAACTCGTGGGCCTCCTGCTCCTACATACGTACGTAGTATAGTATGTAATTGATGCCTACGAAAGACGAGACTTCCCATCTTGTGGTATATCATAGTTGTAAGTTGAAGATTTTCAGTTTTCCGCTCATAAAAACATAAATAAATAAAACAACCGACAACACAGCAAAGCCAAAGACTGAAAGAGCACATGCTGCCTTCGGTAAGATCTAGATTCATTATGCTGAAGAAAGCCCAGTCCAGTACCAAGAAGAAGAAAGACTAGAGCCGGAGACAGCTTAAAATTGAAGAATCTTGATTCATTTGAACAGTCTGACAAGGGATGTCATAGTTAGTACCACAAATGTGACAAATGCAGTTAAAAATGGTCTAGATCTACTTCACTGATTTGGGTGATTTCCTTACCCCACCTTCCTCCCTTTTGTAGGCAAAATTAATCAAACAACTGATGCCTGAAAGCCTGCCGGCGTGAAAATATGAATTTATAAGTTTATTAGTTGCTCATAAATTTTATGCATGTCTGTTTAGAGGGCAAAAGGCTAATACTACTATACCATAGCTTCTTAGTTCTTGTCACTCTGATACATTCAACATTGATGTGGGTTATTTTCAGTAAGGATTATTATCGACAACGTTTCGTTCAACATCAAATGCTTTTATTTAGTAAGTAAGCTGCATAGATCTGTGAGCAGAATTCACGACTAACACAAGTAAAAAGAATAGATTTGATTTCGAGTTTCATGTAGTACTAGTAGTATTCTACTTGCTAGAACTAGTTTTAGCAGTATGTAGCATACAAAGTGTAACTTTAAAAAAAGATTTGTAATAAACAAATCGACAACTGAACAGTTTCTTTATCAATAACAGCTGAAGTGAAATTAATCAAATGGATCCATATTATTTTAAGTTGTTCAAGTTATTAATAATGTTATGTTGTTATCAATGGTTGATTTGGCAAACTTTTGTCAAGTTTAAACATACTGGGCCAGCTTGCTAGTAAGGTGTAACAGAAACAGCTACAAAAAGCCTAGAAGAAGCAAACCAAAGTGTAGAAAATATTTTAGGCCTACAAATATATTTTATCACTTTTGCATCAGGTTTTATATAATTTATAGGCCTACATCATATATATTTGTTGGGAGATTTGGGAGAGATTTATGAGTAGTACTTATTTGTTTTTTTTTTCACTTTTCAGCCCCAAATTCATTTAAGCAGAGGGCAACAAATGGTCAATGCTGCTTTGACTTTGAGAAAGACAAAAGGTAAGAATAAACACGGCTTATTGAATTAAGTGGCCACGCGAAAATTTTCCGCTTCAACGCACTGCATTCATTGCGTTTTAGTGTAGGGATTGTAGTTATTGCAGTGATCAGAAATACACGGAAGGCAAATAAAACTATTGTACTTTTAGAAATTTAATATTTTAAACAAATCTGTGCATTGTGGTTGAAGAAATTGCGTTTTGAAAATGGGTGAATTCCACTGTGCACAGCGTGTGTCCACACATCGCTCATAGTATGTAGACCTACCTATGAGTAGCCTAGTAATAAATACAGCACAAAAACAAATTAACTGTTGTTGTTGTTGTTGTATCAAATTTTATTCATCAGATTAACATAAGTTGTACTTATAACTTATTATAGAAATTTTATAAATAAATAAATAAATATAAAATTATTTATAAGATAAATTAACTGTGTTGCGAAGACATGCCAAAACGTCTAAAGTCTCCAGTTTTATTATTAGTTCACGAGTTTTCATCATTAATTTTGTTATATAAAAATTTAGTTGTTTTGTATTCATATAAGTACCTAGAGCTAAGTCTGGCGTATTAGGCACATAAGTAATAATAATAATAATGATAATAATTCGCTCCCTTGACCCTTTTCTCTTTCTCTCTCTCTCTCCCCTCTCCTCCCCCTCCCCCACCCCTCTCTCTAACATTAACGCTTGCATGCCCACAAAATAAAACAAAGTTCTATAAATGTTTGGATGTAATGCACACACACACACACACACCCACACACACACACACACACACACACACACACCCACACCCACAAAGAAACAGCTGGAAGTCACTGGAAGGTGGATTCGAAAAGATGAGTTTTGAGTTAGTTTTTAAAACTGTCATGGGACGCAACAGAGCAAAGTTGAAGAGGCAGTCTTTCCATTGATTTAAAATCTTGCTATGCAATACATTTTTCACTGTAGTTTTACAGACAGGATATTGTTAGGTTTAGGCGTGTTCAAGGCCATTTATTTATAATACTAATAATAAAAAGTACATATATATGCGTGCATTATTCTATGCAATTGTTCTAAGTGCTGGGGAGTGGTAGGAGGAATAAGGGAACATGCACATATAAACTGAAAACGGTTAAATTATTACACACATGGGAAAAAATAGTACATTTATACACACAATCAAACAGTTCTTGTCCTTTAAACACACACACACACGTATACGCACGCACAAACAAACACACACACACACACATGAGCGTGCCCATTCACATTAATGCCTTCCTTTTGTGTGTATTTCAGGATGACTTCGACACCCTCCGACCGCTGTTCTACCCCAACACCAACGTTTTTCTGCTCTGCTTCAGTGTGGTCTCGCCCACATCCTTCCACAATGTGCTGGAGAAGTGGGTGCCCGAAATTCTAAAACACTGCCCGCGGGCACCCCTTGTGCTGGTGGGCACCCAGTCTGACCTGCGGAACGACATGAAGATCCTGATCGAGTTGGCCATATACAAAGAGAAAGTGCTGTCTGAAGAAGAGGCCACGCGGCTGGCCTCGCAGTTGGGTGCTCAGTACGTGGAGTGCTCGGCGCTGATGCAGAAGAACTTGAAGGAGGTGTTCGACACCTGCATCCTGACGTCGCTTAACTGGGGCGAACAGGAAGAGCTCGCGCTGGGCAGGTCCAAAAGCCTGCTGCGCAGGTCCAAGAGCTCCAAGAGCAAAAACAGCGCCGCCATCTCCTATGCCCTCGCTACTTCCACGTCCAAAGGCTCCTCCAGTCCTAAGAAGGCGGGCTGGAAAAAGTTCTGCTGCTTCATATCATAGTGACAGTGACACGACACTGAATTTATGACACTGACTTCGTCCTATCTGCCATTTTATTTTGGAGTCTTTTCACGCTCGTTGGAACTCTACGTTATAAGTGATGTTTGGATCACACACTCTGTGTGATATGAACTTCAGTGAAATAAACTTCTTGAAGCTGCTTCATGTGATAGTGACAGTGACACGACATTGAATTTATGACACTGACTTCGTCCTATCTACCATTTTATTTTGGAGTCTTTTGACGCTCGTTGGAACTCTACGTTATAAGTGACGTTTGGATCACACACTCTGTGTGCTATGAACTTCAGTGAAATAAATGTATTGAAGCTGTTCGTCCGTGAAATAGATAGTTTTAATCACACAAAGTTGTCTGGATGTTTATTGTGTGACACGGACTGAAATAATTGAGTCTTTTTAAGATCTTGTGCCGGGATTCATGAAATAAAATCGGTCAATTTTAATCATCGCATTTCATAGCTTCAGTCTCATTTCATCTGCTCATCGCCAGCCCATCGCTCAATAGAATCGAATCAACCAATTGGACACTTGGCCTTTGTTTTAGAAAACATGAACTTTGCTTAATTATGTAGTTTGAAGTATTTTTTCTTCTGAGCTTATGTGTACGACAATGTGACGGATGTTTGTCCTTGTAGACTTAGAAGCATACTACAGTCTACAGCCACTTGTTGTATCATGTTGGGTTGTACTTATGTTTGATACTCAATTTTAGTATGCTCATAAAAATCAATAATACATCTTTGTGCCTTTTTGTTGTTGTTGCTTACATAATTTTCTTTTCCCCCACCAAACATTCAGCACTCGTATGCTTTTATTATGTTCGGCTGTGTCTATGACTGATGTTTGTGCTAATATGCCTATTACCTATGACACTGTTGGTGGATTTTCTCCCTCACTAAGCCTACTGTATAACCACAGTGTTATGTTACGCCGGAGTTAGATGTTATTTACCTACATTTTCTCTGTGTATTACCTATATATTTATGTACAGACTATTAGTATTATCCCCACAGTGAGGGAGCCGTTTGTTACTGTATAAATAGTATTCCCAAGTTCTGGAAATTTAGTGCTTTAAGTTTAAATTTATACTGTCGCTGTCTTTCTCCTTTGTTCTTTCTCATTCCTACTCTGTTCTATCAATCTGCTATATTATTTTCTTCGCTAAGCCAGTCACCTGCCTTTTTTCTTGAAAACTCTTCAAAAACTCCTGATTTGTGAATGGGGTCTTTTGGGTCAGCTTGTAAATATTGGATGCTTTCTGCCAAATGGTGACTAGGGCTTCTTATGATGTTATTTAGCAGTGTACTATGTAGACATTTTCTATGTATGTGTTTTATTGATATTTTATAAAGATGTTTATATTCAGTTTTTGTAAACGGGGATTCGATATATTAGAGTATAGCCTCAGCGTCCCCTGCATGGGATGCCTTTACATGTATTGTAAAGTGTCCGGCTGGTGGAGTGCCTTCAGTGTTACCACTAAGGTTGTTTCAGCAGACCCCCTGTGGGGTGCCGTTTTTTTTAGTATAAATAGTATCCCCACTTTCTGGAAATGTAGTGTGTTAAATTCCCACTGTCACTGTCTTTCTCCTTTGTTCTTTCTCATTCCTAATCTGTTCTATTAAATCTACTATACTATCTTCTTCTTCACTAGACCAGTCACCTCCCCCATTGGGGTGCCTGGGGTTTCAGTATAAATAATATCCCCACTTTCTGGAAATTTAGTGCTTTAAATTCCACTGTCGCTGTCATTCTCATTTGCTCTTTCTCATTCCTGCTCTGTTCTATCAATCTGCTATACTATCTTCTTCTTCGCTAGACCAGTCACCAATCTTTTTTCTTGAAAACTCTTCCGGGACAAGACTCCTTATTTGTGTATGAGGTCTGTTGGATCAGCTTGGGAATATTGGACGCTTTCTGCCAGGTGGTCACTAGGGCTTCCTATGATGTTATTATTTAGCAATGTAGGCATTTTATATGTATGTGTTTCGTTGATAATTTATAATGATGTTTGTAATCTATTTTATTTTTGTAAACGGGGGTTCGATAAATTAGAGTACAGCCTCAGCGTCCCCTGCGTGGGATGTCTTTATTGTAAAGTGACTGGCTGATGGAGAGCTTTCAGTTTTACCACTAGGGTTGTTTCAGCAGGTCTTTGATGCGGATCAGGGGTTGTCCGGTCCTGATTTGGCTCGGAAGAGTCCGCTGGACCTAAAGCAATAATCATGTAATGTAATGTAATCATCTTGAGAATATTGGACGCTTTCTGCCAAATGGACATTTGGGCTTCCTATGATGTTATTATTTGGCAATATAGGCATTTTGTATGTATGTGTTTTGTTGATATTTTATAATGATGTTTGTATTCTATTTTGATTTTATAAACGGGGGTTCGATAAATTAGAATATAGCCTCTGCGTCCCCTGCGTGGGATGTCTTTATTGTAAAGTGACCGGCTGGTGTAGTGCCTTTAGTGTTACCACTAGGGTTGTTTCGGCAGATCTTTTGTGCGGATCAGGTGTGAGTCCTCTTTCAGAGAAGTTGTGGTCTTGATTTTGTGGTCCTGATTCGGATCTCTGTAGTCCGCTGGACCCTGTAAGCAATTAATAACTAACTTACTAACCCTGTGTGGGATACCATTATTGTAAAGTGACCGGCTGGTGGAGTGCCTTCAGTGTTACCACTGCCACTGGGGTTGTTTTGGCAGATCTTTTATGCGGATGAGGGGTGAGTCCTCTTTCAGCCAAGTTGTGGTCTTGATTTTGCAGTCCTGATTCGGCTCTTAGCAGTCTGCTGGACCCTGTAAGCAATGAATAAATAACTAACCTCTTTCAACCAAGTTGTGGTCTTGATTTTGTGGTCCTGATTCGGCTCTTTGCAGTCCCCTGGACCCTATAAGCAATGATTAAGTAACTAAATCTGTATAAATATATATGTGTTTACCTGAATAAAAATTTTGTTTAAACCAAACATTCAAAAGTGTCTGTAAATATTTTGTTGTGCTAGTTTATACCTGGATAGCTGCATCCCACCTACAAGTGGACTACACATTAAGCATGCATAGGCTTTTTTTCTACCTCTTCTGCTTCATTTTGTTCTTTGTTGCTTTTATCTTCTTTTTACTCTTTTATTTAAAAAAAATCTCCTTGTTCTTCTTTCTCATTATCATTATGATTAGGAGCAGCAGAACCATTTTGTTCTTCTAAATAATAATAAACACAGAATGTATTTTTGCTGCTGATTATGTTTTTTTTTGTCTGTTCGACTGATGCAGCTGCTTGCAAAACAAAGGTTCAACTTTGAATTTTTTTTTTGTCTTTTGTTTCTTTGGTATTGCCTGGAGTGTGTTTAATTTAATAAAGAAGTCCTTTCTTCAAATAACAAAAAACAAAAAAATCAAGCGAAATACTTTTTTTTTATTTTTTTTTATTTTTTAAGAACATGTAGATTGACAAAATGATGAAAATATTTTCCTCGAAGTCAAATTTCACAGTGCATTAACAAAGTACACAATTTATTTGCATTTGGACAAGCATAATACAACCTTTTGTGCAACTATTTCCTGACCTCAGCAAATTGGACCCCCCAAAAAATAAAGTGAAAATTATTTCCCTTTTGTCCTTTGTCCTTTTATTAACAAAATCACATATAATTAAAGCATGAAACAAGGCTCGTAGCCCAGGGGGCATTTTAGCCAAAAAAGGGGGGATGGTGAATTACATTAAAAAACAATGAACGGTACAAAAAAAGCTGTTCCATAGGCATCACAAGATGCCAGATTAATTATTAGAAGTTCTGTCACATTTTTTAATTTTAAAAAGCGTCCCTTTTGTACTGGTAGTTTAGGAGGTGATGTTCTAATTTTTGTTATACTGGCGGCTAGATTGGAGGGAAGAACAGTCAAATACTTTTCAAAAGCAAAATTATCTTTAAACATTTTTTTATTATATTATATGCTATTTGAGTCAATTTCAGAGTGCCAGTTTTGTGCATACTGATCTTGCAACCTTTTCTTTATCTTTTCCTTAAATACTTTGTCAGACAGTGTTACACTGCAATAGCCGATTCAGTCCCGATGCTTGAATCTTGTGTAACTCGAATTTGTTATGTACGTAACCCGTTCTCCCAGCAACAAGGCAGGAGTCGTTACTATGTGTTTTTTCCAACTTTATTCAGCAAGCAGCATCAACAACTGCATACAAGCTCTCTCCAAAAACTCTCAAAAAAGGGAGGTGAACATTGAAGTTTAACGTCCACGCCCACCATTATCCTATCCTGTCCCGTAACTTAGAAGTCGTTAGGGAACCACAGACGATTGTTTAACCAGTGTACTCCCTCTTTCTCTGTCCTCAGCAGCCCTCATGGTTTCACTCAGTGTCAAGCCAGTCCATTCTCGAATGTTGTCTTCCCACCTCTTTTTCTGTCTACCTCTTCTTCTGCCTCCTTGTACCGTGCCTTGCAGGATGGTCTTTGCAAGGCAGGTGACGTGGCCATACCCTATTACAGTAAAAGCCATAGTAATTAACAAGGTAAGGATTTCAATAAATAAATGATATATGTTAAATACTTAATAAACACATTTTATATATCTATATATCAATATCCTATCCTATCCTATCCTAATCCTATCCTATCTTATCACGTAACTCGAAAGTTGTTGGGGCAGCACAGATGATCGCTTAAACCAGAGTTACTCCATCTTTATCTGTAATCTGCAACCGTCATAGCTTCACTCAGTGTCAAGCCAGTCCATTCTCGAATGTTGTCTTCCCACCTCTTTTTTGTCTACCTCTTCTTCTGCCTCCTTGTACCGTGCCTTGCAGGATGGTCTTTGCAAGGCTAGAAGAAGTGGGAGAAGGAGCGGTGACCCAAACCCTTCTTTCTGTGTCCATCCACACTTGGAACGGACAACATAAACTGGGAAGAGGAGTGAAGGCGCCTTGAGGGTTTGTGGGTAGGGACAATGTCTCTCATGTACTATAGAGGGAGGTGGGTTCATGCACACACTCGTAGCATATGGAGCTCGAGGACTTTGTGGTCGACTTTCTTCTTGACTGGCAGCCAGTGAACAGGAGTGATGTGGTCTGGTCTTCTTGCTGCGGGTGACAATCCTGGCGGCCGTGTTCAGAACACACTGGAGACGGTCAAGCTGGACAACGGTTTGCATAATCTATCCTGAATATCACCAAGGCGACGGCAATGGTCTTGTTTTCCGAGGGCATCTCGCAGTTTACCAAGACAGTGAAGATGGAAGAAGCACCCTCTAACCACGGCACTCGCTTGATCCTCTATTGTGAGGTTTGCATCAATCATGATGTCCAGATCTCTGACAGTGGACAAGAAGGGGATAGCTGACTGTCCAAAACTGTTGGAGCTCAGGGATACAGAGTCTCTTTTGCTCTGAGGTCCACACATGATGGCCTCAGTCTTGTCCTCGTTCAGTTTCTGTGCGTCATCCACACCTTGAGGTCAGAGGAACACAGCTCAAACTTCTTAGCAGACTCCACTGCAGCGGCATCATCAGGAGGGAAAGAGTCGTAGAGGTCAGAGTCATCACCAAAAAAGCTGCCTCCCTTGCTCGTGTATCTCGATGATACGGCCAAATTCAAAGGTATAAAGCGAAAAGAGTACAGGTTCCAAAACGGACCCCTGGGGAACCCCACAGGTCAGTCTTGTAGCTGTGTTCACACTGACGTACAGAAACATATCCTCTAGATACGACTGGAACCACTGATGGACGCAGCCCTTGAACCCAAACTTCAGATGAAGTCTCCACAGATAGATTTGCTCCTTGAGATAAATCATGCCAAAATGTCATTTCAAATCCCTACATTCAGGTTGTTAGGTTGAAAAAAAAAGCCCTTGTGAAATGGTAATACTACAGGATTGTACTGTGTTTGACCCCTCCTGATTATACCTTTTACAGCCAGAGGGAGAAGAAAGAGACAGAAGGAAGAGTGGGATTGGGGTGGCCAAAGGTAACGTGGGGGCCAATAGTCAAGTGGGCCCCTCTGTAGAAGTCAGTCTTTCAAACAGTTGTTTTCAGTTACACCATTCAGTTACACCAAGACCACACACGTCAAGTGCAGATTATGTTCTGATTTTATTCTCCAATACTAAACTAAGAAGTAAATGCATTGTAATAGTGAACACATAACACTCAAAGACATGGACATACACAATGACGATTATTATTAATTAAAGTGTGAGATTAGTACTCACACTGCTACACCCTCCACCTTCACTACTCTAAAAAAAAAGGGAGGAGGGTCTGGTCCTTGCAGGTTCCTAATCCCATGTATACCAAACAACAATTACCCTATGAAGGTTCAGCGCATATTGGTAGCAAACAAATAAATTAATTAATATTTAAAATTTAAAAAATAATAATTAAAAAGTAATTTAAAATATTTTTACAAGTTAAAAAAATTAATTAAACAAATTAATACTCAACAGACTGAAACCCCAAGCCGAACACATCATAGCTGAAGAACAAGCAGCATTCAGGGCAGGGCGAAGTACCACTTAACAGATTTTCAACCTCAGAATAATCTGCGAAAATACTTAAAGCACCAACGACATCTATATCATATGTTCGTAGACTTCAAATAGGCGTTTGACCGAGTCTGGCACGCAGCTCTGTGGGCAACTATGACAGTGTACAACATCAGCCCTAAAATTCTTGAAGTCATCAAAAGGCTGTATGACAAGGCTACCAGTGCAGTCCTCCACAACAGCGCCATCGGAAACTGGTTCAGAACAACAATCGGTGTGCGTCAGGGATGCCTACTCTCTCCAACACTCTTCAACAACTTCCTAGAGCGCATGATGTCAGATGTCATTGCAGATCACGAAAACACAGTCAGCATAGAGGGAAGAGCAATCTTCAACCTTCGTTTTGCGGATGACATTGATGGATTGGCTGGAGAGGAACAAGAACTTGAACAGCTGGTACAGAGGCTTGACACCACCTCCAGAGTCTATGGAATGGAAATAAGTGCAGAGAAGACCAAAATGATGACCAACAACACCAATGGCATCAACACGGACATCAAAGTCCAAATCCAATCCCTCAACACAGTTCATAGCTTTAAATATTTAGGAGCCATTGTATCAGACAATGGGTCCCCACAGGAAGTCCTCTCCAAGATCGCACAAACAACTGCTGCCCTGGCGAGGTTGAAGCCAATTTGGAAAGACAGGACCATCAGTCTACATTCCAAGGTAAGACTGTTGCGCTCCCTTGTCATCTCCATCTTCCTATACACTTGCGAAACATGGACCCTCATAGCAGATCTACAACGAAGAATACAAAGCGTGGAGATGAGTTGCTACAGAAGACGTCTGGGCATTTCCTAAACCCAACACATAACCAACGACGAAGTCCGACAGACCATCACACAAGCCATTGGACAACACGATGACATGCTCACAGTGGTGAAGAAACGGAAACTCCGATGGTATGGCCACGTCACCAGATCCTCAGCTCTTGCAAAGACCATCCTGCAAGGCACAGTGCAAGGAGGTAGAAGTAGAGGGAGACCGAAAAAAAAGTGGGAGGACAACATTCGAGAATGGACTGGTTTGACTCTGAGCGTAACCATCAGGGTTGCTGAGGACAGAGAAAGATGGAGTACGTTGGTTAAACGATCATCTGCGGTGCTCCTACGACCTCCGAGTTACGGGATAGGTTAGATAGATAGATTGTATTGTTTGATAATGTTTCATTGGAGCTGAAAATTTGCTCACAGTGGTGAAGAAACGGAAACTCCGATGGTATGGCCACGTCAACAGATCATCAGGTCTTGCAGAGACCATCCTGCCAGGCACAGTGCAAGGAGGTAGAAGAAGAGGAAGACCGAAAAAGAGGTGGGAGGACAACATTCGAGAATGGACTGGTTTGACACTGAGTGAAACAATCAGGGTTGATGAGGAAAGGACAGATGGAGTATGCTGGTTAAACGATTATCTGTGGTGCCCCTACGACCTCCGATTTACGGGATAGGATAGGATAGGAAGGAATAAAACAAACGTTAAAAATAATTTTAAAAGAAATAAAATAATAATAAAGAAATAATGTTAAAAAAAAAATATATATATTATATATATAAACATATTAAGGTCCCCGTATCCACGTCCTCAAAAATCTTTTTGGGGACGTGGATATGGGGACCTTAACATGTTTTTATATATATTTTTCAAATCAGAAGTTAATAAATTTTTCAAGAATGTTTTAGCATATTTGGCATCTAGGTGGGCAAATTAATCTTATTTCCAAATATAAACTTTCTACAAGCAGTAGAAATACAAGTTCCCGAAAAGCTGGTTGGTGACACAGTCCCCATAAACAACCTGATATAAGTATATATATATAATATATATATATATATATCCTTATAAACTATGGTTTCTGGGCACCTTAAAAGTCACCAACCGGTCATTTGGGTACCCGACTTTGGATCTGGGGACCCAGCTGGGTCCCCAGATCCAAGATATATATATATATATATATATATATATATATATATATATATATATATATATATATATATATATATATATATATATATATATATATATATATATATATATATATATATATATATATGCTGAGTCAGCATAATAATAAGGATACACAGTTCATATATTTTTTTTTTTTGGGGGGGGGGGGGGGGGTAGTAGTCATAGTGTAACCATTTTGACCAAGAAATTGTGACTATATTTTACCCTGTCTGTACGGTGTATGCTTACTACATTGTAATATTGGCACATCTGCCTTTTACATGTTACTATCGTGGCGTAGTTTTACCATGGTTGGGCGTTTCCTTGTTCTGCCCATGACAATGCTTTCATATTGATCGTTTGAAAGTTGATAATTTTGCTATTCTGTATAGTCTCGTAGTAGTACAGCCATTGAGCTTTATTATTTAGGATTATGATGGATTTTCCGCATAGCCTAATTGTGTCACTCTGCAGACTGTAGGAAACACAATGTTTAATACTGACACACAACTGGTAAAGGTACATTGAGCTTAAGACTCTTGACTTTAGTGATTGTTATTATTATTATTATTATTATTATTATTATTATTATTATTATTATTATTATTATTATTATTATTATTATTATTATTATTATTATTATTATTATTATAGTACAGTCTAGACACGCAGTGGATCATTTGGGAGCATGTCTAGCCTATACTTCCTACAGGCTATGTTCCCTCCAGATCTGTGTTCCACACAGTCTACACCTCCCCTTGGTCTAGTAAACCCCAATACATTTGCTATACTGTACAAGACTGCCCCGTACAAGCAAATAGCTTTATCAAATACTAAGTAGTCCTTTGTATTATTTTTCTGTGTATAAAAGTTCTTCTCTGTCAAACTCGCGCACCGTCGCATCAGCAAAACGCTCCCGTGGACGCCTCCAAACATTCACTCGACGGTCGTTGAAAGACAAGGAAAACTGAATCCTCACAGAAGATCTCCAACGAAGAATACAAAGCATGGACATGAGGTGCTACAGAAGACTTCTGGGCATTTCCTATACCCAGCACATCACCAACGACGAAGCCCGACAGACCATCACACAAGCCATTGGACAACACGATGACCTGCTCACAGTAGTGAAAAAGCGGAAACACCTAGGCCTATGGTATGGCCACGTCACCAGATCATCAGGTCTTGCAAAGACTTACACGCAAGGCACAGTGCACGGAGTTAAAAGAAGAGGGAGACCGAAAAAGAGTTGGGAGAACAACATTCGAGAATGGACTGGTTTGACACTTTGGAATTCTCCAAATAGTATTTTAGAATACATAACAGTACGTGCAGCAGTTTCCAGGTTCTTACAATTGTTTCCATCTTGTTCACAGAACGAAGCATACCCTAGCACTCCCTTATTTCTTAATAAAACCCTGGTAAGGGCTCGTGGCTTTAGGAAATAATTAATTGCTACAAAAGGAACCTAGCCTTGTGCTGTTGGATTCTGGAAAAGAAAATTTGATATTGACATAGATAAACATTACTGGGTTATTGCAAAAATAGCCACAATGGAAACGAGGCTTAGCGTTCTTCATTGGAAAATACTACATAATATATTAATATTCTATTACAGAAAATGAAGGTAGTTGATAATAGTAAATGTTTTTATTGCAAAGATATTGTGGATGTCATTGAACATTTCTTTTATTTTTGTCCAGTAATAATGATATTTTGGTCAGATATAGACACATACATTTTGTCTACGATAAATGTGAGTGTTAAATTAAGTGTTAGAGAAGTGATGTTTGGTATTTTGAATCACAAAGAAAGAGGTAAAACAAACGTTGAGAAGGTTAATCATGTTATTTTGATAGCTAAAATGTGTATCAGTATTTACTAAAAAACTAAATCAGTGTTCTCACCTATGCATATTTTTGAAAGACAAATGTTGATTAGAAATCTGTAAAGCCATTTTTGTTTGTTTGTTTGTTTGTTTGTTTTGTTTTGTTTGTACCCCTTTTGAAAAAAAAAACAGGAGAGAAAAAAAAGAAAAGTAAAGAACCAATGAAGAAGGCTTTGAGCAAACAAAAAACAAAACAAGGCAAAAGAAAATAAAGGAAAGAAAAAAAAAAGAAAAAAAAGCTTGGCCTGCCAACTGAGGTTCACAACAAACAAACAAACAAACAAAAAACCAAAAAAAAACCAACATACTAGTATTTGCTGCAGGACACTTGTGAGTTATGTTTCGGTCTTTTAATTAAAGGCAGAAAACATTTTATGTTTCGGTCTTTTAATTAAAGGCAGAAAACATTTTCCCTCGTGACTGATAGACATAGAAGCACGTGACAGTAATCTGCTATCTGCCATCTGTTGGTGAGAAAATACCGTTACAGATGTCAACGACTTGTTTTGTTTTCTTCTAAATAGCCTTTGAAAAAAAATAACAAATCAGCTCTGAATAATGCTTTAAAAAAAATTAATGTAGGTTTTATTTTGGGAACATAGTAAACATGCATTATTTCATATATAGCCCTATAATAGTAAACATGCATTATTTCATATATAACCCTATAATAGTAAGCATGCATTATTTCATATATAGCCCTATAAATTCAACTACACATCCATCAATGCACTCATTAAATTCAGTCATTCAATCACTTCAGCTACTACTACTGAACTAATCAGTTAAACTATGATCTGCTTTGTAAACATACCATATTGGTCAGTTAAATATTCAATTGTTCAGCCAGTTTATTAATTATTGAATTAACACGTACGTCTGTCCACCAAGAGAACCCCACCATTCATCCATCTTTTTCTTTGTTCATTCAAACATTAGTCTGTTGCGTCTTTAACAGCCACCAATACAGGAGAGGAGACGTCTGATCGACATCTAAGGAGAACTGCTGTACCTGAAGGTTAACATCGAAAGATGTACACGACTCATGGCGGTACATTTGGACATTTGTTTATTTTAGCGCTGTGATACAGCGCTTTTCTATCTCCAGAGCTGCTCAAGGCGCTGGGCAATACAGGATCTCCGCCCGAGACGTCAACTTGCTGCCTTAGGTGCACAGTCTGACGCTCTTACAAATCACAATTGTCGGCCATTATAGCAGTTGATTATAATTATATGTATTTGAGTGCCAATGATTAGTAACAGTATAATTATAATTATATGTATCTGAGTGCCAATGATTAGTAACAGTATAATTATAATTATATGTATCTGAGTGCCAATGATTAGTAACAGTATGATTATAATTATATTTATCTGAGTGCTAATGATTAGTAACAGTATGATTATAATTATATTTATCTGAGTGCTAATGATTAGTAACGGTATGATTATAATTATATGTATCTGAGTGCAAATGATTAGTAACGGTATGATGATAATTATATGTATCTGAGTGCTAATGATTAGTAACAGTACGATTATAATTATATGTATCTGAGTGCTAATGATTAGTAACGGTATGATTATAATTATATGGTTTTATATATAGTTGCGTGTTGTAGTGTGTTGCAATGTCAGCACCTCAGTCGGACTTGAGTGAACTGAGAGAGTCAGATGTAGGAACTGTCAGTATCGACCAGCATAATAAAAGAAGTGCAACGTCTCCACTGTCTGAAGCTGAGGGTATTAAAAGGTTTCATCTAAATGAGTCAAGCAGTTCTACTGAGGGGCTAGATAAGACGTTAGACTACTTTTTCGAGGGGCGTGACAGCTCTACTCCTGTCAGTGTCAGAGTGCACGGTGGCAGAGGCCGAGGGGTTGCTAAATCATACTCTGCCGTCGCTTCTACTCCTCCTGCCTCTGTTGGTACTATGAGTTCTGCTGGTGCTATGAGTTCTGTGGGTGTTAAGAAAAACGTGCTACCTCATAGTGGTGTGGTGAGTGGTGAAAAGGGTGAAGAATCTCGTAGTGTTTTCTCCACCATGACTGGGGGTGTTGCCGAAGACATTAGAGAGATGATGAGACAGGAGCTGCGTGCTGTGCTGTGCGACAAAGAAGTAATTGAGCTACACAGTGATGCTGTTGCAAGAAAGCTGGAGCTGGGGCCTATCAAGGAGAGGATTGGAGAGCATGAGGTCAGAATTAAGGAGCTTGAGAGAAGAAATTCGCATTTAGAACAGTACTCTCGACAAAACAGTGTTAGGATAATTGGTATCCCTGAATCAAAAGATGAAAACACTGATGAGATTCTCTTGACTATAGCAAAAGCGATTGAAGTTGACATTGACATTAAATTTGTAGACAGGTCCCACAGAGTGGGGCCAGAGTCAAGGGGGGTGAGTCGACCCATCTTAGTCAAATTTGTATCCTTTAGGGAAAAGATAAAACTGACTAAACAAAAGAAAAAACTTGCCAAAGTTAGTGGAAAGAAGCTCTTTCCTGGTCTGAAGTGGCCACCACCTCCTCATGGTTGGACCGGTTCCAAGGAATACACCCATAAGGTGTTTATTAATGATGATCTGACAGCGGAACGAGCTAAAGCAATGGCCAAGGCCCGAGGTTTGAGAAAAGCTGGGGTTTTAGACCAGGTATGGTTACGAGGGGGCTCAGTATGTTTGAAAGATAAAGACGGCAAAATTCATGTTACAAACGAAATGACTGATTTTGACAAGTTTGACAGTATGCTCTAACTTGCATCCTTCTAGCTCATGCCACTACCAATATACCAGCATATACCATTACTAGTATATGCTCTGTAGATTTGGACCAACTCAGAACTATCAACAACAACAAGCACAAAAAAAAACAAAAAAAAAACCAACTCATTATCTCTGTGATCTATACCCCAGTAATTGAATCATATCTTCCTCAATTGGCCATGCTAAATGCTACTGCATCATGTTAGTCATGATATGTTATTCATGAAATGTGTTTGTGACTGTGACTGTGACGCGGTCACACTGTAACAACTTGTGCTAAATTGTGTTATCTTGATAAATCATACAATTCTGAGTCGAAATGCGTTGAAACGATTTGTGATTTGTGTTGAAAACAAAAAGACAATTGGTTGTGTCATATTAAACTCATCAACATAACAATTATGGCACATAATTATGGTACATGAAACGACCATTTAACAGTTAACACCCAAATGAACAGTGTAAAGAGTGAATTGCCATCGAAAATAGGACGGGCTCACCAAACAACAGCAAATATTCAGTGATGGTCAATCGTACGCACGATATACAATTTCGTGACTAATTTAATCTGGACAGACAAAACCACGACGAAACAGTGATTGTGTGTGTGCGATTGTTTGAGAATAATGGAGAAAACATAATTATCATTGTGACTAACAGAGCAACGATGGTAAAATTTCAGTGTTTGCGTGGACATGTGTCATGTCTGCTGCCTTTGTGACGATTGTGGAAATGTGTTTCTGTATTATTCAGTATGTATTGTATGTTGTTGTGCATTATTGATTTTTCATTTATTGTGTATCACAGACAACGAATAGATGGCATAAACGCGGAGCTTTCAATGTTGGTATTACTTGTGCCACGTGCATGCCATGTGCCATTACTTGAGCCACGTGCATGCCATTTGCTTGTAAAGCATGGCCACGCCCCCTACTGGTTCCTGCCACTTCGATTAAATGCCGTGGGTGAACTGCCAATGACAATAGCGAATTGCCATCGAAAATAGGACTGGCGCAAAGCTTATTAAACAGCAGCAAAAAAAATAGTGGTTGTATGGTAGTGGTTGTATGGTTGTATGTCTGCTGTGACGATTGCGGAAATGTGTTTTTATATTATTCAATATTTGTTGAAATTGTTGTTGTGTGTTGTGCATTTTTGATTATTGTGTTTACTATCAACGATTAGAAGGCAAAAAATACGGATCTTTTAATGTTGTTATTATTTATGCCACGTGCATGCCACGGTTGTAGCCTTTTTGATTAAATGTCGTTGTCAACTGTGGCTGCGGGTATTATTAATTCATTATTAAATTGTAAATTAAATTGCAATCAAAGATGACTATCACTTTCATTCAGTATTGTATGTGAGTGACTTGCTTGTTAGCTCATGTCGTTTCCTGGAACCTATACCAGTTTGTTTGTTTTTCTTCTTGATTTACATATGTTACTTGCAGACATTTGTCGTATAACCGTTGTATTGTTTATGTGAGGACTACTACTTATATCTAGTATTGTATTGTTTTGTTTACTAGAGACTTGACAAGTCTGACTGCATGATATATATCTTCGTCAGCCACTTTTGGCAGCGGACACCCGTATTGTATATGAATGACTTGTTTGTTAGTTCATGTCGTTTCCTGGAACCTATACCAGTTTTATTTTTTCTTGATTTACATAATGATGCTTGCAGACACTTGTCGTATAACCGTTTGCGGAAATGTGTTTCTATATTATTCAATATTTATTGTGTGTTGTTGTGCAATATTGATTATTGTGTTTACAATCAACGATTAGAAGGCAAAAATGCGGATCTTTTAATGTTGTTATTATTTATGCCACGTGCATGCCACGGTTGTAGCCTTTTCGATTAAATGCCGTTGTCAACTGTGGCTGTGGGCACCAGTAATTCATTATTAAATTGCAATCAAAGATGACTATCACTTTCATTCAGTATTGAATGGGAGTGACTTGTTTGTTAGGATTATATGTCGTCTCCTGGAACTTATTCCAGTTTTATTTTTTCTTGATTTACATATGATACTTGCAGACACTTGTCGTATAACCGTTGTATTGTTTATGTGAGGACTACTACTTTTATCTAGTATTGTATTGTTTTGTTTACTAGAGACTTGACAAGTCTGACTGCATGATATATACCTTCGTCAGCCACTTTTGGCAGCGGACACCCGTAGTTTCATAATTAATTCATAATTAAATTGCAGTTAATGACGACTATCGCTTTCATTCATTCAGTATTAAATATGAGTGCTTTGTTTGTTTTTGTCATATCCTGTAACCTATACCACTTATCCTCCTATACCAGCTTTCTTTTTTCTCATCGACATTTGACATTTGAAAATAGCATCACTTGTTAATAATAATAATATTATATATATATATATATATATATATATATATATATATATATATATATATATATATATATATATATATATATATATATATATATATATATATATATATATATATATGTGTGTGTATGTATGGGTGTGTATGTGTGTATATGTATATGTATATAATGTGTGGGTGTATGTGTATATATATATATATATATGTGTGTATATATACATATGTATGTATGTATATGTATATATGTGTATATGTATGTATATGTGTGTATGTATGTATGTATGTGTGTATGTATGTGTATGTATATATGTGTGTATATATGTGTGTACATATTTATATGTATATTTTCGTATGATCTTGTGACTGTTGCATACATTTTTTTTACTTTATTTGTGATTGTTGTAAAAAAAAGTCACGATTTGTGTGCTTGGTGTTTGGTGCTGATTACAGGTCACGATTGGTGTAATTCGGTTTATTTTTATTTTTTGACTTTGTATTGAAATCTTATTTCACCAAAACATTGATTAGCTACAGGCTATAGCTTGGCTTGCAGTGCGTGTAAATAACTGGGGCGCGTGTGTTTCTGAGTGTAGACGGAGCGGCACGTGGGGCGATTGTATCGGTGGATCTCACGGCTATGTATTGATGTTCAAGGATATTGTTTAAACTATGTAGTGAATCTGCCCGGTGCGTTGCCTCGCTGGTTGCTCCCTCTCGCTTCGGCAGGTGCGGGCCCTCAGCTGAGAAGCTGACTCAAGTTGTTTTCTCCTTCGGTGCATGTTTACAATCTTGCCCCAGACCTTGTCACTTCTGTCATCCTGCTCTGTACACACATGCTTTAGTTTTGCTTGCTGGCACTTTGGCCGCCCCTTACTGCCCTTGATCGTATCCTATGCCAAATGTATTGTCCACGCCCTTCTTTTTCTTATCTTTATTTCTGTGTATTATTCTTTCTCTTCTCTTATATTTTAACCTTTTCTCCAAGAGAGAAATTTCACTTGCGGTTGCAAAATGCTGCAGTCACGCTGCATGTCATAGTACTACCCTTCTTCTTTGGGAGGCCTACGGAGATAACTTATTGCATCTTGACACGTCTCAGGCAAAATAGGCTGGTTAATGTCATTTTGATCCCATTCCTGGCTACTTTTCGTTTTGATGTACTTTTGAGTACTGTGACGTAAATGACTTGTGATCTTGTGTTACATAGAGCCAGGATTGGGTGTTTTTATTCCGACGGTCGTGCTCATCGCATAACAATTTTAAAGAGTAAGTCGATGGTTATTTCTTGTGTGGTGTTGTTGTTTGCACAAAATGTTCCACTAGCATTGTTTGTTGCTTTTTGCCATGTCTGCGATACTTCTGCTAAGCCTTTGTTACATAATGAAAATGCTCGTTCTGATAAAACCCCAGATGAAGAAGCGTCTCTGTCTATTAGGCTTATTGGTTTGATTAGAAAGCACTTGTTGCGCTGTGGTGATATTGAAAGCAACCCTGGACCTAGAGATGAAAGTTATATTAATGTGATTCATGTTAATGCCCGAAGTATGGCACACAAATTACATTTGCTTGAAGCAGAATGTCACAAATACGATATAATTACATGTTCTAAAACATGGTACTCCTCATCGTTTACAGGCAACGTTGATCTACCTAATTTCCATGCTCCTGTTAGGTTAGACCGTGTGGCCCAGGGAGGGGGTGGGGTAGCTATGTGGGTGAAAATTCTTTGTTGTGTAAACATAGGCCTGATTTGCAAGTTGCAAACTTAGAAGCAGTTTGGATTGAAACCAGAGTAGACAGTGCTTTGTTGATCGGATCTTTCTATCGCCCACCTCACGCTACTGTAGATTACTGGGATTTAGTTCTTGAAAGTTTTGAGAAAGTCAATAATACTGGCACAAAGTTTATTGCACTTGGCGATTTTAATGCGGACTATAACTCTCCCCCAAAACATCTTGTAGACATTCTGAACAGGTTTCAGCTGCATCAGCTTACTAATGCCGACACACGTATAACTGAAAACACTAATACACGACTTGACATAATTATCACGCAGAGCCCTCAGATTATCTCTCAAGTAGAAGTCCTGCCCGAAATATGCAGCGACCATTGCGTTCCCTATGCAACTATTAGTAGTAAAGCTGCTAAGAACTCTTCCTTTAAAAGAACTTTGTATAACTATGAAAAATTAAATGAAACGTTATTTTGCACTTTGCTGTCTGAAATAAATTGGCAAGAAGTCGTCGGTGTAGGAAACGTTAATCAATGCACAGAAGCCTTTACTAAACTTCTTTTTGAAGCAGCATGCAAAAGTATGCCCGTAAAAACAGTTACCGTTCGATCTAAGGACGCTATATGGCTGAACGTTAAAATAAGAAATGCCCTTAAACAAAGATACAAACTTTTTAAACGTGCAAAACGTAGTGGCACTGAGCAAGACTGGACAGCTTATCGTCAGTACAGGAATCAAGTGACAAGAAAGATTCGAAATCGCAAAGCTGAATATTTAAATGAACTGAATGACAAGGCAATGCGACCCAGCAAAATTTGGCACAAAGGAATGGTGGAAACTTGTAAAAGATTTTATGAATAAAAAAGGTATCAATGACGATATTCCCCCTGTATTCTTTAATGGCACTGTACACACAACTGATACAGGAAAAGCTACTGAATTCAATGATTTTTTCATTCAACAAACAACACTAGAAAATGCTGATAATACTGTTCCTGACGTACCTCGATTAAATACTGAAATTAATCTTATTGTTCTTACTACTCAGGATATAAAGAAAGTAATTTGCAATTTGGAAAAGAATAAAGCAGTGGGTCCAGACAAAATTCACAATAGAATATTAATTGCTGCAGTTGACGTACTTTCTGGACCACTTTGTACTTTGTTTAATCGATGTCTTCAAATTGGTATTTTCCCAAATATATGGAAAATTGCACCTGTAACACCAATACACAAAAAGGGTCTCATGGATGAATGTACCAATTATCGTCCTGTATCTTTGCTAAGCTGTGTTGGTAAGGTGTTTGAAAGATGCGTTCACAGTTACGTTTACTCGTACCTAAAGTGTTACGGTATTATTACCTCTTGCCAATCAGGGTTTACCCCTGGAGACTCTACGGTTAACCAGCTGATAGTGATCTATAACGATTTATGCACAGCTTTCGACAAAGGAATAACTGTTCAGTCTGTATTCTGTGACATCTCCAAGGCATTTGATAAAGTTTGGCATAAGGGGCTACTTAAGAAGCTTGAGGCTGTAGGAATTAGAGGACAACTTCTTGAATGGTTCAAAAGCTACTTAGAACATCGTAAACAGGCTAATGATTAGTAACGGTATGATTATAATTATATGTATCTGAGTGCCAATGATTAGTAACAGTATAATTATAATTATATTTATCTGAGTGCCAATGATTAGTAACATTATAATTATAATTATATTTATCTGAGTGATAATGATTAGTAACAGTATAATTATAGTTATATTTATCTGAGTGCCAATGATTAGTAACAGTATAATTATAATTACACTACATCTATTTATTATTATTACTACTACTACTACTACTACTACTACTACTACTACTACTACTACTACAATGGACCTAAAGCAGTAATGATGTAATGTAATGTAACTACTACTACTACTACTACTACTACTACTACGACTACTAGCCAAGTTATGGTCTTGATTTTATGGTCCTGGTTCGGCTCTTTGCAGACCGCTGGACCCTGTAAGCAATTAATAACTAACTAACTATTAATTTAACTCTAATCTCGAGTTATTAAAAAAGAAAAAGATTTCGCTTAGCCTACTCGTCTTCCTCCAGAAATTTAAAGATTGGAATATTATATAAAGTATAGGCCTAAATATTATTAATTAGAATAAATACAGTTTATACATTTATTTACGTATAAAACAAGCAATACAGGCCTAATAATTATAGTCAGCTAGTGACGCTTATTCGCTGTGAGGAGACTGACTTATAATATATAATGTAGATTAGGCCTATGTCTATAACAGTGTCTACTTGGTTCTAGGCAGGAAATTGGAATGCTATTGTTAGCCTACTGCTGAGAACTTACAAAATGCAAATCAAGGGACGCACCTACTAAATATGGTCGATAATAATAATGCTCATCTTAACAAAGTATACCATTGCGAAATGCTAATCTGTGTAAATCGAACATAATTAGAAGCAAACGCGATCATTTTTATAGTTTAACTAGTCGTAGCCATGCAAGCATCATTTCGTAACACATCGGAGAGCTTCGTTCGATTTCGGTGATTGCCTTTTTGGGCGAATGATTGGAACTACAATAGTTTGGAAAAACAAGTTCGCCTAAGGGAACTGGCTCAGAACAACAATAGATGTGCGTCAGGGATGCCTACTCTCTCCAACACACTTCAGCATCTTCCTAGAGCGCATCATGTCAAATGCCCTTGCAGATCACGAAGGCACAGTCAGATTAGAAGGAAGAGCAAACTCCAACCTTCGTTTTGCGTATGACATTGATGGATTGGCTGGAGAGGAACAAGAACTTAAAACGCTGGTACAGAGGCTTGACACCACATCCAGAGCCTATGGAATGGAAATAAGTGCAGAGAAGACCAAAGTGATGACCAACAACACCAATGGCATCAACACGGACATAACGTCCAAGGCCAATCCCTCAACACAGTGCATAGCTTCAACTATTTAAGAACCATTGTATCAGACAATGGGTCCCGACAGGAAGTCCTCTCCAGGATCGCACAAACAACTGCTGCCCTGACGAGGTTGAAGCCAATGTGGAAAGACAGGACCATCAGTCTACATTCCAAGGTACGACTGCTGCGCTCCCTTGTCATCTCCATCCTCCTATATGCTTGCGAAACATGGACCCTCACAGCTTATCTACAACGAAGAGTACAAAGCATGGAGATGAAGTGCTACAGATGACTTCTGGGCATTTCCTATACCCAGCACTTCGCCAACAACGAAGTCCGACAGACCATCCCACAAGCCATTGGACAACACGATGACCTGCTCACAGTGGTGAAAAAACGGAATCTCCGATAATATGGCCACGTCACTAGATCATCAGGTCTTGCAAAGACCATCCTACAAGGCACAGTGCAGGGAGGTAGAAGAAGAGAGAGACCGAAAAAGAGGTGAGAGGATAACATTCGAGACTGGATTGGTTTGACACTGAGCGAATCAATCAGGGTTGCTGAGGACAGGGAAAGATGGAGTACTCTGGTTAAACGATCATCTGTGGTGCCCCTACGACCTCCGAGTTACGGGATACGATAAGATAGGATAGGAATGATTAGTAACAGTATGATTACAATTACATTTCTCTGAGTGCCAATGATTAGTAACAGTATCCTATCCTATTTGATCCTGTCCCATATCTCGGAGGTCGTAGGGGCACCACAGATGATTTTTTAGATTTTTATATTTAGATTTTAATGCTTTATTGTCCCTTTTTATCGGGAAATTCTGGGCCGCCTCCCCTGTGGAAGGCGTAGTCGCAGCCTGTGGCGCGCCCAAACCCATCCTACCTAACATTAGTTGTGATTTTTTTGAAATTTAGACATTCTTTAATTTTTTGAAATGTTTTGAAAGGGGAGCAAAGCGGAGTACCCGGAGAAAACCCCCGAGACGTTGCCCGAGTCGAAAGTAAATAATATTCGGAGAAACATAACGCCCCGATGCAGGATCGAACCCACACCTGTCAGTCGCCATAGGTTTCTGGCCTGTGGACAAGGCAAGTTAGTCCCGCCTTAGCCCACTTGGCCACAACGCTTCTTTTCGTTCTATCGTTTAAGCAGCATACTCCATCTTTCTCTGTCCTCAGAATCCCTCATGGCTTCGATCAGTGTCGAACCAGTCCATTCTCGAATATTATCCTCCACCTCTTTTTCCGTCTCCCTCCTCTTCTACCTCCTTGCACTGTGCCTTGCAGAATGGTCTTTGCAGAATGGTCTTTGCAAGGCCTGATGATCTGGTGACGTGGTCATACCATCGGAGTTTCCGTTTCTTCACCACTGTAAGCAGGCCGTCGTGTTGTCCAATGCCTTGCGTGATGGTCTGTCGGACTTCGTCGTTGGTGATGTGTTGGGTATAGGAAATGCCCAGAAGTCATCTGTAGCACCTCACCTTTATGGTTGTAAAGGTCAGAGCAGTACTCTGTCCATCTGTCCAAGACTTCTTGTTCTTCTGTAAGGCATATGCCAGACTTGCTTTGGATCATGGAGACCTTGGGCTGTTTAACACTTGTCAGCCGCTTCACAGTCTGGTAGGCCTTCTTGCTGTTGTTCTTGCTCAGATTAGTCTCTAGTTCCTGGCATTGATCTTCTATCCAGTTCTCCTTTGTTGTGCGCATGCCTTTTCGGATGTCATTGTTGATTTTTCGGTAGACATCAGCTCCCTGTGAGGTGTTCTTTTACTTTTTTATCTCTCTTCGTTTATCACACAGATCCAAAAGTTCAGGTGTGATCCACGGCTTCTTTGGTCGGTGCTTGCCAGGGATCTCAGTGGCGGCATCTGTCACTGCTGAGTTGAAGGTGGTGGTCATGGTGTTGACATCTACTTCACCAGCCCCCAAAATGAGCAGTGGTGCAAATTTCCCTCCAAGTGTGGCCTGAAATAATTCTGCCACCTCCGGGTCTTGCAGTTTGTACAGGTCGAACTTCAGTCTAGTGCACTTTGCTGTATTTACTATCTTCAAGTGGAGCCGGGAAAACATCACGAGATCGTGGTCACTTCCGATGTCTGCTCTTGGAAAAGTCCGTGTCCTGCCGATGTTGATGCTTGATCTGAAGCGTTTCTTGACCATGATGTAGTCTATCTGCTCTGTGGGTTCGGGCACAAAATAGAATAGACCCAACGTTCCCCGGCGTGTCGTAAGAGGCGACTAACATGGGTGATGTTAGCACGGCATCACTGGGCGAAAGTCTTCTACACAGAAGTCACCGGCCAGGGCGGAGGAACCTCACGTTACTACAGGTTCAACGACCACGTGCTCAGGGCCAAGGCGAGCCACACTGTATTCGTGGATTTGGGCTGTGGTCAACAGCCTGGAGAGGATTGGACACCGCCAGGTCTTTTTGCCCAAGACACACTACATGATGAACCTATCCACTAATTCCATACCGGATCGGTCGTCGCCCGGCTCAAGGACCGCGCCTTCCGTTGGCCACCAGGACGGAGGTGATAAATATGCTACTAATGGACAATTTAGCAAAATCCGCACGAGAAACAACATCGACGTAGGAAGCTGAAATGTCAGGACCCTAACTATCCTTCATACCCAATCCTGTCCCGTAACCCAGAGGTCGTTGGGGCACCACAGATGATCGTTTAACCAGCATACTCCATCTTTCTCTGTCCTCAGCAGCCCTGATGGCTTCGCTCAGTGTCAAACCAGTCCATTGTCGAATGTTGTCATCCCACCTCTTTTTCGGTCTGCCTCTTCTTCTACCTCCTTGCCCTGTGCCTTGCAGAATAGTCTTTGCAAGGCCTGATGATCTGGTGACATGGCCATACCATCGGAATTTCCGTTTCTTCACCACTGTGAGCAGGTCATCGTGTTGTCCAATGGCTTGTGTGATGGTCTGTCGGACTTCGTCGTTGGTGATGTGTTGGGTATAGGAAATGCCCAGAAGTCTTCTGTAGCACCTCATCTCCATGCTTTGTATTCTTCGTTGGAGATCTGCTGAGAGGGTCCATGCTTCGCAAGCATATAGAAAGATGGAGATGACAAGGGAGCGCAGCAGTCTTACTTTGGAATGTAGACTGATGGTCCTGTCTTTCCAAATGGGCTTCAACCTTGTCAGGGCAGCAGTTGTTTGTGCGATCCTGGAGAGGACTTCCTGTCGGGACCCATTGTCTGATATAGTGCCTCCTAAATATCTCAATCTATGCACTGTGTTGTGGGATTGGCCTTGGACTTTGATGTCCGTGTTGATGCCATTGGTGTTGTTGGTCATCATTTTGGTCTTCTCTGCTCTTATTTCCATTCCATAGGCTCTGGAGGTGGTGTCAAGCCTCTGTACCAGCTGTTTAAGTTCTTGTTCCTCTCCAGCCAATCCATCAATGTCATCCGCAAAACGAAGATTGGAGATTGCTCCACCCCATATGCTGACTGTGCCTTCATGATCTGCAAGAGCATCTGACATGATGCGCTCTAGGAAGATGTTGAAGAGTGTTGGAGAGAGTAGGCATCCTTGACGCACACCGATTGTTGTTCTGAACCAGTTCCCGATGGCGCTGTTGTGGAGGACTGCACTGGTAGCCTTGTCATACAGGCTTTTGATGACTTCAATAATTTTAGGTTTGATGTTGTACACTTTCATTGTTGCCCATAGAGCTGCATGCCACACTCGGTCAAACGCCTTTTTGAAGTCTATGAACACATGATATCGATGTTGTTGGTGCTGTAGGTATTTCTCACAGATTATTCTGAGGTTGAAAATCTGCTCAGTGATATTTCGCCCTGCCCCGAATCCTGCTTGTTCTTCATCTATGATTTGTTCAGCTTGGGGTTTCAACCTGTTGAGTATTATTTTCAGGAGGACCTTGCTGGGATGGCTGATGAGGCTGATGGTGCGGTAATTTTCACACTCCTGAAGGTTACCTTTTTTGGGAAGAGTGATGACAAGCGACTGGGTCCATGGTATAGGCCACTCCACAGTCTGCCAGATCTTGTTACAGATAATGGTGAGGGTATCAATCATCGCTTCTCCTCCTGCTTGTAGCAATTCCGCGGGTATGTTGTCCACTCCTGCTGAATTCGCCTTTCTGTAGCGATTGCACTGCTGCCTCAACTTCTTCCCGGAGAATTGGGAGGATTTCTTCTTCTCTGTTCTAGGGACATGTTAGAACTGATGGGTCTCCATTTGGTGTATGGTTGTAAAGGTCAGAGCAGTACTCTGTCCATTTGTCCAAGACTTCTTGTTCTTCTGTAAGGCATATCACAGACTTGCTTTGGATCGTGGGGACTTTGGTCTGTTTGACACTTGTCAGCCGCTTCACATTTAGATAGAATTCAGATAGGAGATTCACATGTCACAGGACCCTAACTGCAGAAGGAAAATTAGAAGAACTGGCCCACGAGCTAGACCACTATCGATGGAACGTTTTAGGTATCAGCGAACTGCGCTGGAAAGGCCTAGGTGAAACAACGATTGACAAAGGCCACAAGCTCTATTTCAGCGGTAGAGATGACAGGCACGAATTCGGCGTTGGATTCTTGGTCCAAAAGAACATTCTAGGCACTGTCATTGGTTGCCGCCCAGTCTCCAGTAGACTCATTATCATCCGTCTGAGAGCAGCCCGTTTCAACATCACCATCATCCAGGCCTATGCCCCAACATCAGACTATGACGACAGCGAAGTGGAGGATTTCTATGAAAATCTGCAGGCTGTTCTTGACCAAGTGCCGAAAAAAAAGGACATAGTCATAGTGCAAGGCGACTGGAATGCCAAGGTTGGCCAAGATGCACACCACAACTGGGGAGATACATATGGACCCCACTGCAACAACGAGACAAATGACAGGGGTATGAGATTCTTGGAGTTTGCCAAATACAATAATCTGGTACTGGCAAACACACTTGGTCTCCACAAAAACTCCAGACGATGGACATGGTACAGTCCAGGAGGGGAGCATCACAACCAGGTAGTAACAGTATAATTATAATTATATTAATCGGAGTGCCAATGATTAGTAACAGTATAATTATTATTATATTTATCGGAGGGCCGATGATTAGTAAAATATTATCATAATGATATTCAACTGAGTGCTAATGATTAGTAACAGTATAATTATAATTATATTTATCTGAATGCCAATTATTAGTAACAGTATAATTATAATTATATTTATCTGAGTGCCAATGATAATAACAGTATATTTTATAATTATATTTATCTGAGTGCTAATGATTAGTAACAGTATAATTATAATTATATTTATCTGAGTGCCAATGAATAGTAACAGTATAATTAGAATTATATTTATCCGAGTGCCAAGGATTAGTAACAGTAGGATTCTGGGTGGAATTCAAATAGATCATGCTCGGAAATGCGAGGGGAAAACTTTGGCCGGCTTGACCGCATGTTGCGCCATGTTGTCTAACGTTGGGCGGACATACTTTGCAAGCGAACATAGTTTCCCGCCTACAATTTCTGCTTTGTTTTCTATAAAACCTTCCAGATCACTTAATTAAATAATTGTTTCGTTCAGTGTCAAACCAGTCCATTCTCGAATGTTGTCCTCCAACCTCTTTTTCTGTCTCCCTCTTCTTCTGCCTCCATGCACAGTGCTTTGAAGGATGTTTTTTTAAAAGGTCTGATGCTCTGGTGACATGGCCACATTATCGGAGTTTCCGTTTCTTCACCGCTGTTAGCATGCCATCATGTTGTCCAATGGCTTGTGTGATGGTCTGTCAGACTTCGCTGTTGGTGATGTGCTAAGTATAGGAAATACCCAGAAGTCTTCTGTAGCACTTCATCTCCATGCTTTGTATTCTTAGTTGTAGATCTTCTGTAAGGGTCCATGTTTGGCAAGCGTATAGGAAGATGGAGATGACACGGGAGCACAGCAGCCTTACCTTGAAATGTAAACTGATGGTCCTGTCTTTCCAAATGGGCTTCATCCTTGTCAGGGCAGCAGTTGTTTGTGCGATCCTGGAGAGGACTTTGAATTGGGACCCATTTTCTGATAGTGACCACACGAGTTTTGACGCACGATAAATAATGCTGTGTCAGGGTTTATATAATGTATAGGTTAATATATCTAAGAGTGTGATGTGCACAGTTTGAATCAGCATTTTGTATTGCATGGGGTATGACAGGATTTAGGTTTTCACAGGCGATACGCATAGCTCGATGGGTATTAGGGGCTGAACGGAGCTCTGTGCCTTGAATTGTGGACTGGGAGAAAGGGTTAGGTCTCAGAGTCAAGTGGGTAGCGCTTACGATCAGACGGCTACTTTGGATGAAGTGTGACTATGTTACACTCGGATATTGGTGTTTTTCTATCAATAGTTGATTCAGCCCCAATGCTGAAATCCTGATAAGAGTAACTCGGATTCGTTTATCCACGCAACCTGTCCACTCAACAGCAAGGCAGAAGTCGTCGTATGAAGTTTTCCAATTTTATTCAGTGCACATCAACAACTGCATACAAGCACTTTTTCACTTTTCACTTTCTCTCCTCTACACAGTGCATCAATTATATAGTTTTTCTAGACTCCAGATAACGTCAGAACGTTCCAGAATGACGTGTTACAACCAATCAAACTAAATTTCGTCATCAGTGTCTTACGTCATACAACATTCTTCATCATAAGAGAATCTCTCAGCTTATAGTGGATATATCTAGATTCTTCGATCGATAATAAACATGCAACTCTAGAGAATTCTCCAATAATATCAACCAACGAAAATTATCAACGTTATACAAAGCTTCTTCTAACAACAACGCAAAATCTAATCACAGGTAAATACACTCTGTTATTGAACGCTTTGCAAAATAAAACAATCGGATCTATCGTGCGCGTCACACACGAACTATCGTGTGCGTTTCAACGTAACATAACCCCCCACTCAAGAAGAAATTTACTTAATTTCTTTCAACAACGTTGAGACGCGATGCACAAACAAATTCCAGAATTAAAACTTATTTCAGTCCGTCTGTCAATATTCTTTACTCACACACTCTGCTGAGAAAGTCCGCACCAACATTGTCTGATTCTTTAATAGATTCTACTCGCATGTTAAAGTTCTGCAAGTACATAGCCCATCTCATGATGCGACTGTTAACAAACTTGGCAGAGTTCAAGTAGGTTAGCGACTTGTGATCAGTCTGTAGCACGAACTTCACTCCTTGAAAGTACAGTCCGAACTTCCGGATTCCCCATATGATGACGAGGCACTTTTCTCCATGGTCGAATAATTTTTCTCAGCCCTGGACAGTTTCTTGCTGGCATAACTGACCGGAAATAGTTTCCCTTCACGTTCTTGCATCAGTCTGGCGCCGATGCCTTCGTCCGCTGCGTCTGTTCTTAAGACGAATTCTTTGGAAGTATCGGGCAGTCGTAGCACCGGATCCTTCGAAAGGAGGTCGCGCACAGTCTGGCATGCCTTCTCCTGAGACGGTCCCCACTGCACTTGGTTCGAACAGCCTTTCCGCACCAGGTCCGACAAAGGTGCTGTGATGGCTGAGTGGTTCGGTACGAACTCCCTATAATACTTGCTTCTTTGTTTGGGGACGGGGAGCGCTCACAATCTTGGTGACATTTTCTAGCAGAAGCCCCTTTTGTCCTTCTTTCAGCGAATGGCCGATGAAGTCGACGGTGACAGTTCCCAGAATGCACTTACTGGGTCTCACGGTCAGGTTAGCTTCTGTAAGACGATAAAACAGTTCCCTCAAGGTCTGCAGTTGCTATTATCAGGTGTGGGTGTGGACTAGCAGGTCGTCCCAGTAACACACGACGTTGTCCATCCCATTGAGCATCTTCTTCATTCCTCTCTTCAGGGTAGCACCCCTGTTGACCATGTCAAAGGGCATCCTTAGGCACTCGTACGTCCCATCAGGAGTTATAAAAGCAGTCTTGGGTATGTCCTGTTGTCGCACGGGGACTTGCCAATAACCCTTGCTGAGGTCAATCTTCGAGAATATTTTACTCCCCGATAATAGGCGGAAGAGGTCTGCTGCGGTAGGCATCGGCTCAGGGTCGAAGACGGTGATCTTGTTAACCTTCCTGTAGTCGATGTACTCTGTTGCTTCCGTCCTTTTTCTTCACGACCACGACAGGGAACTGGACTCCCTGATGATGCCCATATTCAGCATCTCATCGATGTCTTTCTTCAAGGATTCACGGGCCTTGAAAGGGATCGGGAAGGGTTTGGATCGAACGGGAATATTTGAAGTGAGGTGGTCTTCATGTTCGACCAAAGTCGTAGAGACTGGGATATCGCTTAAATTATGGGGAAACTCGCCCATAAGGTCCTTGAGCTCGATCTTTTGACCTTCCGTCAAGCTTGGTCCTAACTTTACAGCATCGATGCCTTCTTCGCTGTGGAAGTCTCCAAGTCCCAACAGTTCCTCGTTGTCCAAGCTGTCGTCGATCTCAGCTGCTGTTGCTGCGTGTACAGTCTCCGATGGTCTTTCCACGTACAGCTTAAGGAGGTTGGCGTGGTATATCTTGGAATGCTGGCCGACCTTCACCTTGTAGTCGTTGATCCCCACCACGGTCTCCACTTCGTATGGGCCTTTCCACTGCATCAGCAGCTTATTGTGATCGGTAGGTAGCAGCACCAGCACTTTGTTGCCAGGTTTGAACTTCATGTTCACAGCCCTACGATCATGGTAGTGCTTTCCACAATCTTGGGACATCTTCAGGTTTTCTCTGGCTATCTCGAGAGTCTGCTCCAGCTTCTCCCGTAGCTCAAACACGTACTAGTAGCTGTTCTTTAATTCTGGGGTGTCAACTTCTTTCGTCCACAGTTCTTTCAGGATGTGCATCGGCCCTCGGATTGTTCTTTCGTACAGCAGCTCGAACGGAGAAAAGCCGGTGAATTCCTGCGGTACTTCTCTGTAGGCGAAAAGTAAGGCGCTGATGTAGCGATGCCATTGTCTGGGCTGCTCGCTGCAGTTTCTTCAGGGTGGACTTCAGCGTAGCATTGAACTTTTCGACAAGCCCGTTGCACATCGGATGGTAAGGCGTCGTAGTCAAATGCCGGATGCTCAGTAGTCTGTTGACCTCATTCATGCAGTCAGACGAACTGCGTCCCGAGGTCTGTGAAGATTTCTTCAGGCACTCCAAGTCTACTGAACACCAGCGCCTCTGCCACAGTTTCAGTGTCAATCTTTATCAGAGGCACTGCTTCCAGGTACCGAGTCGCATAGTCCACTAAAGTCAGTACCCACCGATGACCTTCTTCACTTGGAGGTTTTATTTCGCCGATGTGGTCCAAGGCCACCCTCTTGAAAGGTCGGTCGATCAAAGGCACCCTCTGTATAGGTACTTTCGGGACCCTTTATCGAGGTATGGTCTTCTGGCAAATGTCACATGATCGGCAGAAACGACTGACGTCCGCATAAAGTCATGGCCAGTAGAATACCGCCTGGATTCTGTCTGACGTCTTCTTGATGCCCAGATGACCTCCCTTGATTGAGTCATGTGCTACTTCCATCACTTGGCGCCTTAGGGGTTACGGTACCAGGACTTGACGTAGGTTTCCCTCCGTTGACCCTCGGGTGCTGGAAGATTCTGTACAGGACCTTGGTCTTCACCTCAAAGTATACCGTGCCACTGCCTTTGGTCACGTGGTCTTTGCGGTTCCTGTACTTGTTTAAAGTGCTATCAGCTTCCTGGAGCTGGATCGGCTTATCTCTGTCCACGATGGCAGCTATGGAGTTGTCAGCGACCTTCAGTGGCTTAGACTTCTTGTCTCTCTTGGCCTGGGCCCTGGTAGTAACAGCACCGGCGATCTCTGGTCGGCAGGGCTGAGCCGGAGTAGCCACATTGTCCCGTAGCAGCTCTGTAAGGTCTCCATCGGGAAATGGCAATGGATCCTCCTCCACAACTTCGTTGGGTTGAGGGAGGATTCCATTCTGAATCGGGGTCGTCGGGTCGTCTCGCGCCGTCGATATTTCGGATCATCAAATCATACAGCGCTTTCTTCAGGCAAACCGCTTCGACTTCGCCTATGTAGAAAGGGGTGCTGACTTAAATTTTCGCAACTGGCGCTCTCACACATTTGCTTTCGGCCAGGAGTGTCCATTTAGAATCGCCAGTGAACTGTTCTTTTGCAATTATGTCATCTCTGACGATGACCCCACTGCAACCTGAGTCTCTTAGGACAGTCACTTCATGATTTCCGACGCGTCCCTTGGAAACAGGCATGTTCTGGACGGTCACAGCTGTGCTGGCGACGACGGGGATGGATTTTCCGTTGGCAAGGAGGAGTTGGCCATCGGTCATGCACTCTTGCACGTCCGCAGGAGTAGCTGTGCGCTCGGTCTCACTCGGAAGAAGGACGCTCCCGCCGCACACTTGATGGTCAGATCTACAGGTTTGCCGTTGATTGGAGAACCGTCTCTGCCGGTTGCCTACCACTGCATTGTCCGTATTGCTCCGCTGTCCGCTACTTTTAGTTTGAGGACAGTTAGCAGCGCTATGGTCTGTAGCATTGCAGGTGAAACAGCATCTTGAATACCCTTTTCCTGGGAGCTGACGTGGAGTCCGTGTGTCTCAGGCTCGTCTGACTCCCCTGGATCTGGTTCCCATGGTTTCCAGTCTTCTGAAAATGTTTCGTCGCCTGTGGTGGCCCCAGCGTCTTCCCGTGAGCGATAAGATATCTTTCAGCAGCCTCGGTCACACCATTAAGCGTCTGCAGCTTCTGTAATTCTAAGTGGGTCGTCAGGTCCTTGTGACAGGCATTGAGGAATTGCTCCTTCACGATCAGGTCATGGAGACTATCGTAAGACTTCCCTTTGCCTGATAGTTTCACCCACTTGTGTAAGTATGACGACAGGAGCTCCACAAATTGCTTTGGTGTCTCGTCTGACTTAGGCCGGCATTCACGGAAGCGTTTACGGTAGCCCTTCTCTGTAAAGCTGTAGCAATGCAATAGGGCCTCTTTCAAGACGTCGTCGTGTTTGGTGTCATCGTTCGACAGTCTGGTGTAAACTTCCAGTGCTTGCCCCGTCGAATTGCCTAGTCTTGATGCTGCCATTTAGAGCTTTCGGCGAACCTTTCAAATCTCGCCAGATAACTGTCGATCTGGTCCTTCCCGTCGACGAACGCTGGCAATTTTGGAGCCTTGTTGTCGCTGATAACATGTGGCGCGTACTGCTGTTGCCGGATGCGAGCCATTTCTAGGTAGAACTGACGCTCAGCTTCAAGACGCTTCAGCTCGAACTCTCTTTCTTCTTGGCGATGCTGCGCTTCTCTTTCTTGACGCTGCTCTTCTAATTCTCTTTCCTCACCCCGTCGTTGTTCTTCTCTTTCTTGCCGCTGCTGTTCAATTTCTCTTTCTTGAATTCTCTCCTGAGACTTGATATACTCCGTCAGCTGCTTGCCTTTTAGATTCAGTTCAAGTTTTCTCTGCCAGAATTCAGCCATCTTGATACTTTTCTGGAAAGTTCTTGACTATGCTGAACCTTTCTAGAATGTTCTAGAACAGCACGCTTTCTGCAGTAGCGCTGATGATTGTCACTAGTAGCCTTCGCTGACGCAGGCCCCGCTGTCCTCGTCGTATGCGACGCTGCACCACGCTGGTGTTGATGTATACGCTCCTGTGCTGAAGTAGACGCGACGTCAGCTCGTCGCTCTCTCTAATACTGGCGATGTAACTCCGAGACTGTCCCTCGACGTAGTCTTGCGGCAGCCACGTAATCCCGCTCTGTTATTCGCTCACGAAGCAACTCTTCGGCGACTACACGCCCTTGCAGTCAACCCGAATCTGTTGGGGATGTAGTCCCAGTATGTTGGCCCCTCCCGACGCAACTCTTTGGCGGCTACCCTCGATGACTGCCTCTTGTTGTCGCATTTGAACCATTGGCTATGGCGTGGATATCGACTTGGCCCCCCAAAATGTTACACTCGTTTGGTGTTTTTCTATCAGTAGTTTATTCAGCCCCAATGCTGACATCCTGATAAGTGTAACTCGGATTCGTTTATCCATGCAACCTGTCCACTCAACAGCAAGGCAGAAGTGATCGTTCCATGTCAGCTTTTCATCAATAACAACCCCCAAGAACTTCACCTGTGCTGACGGGAAAATCGTATAATTGTTAATGTTAATGAAAAGATCGCGCCTGTCGAATCTGCTTCTGTTGAACACCATGAAGACCGCTTTGTCGGTTGCTAGTTCAAAGCCATTCTTTCGCATGTAGCTTTCAATCATATCTACATTCTCTTGAAAGCGATATCTGATAATTCTGGTCACATACTGGGACTTCAAGTTTCTGAAATTTTTGTTTGTCCACAAGGTCAGATCATCTGCGTACAATACTGAAAAACGCGTTTTTGAGTGGTGTCGTCTCAATATCATGCAGCATGATGGCGAACATTGTCGGCGCCACTACGCTGCCTTGCGCAATCCCCATGTCTGTTCTCTTAGAGCCTGACACAGCAGAACCCACTCAGACCTTGAAAGAACGGTACCCCAGGAACGCTTTGCAAAAATTATACAGTCTTCCGCTGATTCCTATATTGGCCATTTTGTGTAGCAGCCTAGCGTGCCAAACTGCGTCGTACGCTCGACGTACGTCGTAAAATGCCGCCATGGTGGTTTTGTTCTTGGCAAGGGATCGCTTTACGTGTGACGTCAGTTTTGACTATGTGATCCACGAGTACCACCCATCAGAGCATGTCCCGTGATGAACTGGACCTGGCTGTGCTGTCACAGATCAAGGCTGGAATCCACGACATGCAGGAGACACAGCGCCGAAAGCAAAAACAACAAGCGGATCGCAAGCGTGTACGGGTGGACTACTACTATCGGGGGCATAAAATATGCAGAGATACTTTTATGTTTATTCACGGCATCTTCAAAGACCGACTTACAAATCTGATTGCCCATTACCAGCAACATGGAGTTGTCATCCGCTTCCACGGAAACAAGAAGAGGATGCCCCACAACGCTCTTTCATTCGAGCAGAGACTGCAAGTTGTCCGCTTCATTTCTAACTATGCGGAGCAGCATGCAGTTCTCCTTCCTGGTCGTGTCTCTGGTTGTGCCAGGGATGATTTGAAACTGCTGCCTACCGACTGCACCAAGGCTTTGGTATATCAGAAGTATGTGGAGTCTTGCAGAACTGCGGCATATGCGGAATATCGGCATCTGTCAGAGTTCGTTTCTGCAGTTGCTTGCCTGAAGTGCTACCCATAAAGCTGTCGACTAATCTATGCTGGACATATCAACGCAACTGCATGATGCTTGGGCGACTGGACAACCTGTCGGAAGATGAGAAGCTGGAGAGACTGAGGCAAGCCAAGGATCACGTCAGCCATGCTGCTGTAAAGAGAGCCTACTACAATGATGTCGTTCAGAAGGCAAAGGTCAGTTTTGTACCAACTGTTTACATTTGGAGGGAAGGGGGGTGGGAGGTACAGGCATAAAACATACACACACTTGAAAATAAAGAGCATGCGCCTGGGCAAACATGCCTACTCTGAAAATTCATAATACACAGTCCATTACATTAGCAACACACACAGGAACAATACCAGTACAGCCTGATTAAAAAAAACAACTACAGCCTAACAAAAATTTATAATACAAAATAAACATTAAAAGAAATAGCTAATAACTAATGTAATGTGTTGTTTTTCAGGACGAGTAAAGGAGAAGCAGCCACTGGCCCATCTGCTGGAGCCTGGTCACCAGGTCACTGACTGTGGAGTGGAGCTGACCACACACTACAGCTTTGGCTTTGCACAGCAGATTCATTGGCCCTCGAACCCACTACAACCAGGTCCCATCTATTTCAAAACCCCATGAAAGTGTGCCATCTTTGGAGTGATAGCAGAAGCCATTCCTCAAATGGCCTTGTTCTTGTTGGATGAGGCTGTGGATGTAGGCAAAGGAGCAAATACTGTCATCAGTCTGCTGGACTTATTCTTCGAAAATGTGAGCTTGAAGGAAACTGAATGCCATCTTCACGGTTACTGTACCAGGCAAAACAAGAACAATGCCATGCTCCAGTACCTGCTGTGGGGAGTGATGACAAAGCGACACAGGAAGATCAAACTGTCCTTCCTTGTTGCTGGTCACACCAAGTGTTCACCAGATTGGGGTTTTGGCTTGTTCAAGCGCACATTCAGACGCAGGAAGGTTGATTGCTTGATCGACATTGTGGAGGTGGCTCGACGTAGTTCCAAATCAGGAATTCTGCGACCCCAGCTGTGCGGCACTGAGGATGGCAATCCACTTGTTCCTGTGCGTGATTAGAGGCAATTTTTGGACAACTGGTTCAGAAAGCTGGTCGGCCTCAAGAAGTATCACCACTTTGAATTCACAGATTCTGGGGATGTTCTTGCTCGGTTGACGTGCGAATCCGACCAGCAAGTGATCAACCTCCTGAAAGGCCCTGAGATCCCTCCTCGCGACGACCTCGCTCCCATCTTGAAACCCCAAGGTCTCAGCCAGCAGCGTGCGGACTACCTTTTTAGGGAAATCCGCGAATTCGTGGCAGTGGACAATCAGGACCTTGTGTGTTTTCCAGTGAAGGTCGTTGACGCTCAACCCTCCACCAGTGCCAGTGTGCCATCCACCTCCACTCCTGCAAAGCCCCTGAAGAGAGCTGGTCGACCCAAGAAGTCACCAAGAGAGCTTGCTGTCAGGAAGAATGCAAATCAGTGACTATAGTTAGAAAATGAGTGACCCTAACTACACAGTCCTTCATTTTGCGGTATCTACATTTTACTGTGAGTTTCGAACACGTTTTGCCTAGTTTGAATTGTTTTAAATGAATTAACAACTAGAATTTTCCTGGACTTACGGTGCTTGTAGATGTATGGACAAACATTTTCTGAATCTTTTGATACCAAATATTTATGTTCATAAAAATTTTGGTTTCAAAGTTACAGCCAAAATAAAATTGCCTTACCTTAGGCGCAGATTACTCCAATTGCGCTGTTTATATATTATCGATTTTGAAAATCGGTATAAAAAAACAACAAACTATGACAGATAGACTAATTCTGTTTTTTTGCATAATATTCAGCTTTATTTCCTTGTTTTAAGTCAAACTAGAAGTCAAAATTCCATAATTTTCACTTTAGCCTGGTTTTCGCATGCTGCGTTGACGTGAGACAGTGATGACGAAATTTGTTCTGATGGGTTAAAATTGTGTCGCGCTCGATCATTCGAAAGTTCTCTCGAGTACAGAGAGACTATAAATGTACTGCACTGTTTGAGTAGTAGTAGAGAAAGTGAAAAGCGATTAAGCGATTGTATGCAGTTGTTGATGTTCGCTGAATAAAGTTGGAAAACTTCATACGACGACTTCTGCCTTGTTGTTGAGTGGACAGGTTTCGTGGATAAACGAATCCGAGTTACACTTATCAGGAGGATTCAAGCATTGGGGCTGAATCAACTACTGATAAAAAGAAAACCAACATTGAGTGTAACAGTCTTGTAATATACTGCCGTTGTTGCTGCCATGTATATATTGTGTATCCCTATCCCCCCATCTTTCCCCCTTGTCTGGCTATACGGCCCTCCTGTGCTAGGAGCCTCAATTTATATTTGTTGGTTGATCGTTTGTTTGTTTTATAAAATGTAGCCGAGTGGAGTATTTGACTCCCGTCTCTCGACCACCACCTTGAGAACACGGCTCGACCCGAACTGTTATTTTAAAAAAAAAAGTATCCCTCGTAAGAGGGACATAAAAATATTTGCCCTGCAAGGCGGTGAAGCGTAGACAACCTCTCTACCAAGGTGGAACCAGTCGCCTTCCTTTCCGCCACAGAGGCGTCTGTCTGGCCGTGTTCTCGAGAGGCGGTATTGAAATATTCCGCTCGGCTACAAGTGGTGCAACGACCGGGAAAAGGATGATGCTGGACCGTGGTAACTGTTTAAGTCAGTGAATGGAGAATGACTGGTCGTAGTCAGAGTCGGTTCCAGACAAGCTTGGGAGAGAGTTTGGGGTTAGACTAGCCTTGGGTGGCCCCTGATGTGCAGAATCCTTTGGTGTTGCTATTGGGTTATGCAGGACAAGGCGACACGGCATTTGTTCTCCCCGGCTGACCATTCGTCTTCTGCTGAAGGACTACATTGTCGGCAGGCATTTTATGCAAGTCACTGGCAGTGACTTTGCAGACAGTGTGTGGAACTAGTAGCCGGCAAACCTGTTGACATAACCGCCTTGCAGGGAAATATTTTTTATGCCATCTTACGAGGGATAATAAAAAATAACAGCTCGGGTTGGCCGGTGTTCTCAAGGTGATGGTCGAGATACGGGAGTCAAATGCTCCACTCGGCTAAAAAAAGGACAAAGTTCCAAAGTCTTTATTGTGATCAAATGAACAAATGTTCTCTCATAATGACGTGCTTTGACTGTTCTCTCATAATGACGTGCTTTGACTGTTCTCTCATAATGATGTGCTTTGACTGTTCTCTCATAATGACGTGCCTTGACTGTTCTCTCATAATGACGTGCCTTGACTGTTCTCTCATAATGACGTGCCTTGACTGTTCTCTCATAATGACGTGCCTTGACTGTTCTCTCATAATGACGTGCCTTGACTGTTCTCTCATAATGACGTGCCTTGACTGTTCTCTCATACTGACGTGCTTTGACTGTTCTCTCATAATGACGTGCCTTGACTGTTCTCTCATAATGACGTGCCTTGACTGTTCTCTCATAATGACGTGCCTTGACTGTTCTCTCATAATAACGTGCCTTGACTGTTCTCTCATAATGACGTGCCTTGAATGTTCTCTCATAATGACGTGCCTTGACTGTTCTCTCATAATGACGTGCCTTGACTGTTCTCTCATAATGACGTGCCTTGACTGTTCTCTCATAATGACGTGCCTTGACTGTTCTCTCATAATGACGTGCCTTGACTGTTCTCTCATAATGACGTGCCTTGACTGTTCTCTCATACTGACGTGTTTTGACTGTTCTCTCATAATGACGTGCCTTGACTGTTCTCTCATAATGACGTGCCTTGACTGTTCTCTCATAATGACGTGCTTTGACTGTTCTCTCATAATGACGTGCCTTGACTGTTCTCTCATAATGACGTGCTTTGACTGTTCTCTCATAATGACGTGCTTTGACTGTTCTCTCATAATGACGTGCTTTGACTGTTCTCTCATAATGACGTGCTTTGACTGTTCTCTCATAATGACGTGCTTTGACTGTTCTCTCATAATGACGTGCTTTGACTGTTCTCTCATAATGACGTGCCTTGACTGTTCTCTCATAATGACGTGCCTTGACTGTTCCCTCATACTGACGTGCTTTGACTGTTCTCTCATAATGACGTGCCTTGACTGTTCCCTCATACTGACGTGCTTTGACTGTTCTCTCATAATGACGTGCCTTGACTGTTCTCTCATACTGACGTGCTTTGACTGTTCTTTCATAATGACGTGCCTTGACTGTTCTCTCATACTGACGTGCTTTGACTGTTCTCTCATAATGACGTGCCTTGTTTTGTTACTAGAGATAGAAAAGTGTGTAGGGGGGTGGGTGGGTGGAGGGGGACTGTATTCAGAATGAACTTAGCAGAACTAATAATTAAAGCGACAATCCAGTTCTCTCTTCAACATTTATTTATAAAGCAAAGCAAATACAAAGGTGACTGCACAGCCAACTCCAAATGTGCAAGCTAGTCTGGTTACAATAATAATACAACACAGTAAGAAATATACATTAGGAAGAAGACATTAATTGTATAGATAATGTACTAATAATTATATTGGATTTTACAATAATAATACAACACAATAAGAAATGTACGTTAGGAAGAAGACAGTTAATGTAAGCCTAAAGATAATATACTAATAATTATATTGGATGTTACAATAATAATACAACACAATAAGAAATGTACGTTAGGAAGAAGACAGTTAATGTAAGCCTATAGATAATTATACTAATAATTATATTGGATGTTACAATAATAATACAACACAATAAGAAATGTACGTTAGGATGAAGACATTTAGTGTATAGATAATATACTAATAATTATATTGGATGCTGCAATAATATGATAGCATTCTGAAGTCATAAAACAAAGTAAATAATTAACTACACAAACGTTACAATTATGATTACTGGTTAAAGCTCTTGAATGCGCAACACAGTTCCAAACTTCAGCATGACAAAGAGAACGTTGTTGTTTTCTTGCATTCCACATATTCTAGAAAAAAATGTTAAATTGAAATTGCCGGTTATCAAAAAGAGCCAAATGTCGGTCCATATCTCAAAACACATTGGACAGATTTTATACATACTTCATAATAACATTACAATGATTTGTGACCAGGATTTGCGCCATCGTATTTACTCTAACTCAAGTGTCCCGATTGCAGGGGTTAATTCTTTGCTTAACACATACGGTTTGATATATAAAAACCGGCAGAATCGGTTTTAACTATTTTTGGTATTCAGGTACTTCAACTCATTGCCAGTCATTCAGCGTCCGTCTGTTGATTCGGTCGGTCATTCGACCGTATTTCCCCTTTCTGCTCATTACACTGTTGCTTTTTTGGTCTATGTTTGTTTTTTTTCATAATCTTTTTATAAAAGAAAAAAAAATACGATTTAGATTATTTTTACTATGCAGAACACTTTACCTACTACTTTCATGTCAGTCATATTTGCACTTTCTCAAAGGTTAAGGTCGATGAGGATCATCTTTTTTTTAAACACACTTCGCGCTGAACCTCAAAATGAGCTATACAGATTTTGATAATTGTAAACATGCTGCCGATAGTCCAAAACAGCGGCCAACCGTTCCAGCTTCAAGGCAGTTAACACTTTTGAAAATGTTGGTTTTAAGCTATATGTGAGCCTGGTACATGGTGTGGTAATACATTTGAATAGCTTCCCATCTTGTGTAAACCTTCGCCTTTACTTGACTGTCGGGGTGACCTGTTATTCTTCTAGCCCTCTGTCATCAATGTGGGTATGTGTAAAGCTCTTAGCTTTGTTTGGTGTACAACCACAATTTCCAAGCAATGGAAGCAAAATGTGATATACTGTATTTACAGATTGTTGATTTACAAAAGTAACATAATTATGAAGCTCTTAATTAAGTTTCGCGTACAAACGGCAATTCAAAGCAATGGAAGTAAATGTGATATATTGTATAGATGGATCGTTAAACAAAAATACATTAATAAACATGGTAACAGCGATGGTAAACCGCGTCATCCGATGACGGGTTCGCGCCTTCGTCGTTGATGTCATGACGGCTGATTTCACGTTCGGGGACCACACCGTGGTTCAGCGGATCATAACTCTCGCGTTGTTGTGACGTGTAATGAAAGCAGTGTTACCTGCAACGAATATCAGTAATGAGTCAAAATACCAATCAAAATGTGAATCATGCAACTGATAAGTTTGAAATGTTCATCCTCCTCCTTCTCCTCCTCATCATCATCATAATCATCACCATCATCATCATCATCATCATCATCATCATCATCATCATCATCATCACTGACGTCTTTCTTCCCCTCACCCCCAATTCCTCTGAAGGTCCATAGCCATTGATTACAACCACCAGCAAATAGTATAAACAATCCACATCTTAAGCCCACCACTACCACACAATATTCATAGGTCATTATAAACCTACCTGTACGACTTCTAGCGGTTCCAGCACGCCGTCGTTTATTGATAACGACAACGCCGATGATGTTGATAATAATTACGAGAAGAATTGCCCCTGCTATACCACCCGCCATGGCAATGCCTTGTGTTTGTGACTCCTGTGCTGTGGCAGGAGGCTGCCCTTGTACTGTGGCAGGAGGCTGCCCTTGTACTGTGGCAGGAGGCCTCGTCGGACCTGAACCAATAATAAATAAACGGAAGTACTGAGAAAAAAAAACATAGGTAAAGAGAAAGACAAAGATGACGTGGACGAAGAAGTGGGTATATTCCAAAGATTAAAAAGAAGTTTGGACACAAATTTAATTGCCCTACGGTGGTAAACCTTTTCCAATGTCATAAAGTAAGTACCTTCGATAGAACAAGACGCAGACGTTCCATAGTCCAGTCTAGAACAAACAAGTGTGACGCCATAATAGATACTGATGTTGTCCACAATGGTGACGACACTAATGGTCTCATCGCGCTCCGCTTGGAAGTCTTGGTGAAGGGAAACACAAGGACAGTTGTTTACATTTCGCCCGCACGGTGTACAGTTGGCCACCATAGTTTGCGTTTTGTTGGACCACGTGATGGCCCAGTGCATGACGTCGAAAGTGAGGAGACCGTGGCACGTAACGTTGGTCGATGCTGCTTCGGCTGGAACTTGGATCACGTCCTTCTCGCACATTGGCAGTGTGTAGGCTGGATGGGAAAATGCTTTAATTAGGATGTGTTAACTTTGGCCAGTGTGCAAGCGCATAATACATGCTGAAAATCAGACCACATCTATGTGTCGCAATATGCACAAAATCAGCAGAAGATAGATTCACTTAAAGCCTTAGGTCTATTAGACAAATTTCAGTCTAATCGGTCAAACTGTAACACTTCGGGTTTGTATTTTTAAAAAATTAATTCTTACCTCGACAGTCAAGGTCGGATGTCTAACCCCAAAACCAAACAGCAACAAAGGTTGTGAACTTCTTCAGCGCTAACTACGACTTCAGAAGCAAACAAAAAAATTATGTTGCCTCTTTGTCTGGAAATGTTAACATGATATTTATGCACTTAACTTCCTCTTCTTCAATATTATTAATAGTCCCTGTGCAATATCTTAGTGGCTCTTGGCACATTAACAATACATGATTGTAGTTGCGCTGTGAACGAAGAAAATATGTAAGCCTACTTACAAACAACTTTCAATCGGCATTGGTCTTTCGTTGTATTACCAAGCTGGGAACACGTGACCACTCCTCTATCCAAGTCCTTGTTGCTGTCTCTGATTTGGAGCAAACTTGATTCCGGATATCTGAATGCTGTCATGAAATTGCCCACTGTCGCGCAGTCAATTCGGCTACTGTCACCAAATTTAGACGAACAGTGAACAGTGTTCGTGGTCCCATTCTTGTAGCTGACGGTCCAGTACATGTTCTGTGATGAAGCGAGGCCGTAACAGATGGTACGTCCTGAATTCTCCGAGACTTCAATCAAGCTGTTCTGACAGTCTGCAAGTCTGTAGGCTGCATGGAACACAGAAATACACAAGGTGTGTTTCTTTGTTTACTTTTTTCTGAACTGTGCTAGGTCTATGTACAATCTGTAGATCTATGTACAATCTAACACTAACTTTAAGACAAATACAATTAAGTCCGGGAGACATTACTTACTTACTTACCTAAAGGGTGTGCGTGTGTGAAGGACATTTTCCGCATATTTCGGCATACAAAGATCACTTTAGGCATGTGTTGTCGATCACTCGGTCGGAGGTGATTTGAAATCATGAATAGATTCCTTTAAACATGTTCTTTTTCGGATTTGTAACCTACATGTGAAGAGTACAAGAACACCACCACTACTACTACTACTACTACTACTACTACTACTACTACTACTACTACTACTACTACTACTACTACTACTACTACTACTACTACTACTAGTGGGGTGGTCTGGTGGCGCAGTGGATTAATCGCCGGTTTCCTTTGCCGAAGATTCCCGCAAGGGGCGAACGTATGTGACTTAGGTACGAAACTATTGAGGTCACCGAGGGTTTTCTCTGGGCACTCCGGTTTCCTTCCTTCCTTTAATAATGGTACTGAACGCAGTCAATATAAACATTTGAAAAAAAAATCGATTTTCTTTCCGTCTTCCAATAGCGATCTCCCTGCCTTTACACCTCCTGTTCGAGCTATGGATGTGTATTTGTTGTGTGTGTCTGAGGGTGGATGAGATAGGTGAGCGTGTATGTTGGTACAGATCGCCGCGCTTTGAGCCTGATTGATTTGGGGAAAGGTGCGTATATAGTATCCATTATTATTATTATTATTATTATTATTATTATTATTATTATTATTATTATTATTATTATTACTACTACTACTACTACTACTACTACTACTACTACTACTACTACTACTACTACTACTACTACTACTACTTTTTCTGAAGCCAATACACACTGGGCTCAAGCTGCCTTTGAAAAATATTGTTGTCCAGTGTTGGAATAACCAATAATGTACGTAAAACATTCGTTGTGTACATGGCTACGTTAGTAGTATACTGGTCTACCACTGAGGTTCGATGCGGGTGGGATTGTGCCATATCACTTGTGTACATGGCTACGTTAGTAGTATACTGGTCTACCACTGACGTTCGATGCCGGTGAAATTGTACCATATCTGCTAACAGTGTGATACTCTATTACCTTAAAACCAACAAGTCACAAGTCCTATCAAGCCACTCTTCATATTGTTCTTACCCCTGCCTACTCCAATTCTGTCTTGACTGCTGTTGGAAGTATAAAGACAACATTTATGTTCAGTTGAACATTTCATAGTGTACGAAAATCTCCCCTGCACAATCTTTAAAGCAAAAACCCTTTAAACTTGGTAAAAAGATTAACAAGATTGCACACAAAAATAAAACGAAAAAGATTATTTTACGTGGTAAGATGCTTAGTGAGCACTGATCATGGGTGTCACTGTTATTTTGTGAACACTTGATGGTCGCTTCAGCCATTTTGCCTTCACCATCAGTAAGTGCCAGGCGACTGCTAGTGGGTTGTCTGACTGCCTGCAGGCTTCTGTCAGTCCCAGAGCACTGGATACAGGGAGAGCTGCCACAGGCTGCACAGTCAATCCTCCTTACTATGCCATTGTTGTAGGTGACAGACCAGTACATGCTGTGAAGCTCGTGTATTCCACTACATGTGATGGTGGTGTTGTCATTTCTCTGAAGCTCTATCACACCGTCGCTAGAGCATTCCTCTATCTTGTATGCTGCAATAGATATAGTTCATTTAATAATAATAATAATAATAATAATAATAATAATAATAATAATAATAATAATAATAATAATAATAGTTCTCGAGGTGTAAGCTATAGAGCTATGGCTTTGTCCATCCATTCAGTGGAGTCCAGCATCCGTCCATCTGTCTGGAGGTGACATTTTGCAAAACCACAAAATTGACAGATTTCTTTGAAACTTAGTATTTAGTTTGAAAATACCCTACCAGAAGACACAAAATTATGCTTATTGGATGTCATCAAGGTCACGTCATAATTTGTTATTGTTTGTGTTTTTCTAGTCCTATTTTCTCCCAAACTACTTGAGAGATTTGGTTTAATTTGGTATGTAAATTTTTATTAAATTTTGTAAATTTAAACAAAAAAATCTTAGTATGTAATTAGATTGTACAATTGCCTTGAGCCTTAAAGGAAACTATGGTATATTGAGTGAGTCATCGTGTAACGTCATCATGGTGACGACATAATTTGTTGTTATTTTCCTAGTCCTATTTTCTCCCAAACTACTGGAGTTTTTTTTAAAAATGTTGGTCTATAGTTAGACTTTACGTATGCCTCCAACGAATAATCAAACTTAAGCAAATCGAGTGACGTAATCATGATCACGCAATTTCATTTTTTTAAATTTCATAACCTTTTAAACTATATATATATATATATATATATATATATATATATATATATATATATATATATATATATATATATATATATATATATATATATATATATATATATATATATATATATATATATATATACATACATACATACAAACACACACAGTCACATAAAATGTATTCTTAATCGGAAGTTCGATCGACTTTGGTACAAAGCTGCATTTTGGTTCTAACAGTGGAAAATTTAGGCAAATGAAAATGGTAGAAGTGTGTAATGCTTTGCCAGGTCGTGTGTGGTGTCTTCTCGCAATTTCTTAACACCTTTTGCACTGCACCGCACTCATACAACTGTCAGACTCTTCCGTTTCTCTCTAATCCCTTTTCCACACACTTCTCTGTCAAACACATTCGTGTTCTTGTGATCTTCACAATCAGACATCCATACCAGAAGAAAAAGACAAATGTTATAACAGATTCAATAAAATCTATGTAAAATGCACACAAAACAGGCTGACTGACACTTAAAGAATGTTTTTTTAGGCAATATAATGTTGACTGACTGTATAGCAGCATTTGAACCAAAAGTGAGTTTTGTTATCCAGGTCTGTTCCAGGGTATTCATTTGTACAAAGTCATACGCTCAACTTTCACACCTTCAATCATACAATCCGGAACACCACTGCTCCCCTACAAAAATCTATGAGCAATTCTTTAGTCTTTTTGACATTTATTCCTTCTTTAGTCTTTTTGACATTTTAGGTCCAAGTATTTTTTTAATATAGTTCTCTTTGCACTAAGTGGTGTAACAAACAACTTTCTGAACTTAAACAAAGTTTGACAGATTTCTATATCAAATTTGTATAAAACTTGAACAGCTGGGACAGAGGCGTGACACCACTTCCAGAGCCTTTGTAATGGAAATAAGTGCAGAGAAGACCAAAATAATAACCAACAACACCAATGGCATCAACATGGACATCAAAGTCCAAGACCAGTCCCTCAACACAGTGCATAGCTTCAAATATTTAGGAGCCATTGTATCAAACAATGGGTCCGGACGTGAAGTTATCTCCAGGATCGCACAAACAACTGCTGCCCTGACAATGGCCACATCACCAGAGCATCAGGCCTTGCAAAGACCATCCTACAAGGCACAGTGCAAGGAAGCAGAAGAAGAGGGAGACCGAAAAAGAGATGGGAGAACAACGTTACGGGATAGGATAGTATCCAACGTCTTGGTCAACAGTACAAATTCCTGGGCAACTTCATTATGAGTGGTAAGACGCAGGAGTACATATCAATCAATAATTAAAACTGTCATACCTGTTATGAGTTGACAATGATCCTGAAAAACTTTATCAGATCTGGAACACGTAATGTTGGCGCCATACAACTGTTGATTACTGTTCCTCACTGCTGCGTAGCTGTAGTTGCTCAACCTGTACGCCACAAAGTCCCCATACTGGGGAAAGCAGGAATAGCTCCCCGGAATTGCGAGGCAGGTAATTCTGAAGACAGTTGCATTGGTCAAGGTCAGAGACCAAGAAATGTTTTGTTGTGCCGTCATTCCAGTACACTTGATGTTGTGTGTTCCGTTCTCTGGTACGCGTATCACGTTGTTGTCACACTCTTCGATTTTGTATGCTGTAACCCAGATTTAATGATTAGTGTAAACATTTTAAAGAGAGAGAGAGAGGGAGAGAGAGAGAGAGAGAGAGAGAGAGAGAGAGAGAGAGAGAGAGAGAGATTTGAAAAGTAATTTTCACTCAAACGTTAAAATATTTGGAAGCTACATATTTTAAGTATAATTTGACAGGATTTAAACACTTTTTGAATACAGCGTAGGCATCAGACTCAGAAAATGTTATTGTCAGGCTCCAGGCCCATAACAAACGAGTTCAAATAATGGCCAAAATTCACTAGAAAAGCAAAGCCCATATGACTCTCATGTGCTGCTCCTTACAGAACTTATAATATTTAACATGAAAATTAGTGCCCAGAAGAAAAACAACAACATTGAAAAGGTGGCATTAAAGGCAAAGTAATACCGGCTGTGATCTTTCTAAGCTCTTGACATTCAGATGACCTTGACCTCCAGCTCCAAATACATTGACGTACGATCAAATACACTACAGCAAAAGTTGTATTATGCCCAAAACAAATTACATTGGGGTGACCTTGACTTTCAGTGACTTTGACCTTGGGATGACCTTGACATTCACATGACGTCTGATAGCCGCATCCTTCAGACCTTTTACTCTTCTTTTATTGAGTCCGTTCTTACCTTTTCTTTTATCTGCTGGTATGGAAGTTTGTGTGTAAAAAACAAAAGTATTCTGGATCGAGTAGTGAACGTCTGTGGGAGGGTTGTGGGAGTGAAACAAGAGAGTCTGCAGGTGTTGTATGAAAGACGTGTTGTGCGGAAAGCTATTTGCTTTGTGCTGGATAGCACTCATGTGCTTGCGCACCACTTCCAGCTCCTGCCTTCTGGAAGGCGCTACCAAACACCAAGGGTCAGAACTCTCAGAATGAAAAACAGTTTTATTCCAAAGGCTGTCTCATTACTTAATAAATGACATGTGTGTGTGTGTGTGTGTGTGTGTGTGTGTGTGTGTGTGTTTTGTTTGCCCAAAATAATCTCATTTCACATTTTTTTAATGTTAGCATGCATAAGTGTAATTCTATTCATATGTGACTGTGCATTTTTATCCTCATTGTCATTATGATTGTTGTTATTATTATTGTGATGTTTATTCCTTGTTGATTGTAATTGTACACCACAATGTAATTTCTTGTAAAAGATAATAAAGTTGTCTTATCTTATCTTATCTTATCTTATCTTAGTCTTGTATGATCAAAAAATCCAGTGTTGTTGCATACTATGGGCGCATTCATGGTACGATGATAAACGTTTTATTGTTTTTACAATGCGTGAAATAATTCAGTACAAGACGAAATGTTTATAGATGCAGAGGACTATCCCAAAAGAACTAAACATATTATTTATTTGCAGCCAATTAAGAACTATACAAAGGATCTTTTTGAAAAGTGTAACATTGATATCACAGCAATTCCTGTTATGCCATTAATATCACCTATTCCACCATGGGAGCACAGAAATGCAAATTTTAACATTGATTATAATGTAACTAAAAAAGATGATAACACTAATCTCTTAGTTACTGAGTTAAAAGAGCATATTGCAAATAATTATTTACACCATTGGAAGATTTTTACAGATGGTTCGGTATTAGATTCTTTAGATAGTGGATCGGCCTTTATCATTCCAGCATTAACTGTAAGACGCTCATATTATCTAGGAAAGGGGTTTTCTATCTTTACGAGTGAGCTTTATGCTATTGTAATGGCTCTAAATTACATTATGACTTTACCGTTAGAGCTCTTTGGTTTATTGATTTGTGTCGATTCAAAAGCGGTTTTGTATGCTTTAAAACAGGGTAATTCCAAAGTAAGAAATGAATTCATATATGAAATTAAACATATGATCCATTGTATATTCTCTAGAGGTATAGTTGTTGATTTCTGTTGGGTTCCATCACATTGTGGAATTCATTGGAATGAAGTGTGTGACACGTTAGCCAAAGAGAGAGCCCTAAAATCATTCGATTCCATTTCTGTCAACAATTTGAGTATGTGTTGTCCTGAAATGTATTCCTTATTAGAAAAAGTAGTATGTCAAGATACTAGCATTAAAGGTTACTATACCGAACTGTTCACGACAGTTGTCAAAATTAATATACAAGTTAAGAATGAACTCATAGAATACTAAATATTCAGCAGATATTCAGTGTATGTGTGGCAAAAAATATATCAGTTTACCATATTTTATTGGAATGTCCAGTTTTAAATGCAATGTATGAAAACCAAGGACATCATTTGACTGAATATGGACATTCTATAGATGATGTATTACATCATTCACAGATAACAGCGGTTGTGAAAATTATTGCAATGACTCCTATTGGTAGACTTTTATAGTTTGGTGTTAAATCCTTCCCCCTTTAATTTCATTTTGTTATAAGGTTTATTAGTTGTGATTTGATTTATCTTGTTGTTGTTATTAATTAATGTCTAATATCACCTGACTGTGTGAATAGACAATAAATGAAATATTGATTGATTGCGTGAAATGACTTCAAGATCAAGGCGGAAATGAAGCAAATATGAAAGATCAACCTATTATCTCTCAAGACAACAAGATTGGACTTTTTATCTCTCATTGTTTAAGGGCAAAGTAATTTCAAAGTACATGTACGAACTGACTTTGTACAGCTCCAATGACCTTGACCTTTGAGCGAGGTTGACCAAATGTGCAAAGTATGGGTGCCTTATTGATATCTATCGTGCATAAAGAATCATAAGTTCAATATTATTAACTTCAGAAAAAACATGACATTTTGTGAAAAAAAATTGTTTTGTTATCTCTAACATTTGTTAACCCTGTGCCCTTGACCTTGACGTGAAGTCAGTGATTCATTGATAATTGCCAAGGTCTCATGTATATGCACCATCTTACCAAGTTTGGTTGCGATACATAAAATAGATTGCGAGTACATAGCCACTTTAAAGTTTTGCAGACAGATGGACCGACAATTTTTTTTAATGCCATGTTTGGACTATTTATGACTTAGCTCGCACAAATCTGGGATTTTTATTTTATTTTATTTTGTGTGTGTGTATGCCGGTGTGTGTGTGTGTGTGTTTGTGTTTTGATACACTCACATTGCTATGCATGTGAATCAAAAATCACTCAAATATGCCTAGGCAGGTGGTTTTGATAGAAGATAGAGAACACATCAAGGAATAGACCATTGTCAAAAAAGTAAAAATGTGCAACACAATAATTGTGATGCAAATGCCTGCACTAGTAGTGCTCTAATCTATTCAAATAAATAACATACTGCTTATGATTTGACATGTATCCGAGACGTCATTCTCATTTCTGGAACATGTAACATTTGCTCCCTGCAGCTGCTGGTTAGTGTTCCTCACTGTTAGGTAGCTGTAGGTGGCAGACCTGTAAGCCACAGCCACAATGTTACCGTACTCAGAGGGTGAGCAAGAACGGTTCACGTGTTCTGTGTTGCAGTTAATTATGACGAAGGAAGTTGTATTGGCCAATGTCATAGTCCAGTACATGTCGTGTCGTGCCGTCATTCCAGTACAAGTGATGGTTCCTGTCTCATTCTCTGCCACTAGTATCACGTTGTTCTGACACTCCTCTATTCTGTACGCTGCAACACGGGTGTAAGCATTGTAAACAATTCATATTGAGAAAGTCAGTGAGCGAAGACCAAGATGGAAATTCGAAATTTAATTAGTTTATACATCTTATTTGTGAGGAGGGGGCACGGCAGTAAGACATTTTATTGCTGAAACATAAAACATGTTCATTGCAAGGGGGATTGGTGGAAATTACACAATAAAAAAGTGAAAAATAATACAGCCATCCATGAGGAAACTGATGTACAAAACAATATATATATATACATCGGAGGTCGTAGGGGCACCACAGATGATCGTTTAACCAGTGCACTCTCTCTCTCTCTCCCTCTCCCTCTCTCTCTCTCTACATATACAAGACATACAATTTAAATAGAACCATCAAACATTAAAGCAAATTTCGTAGAAAGAAATAAATGAATATAATCTACAAGGTCTGATGTTGTCTTTTAATGATTTTTTGTTTTTTTTGTCGACTCCCGCTCGCTGTAGCAGCAGCAACAGCTTCGCAGCGCTTTTGAACGTTTATCGTACTCGGTTGACCGGTCTGCAATGGCGGAAAAATCAAACTTTAAGTGGAAGGACTTTGCTAAAAGTTTGCCCCCTGGGGTTGCTGAAGTCCTCATTAAAGCGGGATTCGACTGCTATTTGGCATTAGCAAATGCGACAAAAGAAGATATCGAAGCCTTTAAATTGAAAAAAGGTCACGAAATTGCCACCTTCGCACTGGTGCGTGACCTTCAGGCTACAGCAGAGATAAAGGTACCCTTGCCAGGCGACTAGTCTACGCCACTACAGCCGACGTCAGGCGAACACGGAGGGGGCGCAACATCACAGCGTCCACTGGACAATAATATTTTGTTTCCTGGCCTGCATCCCACGGGTACCCCTGCACCCATCCCGGGGGCCGTGTCGACTTGGACCCCACGGTGTTTCTAAACACGTCGAGGTCAGGTGAGACAGCTCTACGCATCGTTGACTTCATCTCTTTTCAGGACGACACGACCCACGACGACATAAAACTCAACGACGGCGTCTTCCTGCGACTGCCGAGGGCGAAACCCAAGCTGAACAATGTGTCGCCGGTGCAGTGGATTAGCGCCAACAGCAGAGTGATGGCCAAGCTGTTGGAGTCAGGGCGTCTGGCTGGTCAGGGGGTTTATGACTACCTGGCGTACACCGCCAAGATCGGCGAAATGGCGACGCGCTACACGTGGGGCTCTGTGTTGGCCTACGACCACCAATACAGGCAGCCTACGCGTTTAGGTGGGGGGTGCGACTCCCAACACCTCGCCATGCTCGCGCTTCGTGAACGGCCCACCCCCGCCTCGAAACCCTTTGCTTCGCGCAACCCCCCTACCTCGAGAGAGGTGGGACCCAGCGGCAAGCAGATCTGCGTGCAGTGGAACCGAGGTCACTGCACGTTTGGACCGCGGTGTAAGTACGAGCACTGCTGCAGCACTTGTCTTCAGGCCGGCCACCCAGCATCGTCGCACGCAGCGGCGCCGGCGCATCCTCCCAGCACAGCGACAGCGGCCAGCAAAAGCAACTACTAGGCCATGGGACAGAGCCTTGTATAAGGCTTATTTTTTTAGTTCGCTAATATTTTAAGTATATTAAAAAAAAAGAAAGTGTTTCTATAGGCATTTTCCGTGCTGATTTCAAATCTGATGAGATCTCCACTGTAAGTGTGCGCACTGCTTCAGGAAAAGGGGGGACAACTCATAATGTCAAACGCGCGATGGAAGTTATGGTTTGTAGCTTGCTGTATGAAAATTGTGTAAGGCAAGCACATATAAACACAATTTAACCTATCAGCATGATATGAGGTTGACATATTTTATGAGCCTTTTAGTTATGTGTAACTACCCTACTGTAAAAAAAAAAGATGAATATTATTATGAGTGTTACACGTAATTTATCAATTGTTGATTCAGCCCCGACGCTTGAATCTTGGTAAGTGTAACTCGAATTCGTTTATCCACGCAGCCTGTTCACTCAGCAACAAGGCAAGAGTCGTTGTATTTTACTTTATTCAGCAAACATCAACAACTGCAAAGAAGAGCGCTCTCCAAAATCATTACAAAGATCATTCCACAAGGAGAAATAACAAAGTTTAACGTCCTATCATGGAGTCACAGAGCCCAAGTCCATTCAAGACACCTATGAGGTTGGACTGACCAGTCCAGTGCCTAACAGCCATGCCAAGGGCATAATGCTTCGGCAAAAACAAACCTCCCCTGTGCGATATACATACAAAATGTCTTGTGCAATGGCAAGGAGCTTTCTCTTGTCACTCTCAGAAACATCAACAAACTTGTTCTCCAGAAAAATTCATCAGAAGCACCACACATCCATGCCAAGGAGTTGAACAATTCTACAGGAATAACCTCCATAGCACGTTCTGTTGTGATGTATTTGCTGTCAGGAGGCCATAGGGTTGACGACTTCACAGACATTACCTGCGCCCGTAGGTACATGATACCATGATACAGGTGCCTCTTGCTGACTTCATCTGCACTTGAAACAAACAATGGAACTATAAATTAAACAAATCAATTAAGGGAACACGCGAACACACGCACACAAACTCTCTCTCTCTCTCTCTCTCTCTCTCTCTCTCTGTCTCTCTCTCTCTCACACACATTCACTCATTATCCTCACTCATACATGTCATGCAAATAAGAACAGTGGGAGGTGGGTTGGGGGTGTAGTGAAAAATCAAGAGGAAGATGAAAATATTGAAAAAGAACTCCATGAGGAGGAAGAGGATAAATGTTGATGGAAATGAAGGAGAAGGGTTGAATGTAAATGGAATGTGTATTATAAGATCTGAAGAAATATATGGTCATATCAGAAAAGAAGAAGATAGAAAAGGCACATTTAAATGAAATCCACAATATCAAAATAAGCTGGCTGCGAAGGTTATTATCATCGGAGTCGTCTTTAAAAGAAATTGTTTCATGCTTGTACCCAGAGCTTGACAACCTTTTTATACTGGGGGTGAGTTTGCCAATGGGCTCACGCACATATTGAAAAATCCCTTTTGGTGAGATGTTCTGAAACACTTTAGAAATTTAAGCTTAAAAAATAGACCTAAAGAAGTGAATTTAATGCGGAACATATTTTTTACAACATAAATGTAACTGTAGGCAATCATGTTGTCTATAATAAAGATTGGATTGAAGCAGGAATCAACCATATAATATATCACTTACGTAACGAAAATGGATTTTTGATGAATTTTGAGAAATTTAAGCTGAGATTCCCTGATGTACTGCATACCAATTTTTTACAGTATAGAGGCTTTATTGATGCAGCTAACGAATATCAGAAGAAAATGAATTTTTCATCAACAATAAATTACAAGCTCTTAGCGCCAAAAATATGTACAATCATAAAAGGGGGAAATAAAAGTGTGCAGGCTGAGCTCCTAAAGTCAAAGTCACTCCCACCCGGTCCCACCAAATGGAATTCTATTTTTGATGAATTGCATTGGAAAACTATTTTTGAAAAATGTCATAAAATGACAAAAGATTGTAAATTAAGATTACTTCATAGAATACTACCTACAAATCGTTATTTATTTTTAAGAAAAGTAATTGACTCTGCTTTGTGTACATTCTGTGAGAGGGAAGAAGAAACAATAGGACACCTCATGTGGCATTGTCAATGTGTGAACACGTTTTGGACAGACCTTGGACAGTTGTTAAACAGTAAATGTAGGCATGTTGTAAATTTTCAGTTTACTGAACGGTTAGTCATGTTTGGTGTACAGAAAATGTTTCAACTGACAAAGTATTGGATATGATTCTTGTTTCTGCAAAATACTATATTTAGTCCTAAAATATAGATTTTGCATGGAAAAATATCATTGTACTGTAAAGGAAAATTACATCTTTCCCAGTTGAATTGAGAACTATATCTGAACTTGTTCATACAATAATTATCAGTAGATTTAGTGTAACTTTCGGTGGACCTGGTTAGCCTTAGCCGCTTTTCTTTTCTCTAAATAATTATATAGTTCATTTATTTATGTTTTGTATAATTTTATTAACACTACAATAGAAAACACAGCAGTACCTCCATACCCACCCCCTCTAGTTTTGTGTGTGTGTGTGTGTGTGTTGTATTCTTTATTTATTTACTATAAATGTGTATGTGTGTATATGTATGTGTATATGTGTGTATGTATATATGTATGTGGGTATGTGCATATATTTGTGTGTGTGTATGAGTTTATCTAATGTTTATGATTTCAGTGATATTAATCAAATTAATGTTATTTTGGTTTGTATATATATATATATATATATATATATATATATATATATATATATATATATATATATATATATATATATATATATATATATATATATATATATGTACATGTGTGTATGAGTATATTTAATGTCTATGTTTTTCAGTGATATTAATCAAATTAATGTTATCTTGGTTTGTTTATGTTGAAGAGTTTGTGTAAGAATTAATATAACCCACTTTGCTGGGGACAAAAAAAAATCCACAATATCAGTTGAAGAAGGTGAAGAATAGAAAAGGTAAATACAAAAATATCAATCAGTATATCAAAACATTTTTTTAAACACGATTTTTTCCCCTGTACCTGTGGTTTCATCTTGTTGTGCTGCAGCAGCCTGTTCACACTCCGATTCACTTGAGGACTCGTCCGTGTCACCAGTCACCAAATGCTCAGGAACAGTTTTCTCACACAGCACAACCTCACTCTGATTCCTTTGCCTTGGTTTCAAGAAAGTCAGTTGTGGAAAGTCACGTGAAATCTTTTGCTTAAGAGACTGAGTCCTGACCACAACATCAGCCCCTTCCACTGACTTGATGATGTTTCCATACAGCTCAGCTAATTTTGACATGCGCAAAACTTCATTTCCTTTAATGAGTTTCTCCAACACAACATCTTTCTTAAAAATGCTGTATGCAGCACCAAGTGCTGATGCATCACTGTTGATGTCTGCTTTAGGCCTTTTCTGTGAGCACATGAAATTGGTGTATGATACTTTACATGTATGGTGGTATCGTAGCTCTGCAGCCACAAGATCTAAACCCTGAATTTGTCAAAGACGATCTTCATCTTGCTTCAGCTGTGCAGCGGCTAAAAGTAAGCTCATCATTTGCAACGAGTTCACATCTTTCCAAAGCTTCTCTGCGGCGTTTCCCACTGACTGTCTTTTTTATCTTTTCTCTCTCGCTTGCAAAAGATGCACTTCACTGGCAGAACAGAGGAGCAGTGAATTGTCTGATTACCTGTACCAGCCCTAGGTGAGACAAAGTCACTGCTGCTCCTTAGCTTTTTACTGCTGGGTTCTTGTGCTTCATCACGGGCAGCAGAGACAGTGAATATTAGGCCTTCTTCAGTAACGCTGCGTTCCTCAAATCTCCTCAACCTGTAACATATCAACATTGTCTGCTTGGTTAATAACGACAACCACAATAAACAAATGGTGTCCCCTTTGGACTATTTTTGTACACTTGTTTGTACTTCCATACTAAGTCTGTTTCCAATTAAATCTTAGTGTATTGTCGAATATATTAATGTTGTTAACAATCCATCCTTTGTATGAAAAGCAATGTAAAAACTTATCAAATATCTTACTCTAAATGCCGGTTTGTAACTTTGGTAAGGGAGGGGTTGGGGGGGAGTGGGGGCTGCTTGGTGGGCAGTGGTGAAGGGGATGGATGATGGGTCAGGGGGGAGGAGGGTGAAGAGGGGCGCGTGAAAATCAACTATTTTTAATAACAAACATTTTTCTTCAGATTTTTAATTTATTAACCTACATTTGTGAAAAATATAGCAATTGAATGGTGTAAATATAGGTCCACATTCTTCAAAATTACATCAAAGCATACATATACTGAAATATTTCAATAAATGTTACCTTGTGCTATCGCAAAATCGGTTGTAGCATTGTCTGTGAAAGCCAAGTCCTTGTTCCTCTGCTTCGCCACTGTTTTGGAAGGTGAAAGAAGACTCAAAATGACGAGCAACATCTCCTTGTTGGCACACAAAACGGACCAATTTCTTTGTGTAGTCCTGCACTTTTTCACACGTTGTTTCGCTGAATAAAATCACTGTATCTTCAATCTGTGTGGCTTCGAAATGAATAACACATGTTTTGGTTGCCATGATTGAGAAGTACGGTGAAAATGCTTGAAATTTTCCTGATTGGTCAATATTCAAGCAAGGGACGCAACCTCTGTCAACACATACTCTCCATTTGTAACTTGTAAACAGACAAATTTGGGATATAATAGTCCATGATTACAAAGCAGTGCGCAACTATTTTGTGGAGATCTCAGTTGTTTTAGGATTAACTATATTTATACTCTTAAAAACAAGTCAAATTTTGTCATATACTTTCAATATTAGCAGAATGAAACGAACGACCGAGTCATCCCATGGCCTATACGCCTAGGACATCGCGCAGCCAGCTTCGGTTGACAAGGTGGGTCCCAGCAACTTTTTAGATTGCACCATACCTCCTCAGAATCCTTTTACTTGTGATTGGCTAGGTAACCATGACAATGTTGCTAGCATATCAAAACATTTAGACGCTTGAAAAGCAGAGTTAGCTTGTGATCATGATCGTGAGTTTTTGCTGAAAGGTGTTAGAGAAGGTTTTCGTGTTACGGACGCTGGTAGTGATATAGCCCCAGTCGAGTCTAATAACCACAAATCTGCTTTGTTGCATAAGGCAGCAGTAGAACAAGAACTACGTATGCAAATAAAGCAAGGTAACTACGTTGTAGCCAGTACAAAACCGCCGATTGTAAGCCCTCTTGCTGCTATACCTAAAGACAATAGTGACGAGATTCGCCTTATTGATGATGGTAGTGGTCCTATTGGTGCAGCTATGAATGACTATGCTATGTTGCACTCCGAACGCTTTCAAACAATGTCAGACGCTTGTAACATAACAAAACAAGGATATTGGTGTGCAAAACTTGATTTGAAGGCAGCATATCGCTCTGTACCTATTCATGGTGATGACTATAAGGTGACAGGAATCAAGTGGCATTTTGAAGGGGAAAAAGAGCCCACTTACTTATTTGACTCTAGGCTTCCGTTTGGGGCCACTCTGGCGCCAAGCCATTTTCATCGCCTCTCCCAGGCTGTAGGCAGATGTCTACGCAGGCGTGGCTTTAAAGGCACGGTGGTGTACATAGACAATTTTTTGATAGCAGCTCGTACCTATGATGAGTGCAACGAAGCTCTGCATTGTTTGATTAGGCTATTGAGGAGGTTGGGGCTTCAGATTAGCTGGAACAAAGTTGTTGGGCCCACGCAGCGCATAACATTCTTGGGTATTGACATCGATACTCGAGACTGCACTCTTCTGTTAGGACAGGAGAAGCTTCGCAAGATCGAGGGGGAACTCAGCCAGTTCTCCTGCAGATATCGTGCAAGCAAGCGGCAGCTTCAGCGTCTCGCCGGCCTATTAAATTGGGCTTGCCAGTGCGTTCGCGGAGGAAAGTTTTTCATGCGACGCGTGCTGGATGCCATCCGGCCTTTGCAGCAGCAGCATCACAAGATAAGACTTAGCTTAGAGTTTCACAAAAGATGTGCAGTGGTGGCTTACGTTTCTCAAAACCTTTAATGGTATACTGTACTACAACAGCGGTAAAACCCATCATTTACACGTAGATGCGTGCAATACTGCCGCCGGCGCCTTCTGGGCCGGGGATTGGTTGTATTCAGTGTTTACCAAAGATGCCCCTGTTGTGAATGGGCTCCACATTAACTACAAAGAAGTGTGTGCAGCAGTGCAGGGTGTAGAGAAATGGGCCAGTTGCTGGTGCGATAGTACAGTAATTGTGCACACAGATAGCACTGTGACCAAAGCCATTGAATAAGGGCAGGAGTAAGCACCCTTTGATTAACTGCCTGCTTAGGCGCATGTTCTGGTTAAGTGTGACGTATAACTTCAGTGTTAGAGCTATTCATATACCTGGCAGCATCAATACTATTCCAGATACAATATCTCGATTGCACGAGCCTAAGAAATGTGAATATTATTTTGTGTACTTTGTTGGCGAACTGGTCACATGGCGCAGTTACCAGTGAGCTTGATGTGTTTGGTCATATGTCTGCAAAGACTCTATTCTTCTTGTTGCAGAAACGTCAGAAGCGTTCAAATCAAAACTTGAAGAGGAATTGGCCTATTTCAGGGGACACACCTTTGCAGAGAATACGTTCAGAACGTACAGAACGCACGTGACGTCATACCTTGACTTCTGCAACCAACTTGGCCAGTGACTGATAGAGAGGTGGCGCAGTATGCAGCGTACCTGGCTCGACGACTTAATTAACTCTTAACCCCCGATTGGCCGCAGCCTGCGGCCGAGAGTACTTTTACATGTCCCGACTGACCGCAGTGTGCGGCCGTACATGTGTACCAAGTTTAACGACACATTTCTTTGCAGCATCAACTGTTTTACGGCAGCTGACCTAGTGAGCCTAGGGGAGTCTGTGTGTGTGTGAGTTCAAAAAACGTATCCTTTCTGTGTTACTTCATTAAGAGAGAGTGAAAACTTCTGTTTGGGTATTTGTTGGTTTGCATTTGTTAAAATATGCATTGAGCTTGATATTAGGAAATGTGCTTTTCAAAAGATATATGTTATTATTAAAAGTAAAACAACGCCACAAACCTGCATTACATTCTATACCGACGTCCTCGCTGTGGTCGCAGTCGTGGCTGCCCCTGGGCTGATAAAAACACTGGTACAACGATGTTTCCGGGCCGTTACATATGATGTCGTCCAGAAAGATCGGGCCACTGCCCCGCCCGTAGTATGCACCCCCCAAAGCCAGATAGTAGGGTCTGTAAAAAGTGGCAAGTAGGTCTGTTTATGAACTGTCCATTAGTAGACTCCACCGAACAGATTGTAGAGAACGTTTTTTTTCCGTTTTTTTTTTTTTAAATTAAATAAATATGTGTTTTGATTGGCTGGGATAATTAAAAGTTTGCAGTAAGGGCAATGTTACTCAGTCGAATCGTGTGTGTCGGGCTGTGCGGTCGTATGTGTGGTAGGCCAGGAAAAAGAGAAAAGATTAAAAAAGAAGAGAGACAATTCCTGTGTAAAAAGTAGAGGTATGTTTGTTTGTTTGTTTGGTTATTTCATTTAACGTCTATTCACCGAAGTGATTTTAGACAGGAAAATAAAAGGAAGGTGGGGGAAAAGGATATGCGCTACATGGATGGGGGAAAGGAGATAACATTTAAACAAAATAGTTCAGTAACATAACATGAAATTAAATGAAATAAAAGTAAGTATTCAAACAATATGTTAAAACTCTTTTTTTTTTTAAATTAAAAAACATTACTATGGAACGTGTCAAACTTGTGAAATGTTCATGTACAGAAAAGTCAATTTTGTGAGATTGTCAAAGTAATCAGAATAAACTTGCAATTTTTTATAACAAATGTCCTACGGGACTATGAATTATAGATTTAGCGATGGTTAACCAATATTTACTGTTTATATTTTGAACATTAGGAATGTTCTGTGGTATATTGTTATTACACTGTGTGACGATACAGACTCAATTAATTAACCATGCGCCTATGAATCGAGAAGAATGAATGTAGTGTGGGTATGACGCAATCAAATATAAATGACGTGAATCGCTGTGACGTCATATATATTTCAGCCCGGCTCTTCAATACAAGTTGACAATGTTTTATTCTCTGTAACGGATGGATATTTTAGTGTGGGTGCCTCTTTATTCTAGCTGAATGAATGCAATATATAGTTGACTTCTAAATCAGAAATAAGGGTGCGTGCAAGTTCCCTGTTTACTATCACACACACAAACGTACGGACTCTCTCCGATACAGGCAAACACCAACACAAGATATCCGTTCCACGTTCTCAAAATTTATATAAATAAACAACAATAATTCTCATCAATCTTTCACTCCAATTCTTTCATACATAGATTCTAACACAGCTAACCATAACACTTGTCTCACTCAACACCAGCTTCACACAAGCTTGAAGAAATAGAGCCTGAATGCTCGTGATGGATAAACGAAGCCCGGCAATTACTTGTCCGGGCCAACACAAATAATCAAAATAGCAGTACTTTATTCGACGTGAGAGGCAGTGTTTCACACAAGCTGGCGACAAGATGCCAGAAACCTTGCGGCCAGAGCTGTAAGCAAAATGCTGTCTTCGACGGGTGGAGGAGCGCTTTCTAGCCCCAGTCCACCCGACCTTGAAATCGTAGTCTGTGGTCAGGCAAAGGGGCACGGCTGACCCTCTCCGATGTCTCTTTGGATCGCTCTATCCCGGTTGTACGGGTCACTGCCGTGTCCAGGCGTATGGACCCACACCCACCCCCAGGTAGGCAGCTATCCTATCCTATCCTGTCCCATAACCCGAAGGTCGTAGGGGCACCACAGATGATCATTTAACCAGCATATTCCATCTTTCTCTGTCCTCAGCAGCCCTCATGGCTTCGCTCAGTGTCAAACCAGTCCATTCTCGAATGTTGTCCTCCCACCTCTTTTTCGGTCTCCCCCTTCTTCTACCTCCTTGCACTGTGCCTTGCAGAATGGTCTTTGCAAGGCCTGATGATCTGGTGACGTGGCCATACCATCGGAGCTTCCGTTTCTTCACCACTGTGAGCAGGTCATCGTGTTGTCCAATGGCTTGTGTGGTGGTCTGTCGGACTTCGTCGTTGGTGATGTGTTGGGTATAGGAAATGCACAGAAGTCTTCTGTAGCACCTCATCTCCATGCTTTGTATTCTTCGTTGGAGATCTGCTGTGAGGGTCCATGCTTCGCAAGCATATAGGAAGATGGAGATGACCAGAGAGCGCAGCAGTCTTACTTTGGAATGTAGACTGATGGTTCTGTCTTTCCAAATGGGCTTCAACCTTGTCAGGACATCAGTTGTTTGTGCGATCCTGGAGAGGACTTCCTGTCGAGACCCATTGTCTGACACAATGGCTCCTAAATATTTGAAGCTGTGCACTGTGTTGAGGGATTGGCCTTGTACTTTGATGTCCGTGTTGATGCCATTGGTGTTGTTGGTCATCATTTTGGTCTTCTCTGCACTTATTTCCATTCCATAAGCTCTGGAGGTGGTGTCAAGCCTCTGTACAAGCTGTTCAAGTTCTTTTTCCTCTCCAGCCAAACCATCAATATCATCCGCAAAACGAAGATTGGAGATTGCTCTGCCCCCTATGCTGACTGTGCCTTCGTGATATGCAAGAGCATCTGACATGATGCGCTCTAGGAAGATGTTGAAGAGTGTTGGAGAGAGTAGGCATCCTTGACGCACACCGATTGTTGTTCTGAACCAGTTCCCGATGACGCTGTTATGGAGGACTGCACTGGTAGCCTTGTCATACAGGCTTTTGATGACTTCTATAATTTTAGGGCTGATGTTGTACATTTTCATGGTTGCCCATAGAGCTGCATGCCAGACTCGGTCAAATGCCTTCTTGAAGTCTATGAACACATGATATAGATGTTGTTGGTGCTGTAGGTATTTCTCACAGATTATTCTGAGGTTGAAAATCTGTTCAGTGGTACTTCGCCCTGCCATGAATCCTGCTTGTTCTTCAGCTATGATTTGTTCAGCTTGTGGTTTCAACCTGTTGAGTATTATTTTCAGGAGGACCTTGCTGGGATGGCTGATGAGGCTGATGGTGCGGTAATTTTCACACTCCTGAAGGTTACCTTTTTTGGGAAGAGTGATGACAAGCGACTGGGTCCATGGTGTAGGCCATTCCCCACTCTGCCAGATCTTGTTACAGATAATGGTGAGAGCATCAGTCATCGCTTCTCCTCCTGCTTGTAGCAGTTCCGCTGGTATGTTGTCCACTCCCGCTGACTTCCCTTTCTTCAGCGATTGCACTGCTGCCTCAACTTCTTCCCGGAGAATTGGGAGGATTTCTTCTTCTTCTCTGCTCTCGGGACATGCTAGAACTGATGGGTCTCCGTTTGGTGTATGGTCAGAGCAGTACTCTGTTCATCTGTCCAAGACTTCTTGTTCTTCTGTAAGGCAAATGCCAGACTTGCTTTGGATAGTGGAGACTTTGGGCTGTTTAACACTTGTCAGCCGCTTCACAGTCTGGTAGGCCTTCTTGCTGTTGTTCTTGTTCAGATTGTTCTCTATTTCCTGGCATTGATCTTCTATCCAGTTCTCCTTTGCTGTGCGCATGCCTTTTCGGATGTCATTGTTGATTTTTCGGTAGACATCAGCTCCCTGTGAAGTGTTCTTTTTCTTTTTTAACTCTCTTCGTTTATCACACATATCCAAAAGTTGGCTCTGTGGGTTCGGGCAAATAGAATAGACCCAACGTTTCCCGGCGTGTCGTAAGAGGCGACTAACAGGGGTGATGTTAGCACGGCATCACTGGGCGAAAGTCTTCTACACAGAAGTCACCGGCCAGGGCGGAGGAACCTCACGTTACTACAGGTTCAACGACCACGTGCTCAGGGCCAAGGCGAGCCACACTGTATTCGTGGATTTCGGCTGTGGCCAACAGCCTGGAGAGGATTGGGCCCTGCCAGGTCTTTTTTTTTTTTTTTTTTTTTTTTTGCCCAAGACACAACACATGATGAGGCTATCCACTAATTCCATGCCGGATCGGTCGTCGCCCGGCTACACAAGGACCGCGCCTTCCGTTGGCCACCAGGACGGAGGTGAAAAGTATGCTACTGATGGACAAATTAGCAAGATCCGCACGAGAAACAACATCGTCATAGGACCTGGAATGTCAGGACCCTAACTGCGGAAGGAAAATTAGAAGAACTGGCCCACGAGCTGGACCACTATCGATGGAACGTTCTAGGTATCAGCGAACTGCGCTGGAAAGGCCTAGGTGAAACAACGACTGACAAAGGCCACAAGCTCTATTTCAGCGGTAGAGATGACAGGCACGAACACGGCGTTGGATTCTTGGTCCACAAGAACATTCTAGCCACTGTCATGGGTTGCCGCCCAGTCTCCAGTAGACTCATTACCATCCGTCTGAGAGCAACCCCTTTCAACATTACCATCATCCAGGCCTATGCCCCAACATCAGACTATGAAGACAGCGAAGTGGAGGATTTTTATGAAAATATACAGGCGGTCCTTGACCAAGTGCCGAAGAAGGACATAGTCATAGTGCAAGGCGACTGGAATGCCAAGGTTGGCCAAGATGCGCACCACAACTGGGGAGACACATGCGGACCCCACTGCAACAACGAGACAAATGACAGGGGTCTGAGGCTATTGGAGTTTGCCAGATACAACAATCTGGTACTGGCAAACACGCTTGGTCTCCACAAAAAATCCAGACGATGGACATGGCACAGTCCCGGCGGGGAACATCACAACCAGATCGACTACATCATGGTCAAGAAACGCTTCAGATCAAGCATCAACATTGGCAGGACACGCACTTTTCCAGGAGCAGACATTGGAAGTGACCACGATCTCGTGATGATGTCTTTCCGGCTCCATTTGAAGAGAGTAAATACAGCAAAGTGCACTAGGCTGAAGTTCGACCTGGACAAACTGCAAGACCCGGAGGTGGCAAAAATATTTCAGGCCACAATTGGAGGGAAATTTGCACCACTGCTTATTTTGGGGGCAGGCGAAGTAGATGTCAACACCATGACCAATACCTTCAACTCAGCTGTAACTGATGCCGCCACTGAGATCCTTGGCAAGCACCGACAAAAGAAGGAACCGTGGATCACACCTGAACTTTTGGATCTGTGTGATAAACGAAGAGAGTTAAAAAAGAAAAAGAACACCTCACAGGGAGCTGATGTCTACCGAAAAATCAACAATGACATCCGAAAAGGCATGCGCACAGCAAAGGAGAACTGGATAGAAGATCAATGCCAGGAAATAGAGAACAATCTGAACAAGAACAACAGCAAGAAGGCCTACCAGACTGTGAAGCGGCTGACAAGTGTTAAACAGCCCAAAGTCTCCACTATCCAAAGCAAGTCTGGCATTTGCCTTACAGAAGAACAAGAAGTCTTGGACAGATGGACAGAGTACTGCTCTGACCTTTACAACCATACACCAAATGGAGACCCATCAGTTCTAACATGTCCCGAGAGCAGAGAAGAAGAAGAAATCCTCCCAATTCTCCGGGAAGAAGTTGAGGCAGCAGTGCAATCGCTGAAGAAAGGGAAGTCAGCGGGAGTGGACAACATACCAGCGGAACTGCTACAAGCAGGAGGAGAAGCGATGACTGATGCTCTCACCATTATCTGTAACAAGATCTGGCAGAGTGGGGAATGGCCTACACCATGGACCCAGTCGCTTGTCATCACTCTTCCCAAAAAAGGTAACCTTCAGGAGTGTGAAAATTACCGCACCATCAGCCTCATCAGCCATCCCAGCAAGGTCCTCCTGAAAATAATACTCAACAGGTTGAAACCACAAGCTGAACAAATCATAGCTGAAGAACAAGCAGGATTCATGGCAGGGCGAAGTACCACTGAACAGATTTTCAACCTCAGAATAATCTGTGAGAAATACCTACAGCACCAACAACATCTATATCATGTGTTCATAGACTTCAAGAAGGCATTTGACCGAGTCTGGCATGCAGCTCTATGGGCAACCATGAAAGTGTACAACATCAGCCCTAAAATTATAGAAGTCATCAAAAGCCTGTATGACAAGGCTACCAGTGCAGTCCTCCATAACAGCGTCATCGGGAACTGGTTCAGAACAACAATCGGTGTGCGTCAAGGATGCCTACTCTCTCCAACACTCTTCAACATCTTCCTAGAGCGCATCATGTCAGATGCTCTTGCAGATCACGAAGGCACAGTCAGCATAGGGGGCAGAGCAATCTCCAATCTTCGTTTTGCGGATGATATTGATGGATTGGCTGGAGAGGAACAAGAACTTGAACAGCTTGTACAGAGGCTTGACACCACCTCCAGAGCTTATGGAATGGAAATAAGTGCAGAGAAGACCAAAATGATGACCAACAACACCAATGGCATCAACACGGACATCAAAGTACAAGGCCAATCCCTCAACACAGTGCACAGCTTCAAATATTTAGGAGCCATTGTGTCAGACAATGGGTCTCGACAGGAAGTCCTCTCCAGGATCGCACAAACAACTGCTGCCCTGACAAGGTTGAAGCCCATTTGGAAAGACAGAACCATCAGTCTACATTCCAAAGTAAGACTGCTGCGCTCTCTGGTCATCTCCATCTTCCTATATGCTTGCGAAGCATGGACCCTCACAGCAGATCTCCAACGAAGAATACAAAGCATGGAGATGAGGTGCTACAGAAGACTTCTGTGCATTTCCTATACCCAACACATCACCAACGTTGAAGTCCGACAGACCATCACACAAGCCATTGGACAACACGATGACCTGCTCACAGTGGTGAAGAAACGGAAACTCCGATGGTATGGCCACGTCACCAGATCATCAGGCCTTGCAAAGACCATTCTGCAAGGCACAGTGCAAGGAGGTAGAAGAAGGGGGAGACCGAAAAAGAGGTGGGAGGACAACATTCGAGAATGGACTGGTTTGACACTGAGCGAAGCCATGAGGGCTGCTGAGGACAGAGAAAGATGGAGTATGCTGGTTAAGCGATCATCTGTGTTGCCCCTACGACCTTCGGGTTATGGGACAGGATAGGATAGGAGGATAGGATCCAAAAGTTCAGGTGTGATCCACGGCTTCTTCTTTGGTCGGTGCTTGCCAAGGATCTCAGTGGCGGCATCTGTTACAGCTGAGTTGAAGGTATTGGTCATGGTGTTGACATCTACTTCGCCTGCCCCCAAAATAAGCAGTGGTGCAAATTTCCCTCCAATTGTGGCCTGAAATATTTTTGCCACCTCCGGGTCTTGCAGTTTGTCCAGGTCGAACTTCAGCCTAGTGCACTTTGCTGTATTTACTCTCTTCAAATGGAGCCGGAAAGACATCATCACGAGATCGTGGTCACTTCCAATGTCTGCTCCTGGAAAAGTGCGTGTCCTGCCAATGTTGATGCTTGATCTGAAGCGTTTCTTGACCATGATGTAGTCGAACTGGTTGTGATGTTCCCCGCCGGGACTGTGCCATGTCCATCGTCTGGATTTTTTGTGGAGACCAAGCGTGTTTGCCAGTACCAGATTGTTGTATCTGGCAAACTCCAATAGCCTCAGACCCCTGTCATTTGTCTCGTTGTTGCAGTGGGGTCCGCATGTGTCTCCCCAGTTGTGGTGCGCATCTTGGCCAACCTTGGCATTCCAGTCGCCTTGCACTATGACTATGTCCTTCTTCGGCACTTGGTCAAGGACCGCCTGTATATTTTCATAAAAATCCTCCACTTCGCTGTCTTCATAGTCTGATGTTGGGGCATAGGCCTGGATGATGGTAATGTTGAAAGGGGTTGCTCTCAGACGAATGGTAATGAGTCTACTGGAGACTGGGCGGCAACCCATGACAGTGGCTAGAATGTTCTTGTGGACCAAGAATCCAACGCCGTGTTCGTGCCTGTCATCTCTACCGCTGAAATAGAGCTTGTGGCCTTTGTCAGTCGTTGTTTCACTTAGGCCTTTCCAGCGCAGTTCGCTGATACCTAGAACGTTCCATCGATAGTGGTCCAGCTCGTGGGCCAGTTCTTCTAATTTTCCTTCCGCAGTTAGGGTCCTGACATTCCAGGTTCCTATGACGATGTTGTTTCTCGTGCGGATCTTGCTAATTTGTCCATCAGTAGCATACTTTTCACCTCCGTCCTGGTGGCCAACGGAAGGCGCGGTCCTTGTTCCGGGCGACGACCGATCCGGCATGGAATTAGTGGATAGCCTCATCATGTGTTGTGTCTTGGGCAAAAAAGACCTGGCAGGGCCCAATCCTCTCCAGGCTGTTGGCCACAGCCGAAATCCACGAATACAGTGTGGCTCGCCTTGGCCCTGAGCACGTGGTCGTTGAACCTGTAGTAACGTGAGGTTCCTCCGCCCTGGCCGGTGACTTCTGTGTAGAAGACTTTCGCCCAGTGATGCGTGCTAACATCACCCCTGTTAGTCGCCTCTTACGACACGCCGGGAAACGTTGGGTCTATTCTATTTGCCCGAACCCACAATAAATATACACAAACGTCAACTCTCTGACCTTTATAATTCCATTATTCTTCTTTTGTTTCAACCTTGCTGACCTCCCTTTGTTTACTCACTTTTTCCACTTCCGTTTCGTATGCGATCGTCACTTTCCTTCCTCCACCACTATTATCCATATCCAGGTAATTACTTCATGAATGAAAATTACTATCAAACATGCTCACACCTTTCATTCATATTACATTGTCTACTGCTCTATAACTATCGCCCCACGTAATTAACAATATTATTACATCAATGAAAATTCATTATTCCATCTTAGTGGACAACAGCTCACCACCTTTCAATACAACAAATGCAATACAAACATATGCTTATCCGACATTTTACAATCATGAAAAACATTGTAGATACCTGTAATCTTTACAGCACACTATTATTTCTTCTTTCAGAGAGAAAGGCCACAAACCAATTCACCGTGATGGGTTTCAATTCTTTCTACCTCTTTCCTTTTCTTTCTTTTTTAAATCTTTTTTTTTTTCCTTTTTCCTGGCCTACCACATACACGACCACGTCGCCTGACATACACAAATCGACTGAGTAATATTGCCCCTATTTCGAACTATTCCTTCTCTCATTGGCTCAAGAAGTTTAGCCAATCAAAATACATAAATTAATTTAATTAAAAATACCGGCCGAATCCCGTTCTCTACATTCTCTTCAAAATAAAACTTGGAAAGTAAAATGAACAGTTAATTTTTCAGTACACTTATTTAAATTATAACCTCTCAATATTCATGGAAAGATTATAACTCCGTGTTAGCGACGCCTAGCAACCGAGAGAACTGTTGTCTTTGGAGACCTTTAGCAACAGCAGTTGGAAACGGAGGCTGTAAACCACAACACCTAGATTTGTGACCAGAACAACAAACAGTGGGATTAACGGGGTACACCTTGCAAACTCACTTCACACACCGTCTGGGTGCACTTACTGCCCTTCCGCAGTCCGTGGGTGTTATTTTCTGTCTACTTTGTGCAAGAGGAATCCATCAAATGTGATGTCAGCGAAGAGACTCTAGCTGGTAGGTGTGGCGGCCATGCATGCAATCAAGGACTTGACCGTTATGGCCACCCTTGTCTTATCCCTCGCTTCATTCACTCATTCACTTATTCATCACTCATAGTTTTGCTTATCTATATATATTTATCATCAGCATCACCATGTGTTTTATTCTTCCTATGAATTATATTAAAAAACAATGTTCATGATAGAATAATTTGATGTCGTGGTTGCCTGTGTCATAGGTCACAGTAGTGATGCCAGCAGTTGCTTCTGTATATCATTGTCTGTGTACAATTTATAACAAACCTTCAGATTAGCGATTCAGACGCTGTCTGCAGTTCAGAGGCATTCACTACTGGGTCCTGAAGGCGAAAATAAACATTATCTACGTGAATCGAATCCTTCTGACTGTAACAGAGGGGAGTTTTCGTTATCACCTAGCGTTCATCATCCTCTATTGACTGTTCGCCGTAACTGTACATTATTCATCGGTGTTCATCGTTCCGTCAGCCGACGACCGTTCTTCGCCCGCCGTCACCTTTCATCGGTCTACATCGTTGTCTGTTGGCTGTTTGCGTTCGCCGTCGTCCTTCATCGGTTCTTCGTCGTCGTCCGCTTTCATTTATTCTTCATCGTCTCTTCACCGTTGATTCTTCACTGATTTTTTGTTAGCTAAGTAATGACGATACTTGCTTGCCAACGAAACATGCACAAACCTCGCTGACAGGCAGCATCTGAATTGTTAATATATTTTTGTTCTTTTTGTTAAATTAATGAAAACATATTAAATTCCATCGAATCCTCTAGTTAATAAATGTTGATAAATTAAGAAAATTAGAGTCGTATCTTTTTAGTATGAAAAAAGCAGGTGATGGAAGAGACTTCATTCTCTTGTTTATTTTCTTAGGGCATAGTTATCTGCCCCATCACCGATAATACGTGACACACTGCAGTCATGAATAATATGATTTATAGTTAAATTTTTATTGCAAATGCAAACAAGATCCTTGCAATATTTTGTCCTCCAAGAATTTAAAGCAAGACAATGTGCTAAAGAGGTTATTGTTCGAGGATACTGTGAATTATCACTATATATTATTTTTAAAGGAATTTTTTTAAATTTTCTTTTCTATTATACTATACATTTCTTTTGTTGATAAGGGGATGTCAATATGGCTAATGTTGTGTTGATTTTTCGCCCCTTCTTTTGCTTTCCTGTCTGCCCAATCAGTATTATTTAAACAACAATGAGATGGTATCCTACAAAAATGAAAATTTGTGACATTGATAATTAAGCAATGTATAAGATATTTTATTTCATATATAATATCACCTCTGCTTTTATAAATATTAGAGTCAAGACTTTGAAGAAAGAATTTGGAGTCTACACATACTAATATATTAAAAAGGTATTTTGTTGACTCAAGATTTTATTTAATGCTATAAGAATTGCGGTAAATTCTGCCGTATAAATTGAACGATCTTTACCTAAATACAAGGATTCACTAATTTTTAAAGCAGGTATAACATAACCAGTCCCGGGTTGGCCTGTATGTAAAACAGAACCATCAGTATAAATTTGCAAATAAGAACAATATTTTTTATCTATATGTTCATAAGCTTCTGTTGCTAACAATAATCCATTTCTTTTTTCTGTATAGCAGTATATTCAAAATCAAAGTTTGCTCGCTTAAATTCCCATATTGGTATAGGCATTTGTGGTATTTTTTTAGAGATTGATTTAGGAAATAAATTTGATCCCTGTAAAAGTTCATTTGTATAAGTTGCTATTGTTTGTAAATAACTGATACCCTGTGCTCCGTTTGAATAATCTAAATCAGATCTTACTTCTAGTTCTGTATCAGTGAAATTTTATACAGCAGAGGCTCTAACTATATATTTAGTGCATGATAATTTTCTCCACTCATTTAATGGTAATACTCCAGCTGCTTTATAAGCATAATCTGTTTTGTGTGTATTGGAGTACCCATAACCATTTTAATTGCTTTACTGTCCATACTCTGGAGTTGTTTCAGTAAATATTTTGATGCCGAAAAATATACCTCTTGTCCATACGTTAATTTACATCTGACAAGCATGCACACAAGATGAATGAGAGTTTTAGTATCACGTACCCATTTTTGGAAGCTTATAATCTTTATTAAAGTTAAACTTTTAACGGCCTTTTCCAACAAATGATGTATATGTGTTTTTTTTTCCAACTTAACTTAGATGTAAAATATACTCCGAGAAATTTTATTTCCTGTACATATTTCAATTCTTTGATACCAATATAAAATTTGGGGTTAATCCCATAATTAAACAAGATCATATTTGTTTTTTCTTCTGATAATTCCAATCCATTATCCTTCATGTAAATATCAATATTATTCAGTTCAATTTGATATATTTTTTGAATATGTTTTATTTCATATCTAGAAGTTTTCTTTTTTTAGAGATACATTTACCCATATTGCAATATCATCAGCATATTGAACGAGATGAATTTTATTACTTACAAATTGAGGTAAGTCATTTAACAAAATAGTGCATATAAGAGGTGAAATTATAGAGCCTTGTGGTATACCCGTAGAAGAATAAGAGTGACCTACTTTAGCCATTATTTTCTTCCATGCAAAAACCATTTAATATATTGAAAAATATTTCCAGAAAGCCCTATATTTTTTAATTTGTATAAAAGTTGAGCATGGCAAACTCGATCATAAGCTTTTTTAACGTCAAAAAAGGTAGCTAATATATTTTTCCTTCTAGCAAATTGTTCCTTAATGTGTGTTGTTAATTTCACTAAATGGTCTACTGTTGATCTGCCTTTTTTAAAACCAGCCTGATTTTCTGGAATTACTTTTTTTTTTTCACAATAGTATGATAATCAATTCATTTTAATTTTTTACATACTTTTACCAGCATGCGATGTTAATGCAATGGGGAGATAACTTGAGGATTCGTGTCGATTTTTCCCTGTTTTTAAACGTGGAATAATTATTGATGTTTTCCAAATATCAGGCAACACATTATCTTCCCAACATTTATTGATAATATTGAGAAAATGTTGTATCCATTTTAAAGGCATGTGTTTTACCAAATTGTATGATAACCCATCTGGACCAACTGCAGATTTTTAGTGCCAAGATAATTTAAAGCATTTGTAACCTCTGATATTGATATCCTTGAATTCATAAATAAAGAATTATATGAATTAGGTTCTTTATAATGTTCAGATTTTTCTTCATGTTTTCTTTTTTCGAACTCATCTTTAATTAGACTATTAGTATTGCTTGCATTTGCAAAAAGTTTTCAAAATTCTTCAGATTTCTCCTTTGGAGAAGAAAATAGTTTGTTAGTTATTTTTATGGGACACTTAGGAAGCTGAAAGCCATTTTTCATTTCTTTAACTTTTTTCCAAACATTATTGACATTACATGTATTTGATATTTCTTTTTTACAAAAATCTTCCAATATTGTTTCTTTGCTGATGCTATATTACAATTAATTTTTGCACATTTCATGTGCCTGTGTGCGGAAACAGATCTACATTTTATCCAATTCTTAAATGTATTCTTTTTTTCCTTAACTGCATCTGCACATGCTTGATTCCACCAAATATTACCACTGTGTTTTTTTCTTTACAGAATTTCTCTTAATAGGTATAGACTTATTAGCTGCAGACAATATTGTTTTTGTAAAACCTGTACACATTTTATTAATATTTTCATTTTGTAGAAAGTCATCTTCAGAGTACAATAAATGCATTTGGTACTGACTCCAATCTGCACGAGTATAAATATACTTTGGTATAATATCATCTTCTATTTGTACCTCTGGCTTTTCATTTATTAAAGTTAAAACTGGAAGATGGTCACTACCTAATGAATCAGAGTCCACTTCCCATATACTGTCTATTGCCAAATCATGCGATACAAACGTTAGATCAATGGCAGAAGGTTGGTGTGTTGCTATGTCAGGAATCCTTGTTATTTTACCATCATTTAACAATTTAAGACCAGAAGTAATGATATTTTCAATAAAATGATTTTATGTATTACAATTACATCCTTTATCCCAAAGTGTTGAATGAGCATTGAAATCACCAACTATAATCCAATTTTCATGTATATCAATTGATTGTAACCATTCAGTATTAAAATCATCTGGTCCTAATGGATAATAAACAGATATGATATTAACATACATTTGATCATGAATTTTTACTTTCACGGCTACTGAATACACATCATTTAAATCTTTTGGAATGGGAGACTTGCATGTGACGTATTTAAAATCTTTCCTAATGTATATCGCAACGCTAACTTTTTTATTCTGTTTAGTAAATGGTGTTACCGGCGGAAAAAAGTAGCCTTCAATCTTAGGAAGTTTCTTCCTTTTTACATTCAATTACTGCAGTGCAAGGACATGATGTTGGTTCGTTGCTACATATTGTTGTAAAGAGTGTACATTTGTGGATATAGATCTGCAATTCCACTGAACAATACTAAATTTTATCATCAATCATAAATTTAAGATTGTGTTAAAAAAATGAATGTATGTTGTTCAATTATAACTAAATATTTCTGAACATCAGTGACATTAACTTCATTCCTTTTGGATTCAGATGAATGCAGACTCTGTAAAAGGAACGGTTTGTAGCCCCCGTTTTTGTGAGAAAGGATACACTGTTGTCCACAAAGTGTACATTTTCTTTGACACATGCTGCTCTCACTGTAGTGTTGGCGGCATAACCATTCTTTCTCAACTGACCTCTTGGGGGTACTATAGATGACAAACAAATGTATGCTGCAGGGAATGTTGTCTTGACTACTTTAATCATCTTTAGCTAGTCCTTCATGTTAATGTTTTTTGTTTTGCAGCTGTTGATACCTGCATGAATAATGACATATTCTATTTTTCCATTTGCAGGTACATCATCCAACCATTGTACAATGTCTTCAATTTTTATATCAGGAATGCAGACTAGATGACCTTTGACGCCTTCAATAGCAACTTCTTACATTCTGATACCTCTAATGACGGAGTCTCCTATTATGAGTTGTTTAGTATCTTTTGGCTACTTTACTATGCTTTAGCCTTTCAAAAGGAGTACTGGTGATGTCACTGACAGATCTCATGTTTAGTTTAGAAACGTCCGCATATTCGACAAATGTGTCACAAGGAGTAGAACATGACACTGTCTCTGGTGATGATTCATCACTTGTTATCGCATCTGACACCTGCCGTACATTGTGTTTACACATTTTGATCAGCTGCTCTGCCTTCTCTCTTTCAGAGTGTGCAATGCTTGCTGTTGTTGATTTATGTTAAAAAAGTGTTTTGTAGATTGCAAAAAGTCTGTCGATGTTTGTGTCTTGCTCACTAATTAATGGGACAGCTACTTTTTCCAAAAACTCTGTGAAAGATGGTGTTGAGGTTGCAGTTTGTTGTGCAGCTATTTCAGCATATGTTTTTTTTACTTGCTTTTTCAGGACGTTTCTGCTGTACTTTCTCAATAGCCTCCTGTATGCTCATTGAGCATTTTGATCTTTCTGTGAGAGCATTTTTTAGTAGCAAGTAAAGAGGTAGAAGGCACTGAGAATCTATTAGGAAGTGTGGATTCAGTGGGACTTTCTCTCTGGAAGTTGATAAATATTGTGCTGTAAAGATTACAGGTATTTATAATGTTTTTTTCATGATTGTGAAATGTCGGATAAGTATATTTTTGCATTGCATTTATTGTATTGAAAGGTGGTGAGCTGTTGTCCACTAAAATGGAATATAGTTTTTATTGATGTAATGATATTGGTAATTATATGGGGCTATAGTATAGAGCAGTAGGCAATATAATATGAATGAAAGGTGTGTGCATGTTTGATAGTAATTTTCATTCATGAAAAAATTATACATGGATATGGATAACGGTGTGGGAGAAGGAAAGAAACGATCGCATATGGAACGGAAGTGGAAAAGTGAAGAAACAAAGGGAGGTGAGCAAGGATGGAACAAAAGAAGAATAGATTAGAAAGGTCAGAGAATTGCCGTTTGCATATTTATTGTGTAGCTGCCTACGAGAAGCGGGCGTGGCTCCATACGCCTGGACACAGCGTTGTCTCGGACAACGAGGACAAGGCGATCCGTGAGATATCGGAGGGATCGGCCAATCTTCTTGCCTGACCAAGTCATCGTTGTCTACCTCGGACAGATCGGACGAGGCGCACGCCCCATCTGTCTGTCTACGTCATCATTGTCCGTCTGTTTGCTGTTGTGCTTCGTCTCTGTGATTCGGTGTGGCCTTCGTGTGCACACACTCCCTTCATCTATAAAGGTACCGAGTTTTTATGTTTATTTTGGCCCATGACATGAGAATGTCGGCCGTGTGAATTCTACAGACGTTTAGACTGATCAGTGAGGTGTCAGCGTTTAAAGTGATATATTTGTGAATATTTGTGAAACAAGAGGATTAGTTTGGTCGGTTGGTGTGAAAGTTTGATGAAAGAATATGACTGATTATTGATATAAAGTTTGAGAACGTGTGTTGGTGTTTGCCTGTGTTGGAGAGTCTGTACGTTTGTGGTGTGGTAGTTAACAGAGAAACTTGTACGCACCCTCATTGCTAATGTAGGAGTCAAATATATTCTGCATTCATTTAGCTAATATAAAAAGACACACACATTCCAAATATCCGTACGTTACACAGATGATTATCCATTTTATGGCACTGCTTTACATTTCAACAGAAATAATCCACAAATAAACATTTATAACACAAATTTCCGAACAGTAACAAGATACAATTTTAACTTCTGATCCTTGATCATGTTGATGAATAGCAATTGTATGTCTCATTTTCAAGGTATGAATATCATTTAGCATTAACAGGAAGAGCTTTTTAATGTGTTTTTTTTCCTATCCAATAACATTGGGGAACGAACAGACGACTTCGGAGATCCCCAATTACTTGTTGCAATTTTTTTTACACAATGCGTTTGCGCTTGACGAACGTTTACAACCTTAGCAAACATCATTCTCTATATGGTTTGCAGATTTACTTGTAACTATTTTCTAATATTAAATGCGAAGTTTGCCGGGATATAATACTAAGAGAAAAACAATGTTTACGCACCCTTGTGTCATCCCAAGTTGCCTGCATGCTACCTGAGCAGCCTTTGCATCAAAGTTGTCATCACATATTGTGCCTGTAACAACCAACTCTAAACTTTATTACATACTGTTTCCACAGAGCACATTTACTATTAACTAAAAATGTGCTAACACTATGTTCTTCAGAAATAAAAATAAAAGCAGTTTGACAACGGCAATAGTATATACAAGTAATAGAGTAACTGTTTTGTGGTAAATTTTGTTGTGCAAATTCTTATCAAACATATTAAAGATTAATGTATAGGTAACTTTTTATATTAAATTTCTTTATCCCTATTTTATCAGACATGTTTATAAGTACTTTTTCTGCATAATTTTATTAGTGATTAGTTTTCATTATCAAAAACGGAAAATACGTGATTTAAAATATTACTTGTAGTTTTGATTGGCTGAACTAATAGGATATGCAAATTAATATTGACTGATTTCATTTAGAATAGTATAAAAAGCTTTCTGTATTTTTTTTATAATTGTACAGCCAGATTTAAAAACAAACAAACATAATTCTAAATTCTGTTTTTGGACATATGGTTATAGAAGAAGCCGCCATTCCCTTAGTAGCAGTTGTTGAAGTAACACCTAGCAGTTGATGTAGTGTCATCAGTAACGTAGTCAGTCAGTTGTTCATGCGTATTTCAATAGCCAGTGATAGTTTAGTTACCTAGATCAGCAGTGTTTCATATTTGGAAGATTGTTTGTTATATTCTTGGACCTGTTTCACACTGAATCGGTACGTTGAATATAATTTTTCTTGTTTTTGAATATTGCATTGATTGTGAACTTTGCATTATTTTCTGGTTTGATATTTATATAACTTTTGTAAATCCTATCCCATCGTATCCTATCCCGTAACGTGGAGGTCGTAGGGGCACCACAGATGATCGTTTAACCAGCGCACTCCATCTTTCCCTGTCTTCAGCAACCCTCATGGCCTCGCTAAGTGTCAAACCAGTCCATTCTTGAATGTTGTCCTCCCACCTCTATTTCGGTCTCCCTCTTCTTCTACCTCCTTGCACCTTGCCTTGCAGTGTGGTCTTTGCAAGGTCTGATGATCTGGTGACGTGGCCGTACCATCTGAGTTTCCGTTTCTTTACCACTGTGAGCAGGTCATCATGTTGTCCAATGGCTTGTGTTATGATCTGTCGGACTTTGTCATTGGTGATGTGTTGGGTATAGGAAATTCCCAGAAGTCTTCTATAGCACCTCACCTCCATGCTTTGTATTCTTCGTTGTAGACCTGCTGTGAGGGTCCATGTTTTACAAGCGTATAAGAAGATGGAGATGTCAAAGGAGCGCAGCAGTCTTACCTTGGAATGTAGACTGATGGTCCTGTCTTTCCAAATGGGCTTCAACCTTGCCAGGGCAGCAGTTGTTTGTGCGATCCTGGAGAGGTCTTCTTATCGGGACCCATTGTCTGATAAAATGGCTCCTAACTATTTGAAGATATGCACTTTATTGACGGATTGGCCTTGGACTTTGATGTCAGTATTGATGCCATTGGTACTTTTGGTCATCATTTGGGGTCTTCTCTGCATTTATTTATATTCCATAGGCTTTAGAGGTGGTGTCAGCCTCTGTACCAGCTGTTAATGTTCTTGTTCTCCTCCAGCCAATCCATCATTGTCATCCGCAAAACGAAGGTTGGAGATTGCTCTACCCCTTATGCTGACTGTCCCTTCGTGATCTGCAAGGGCAGCTGACATGATGCGCTCTAGGAAGATGTTGAAGAGAGTTCGAAAAAGTAAGAATCCTTGACGCACACCAGTTGTTGTTCTGAACCAGTTTCCGATAGCGCTGTTGTGGAGGACTGCACTGGTAGCCTTGTCATACAAGCTTTTGACGACTTCAATAATTTTAGAGCTGATGTTGTACACTTTCATGGTTGCCCACAGAGCTGCATACCAGACTCGGTCAAACGCCTTCTTGAAGTCTACGAACACGTGATATAGATGTTGTTGGTGCTGTAGGTATTTCCCGCAGATTATTCTGAGGTTGAAAATCTGTTCAATGGTACTTCGCCCTCCCCTGAATCATGTTTGTTCTTCAGCTATGATTTGTTCAGCTTGGGGTTTCAACCTGTTGAGTATTATTTTCAGAAGGACCTTGCTGGGAAGGCTGATGAGGATGATGGTGCGGTAATTTTCACACTCCTGAAGGTTACCTTTGTTGGGAAGAATGATGACAAGCGATTGGTTCCATGGTGTAGGCCACTCCCCATTCTGCCAGATCTTCTTATAGATAATGGTGAGGGCGTCAATCATCGCTTCTACTCCTGCTTGAAGCAATTCCGTGGGTATGTTGTCCACTCCCGCTGACCTCCCTTTTTCAGCGATTGCACCGCTGCCTCAACTTCCTTTCGGAGAATTGGGAGGATCTCTTCCTCCTCTCTGTTCTCGGGACATGCTAGAACTAATGGGTCTCCGTTTGATTTGTGGTTGTAAAGGTCAGAGCAGTACTCTGTCCATCAAGACTTCTTGTTCTTCTGTAAGGCATATGCCAGACTTGCTTTGGATCGTGGAGACCTTGGGTTGGTTAACACTTGTCAGCCGCTTCACAGTCTGGTAAGCCTTTTGGCTGTTGTTCTTGTTCAGACTGTTCTCTATTTTCTGGCATTGATCTTCTATCCAGTTGTCCTTTGCTGTGCGCATGCCTTTTCAGATGTCGTTGTTGATTTTTTGGTAGGCATCAGCTCCCTGTGAGGTGTTTTTTCTTTTTCATCTCTCTTCGTTTATCACACACAGGTCCAAAAGTTAATGAGTGATCCACGGCTTCTTCTTTGGCCGATGTTTGCTCAGGATCTCCATGGCGGCATCTGTCGCAGCTGAGTTAAAGGTGGTGATCATGGCGTTGTCATCTACTTTACCAGCTCCCAAAATGACCAGTAGTTCAAAATTTCCCTCCAATTGTGGGCTGAATTATTTCTGCCACCTCCGGGTCTTGCAGTTTGTCCAGGTCGAACTTCAGTCTGGTGCACTTTGCTGTGTTTACTCTCTTGAAGTGGAGCCGGAAAGACATCATGACGAGATCGTGGCCACTTCCGATGTCTGCTCCTGGAGAAGTGCGTGTCCTGCCAAAGTTTGATGCTTGATCTGAAGCGTTTCTTGACTATGATGTAGTCGATCTGGTTGTAATGCTCCCCGCCGGGACTGTGACATGTCCATCTTCTGGACTGTTTGTGGAGACCAAGCCTGTTTGCCAGTATCACATTGTTGTATCTGGCAAACTCCACAGTCTCAGACCCCTGTCATTTGTCTCGTTGTTGCGGTGAAGTCCACATGTGTCTCCCCAGTTGTGATGCGCATCTTGGCCAACCTTGGCATTCCAGTCTTTAAAATACCTTTTCGGGAATAGGTAGTGATTTGAAGAAAAGGAATTTTTTTGTATATTTCATCATCATTCTAAAATGTCATGTATTAAATCGTTTTGTATAAGATTTATGATGTTTAATATTATCAATAATTTGTTTTTGATAGAAGATGATGCTGATGATGCTAATGCTGCTGCTGCTGATGCTGATGATGTATTTTATTCATGTAGTAAAATATCGAGTTTATTCATTATTATATCATTATTTATTATGACCTTCAAAAGTTTAACCCATTTAATTTTTTTTAAAATGTACGCTTGATTTATACTTGTGAGCTCTAATTTTGAGTCACCCGAAGTGACCCCAGTAAAGGACTTACCGGATGTTTTGATTATTATATTATATAAATATCATGTATGTTTAAAGTTCCTTATATGTTGTTTACAACTGATTATGTTGTTTAATATTTTGATTACTACTTGTATAAACATTTCAAGATTAGAGACCTATATTTATGAGACCCAGTTTTTCTTCTCAGGGTCTTGTCCTAGCTTGTTCCTCTAATCACCAACTTTAGGAGCGAATAAATTCAACTAGCCTGAACTTACCCCACACGCCTGGCCTTCATGGACAGATGCAACTCACTTATGTATGTGAATGACTCTTCCTTCTATCACCACACCCACACCCATTTTACATACACAAGAAAAAAAGAGGTAGATAACCCCCAAGCAACTTCATCATCATTATATATATACGCGCCTTTCCCCAATTCAATTAGGCTCAAAGCGCGGCGATATGTACCAACATACACGTTCGCCTGTCTCATCCACCCTCACACACACACGCACACACAACAAATACACATCCACATGGTGTAAAGGCAGGGAGATCGCTATTTGAAGGGAGGGAGGAAACCGGAGTGCCCGGAGAAAACCCTCGGTGATCTCAATAGTCTCGTACCTAAGTCACATACGTTTGCCCCTTGCGAGAATCGAACCCGCGACCTTCGGTATAGGAAACCGGCGACTAATCCACTGCGCCACGAGGCCATATATATATATATACAGAGAGAGAGAGAGAGAGAGAGAGAGAGAGAGAGAGAGAGGGAGGGAGGGAGGGAGGGAGAGAGAGAGAGAGAGAGAGAGAGAGAGAGAGAGAGAGAGAGAGAGAGAGAGAGAGAGAGAGAGAGAGAGAGAGAGAGAGAGAGAGAGAGAGAGAGAGAGAGAGAGAGAGAGAGAGAGTGTCACGTCCCAACTGCCTCAACAGAGGTTCGACATGTGTGCTCTCTCACACGAGAAAAAAAACCCAACACCTAAATAAACTCTAAAAGACAAAACCAGAAGTAACAAGACAATTTCTTTATTTCACACACACATTCATACTCAAAATTAACTCCCTTTATCCCACTTCCCAACCAACCAACCCTCAATCCCACCAATATAACCCCAAACTAATACATAAACAATTCGCTCAAAATAATGATGATAATCAAATCAAAATGGAAAATGACTAACTACAAAATGTACAAGAGATTTATAATAATTATGGCTGAAATAGCTTACTGCCAACAAGGTAAATAACAGTAAGCAACTGCTTTAAATCTTTATAAATGTTCAAACTTTGTTCCACTTAAACTTCAAATAGATACAAGTCTTTTATATTATATAAAATGATTAAGAAAATTTATTCTTTATGCAAAATAGAATTTGTAAGAAATTAATCTAAATTATTAATTAATTAATATCTGGCGAAATAATTCCCCCAGACAAAACTATACAATCACAGGGTTACTTAATCTAGTAGGTAATATTACACAACAACGTTTATCAGTCAATTCAGATTAAATATATCTCAATGTGCTGTAATTTATAATTTATCACATGTAAAACAATTATCGTTCATCACCATTGTTTATCAATGGTTATAGTTATTTGTTGTGTATGGTGGAGTGTGTGTGCGTGTGCTTTATAAACGAAATAAAGTTCCCTGGGCGAATACCACAACCTTCGCAACCGAGGTTGACACACGGAAACACGGCGTAAATGGCCGGGCACACCACACGGCGTAAATGGCCGAGGCACACAAGCTCCACACCAGCACGGTTTCAGCACACCATCAATGATCTGCTCTAGGGTTTTGGTTTTTGGATTTGGTACATCTACAACAATACATACAAAAATACGCAACCATTAATAATTATATTACAAAATACTGCACAAGCATCCCGCTATCGGAATGGTTGTCTCCCTTTCAACATCCTTACTCATCCTCCCTGTCATTACTTCTGTCATCGCGTATATACATTCACAATCACCTCCTTTCTGTCATCTCTTCGCTACATAACAGCGAATTCTTTTATATTAATTTATAATCATTTACCCTATAATTCAGTTTAGAAAATTCTCTCTCTCTCTCTAGGTATTTATGCAGCAACCAATATGAAACGTAAAATAGAATTTAGAAAACATAATTAACTATTCATTCACACTGCATGCATAACCCAAACCCCCGAACGCTATGGCCAACTGAGAAATTGAGGTAAATAACTTACGGCTACCAGTGGATACTCCGGCCTGTTGACAAAGACACACAATGACTGGACAAACACACAGGCAGAAGGTTAGGCAAGGTGATAATACAGGCAGAAGAGGTCCTAGACGGAGTCACAGGTCACCCGACGTTATACGTAGATAACTCAGATTTCACCGAGAATACACAGTAGGTATTCTAAACAGCTTAGAACAGTTTTAGTTAAACAAACACTTCCAAAGTGTTCCCAAAACAATCCTCCTCTTCCGATAATAGGCTCTTTTTCGTTGACGGTCTGATCAGTACGACCCACAGACAAAGTCACTAACTGGCACCTTGACCCAACTTGGATCTGTTGGTTCTGGCTACAAAAGCTATATGAAAAAATGTTATTGCTCCTCTCAAAATATACAGTGCAAGGGGTTTTATACGATTAGCTAAGAATCTTCTAGAATATACTCGTTTTAATCATAACTCATTCCTTACACCGTTCGCGATTAGAGCACGCATTTCACACATAGAATATCGCATGGCAGCAATTAATCTTCTCAACAACAAAATAGCCAACTATGCTGTTTTCTAACATAGTGCGTTCCGCACGGGCGCAAATCATTCGCTACTTTTATTAATTATAAACCAAATTAATTTATTCTGATTCTCTCCCCTTGACTACCGTAACTTTTAACCTCTATGTACAGGCTGATGATTAAACTATATACATAGGCGCGCGACTGCAAACTGCGTAGCGTGACAGAGAGAGAGAGAGAGAGAGAGAGAGAGAGAGAGAGAGAGAGAGAGAGAGAGAGAGAGAGAGAGAGAGAGAGAAAGTTGATTGTTATTCGTCTACGCCCTAAGGGACAGTACTCTATATCCGAGATCACTCATAAGCCTCAAGTTGCCTGTCTTATTGTTCTACCGTCTTTGATACAACTCCTACCAAATAAGAGTTACATTACATTACATGATTATTGCTTTAGGTCCAGCGGACTCTTCCGAGCCAAATCAGGACCGGACAACCCCCAATCCGCATAAAAGATCTGCTGAAACAACCCTAGTGGTAACCAAATAAGAGTGTGCGTCCTTCAGTCGGCTGCCTCAATTCTTACCCTTTCTCCCCGACCCTCTCCAACCCACTCCACCTACCCCCCTCCCCCCCCCCCCCAAATTTTTCCGCCATGGCCTGACATGTTGAGGAACCCGCATTCATGCAGATATGAATACATTGCACGCTAGGACAAACTAGCACAAACTCGAAAATTTGACCTGAATTCCATTTCTTCAATGGCTGGCGAGACACTCACCCCACGTGTTATCGTAATACACCTCCAAGCGTCCGTTATTTGGTGCGTCGCCCCCAACCAACCGTAGCTGACCGTTTGTTTGGCTGTTCGCTGAAAACACATTCAGTTCATGCATTTTATATTGAAATATCTTTTATATAGTATGAAGTTAGACTCAAAACCAGAATATTCATTTTATATACACAACCAGCAGAGACACATTCATTTCTAATGGCACAGCAGCAACCTTAAATTACAATCAAATACAGACATTCACAATCTATACACCACGTCAATAATAACTAATAATTTTACATTCATGCAGAGAAACACACTCATACACACATGTATGTAAAACACCAAGACTGGGTTTTACTAAGAATGTAGGAATCGGAAAGTGATTTTTTGACGGAAAGAACGCAAATTTCTTCTAAAAATGTAAGAATCTAAAGCAAAATTGGCTCTTTCCGTCTCAAAAGTTGACCTACTTCGTCTCCTAGGAGCGACGAAATAGGTCTAACTTTCTTGCAAAATTTCCCGAAAATTGACTGGATTTTCTCCGTCCCGGATAGTGCACTCCCTTGCACTTAAAACACTCTCATGCACTACAACTGCACTCCCATGCACTAAAAGAGCACTCCTGCGTACTTAGAAAAAAGTGGGTGGCTGGAAAACTCTGGGTGACTGATACACTCACCCATTTCCTGCATAAAAAGCAAGGTTAGTCACCCATTTTAAGGCTTATGTCTCCGCACACACACACACACACACACACACACACACACACACACACACACACACACACACACACACACACACACGCATACGTTTAAAAGATGGGAAATGAGGCGTTGTCCAAAACACACATAAGTGAGGCGAGGATGTTTCTGGTTCCAAAATGTATTGCTGTGACAGCCCTCTTTTTTTTTAAACACTTGTACTGTTGGTGGTTAAAGAGGTATAAAATAAACGCGATTTTTAGGTTTAAAAAAAAAGAGGTGATTTACGAAATTGGGGTGAAGTTAAACACAGCTTACCTAAAAAACAGTTGAAAATTATGTGATGTATCTAAAACAACCATAAGTGAGGAATATTGTAAGCTGTGTTTAACTTCACCCCACTTCTGTAAGTATGTGTATGTGTGGGTAGGGAGTGGTTAAGGAGCTACAAAATAAATTAGATCTTTAAGTTTAAAAGAAAATTAGGCGATTTACAGAGGTGGGGCTAAGTTAAACAGCTTAGCTCCTACACAACTGAAAATGAGGTGATGTAATGACTTCGGATGATAGTATAAACCGAGGTCTTGTCTTTGCACGCACGCATTCCATCGCAGGGACAAGAGAGAGTCTGCGCACATAATCGCTATGTGAGACAAAACCCAAGCTGATGAGGACCTCTTGTTTCCTTCTTTTGGTATAGATATTACACATTAATTACGTACGCAATTGTTGTTTTAGGCACAGCGGGATCTTTCGAGCCAAATTAGGACCACATAGGCTATGTTCATTTATTTTCTGACAGTTTGTCGGATTTTTTATCACATGTTTTAAGCTATTGAAATATTTTTTATTTCATTGTTCGCAATTTCTGACGTGAAAATAAATGCAAAGGAAAGCTGTTGGGTGACGTTGTTGAAATAAATAAAACTGTATTCTGTAATATCTTTACTTCTTCAGTATGAGATTACATACACACACAATAGGAAAACATTGTCAGTAATAAAGAAGGAAACGTCAATGCTGAAGAGGGAAAACACACAAAACACACAAAATAAAACTGAAGACAGTAAAAAAAAAAAAAAGATCTCTTAAAAGTGTTTATTTTGTACACATGAAGTAATCACAATATTTACATGCATGCTTCTTGTCCCATTTTCTCAGCTTTTTTGTTTGTTTTTTGTTTCATCAGATTATAACATGCTGATCTGTTTCCAGTTATCTAGCTCTTGTAAAAAAAATATATATCTATATAATGACCATCCTACTGCATCCAAGGGTAAATAAAGATAAGCTGTGATGATGGCGTCAGCCGTTCCGTTTGATTCACCACCCTCAGATTACAAGAAATTGAATGAGTAAGAAAACATGGGAGATATATTCCTAAGACCTAACAGTAGACGACTGAAAAGGACAGGAAAGAGTGATTGAAAAGCTCCCCGGAAAACAGTCTTGTCATCTTTTGTGCCTTTGATGCGCTTCAAAATACGTATGCAATTAAAAGGGGAGCATGTCTGTTTTCCCAGGTCTATATTCCCTCAGG
>CM072520.1:64654118-64771618 GCA_036898135.1 Oncomelania hupensis
TTTATAGCACCAAAAGGCAACAATTTGTGCAAATGCCTGTCACGGTTTGTGTTTTAGGTCAGATTTATAATCGAAACCTCTCACAATAATCATATTTTTTACAATTTGTATTTATTTCCATATTTATACTGCCAGAGCCCTACCATAATCATCAATGGCAAAGAGACAACCAGTAACCAAACTTTTCACTTTATAAAAGTTTTTGATTTTATTATTATTATTATTATTATTATTATTATTATTATCATCATCATCATCATCATCATCATCATCATCATCATCATCATCATCTACACACTCTCAGTTTAAATAGTGACACACACACACATACTACTCATAGCCGTGTTCATTTGTAGAGGTCGTTTTTGCGCCAAATGCACATAAAAATTGAGACTGTTGCATAAACTGCCAAAACCATGCGTAAACTGGCCCAGCATTTTCCTGTCAGGATAAACAGTATGCTAATCTCTGCTATGATGTCACGAGTGGCAACTCACATCCATTCATGCATGATCAGACCTGCCAACTCCTCATGCAAGCTGTGGGAGTACAAACATAGGTCTAGCCTGTGTATGTATGCATTCCATCACATGGATTTTAAAGATCCTGATACTGATGTCCTAGACGTGCGAGTTCCGGTTACACAAACACACCTAGCAAGCACTAGGTCATTACCCAGTCGCCCAAAGTTGTGCTCTGTTGTCTGGTTGTCAGACTAAGCGCCCAAGGCTGCACGTGGGCACCTTGTATTGGCCAGCGCCTTGAGCTGTTCCTGAGCTGAACAAGTGCTTTATAAGAACGACACAAAATAAACACTGTCATACTCACTGACATACTTACTTTGATTTTAAAAACTTGAAAACCCCAGATGCTGGAACTCGCCGGCTCTGCAAGAGAAATACATACAATGTTAGTGTTTATTTAAAAACTATGAAGGCAATATGTGAGCATTGTATGTACAGCTAATTAACCACACACACCTCACATAGGGAGTTATGGCCTCAAAAACGGTCAAGTGCCATTAAAGCTCACAGTAAAGTCCATAATCTCATCATCGATCAAAGTTATGCCAAATGTTTTTCACAGTTGTTTTTTTTTTTAAACAAACCAAAAATCAAGGTTATATATAGTTTTGTTGTGGTTAATATAATAATTTTAAACCAAACCTTAATGGTTGATTTTCAATTTAATGGAACATTACAAGAAAAAAGGTTATCAACTGGAACTAGTAATGTGAAACCTTTCTCTTCTCTCAAAACATAGGAATACAGTAGCTGCTGCACTGGCAAACAAAAGACAACTTAATCTAGAGCTACATTCTATGAAGTTTCTCTGCATATTATTTCGTAAACTTTTCAAAACATAAGTCAATTTTACACATCTTCTTACACACACATATATATGATATATACATATATAACACATCATGCTGCCAAGACAAACCAAACTCTAATTTCACTGTAAAACCCTTGTGGGGCAATCTATCAGTCATAATTATCTTTCCTCTGCCTTAAAGACCTGCCTGTTGGCCCTAAAAAATTGCATGTCTGATTTGCTCAAATAATGGTGATTATCAGCTATCGTTTAATTTAGTTTCCTGGATAAAAGATGCTCTACCAAAAATCAATCAGTCTAGCAGTGAATTCTCGCCTGCTGTTTCAGATGTTTATGAATCAAATTAATTTGAATGATTAGATTTGGCACTGGACAGCAATAATAGTCTCAGTGATGATAAAAGGGGTGATGTGCCACACTTTTCTCTCTTCTCTCTTCCTTGCATCAAATGAGAATATGATGTCATTCTTATTCAAAAACATACAAGATTTTCACGAAATACAAAGTGATGTACTTTATAGCAATTTATACTGACACAATTTGAAAGGTTCATCTATCTGTTTTCAGAAATTGTATACCTGCTATCAGCTAGTATTCACGAAATACAAAGTGATGTACTTTATAGCAATTTATACTGACACAATTTGAAAGGTTCATCTATCTGTTTTCAGAAATTGTATACCTGCTATCAGCTAGTGTTATGACAAGTTTTGATCTATTTCCCTGTAGATTATTCATGTATTGTAAAACAAGTTTTGATCTATTTCCCTGTAGATCATTCATTTATTGTAACTGTCAGTGTGTAAAAGATGCTCGATAAAAAAATGACTCAATCTAGCAGTACATTCTAGTGTTATGACACGTTTTGATCTATTTTCCTATATCTTTATATACAGCGTTATCAAAAATAAGCATGCGAGCCAAGAAGCTGCATCAAAAGTCACTCGCCGATTTTCACGTGGAATACTTTCAACACTGCGGTCTTATACACATTATCTTGTTGGTAATTGGCAAACTAATTTTAGTGTTAGTATTGGTCCAAGCTAAATCTCTGACCAAATCGTAAAAATTTGGCAAAATAAAAATGTCTTACCGTCTCTGAGTCATCCCACGCTGCCATTCTTGCAAGGAAACGAAAAAAATACCAACGATCCTTCCCATTGGTTGAATGACGAAGGAGAAGCTTAACGATTGGCCGATCTGACAGCCCGCCAAAAGTTGTGTGTGCGGGCGTGTTAGTGTGTTACTTTGGACAACAGGCAAAACTTTGATCGCATCGGTGTGTGAAATGTGTGTGTTTGGACGTTATAAACAAAATGAGGCGATTGAGTTATTGCGTGCATCGCCTCAGAAATAACTTTTGATAAGGTATTCTAGTCTCTAAAAAAAATGGGGCGAGAAAATTTCGCCCCATAATTTTTTCGCCTCACTTTCATTGGTTTTGGCCTCCACAATCGCCCCATGTATGTCATTTTAAACACTTACACACACACACACACACACACACACACACACACACAACACACACAAAATAATCTAATGACAGCACAAGTTGTCTTAAACTATACATAATTATCACGGCCTATACATGATTGTAATGCCAGTGCTTAAAAGGTAGAGGCATAACTAGAACATTCTACATTCACCCATATATAGATGACAGTCAACAACCAATTACATAATATAGTGCAGTAGCAACATTCTTAAAACACACTAGAAATAAAATACACAGCAAAGACACAGCTGAGCTGGTTGCCTATCTCATAACTAGATTACATTTAAGAGTAATATAACAAAGGTTAATATATATATATATATATATATATATATATATATATATATATATATATATATATATATATATATATATATATATATATATATATAGAAGCACATGGAATTGAAAGTCACTATGTCTCACTTTTGTCCACCTTTGAGAGCAGGATAATTATTGTTCTTGTATATATATATATATAATCTTTACATACAGGGTGTTCCAAAAGTCTTGGGCACATTTGAAGTCCCCATATCTCAATAACTATGAATAGATAATAAGATAACAGTTGTGCCATTTTAAAGCTAATTACATTAAGTTTTTTGTAAAGCTGTTGATTTTTTTTATTTCTTTTCAGACCCATTAATGGCGTTCACTCAAACAGAAAATGTAGGGACGCGTTTGGCAAGAATTTGACTATCGGCTTGATGTGTGTCGTGTGACCAATGGTGCTCACATTGAACATCTTTGAACATTCCATGTAAAACTTGAGATTACAAGCTTTCTGAATTTACCAGATGCGTTTTTATATCCTTTATAGTTTCGGAAATATTCAATGTCAAAATGTGCCCAAGACTTTTGGAACACCCTGTATATCATACTGCTACATAACATTCATCCCATTACTCCATCCCCCCTCACTCACCACCCACCCCCCACACACATTGTACATTGGCACACCCTATTCCCCCCCACCCACCACCAATCCACACCCACACTCAGAACTAAAAGTTGTACATTAATTTAGGTGCTAGAAGATTGGGCTTTGGAATTCAAAAGTGAAATTGCTTAGGGGATGAAGGATCTTTAAAACTTGATTTTCTTAGCCATTGGTACAACATACAGACGACCTGAGGGAAGGGGTTGAAACTCTGAAAACAAAGGGTGAGATTGGTCTGAAAGAATGCGACTTGTTTTCCTGCGCACTGCTCTATGATATAGCTTTTCTAGGGGTTGTTGAACACTGCCTATGATCTTCCCTGCTAAGCAGACCACTCCGGCAAATTTAGAATGATCTTTAACTCCTAGACTCCCAAACCGGCATACTATGTTGTATGTCAGTATGTTCTCTGTTACATTGGATGTTGTTGTTTTTTTTATTAGTAGTTGATTCAGCCCCGATGCTTGAAATCCTGATAGGTGTAACTCAGATTCGTTTATCCACGCAACCTGTTCACTCAGCCACAAGTCAGGAGTCGTCGTTTGAAGTTTTACACTTTTATTCAGCACACATCAACAGTGATGTCCCGAGGCCTCGGACATCGGTCATGGTCCGATTCGTTTGGAAAATGACCGAATGCAAACACCTGTGTCCCGTCAAATGTCCGATTCTATTGCGAAATTAGCGGTCATTGTCCGATAGTATTATGACTAGAGCGGTCACTGCAAGAAACATCTGTACAAACTGGAGTGTCAAGAAAACCCGACAGCAAGTGAATCTGAGTATGCTCGTGTTCAAAAGCGTAAGTGTTGCTATAGACGCGCAAAGGACCGCAGCCGTCGCAAGATGGCGGACGTTTTCCTCCAATTGGGTAGTGTCATCCTCTCTCCATTATATAAGAGCTCAGTGAGTACATTCCGTCGAACAACAAAAGGGCCGCAACTCTCGACACTTTTGAAAGGGAAATAACCGACACCATACTTCCTCTGCAACGATCTTAAAGAAGCACCATTAATCGGTTCGCTTCGCAATCTGAATGTCCTATTGCTTTTATGTAGTCAGGACATGATGTCCGATTAGTTTTATGATTTAGGACATTTTGTCCTATTGCCCTCTAATCCTAGGAACACCACTGCATCAACAACTGCATACAATCGCTTAATTGCTTTTTCCACTCTACAATTCTCAACTATCAACTTTCCTCTTTTTTACAACTTTCTCAATTCTAACACAACAACAACTCTCTCTTAACTCAAACAGTGCGGCACTATATATAGTCTCTACATACTCCAGAACAGGCGAGAATACCCCCGCACGACACACCACAACCAATCAAAACAAAATTCATCATCACTGTCTCACGTCATACCACCTTATTTGGGACGGAAGCTTCTATAGTTACCACTAGAATTATCCATACGCTTCGATCGATAGTAAACAACCAACTCCAGAAAATTCTCAAATAACATCGACCAACTAAAATTACCAACGTTATACAAAGCTTCTTCTAACAATAACGCAAAATCAAATCAAAGGTAAATATACTCTATTATTGAATGCTTTGCAAAATTAAACGATCAGATCTATCGCGCGCGTACCACACGCGCGATCGCGCGAATCTCAACGTAACATTCTCAATGAGGCTCCGGTAAGCTGTGCGTAATGTTTTCGTGCTGACATTGAATGTTTTTAGTTTTCTTAGGAAACACAGGCGTTGTTGTGCTCGTTTGTAGATAAAATCTACATTAGAACTGAAAGTTAGCTTAGTATCAAGTACTGTAAGCAATTACAATGGGGACCAATTTAGCTTCAGATTTCCTTTCATCAAAACCCAGCTCATTGGTTTTCTTTACATTAGGCTCTAAGTAACTCTCTGTACACCATGTGGCTAGAGTGTGAATGTTTGCATAGTAGCTTGCTAGTTAGTCTTCATCATGTAGCAGTCCAACAAGTGCCATGTCATCTGCAAATTTGAACAGTGCTGAGATAGTGCTGCTAAATCGTATTTTGTCTGTGTATATTGAGAAAAGGGTAGGTGACAGAACGCAACCCTGTGGGGTTCCTACATTAACAATGATTTCATCAGACATGCTGCCACCAGAACTTACCTATCTCGGAGAAAGCTATTCACAAACAGGACAATGTTGTTGATGCGCTGCCTAGATCAACCATGCGTTTTAATAAAACAAAAGGTTCCATGCAGTTAAAAGCACTGGAAAAATCAATCATCAGAATCCTAACATAGGTTTTAGGCTTGTCCAGGTGCTTTGCTATCAGATTGAACAAGGCAAAACAAGTATAATCAGTTCCGCAAATACAAAATAAAGAAACAAGATGGCAAGCCTTTCAAATGTATTACCAGACGCTCCCACACAAAGCTGGAAATCAGCATTTTCAAAAGTGTTCATTTTTCATGCCGTTGTTGTGACTCGGCTTTCCCCTAAAGAAGCAAAATTAGAGCTTGGAATGATGGGCCTCAATCTGAACTATCTACAAGGAAAAGAAATTTACATGACAGATCAGTCTGAAGCCTATCCTCGTCATAGAGCTTATTTCACATAATACTTTTTTTTTGTTCCGCACCAGTAGAACTTCTGTAAACATTAAATAGAGCGTGTACATAAAAACCAGTAGAACTTATGTAAATATTAAATAGAGCGTGTACATCAAAACCCGGACGGAAATGGCGAGCTGTGCAGGCAATGTACAATGTGACATCAAACACAAGACGGGTAGCCATTCAAATTATTTCGTGTGTAACGAAAAGGGTATTTCAAGAACGCATGCGTGAAGTCTGCGTGTTCTCCCGTCTCCCAATTTCTTTGACTCGTAATAATAATCTACGTCTATTAAACCATAAACATGAATCAACTACCTAGCACAAGTACAGAAATTTGAAAGAATCAAAAAGGGAATAAATACAATTGTTTCTACTCACATTAATTTGCAAAATAAATCCGTTCAGAGAATAAAATATATACACCACTCAGAAATAACACACAATTCCCAGTCACCGTCGCCAGAAAGAAAAAGGAAAGTTGTAAATAGTCTGACTGTAGTTGTGATCGATTCTCTGTGTGTGTTCTCTGCCTACACCTCCTCCTCGTCCTCCCTTCCTTCGTCTTCATCTCCTTCTGCGTTCTCTTCTTCTTACTTTTCTTCTGCTTCGGTGTTCTCTGCTTCAGCGTCCCCTTCTTCTTTCTTCTTCTAATTCTTTTCTTCTTCGTTTCCATCTTCTACTTTATTCTTCTTCGTCTGCTTCTTCTTCTGCTACAGCTACTACTGCTTCCGGGCCGGCTTTTCTTCTTCCTCCTCCTCCTCTTCTTCTTCTTCTTCTCCTTCTTCTTCTTCTTCTTCTTCTTCTTCTTCTTCTTCTTCTTCTTCTTCTTCTTCTTCTTCTTCTTCTTTATTCTTCTTCGTCTGCTTCCCTCTTCTGCTGCTGCTGCTGTTGCTTCCTCCTCTTCTTCTTCTTCGTCTGCTTCCCTCTTCTGCTGCTGCTGCTGTTGCTTCCTCTTCTTCTTCTTCTTCGTCTGCTTCCCTCTTCTGCTGCTGCTGCTTCTGCTTCATCTTCTTCTCTCTTCTGCTGCTGCTGCTGCTTCCTCTTCTTCTTCTTTATTCTTCTTCGTCTGCTTCCCTCTTCTGCTGCTGCTGCTTCCTCTTCTACTTCTTTATTCTTGTTCGTCTGCTTCTCTCTTCTGCTGCTGCTCCTGCTTCCTCTTCTTCTTCTTCTTTTTCCTCCTCGTTTCTTCTTCTTCTTCTTTCTTCTGCTTCTTCTTCTCCTTCTTGAGGGCCCCGCTGCAAGAGGCTTCTGCAGACAAAGGAGTTAACCACAATTAAGTTTCTTGATACATAAACTTTCTTCGAACCATTATATAATACCTCTCTCTCTTCTAAGACGGGACCAGTGTAGCAATACAAATTCCAATGTCATCCATATTAAATATAGTTCACAACATAAACACAAATTCTACAACTAATTATAACATCTGATTATGACGCCAAAGACACCAATTAAGTCCATTCATACAAATAAGCGTAATACTTTCACTGTAATTGAAATTTTAACTTCAAATTAAATAATGATCCGAATTCAATTCGTTATTCAAATATTATAGTGATCACCATGTTCGTCTCCTCCCCACTCCATCCTTCACACTAATATCAAAATTAATTATTATTAACTTTATTACATAACAAGTACATTGTCACCATTTAATAATATATTTATTATTATATTTACAATACAACATTTCCAATAATAAACAATATATACCTGCAGACACAGCTGCAAGAAGTCCAGAACAACCAATTCTTAGTATAGTCAAGAAAAGAATGAATATATTTTTGAATGTACGTTAGTGAACTGTGGTGTCACCAGCTCAACCAAACATAATTTAACTCTCATAAACCTTTTATCAATATCTTCTCACAAGAATCAGACTAACACTAATATAAAGTCATCGGACCAAAATACTTTAAAATCGGTCCGAGACATCGTGATACTCACATAAAATAGTTGAAAAGTAAACATTTTCAAGGTGTTTATATTCTTGGCGCTGTCGTGACTCGGTATTATCCTAACGACGCAGCAGCCAAAAACGGAACAATAGTCTAGTAGGTACGCCATTTCCGGGAAACCTTACTCTAATTTTAGTCGCTGACACCAGGATCATATAACGGTCTCAAACGGCTATATTTATTGGTTGTTTCTAAAACCAATAACCATTAACGACAGAGGAGACACTGGCACAGCCCAGCAAGAACCTTTTGTGGGGGAGAAGCTTCAACTTATTTTTTTTCCTTTATAAACATTGCTTGACTTTATTTGTTATTTCATTAGGAACCCTGATGTGTCTTTTAAATAATACCAATAGAGGCAAAATCTTTTAATTGTACAAAATTCAAGGCTACAAGAGGAATGATCACGATGCTTCCGAGTCGTCGCCATTTGGTTTTTGTTTGTTGTCACGGCATCGAACAGATACATTCCGACATTATTTATAACTCATGCGTGTCACAATAAATTATGTCAACACCAGACGTTAGCTTTGTTTCCAAAACAATGTCCTATCCTATCCTATCCTATCCCGTACCTCGAAGGTCGTTGGGGCACCACAGATGATCGTTTAATCAGCGTTCTCCATCTTTCTCTGTCCTCGGCAACCCTTTTGGCTGTGTTCAGTATCAAGCCAGTCCATTCTCAAATGTTGTCCTCCCATCTCTTTTTTGTCTTCCTCTTCTTTTGCCTACTTGTACCGTGCCTTGCAGGATGATCTTTGCAAGACCTGATGCTCTGATGACGTGGCCATACCATCGGCGTTTCCGTTTCTTCACCACTGTGAGCATGTCACCGTGTTGTCTAATGGCTTGTGTGATGATATGTCGGACTTCGTTGTTAGTGATGAGCTGGGTAAAGGAAATGCCCAGAAGTCTTCTGCAGCATCTCATCTCCATGCTTTGTTTTATTCGTTGTAGATCTGCTGAGATGGAGATGACAAGGGAGCGCAGCAGCCTTACCTTGGAATGTAGATTGATGGTCCTGTCTTTCCAAATGGGCTTCAACCTTGTCAGGGCCGCAATGGTTTGTGCAATCCTGGAAATGACTTCCTGTAGGGATCTACTGTTTGATATAATGGCTCCTAAATATTTGAAGCTATGAACTGTGTTGAGAGATTGGCCTTGGCCTTTGATGTCCATGTTGATGCCATTGGTGTTGTTGGTCATAGTTTGGTCATCTCTGCACTTTTTTCCATTCCATAGGCTCTGGAGGTGGTTTCAAAACTCTGTACCAATTGTTTTTGTTCCTCTCCAGCCAATCCATCAATGTCATCCAAATAAGGGAGATTGGAGATAGCTCTACCCTCTATGCTGACTGTGACTTCGTGATCTGCAAGGGCATCTAAAATGATGCGCTCTAGGAAGATGTTGAAGAGTGTTGGAGAGGATAGGCATCCTTGACGCACACCGACTGTTGTTCTGAACCAGTTCCCGATGGCGTTGTTGTGGAGTACTGCACTGGTAGCCTTGTCATACAGGCTTTTGATGACTTCAATAATTTTAGAGCTGAAGTTGTACACTCTCATGGTTTGCCCACAGAGCTGTGCTGCGACAGGCAAGTTGAACCTAGCACTAAAGCTTCATTCTCACATGGTCAGTTTGCTTTGACCTGTGTACAGTTAATTCGCTGACTATCAGACGACAGAAGAAGGTTGAGTTAAGCATACTTAAGCTACAGCTTCATAACATAAGCCGTGACGTCAACCAGCTGACCAATCACCTGCCATCCCCGCAGTGGCGCTACTAGTCTTGAGATCTCGCGCGCTTGGGTGTAATCGCAGTATAGCCAGAACCTGACATTGTCAAGAAGGTACATGATCACTCGTTTGTTTCATTGCGATTATTTGATATGATTATTGGATTATGTTTGTGAAGTTTTGCCATGTTTTAGAATTGTGACTGGTAGTGAAACTTTGCTTGACCACGTGGTGAACCTGACGGTTTCGCAACCACGAGGTAGACCCACTGACCAAGGATTGTTTTTCCTATTTGTATTACTGTAGACCAGTGGCTGTGCCGGATCCGCGGAGAATATGTATACTATTAATTACTTCTCCCTGTGTTTATTTTAGCCATGATATATGTATAGGAATTATGTTGGAGATTCCAGTGGACCTCAGACTTAGAAAACTGTTTGTCTTTTAACTATATAAGTGGAGATGATCTCACTGAGGGCTATTTCTGCCAACAGTGAGACGCACTGCACAACCTTTGTAAACAAGGCGTTGCAGAAACTCGTCTCATATTTTGCAGACGAGCAGGCATCTTGGTCCACGGCTGAGAACAAACTCCACAGAGAGGCAACCCCGACACGTGGCCTGCAACCTTGAGCAGCAAGAGCAGTGTGCTCCACTGGCTCACTGGTCTACTACCCAGAAGACGAGACCACAACACCGCTCATCGACAAGACAGTTAAGTCACTAGAAACCGTGCACCAAAACTGCTCTAGAAGGACTGTGCGATAGTCCACTCTTCTTTTAAAACGAACGATAGGACTGGAAGCACTATTAGCCCAACGATGAGACAGAAGCTGCATAGACCTATCAAGGAGTGAACTACTCGAAGTGAAATTAGGACATTTAAGTTAGTATAGTGATTAGAAGATTTTGTATAGAGTAGAGGAAATAAATGTGTGATATTTACTGTTAAAAAGTGGCTGGACTCCTTATGTTTCATAGCCATGTGAGAGCTAGTGTGTCAGGAAATCTTTACACTTTTCTCCCTATCTCTGTAACCCCATTCTAACACAGACCGGGCCAAACTTATAAATGTTTTAAGATTAGTCATGGGGTGATTTACTAGCCGATCCCAGCAGAGGAACGACGAGTCAGTAATAGCAATCCATTGTGCAGAGCCCAGCAACAATAGACCCACCGTCAAAAGCTGCATGCCTACAAACACGATACAGGTGTTGTTAGTGCTGTATGTATTTCTTGCCGATTATTCTGAGGTCGAAAATCTGTTCAATGGTACTTTCGTCCTGCCCTGAATCCTGCTTGTTCTTCAGCTATGATTTGTTCAGCCTGGGGTTTCAACCGGTTGAGTATTATTTTCAGGAGGACCTTTCTGGGATGGCTAATGAGGCTGATGGTGCGGTAATTTTCACATTCCTGAAGGTTAGTCTTTTTGGGAAGAATGATGACAAGCGACTGGGTCCATGGTGTAGGTCACTGCCCACTCTGCCAGCTCTTGTTACAAAAAATGGTGAAGACGTGAGTCATCGCTTCTCCTCTTGCTTGAAGCGATTCCGCGGGGTATGTTGTCCACTCCCGCTGACTTCGCCTTCTTTAGTGATTGCACTGCTGCCTCAATTTCTTCTCGGATATTTGGGAGGATTTCTTCCTTTCTCTGTTCTGGGGACCTGCTAGAACTGATGGGTCTCCGTTTGGTGTGTGGTTGTAAAGGTCAGAGAAATACTTCATGTTACACTCAATATGATGATGGTGTTTTTCTTTATCAGTATTTGATTCAGCCCCGATGCTGAAGTCCTGATAAGGTGTAACTCAGATTCGTTTATTCACACAGCCTGCTCAATCAGCATACAAGTCACAAAGTCGACGTATGAAGTTTTCCACTTTTATTCAGCACACATCAACAACTGCATACAATTCTCAACTCAACTCAACAACTTTCAAATTTACTTTCCAGCTTCACTATCAACAACAATAACTCTCTCATTTTTGAAACAGCGCGGCACTTAAATAGTCTCTTGATACTCCCGAATAACCTGGATCAATCTCGTTTGACGCAATCTAACCAATCGCTTCTAACTTCGTCATTACTGTCTTACGTCATACATATTTTCTTCTCCTTCCGGAACGTCTTCTTGCTTCGACATGTACCGGGAAGTTTCTATCGAGAGTAAACACGCAGATCCAGAAAATTCTACAACAGTATCGACTAACGAAAATTATCAACGTTATACAAAGCCTCTCCTAACAACAATGCAAACTCAAATCAAAGGTAAATAAACTCCATTATTGAATACTTTGCAAAACGAAACGATTAGATCTATCATGCGCGTTTCCGACATACTTTCGTTCGCGTTTCAACGTAACATAACCCCCCACTCAAGAAGAAATTTACCCAATTTCTTTCAACAATGTTGAAACGTAATGCACAAAGTACAGAATTAAGACTTATTTCAGACTGTCTGAACACTATCAACGTTCTCAGTTCATTCACACAGAGTCAATGGTTTTCATCTTCAAATCCGTCTGGATATTGTCAATGTTCACAGTTCATTCACACAGAGTCAATGTTCCTCATCTGCAAGTCTTTCTGGGTACTGTCAATGTTCACAGTTCTCTCAGGATGTGCATCGTCCCTCGGATGGTTCTTCCGTATAACAGCTCGAACGGAGAAAAGCCGGTGGACTCCTGCGGTACTTCTCTGTAGGCGAAAAGTAAGGCGTTGATATAGCGATGCCATTGTCTGGGCTGCTCGCTGCACAGTTTCTTCAGGGTGGACTTCAGCGTAGCATTGAACTTCTCGACAAGCCCGTTGCACATTGGATGGTAGGGTGTCGTAGTTAAATGCTGGATGCTCAGCAGTCTGTTGACCTCCTTCATGCAGTCAGAGACGAACTGCGTCCCGAGGTCTGTCAGAATTTCTTCAGGCACTCCAAGTCTACTGAACATGTCCACTAGTGCCTCTGCTACAGATTCAGTGTCAATCTTCTTCAGTGGCACTGCTTCTGGGTACCGAGTCGCATAGTCCACTAAAATCAGTACCCACCGATGACCTTCTTCACTCGGAGGTCTTATTTCGCCGATTAAGTCTAAGGCCACCCTCTTGAAAGGTCGGTCGATCAGAGGCATCCTCTGCGTAGGCACTTTCGGGACCCTTCCTCGAGGTATGGTCTTCTGGCAAATGTCACATGATCGGCAGAAACGGCTGACGTCCGCATGAAGTCCTGGCCAGTAGAACACCGCCTGGATTCTATCCGACGTCTTCTTGATACCCAGGTGACCTCCCATGATTGAGTCATGCGCTACCTCCATCACCTGGCGCCTTAGGGGTAACGGTACCAAGACTTGACGTAGTGGTTTACCTCCGTTGACCCTCGGGTGCTGGAAGATTCTGTACAGGATCTTGGCCTTCACCTCGAAATAGACCGTACCACTGCCTTTGGTCACGTGGTCTTGGCGGTTCCTGTACTTGTTTAAAGTACTATCAGCTTCCTGGAGCTGGAATCAGCTTATCTCTGTCAACGATGGCAGCTTTAGAGTTGTCGGCGACCTTCAGTGGCGTAGACGTCTTGTCTCTCTTGGCCTGGGCCCTGGTAGTAACAGCACCGACGATCTCTGGTCGGCAGGGCTGAGCCGGAGTAACCACATTGTCCCGTAGCAGCTCTGTAAGGTCTCCATCGGGAAACGGCAATGGATCCTCCTCCACAACTTCGACGTGTTGAGTTGAGGCAGGACTCCACTCTGGATCGGGGTCGTCGGGTCGTCTCGCGCCGTCGATATTCCCGATCATCAAATCATACAGCGGCTTCTTCAGGCAAACCGCTTCGACTTCGCCTATGTAGAAAGGGGTGTTGACATGAATCTTCGCAACTGGCGCTCTCACACATTTGCTGTCGGCCACAAGTGTCCATTTTGAATCGCCAGTGAACTGTTCTTTAGCGATTAGGTCTTCTCTGACGATGACCCCACTGCAGCCAGAGTCTCTTAAAACAGTCACTTCATGATTTCCGACGCGTCCCTTGGAAACAGGCATGTTCTGGACGGTCACAGCTGCGCTGGCGACGACGGGGATGGATTTCCCGTTGGCAAGGAGAAGTTGGCCATCAGTCATGCACTCTTGCACGTCCGCAGGGGTAGCTGTGCGCTCGGTTTCACTCGGAAGGATGACGCTCCCGCCGCACACCTGATGGTCAGATCTACTGGTTTGCCGTTGATTGGAGAAACGTCTCTGTCGGTTGCCCACCGCTGCATTGTCCGTAGTGCCCCGCTGTCCGCTACTTTTGTTTTGAGGACAGTTAGCCGCTCTGTGGTCTGTAGCGTTGCAGGTGAAACAGCCTCTTGAATGCCCTTCCCTGGGAGGAGGCGTGGAGTCCGTCTGTTTCTGGTTCGTCTGGCTTCCCTGTATCTGGTTCACATGGTTTCCAGTCTTCTGAAAATGTTTCGTCGCGCTGGGTGGCCCCAGGGTCTTCCCATGAGCGATGAGATATCTTTCAGCAGCCTCAGTCACATCTTTAAGCGTCTGCAGCTTTTGTTCTTCTAAGTGGGTCGCTAGGTCCTTGTGACAGGCATTGAGAAATTGTTCCTTCACGATCAGGTCATGGAGACTGTCGTAAGACTTCCTTTCGCCTGATAACTCCACCCACTTGTGTAGATATGACGACAGGCGCTCCACAAACTGCTTTGGCGTCTCGTCTGACTTAGGCCGGCATTCACGGATGCGTTTACGGTAGCCCTTCTCTGTAAAGTTGTAGCACTGCAATAGGGCCTCTTTCAAGACGTCATAGTTTTTGGCGTCATCGTTCGACAGTCTGGTGTAAACTTCGAGCGCTTGCCCTGTCAGAAGTGCACTTAGTCGAATCGCCCAGTCTCGAGGTTGCCAATTGGAGCTTTCGGCGAACCTTTCGAATCTCGCCAGATAGCTGTCGATCTGGTCCTTCCCGTCGACGAAAGCTGGCAATTTTGGAGCCGTATGGTCGTTGGTGACTTGTGGCGCATGCTGATTGTTTTGGATACGCGCCAACTCTAGCTGGTGCTGACGATCAGCTTCTAAACGTCTTTCTTCCATCTCGTCACGCCGTCGCTGCTCTTCTCTTTCTTGACGCCGCTCTTCTCTATCTTCTCGGCGACGCTGCTCTTCCTTTTCTAGACGCTTCTCTTCTAATTCTCTTTCTCTTTCTTCACGCCATATTCTCTCTTGAGACTTGACGTACTCCGTCAGCTGTTTGCCTTTTAGATTTAGTTCAACCCCTTTCTGCCAGAAGTCAGCCATCTTGATGCTTCTGGAAAGTTCTTTTCTGGAAAGTTCTTTTCTGGAAAGTTCTTTTCTGGAAAGTTCTTGACTGGAAAGTTCTTGACTGTGCTGTACCTTTCTAGACTGTTCTAGAACAGCACGCTTTCTGCAGTAGCGCTGATGCTTGTCACTAGTCGCCTTTGCTGACGCAGGCCCCGCTGTCCTCGTCGTATGCGACGCTGCACCACGCTGGTGTTGATGTACACGCTCCTGTGCTGAAGTAGACGCGACGTCCGCTCGCCGCTCTCTGTAACACTGGCGATGTAGCTCCGAGACTGTCCCTCGACGTAGTCCTGCGGCAGCCACGTAGTCCCGATCTGTTGTTCGCTCACGAAGCAACTCTTCAGCGACTACACGCCCTTGCAGTCAACCCGAATCTATCGGATGTAGTCCCAGTATGTTGGCCCCTCTCGACGCAACTCGTTGGCGGCTACCCTCGATGACTGCTTCTCGTAACGTTGACTCGCTTGTTGTAGCAGTTGAACCCTTGGCTATGGTGTGAATCGCGGCTTGACCCCCAAAATGTTACACTCAATATGATGATGGTGTTTTTCTTTATCAGTATTTGATTCAGCCCCGATGCTGAAGTCCTGATAAGGTGTAACTCAGATTCGTTTATTCACACAGCCTGCTCAATCAGCATACAAGTCACAAAGTCGACGTATGAAGTTTTCCACTTTTATTCAGCACACATCAACAACTGCATACAATTCTCAACTCAACTCAACAACTTTCAAATTTACTTTCCAGCTTCACTATCAACAACAATAACTCTCTCATTTTTGAAACAGCGCGGCACTTAAATAGTCTCTTGATACTCCCGAATAACCTGGATCAATCTCGTTTGACGCAATTTAACCAATCGCTTCTAAATTCGTCATTACTGTCTTACGTCATACATATTTTCTTCTCCTTCCGGAACGTCTTCTTGCTTCGACATGTATCGGGAAGTTTCTATCGAGAGTAAACACGCAGATCCAGAAAATTCTACAACAGTATCGACTAACGAAAATTATCAACGTTATACAAAGCCTCTCCTAACAACAATGCAAACTCAAATCAAAGGTAAATAAACTCCATTATTGAATACTTTGCAAAACGAAACGACTAGATCTATCGTGCGCGTTTCCGACATACTTTCGTTTGCGTTTCAACGTAACACTTCAAGACTTATTGTGCTTCTGCCAGACTTGCTTTGGATCGTGGAGACATTGGGCTGTTTAACACTTGTCAGCTGCATCACAGTCTGGTAGGCCTTCTTTCTGTTGTTTTTGTTTAGACTGTTCTCTATTTCCTGGCATTGCCCTTCTATTCAGTTCCCCTTTGCTGTGCGCATGCCTTTTCGGATGTCACTGTTGAATTTTGGTAGGCATCAGCTCCATGTGAGGTGTTCTTTTTCTTTTTCATCTATCTTCGTTTATCACACAGATCCATAAGTTCAGGTGTGATCCACGGTTTCTTCTTTGGGCGGTGCTTGCCAAGGATCTCAGTGGCGGCATGCGAACTTGTTTTTTTCCAAACTAGTTCCAGTCATTCGCTAAAAAAGGCAAGTACCGAAGTCGAACGAAGCTCTCCGAGTCGAGCGAAGCTATCCGATGTTTTACGAACGAATGCTTGCAGGACTACGTGAGACATCCATCCATAAAACTATCCCCTGTTGCTTCTAGATCTAATTCTGTTTCGATCTGCACAGCTTCAAGATGTAAGTCAAGTCGAGATTCGCATTTTAAAGCAGTTAGTAGTATTATTATTTTATGATGATTAATATACATGTACTGACACAAATAGTAATAAAGAGTAAAAATAATACATAACACATAATGCACACAAACAAAAATATTTCACATCTATATCAGCAATAAAACCATGACGAAATTTCAAAGCGCTATATATGTACACGTTGATGTCCATTCAACACAACAAGGTAAAGCAAGTTTATAATGGTCACAAAAACAGTGACATTTTTATTGCAAGCACCAAAGCAATTATTTATTTAACTAATATCAATCTATAACTATAACTATAACTATCTGATATAATATATATATATTATTTTTATATATAATATAACATAATATAATATAAAGTTTTCAAACTTTATTCAGCGTTTATCAACTGCATACAATCGCCTTTTCACTCTCTCTTTTCACTTTACAATTCTCAGCTATCAACACACTATCAACCCTGGGATATATATATATATATATATATATATATATATATATATATAATTTTTATATATATATATATATATATATATATATATATATATATATATATATATATATATATATATATATATTTTCACACCTGAACTTTTGGATCTGTGTGATAAACGAAGAGAGATAAAAAAATAAAAAGAACACCTCACAGGGAACTGATGTCTACCAGACAGACCTGAAGATGAAAACCATTGTGTGGATGGACTGGGCACATTGACAGTGTTCAGACAGACTGAAATAAGTTTTAATTCTGGACTTTTTTTGTGCATTACGTTTCAACGTTGTTGAAAGAAATTGGGTAAATTTCTTCTTGAGTGGGGGGTTACGTTACGTTGAAACGCGAAGGATAGTATGTCTGAAACGCGCAAAATAAATAGTTATGTATTTATTAAATATATATTTTACATATTATTATTGATAGTGTGTTGATAGTAACTGTTGTGGAAAGTAAAAAGGAGATAGTGAAAAGGCGATTGTATGCAGTTGTTGATGAACGCTCAATAAAGTTTGAAAACTTTATACGACTCCGTGCCTTGTGGCTGTTTGAACGGGTTGCGTGGATAAACGAATCTGAGTTACACCTATCAGGATTTCAAGCATCGGGGCTGAATCAACTACTGATAGAAAAACACTAACATCAAACGAGTGTAACATTTTATTATAAATATTTTAATATACTTTAAACGCAAAGAATGTTATGTCTGAAACACGCACGAAAGATCTAATCATTTCGCTTTGCAAGGTGTTCAATAATAGAGTGTATTTACCTTTAATTTGAGTTTGCATGGTTGTAAGAAGAAGCTTTGTATAACGTTGATAATTTTCGTTAGTCGATATTATTGGAGAATTCTCTAGATTTGCGTGTTTACGGTCGATCGAAGATTCCCTATAAATGTAAATATTTGAGAACATTCTTGGAATGTGAAGAAAGATGTATGACGTAAGTCATTGATGACGAACTTTAGTTTGATTGGTGGTAAAGCGTCATCGGGAACATTCTGACGTTATCTCGATCGAGAGAAAAACTATAAAATGGATGCTCTGTGTGGGGGTTGATAGTGAGTTGGTAAGTAAAAAGTTGAGAGTGGAAAAGCGATTGTATGCAGTTGTTGATGTGTGTTGAATAAAAGTGGAAAACTTCATACGACGTCTCCTGACTTGTTGACGATTGGACGGGTTGCGTGGATAAACGAATCTAAGTTACACCTATCAGGATTTCAAGCATCGGGGCTGAATCAACTACTGATAGGGAAAAACACCAACATCAAACGAGTGTAACATTTTGTTTTGTTGATGAACGCTGAATAAAGTTTGAAAACTTTATACGACTCTGTGCCTTGTGGCTGTTTAAACGGGTTGCGTGGATAAACGAATCTAAGTTACACCTATCAGGATTTCAATCGTCGGGGCTGAATCAACTACTGATAGAAAAACACCAACATCAAACGAGTGTAACATTTTGTTTTTGACTTTTTCTGTCGCTGAGGCTGCTGAAAGATATCTCATCGCTTATGGGAAGACACTGGGGCCACCCAAGACGTCGAAACATTTTCAGAAAACTGCAAGCCATGGGAACCAGATCCAGGGCAGTCAGACGAGCCAGAGACACACGTACTCCACGCCACCTCCCAGGGAAGGACATTCAAGAGGCTGTTTCACCTGCAACGCTACAGACCACAGAGCGGCTAACTGTCCTCAAAACAAAAGTAGCGGACAGCGGAGCAATACGGACAATGCAGCGGCGGGCAACCGGCAGAAGCGGTTCTCCAATCAACGGCAAACCAGTAGATCTGACCATCAAGTGTGCGGCGGGAGCGTCATTCTTCCGAGTGAGACCGAGCGCACAGCTACTCCTGCGGACGTGCAAAAGTGAATAACTGACGGCCAGCTTCTCCTTGTCAACGGGAAATCCATCCCCGTCGTCGCCAGCTCAGCGATGACCGTCCAGAACATGCCTGTTTCCAAGGGACGCGTCGGAAATCATGAAGTGACTGTTCTAAGAGACTCTGGCTGCAGTGGGGTCATCGTCAGAGTATACCTAATCGCTAAAGAACAGTTCACTGGCGATTCAAAATGGACACTCATGGCCGACAGCAAATGTGTGAGAGCGCCAGTTGCGAAAGTTCATGCCAGCACCCCTTTCTACATAGGCGAAGCAGAAGCGGTTTGCATGTAGAAGCCGCTGTATGATTTGATGATCGGGAATATCGACGGCGCGAGACGACCCGACGACCCCGATTCAGAATGGAGTCCTGCCTCAACCCAACGCGTCGAAGTTGCGGAGGAGGATCCATTGCCGTTTCCCGATGGAGACCTAACAGAGCTGCTACGGGACAATGTGGCTACTCCGGCTCCGCCCTGCCGACCAGAGATCGTCGGTGCTGTTACTACCAGGGCCCAGGCCAAGAGAGACAAGACGTCTACGCCACTGAAGGTCGCTGACAACTCCAAAGCTGCCATCGTGGACAGAGATAAACTGATCCAGCTCCAGGAAGCTGATAGCACTTTGAACAAGTACAGGAACCGCCAAGACCACGTGACCAAAGGCAGTGGCACGGTCTATTTTGAGGTGAAGGCTAAGATCCTGTACCAAATCTTCCAGCACCCGAGGGTCAACGGAGGGAAACCACTACGTCAAGTCTTGGTACCGCTACCCCTAAGGCGCCAAGTGATGATTTGCCAGAAGACCATACCTCGAGGAAGGGTCCCGAAAGTACCTATGCCGAGGATGCCTCTGATCTACCTTTCAAGAGGGTGACCTTAGACTTAATCAGCGAAATAAAACCTCCCAGTGAAGAAGGTCATCGATGGGTACTGACCTTAGTGGACTATGCGACTCGGTACCCAGAAGCAGTGCCACTGAAGAAGATTGACACTGAAACTGTTGCAGAGGCACTGGTGGACATGTTCAGCAGACTCGGAGTGCCTGAAGAAATTCTGACAGACCTCGGGACGCAGTTCGTCTCTGACTGCATGAAAGAGGTCAACAGACTGCTGAGCATCCGGCATTTAACTACGACACCTTACCATCCGATGTGCAACGGGCTCGTTGAGAAATTCAATGCTACGCTGCAGTCCACCCTGAAGAAACTGTGCAGCGAGCAGCCCAGACAATGGCATCGCTACATCAATGCCTTATCTTTCGCCTACAGAGAAGTAGGGGGGGGGGGGGGGGGGGGGGGGGGGGGGGGTTGGGGCCAGGGGGGGGGGGGGGGGGGTTGGGGGGGGGGGATTGGGGATGTGAAGGGGTGGGATATCTTTAATTATAGGGGGGAAGGGGGAGTATGGTATTTTAATGAATAGATATATGAATGATTTTATATTATTTGTTGTAAAATGTGTATTATAGTATGTTAGGGGGTAGTTTTATAGTACTAGAGAGTTGTATTATTTAGGAGTTTTGGCGAATAGTTTATAGTAGTGTAATGTAAGGTATCATCATATGGATTAACGGATTCATAGGATGTTGAAGAACTAACTCGACCACAATAAGTTGCTGATGCAGTGGAAAGGCCCGTACGAAGTGGAGACCATGGTGGGGATCAACGACTATAAGGTGAAGGTCGGCCAGCATTCCAAGATATACCACGCCAACCTCCTTAAGTTGTACGTGGAGAGACCGCCAGAGACTGTACACGTAGCAACAGCAGCTGAGATCGACGACAGCTTCAACAGCGAGGAACTGTTGGAACTGGGAGACTTCCACAGGAAAGAAGGCATCGATGATGTTAAGCTAGGACCGAGCTTGACGGTAGGTCAAAAGTTGGAGCTCAAGGACCTTATGGGCGAGTTTCCCCAAGCTCTACGACTTTGGTCGAACATAAAGTCCACCTCACTTCAAATATCCCTGTTCGATCCAAACCCTTCCAGATCCCTTTCAAGGCCTGTGAATCCTTGAAGAAAGATATCGATGAGATGCTGAAAATTTGCATCGTCAGGGAGTCCAATTCCCCCTACCGTCCCCTGTCGTGGTCGTGAAGAAGAAGGACGGCAGCAACAGAGTATGCATCGACTACAGGAAGGTTAATAAGATCACCGTCTTCGGCTCTGTGTATATAAACTGAGAACATTGACAGTATCCAGATAGACTGAAATAAGTTTTAATTCTGGACTTTGTTTGTGCATTACGTTTCAACATTGTTGAAAGAAATTGGGTAAATTTCTTCCTGAGTGGGGGGTTATGTTACGTTGAAACGCGAAGGATAGTATGTCTGAAACGCGCACGATAGATCTTATCGTTTCGCTTTGCAAGGTACTCAGTGATAGAGTGTATTTACCTTTGATTTGACTTTGCGTTGTTGTTAGAAGAAGCTTTGTATAACGTTGATAATTACCGTTAGTCAATATTATTGGAGAATTCTCTAGATCTGCTTGTTTACTATCGATCAAAGTTTCGGGATATTTGAGAACATTCTGGGAGTGTGAAGAAAGATGTATGACGTAAGTCAGTGATGACAAACTTTAGTTTGATTGGTGGTAAAGCGTCATCGGAAACATTCTGACGTTATCTGGATGGAGAGAAAAACTATAAAATGGATGCTCTGTGTGTGTTGTGGTTGATATTGAGTTGGAAAGTAAAAAGTTGAGAGTGGAAAAGCGATTGTATGCAGTTGTTGATGTGTGCTGAATAAAAATGGAAAACTTCATACGACGACTCCTGACTTGTTGACGATTGGACGGGTTGCGTGGATAAACGAATCTAAGTTACACCTATCAGGATTTCAAGCATCGGGGCTGAATCAACTACTGATAGAGAAAAAACAACATCGAGTGTAACATTTTGCCAATGTTACACTCGTTCGATGTTGGAGTTTTTCTATCAGTAGTTGATTCAGCCCTGATGCTTGAAATCCTAATAGGTTTAACTCAGATTCGTTTATCCACGCAACCCGTTCACTCATCAACAAGTCTGGAGTCGTCATATGAAGTTTTCCACTTTTATTCAGCACACATCAACAACTGCATACAATCGCCTACAGAGAAGTGCCGCAGGAGTCCACCGGCTTTTCTCCATTCGAGCTGCTGTATGGAAGAACCATCCGAGGGCCGATGCACATCCTGAAAGAGCTGTGGACGAAAGAAGTAGAGACCCCAGAGGTGAAGAACAGCTACAAGTACGTGTTTGAGCTAAGGGAGAAGCTGGAGCAGACTCTCGAAATAGCCAGAGAAAACCTGAAGAAGTCCCAAGACTGTGGAAAGCACTACTATGATCGTAGGGCTGTGAACAGGAAGTTTAAACCTGGCAACAAAGTACTGATGCTGCTACCTACAGATCACAATAAGTTGCTGATGCAGTGGAAAGGCCCGTATGAAGTGGAGACCGTAGTTGGAATCAACGATTACAAGGTGAAGGTCGGCCAGCATTCCAAGATATACCACGCCAACCTCCTTAAGCTGTACGTGGAAAGGCCATCAGAGACAATACTCGCAGCAACGGCAACTGAGATCGACGACAGCTTTGACAGCGAGGAACTGTTGGAACTGGGAGACTTCCACAGCAAAGAAGGCATCGATGATGTTAAGCTAGGGCCAGGTTTGACGGAAGGTCAGAAGATTGAGCTCAAGGACCTTATGGGCGAGTTTCCCCATAGCTTCAGCGATGTCCCAGGCTCTACGACTTTGGTCGAACATGAAGTCCACCTCACTTCAAATATCCCCGTTCGATCCAAACCCTTCCCGATCCCTTTCACGGTCCGCGAATCCTTGAAAAAAGACATTGATGAGATGCTGAAGATGGGCATCATTAGGGAGTCAAGTTCCCCCTACGCATCCCCTGTCATGGTTGTGAAGAAGAAGGACGGGAGCAACAGAGTATGCATCGGCTACAGGAAGGTTAATAAGATCACCGTCTTCGACCCCGAGCCGATGCCTACAGCAGCAGACCTCTTCCGCCTATTATCGGGGAGTAAAATCTTCTCAAAGATTGACCTCAGCAAGGGTTATTGGCAAGTCCCCGCGCGTCAACAGGACATACCAAAGACTGCTTTTATAACTCCTGATGGGACGTACGAATGCCTGAGGATGCCTTTTGGCATGGCCAACAGCGGTGCTACCCTGAAGAGAGGAATGAGGAAGATGCTCAAAGGGATGGGCAACGTCGTGTGCTACTGGGACGACCTGCTTGTCCACACCCACACCTGGGAAGAGCATCTTCAGACCTTGAGGGAGCTGTTTTACCGTCTCACAGAAGCCAACCTGACCGTGAGACCCAGCAAGTGCATTCTGGGAGCTGACAACGTCGACTTCATCGGACATTCGATGGAAGAAGGAGACAACGGAGGATGCACTGACTCCAGGAAAAACCATGAGATCACTGTCTTTGACCCTGGGCCGATGACAACCGTAACAGACTAGAGCGTAGTTTCCTTGCGGATGCAAGAACATTGACTCTGTGTTTGGGTGAACTGAGAACATTGGCAATACCCAGACAGACTTGAAGATGAAAACCATTGACTCTGTGTAGATAAACTGAGCGCATTGGCAGTATTCAGAAAGTCTGAAATAAGTTTTAATTCTGGACTTTGTTTGTGCATTACGTTTCAACGTTGTTTAAAGAAATTGGGTAAATTTCTTCTTGAGTGGGGGGTTATGTTACGTTGAAACGCGAAGGATAGTATGTCTGAAACGCGCACGATAGAGCTAATCGTTTCGCTTTGCAAAGTATTCAATAATAGAGTGTATTTACCTTTGATTTGAGTTTGCATTGTTGTTAGGAGAGGCTTTGTATAACGTTGATAATTTTCGTTCTTGTATTCTCTCCTGGGATTTGACGTACTCCGTCAGCTGTTTGCCTTTTAGATTCAGTTCAATCCCTCTCTGCCAGAAGTCATTCATCTTGATGTTTTCTGGACAGTTCTTTTCTGGAAAGGTTCTTTTCTGGAAAGTTCTTTTTCTGGAAAGTTCTTGACTGTGCTGTACCTTTCTAGACTTTTCTAGAACCGCACGCTTTCTGCAGTAGCGCTGATGCTTGCTGTTACGTTGAAACGCGAATGGTAGTTTGTCTGAAACGCGCACGATAGATCTAATCGTTTCGTTTTGCAAAGTATTCAATAATAGAGTTTATTTACCTTTGATTTGAGTTTGCATTGTTGTTAGGAGAGGTTTTGTATAACGTTGATAATTTTCGTTAGTCGATATTATTGGAGAATTCTCTAGATTTTAGTATTTACTATCAATGGAAACTTCCCGATAAATATCGAAGTATGAGAACATTCCCGGAAGCAGAAGAAATATGTATGACGTAAGTCAGTGATGACGATCTTTAATTCTGATTGGTTGTAATGCGTCATTTCTAGACCGTCCTGTCGTCATCTCGAATGAGAGAAAAAATTATAAAATGGATGCCCTGTGTGTGGGTAGAGGTAGTTGTTGATAGTGAGTTAGAAAGTAAGAAGGAGAGAGTGAAAAGGCGATTGTATGCAGTTGTTGATGTGTGCTGAATAAAAGTGGAAAACTTCACATGAAGACTTTGACTTGTTGCTGAGTGAGCAGGCTGCGTGGATAAACGAATCTGAGTTACACACCTATCAGGGATCCAAGCATCGGGGCTGAATCAAATACTGATAGAAAACACCAACATCGAATCGAGTGTAACACTTGCCACTAGTCGCTTTCGCTGACGCAGGCCCCGCTGTCCTCGTCGTATGCGACGCTGCACCACGCTGGTGTTGATGTATACGCTCCTGTGCTCAAGTAGACGCGACGTCCGCTCGTCGCTCTCTCTAATACTGGCGATGTAGCTCCGAGACTGTCTCTCGACGTAGTCTTGCGGCAGCCACGTAGTCCCGGTCTGTTGTTCGCTCACGAAGCAACTCTTCGGCGACTACACGCCCTTGCAGTCAACCCGAACCTATTGGGGATGTAGTCCCAGTATGTTGGCCCCTCCCGACGCAACTCGTTGGCGACTATCCTCGATGACTGCCTCTCGTAACGTTGACTCGCTTGTTGTAGCAGTTGAACCCTTGGCTATGACGTGGATCGCAGCTTGGCCCCCAAAAATGTTACACTAATTCGATGTTGGTGTTTTTCTATCAGTATTTGATTCAGCCCCGATGCTTGAAATCCTGATAGGTGTAACTCTGATTCGTTTATCCACGCAGCCTGCTCACTCAGCAACAAGGCAAAGTCTTCGTATGAAGTTTTCCACTTTTATTCAGCACACATCAACAACTGCATACAATCGCCTTTTCACTCTCCTCTTTCACAACACAGTGTGTCCATTATATATTTTTTCTCTTAACTTGAGATAACCTCAGGACGTTCCAGAATGACGCGTTACAACCAATCAGAATTAACTTCGTCATCACTGTTTTACGTCATACAACCTTCCATTCTGTGAAAAGAATGTTCTCCAATATCTACGCCCATCAAGAAACTTCGATCGACAGTAAACAAGTAAATCTATAGAATTCTCCAATAATATCGACTAACGAAAATTATCAACGTTATACAAAGCCTCTCCTAACAACAATGCAAACTCAAATCAAAGGTAAATAATAATAATAATAACGGATTTTTATATAGCGGGTACTCCAGCCTATGACCAGGCTCACCACGCTTTACATAGTCATTACATATAAATACATGCACATGATAAAACATCGCTTTTGCTACAATACACCAACATACGGAACAGTAAAGGTACAAACTATTTACAACTATGTACACAAATTACAAAAAAGACAGAAATAGACTATTTACAACTATGTACACAAATGACAAAAAAGACAGAAATAGAATAGCAAAAACCTATTCACAGCTATTTATATGCCCGGTTAGGCCCAGAAGGAAAACAATATAAATATTTACAGCCGTGTATACACTTACAGATCAGACAGAGACAAAAGAGGAGAGAATGGCAGCGGGATACAAATCAGTCTGAATAATGCAGTTTGAAGAGGTGGGTTTTGAGGGCCTTTTTGAATGCTTGTGTTGATTGTATGTTGCAGATATGGGAGGGAAGGGAATTCCACTGCTTAGGTGCGGAGTAAGCGAATGCACGTTGGCCGTTTGTCTTAGTGCGGGTGACGAGAACCTTGAGTGTGCGAGTGTCAGCAGAAAATCTTAAAGTGCGTGAAGGGGAGTAGACAGACAGTAGATCAGCAAAGTAGGAAGGACAAGAATCTGTGAAGAAGTTGTGACAGAGAACAGAGAGTTTGTACTCTATGCGTGCTTGCACAGGAAGCCAGTGAAGGGAATGTAGTAGAGGTGTGATGTGATCGCGTTTCTTAGCTCGTTTATCAGTACAACTTATGTTAATCTGATGAATAAAAATTGATGCAACAACAACTTAGCTCGGAATACTAGTCTAGCTGCTGAGTTCTGAACCTTTTGTAGTTTGTCAATGATGTGTTTTGGGGAGCCAGTGAGGAGAGAGTTGCAATAGTCAAGACGAGAAAGGACGAGAGCGCAGACTAGGGTTTTGGTGGCAGTGACTGTAAGATAGTGGCGAAATGAGCTGATTTGGCGTATGGCCGTGTATGCAGAGCGACAGACGTTGGAGATGTGGTTGTTGAGGGACAGGTCATCGGAGAGAATGTAGCCGAGATTTCTTGCTGAGGATGAGAACTGAATGTTTGTTGTCCCTACTGTAAGCGATGTTGGGAGAGGCGAGAGTGAGGAGGAGGTGTTGTGCTTGTGAATGAGGAGGGCTTCGGTTTTATCGTCATTAAGCTTAAGCTTGTTGAGTGTCATCCATGACTTAATGTCTGTGATGCAGTTCTCCAAAGTCTTAACAGTGGAATTAATGAGAGAGGAGCGGTGGATTTATAAAGTTGTGTGTCATCTGCAAATGACTGACTCTCAACAGCATGCTTTCTAAGCAGGAGAAGCAGTGGCTTGGTGTACAGAGTGAATAACACCGGCCCTAAAACGGAACCCTGAGGCACGCCGCACACCAAGTCTGCTGTGCTGGAGAAACAGCCATCGACAGTGACTGCTTGTGATCTGTCAGAAAGATATGAGTGGAACCAAGCCAGGACCGAGCCAGAGATTCCAAAGTAGTGTTGAAGAGTGTTAAAGAGAATATGATGTTCGACTGTGTCAAAGGCGGCTGAGAGGTCTAATAAGGTGAGAACGGAGACGTTACCATTATCTAAGGCAGGCAACAGATCGTTGGTTACCTTTAGGAGGGCTGTCTCAGTGCTGTGGAAGGGTCGGTAGGCAGACTGGTTGGGGCAAAGTAAAGCGTTATCATTTAGGTAGGCAAACAGTTGTTTGAGAAGAATTTTTTCTATGACTTTGGACAGGAAGGAGAGGTTTGAAACAGGTCTATAGTTCTTTAGATTATTTTTTGTCTAAACTTGGCTTTTTAAGGAGGGGTTTGATGACAGCCGCTTTGAGCACAGACGGAACAACATTGAATAAATACACTCTATTATTGAATACTTCGCAAAGCGAAACGATTAGATCTATCGTGCGCGTTTCAGACATACTATCCTTCGCGTTTCAACCTAACATAAATCAATACAATTTATATTAATTAATTAATAACTTTAGTTTATTTCGGTTACACTCGTTCGATGTTGTTTTTCTATCAGTAGTTGATTCAGCCCCAATGCTGAAGTACTGATGAGTGTAGCCCAGATTCGTTTATCCACGCAACCCGTTCAAACAGCCACAAGGCACGGAGTCGTATAAAGTTTTCAAACTTTATTCAGCGTTCATCAACAACTGCATACAATCGCCTTTTCATTCTCTCTATATTCATATATATATGAAAAGTGTAGTGTTGGTGTTGATAGTGAGTTGTAAAGTAAAAAGTTGAGAGTGAAAAGGCGATTGTATGCAGTTGTTGATGTGTGCTGAATAAAGTTTGAAAACTCTATACGACTCCGTGCCTTGTGGCTGTTTGAACGGGTTGCGTGGATAAACGAATCTGAGTTACACTTATCAGGATTTCAAGCATCGGGGCTGAATCAACTACTGATAGAAAAACACCAACATCGAACGAGTGTAACATTTCAAAGTTAAATTTATGTATTTTTTTTTGATTGTGTGTGTGTGTTTGCTTTTTTTTCTCATTGTATAATTTCTAATGCAATATTGTAAGTTGTTTCATGTTTGTTTCTTTCTTTTCATGTAAAGCGCTATGCGCTTGTCTTTAAAAAGACAAGTAATAGCGCTATATAAATGTCTAGTAGTAGTAGTAGTAGTAGTAGTAGTAGTAGTAGTAGTAGTAGTAGTAGTAGTAGTAGTAGTAGTGTTATTATTATTATTATTATTATTATTATTATTATGATTATTATTATTATTATTATTATTATTAGTTTGACAAGTACAGGGCCATTGATCAAATAACATGCACACCTTTACTGATGATATTACACATATTTGTTTACAGTAGGAATGGCGCAGTAGTGATGCGATATACTTCAATACACAGTTTTTGAAAGTGCCGGTTTTTCTAAAGCCAAGGATGAAATGAATAAGCATTAACAATGATACCAAAATTAATACAAGTTACCTATTATAGAGCATATAGGTCGCCGAAATTCAAAGTAATATTGGAATGGTTCATTTTGGGGTAGGAATTTGTACATGCGTCAAAAAAAAATTAATCACTCCATCACTATTTTATGTAGTTTAGTTTGATTATATTGGAATAAGGTTACAAGCACTTCCATTCAGCCACCAGTAATTTATCTAATATAATGATATATTCACTCTGATAGATGCATCATGAGTTTTGAAACGCACACTCACACACACAACCACACACACACACACACATACACACACATATAGGCCTACATACATACATCTATACATAAAGTGATACCTGGAGTAGTGTTATCATGGCCAAGGAAACTTGTATCCGTGACAGTGTCAAACCTGGCTTGACCGGCCATCTCTGTGTAGTCTATGGAGTTTCGCCTAATGTAGCACCTGTAGCTACGCTCTGAATCTTCGATAGTGACGTTGCGAAAAAGTCTGGAGATCATGATCTGGGACTGGCAGGTGCCTGATGGTGGTGCTGGCAGTGGATCTGTCACAATGTCTTCTGGCCTGTCGTACGTCACCCATGAACCGAAGGCAATCACCTCATATTGCCACACAAAGTCGATCTGCAAAACAAGCGAAAGAAAATAAAGTTCATCTTAACTAAGCATAATGTCAAGCAAGTTATAATTATTCAGTGAAAAGCAAACATTATTTGACCATCCGATCACAATAGGCTATATATGTTATATTGACTTCACATCTCTTTAAACGCACAAGGAACTCGCTGACATCGGAAATTATAACTATTTTGAGTGACCTATTTTATGGTCGGTGTTGTGTTAAAATTACAACTCTAGATTGACAGTAGGAGCAATTGTTTTATGCCCTGCTGCTTCTCAGCAGTGGTCTTGATTCGGCTCTTTGCAGTCCGCTGGAACCTACAAGCAAGGAATAAATGCTTCTCAGTAGCCATCTGATCTCTGAAACTGTTGAAAAATGGAAATTGAATCGCGCTGAAGATCAGATCATATTTTGAGATAGGCTTACATCATTAAAACTATAAGTGCTCGGCCTACTGATCTTTCCAGAGATTTAGGTTCTCTCAGCTTGACTTGCTTCAGTTTGCTTCACAACTACATTATGGCTATGACGTAGTAAGCTCTGACGTGAGTGCGAACATCCCAATATTACTGTGTTGTTGTGGTTTTTGTTTTTAATTTGGATCCTACGTTTCACATTGTTTCGTAATACACGTCCTCTCTTAAAACTTGTTTTTGTATTTCCAGAATGTATGCGCATAACGACACCCTGTCCAACTCATCTTGAAATACTTTGAAACAGTAAAGGGAATCAGAATGGCCAAAATGTCTGTATGACTGTCCGTCTGTCAGTGTGAAGCCATTTTTCAAGAACCACAGACCGGCCGAGAGAGTGACAGAGCCACAGAGCAACATTTGGGTCATTCTGATTCCTCCCTCCCGCCCCCCGCCCCACCCCCGACTATATCAAAGTACTTATCCTAAGACTGGAAATACAAAACCCAACGTATAACAATACCCTGGTGTTTATGTTGACTGATCCAACATGTGTATTGCATATAAACTCAACTTGGTCACCAACGGCATAACCAAAGGAACCGCTTGGTGTGTCCACTGCATTAAGAGTTAGAGTTGCTTGCCCTGGTGTCACTGAAACCAAATCATCAAACTATAATTTATGAAATCGTGTAAGTCATCATGAGAACTGAACTGTATACATTGTAATAAATTTATATGTAAGCTATTTTTATTACTTATTAATTTTAAGTTTGGTTGTTATTAATGTTTATCATTGTTGAATATCCAAAAAAGACTTGAGCTTAAGTCATTCATTTCAAACAAGCATCTTATCCACACTACAAAATTAGTGCCGTCTGCACAAATACACCCAGCACGCACCAGGTCTATTCTCCCCCCATCCCGGGTCGCCCAGAATTGTAGTCAGTCGTCTGGTCAGCAGACTGCAGTGCGCCCAAAGGTTGCAAGTGGGCCCCTCGGGCAGTTTGAGTTAGATCCGGTATCGGCCAGCTCATTGAGCAGTTCTTGAGCCTAAAAAGTGCTATATAACAACGATTAAAGAAATAAATAATGCATTCTGAAACAGCTTAAGCAACCCCAAACACAGAACAAAATAATATCATGGGATACCAAGAAGTGCACCATACCTTCACCAGTAAGATTCAGAGCTATATTGGCATTCTGTGTATCAGTATTAAACACCACTGTAGTGCAGTTGTACTCCATGGCATCGGAGCACTTGGCGCGTGGTATGGTCAATGTGATTCGTCTCTCAGTAATGCTGCCTCCCGCTGTTCCTCCAAGTGCAGTTCCCCCAGACTGCATTTGAGCATTTCCATTGTTGGGACCAGCCAAAGCAGACACCAATGAAACTTCAGTAGCAGAGCTTGTTGGATGTCTCCTCAGATTAATTGCTAACAAAGCTCCAGTAGCAGGGGCCGAACATGTGATGGTTAACGGTACGCCATCATCACTCACATTTTGCGACATTGTCAGATTGGATGGATTAAAGGTAAGAGTGGGACTCTGTGCCCGACCTGAAATCATAAGACAGGCATCAGCTGTTGTGCAGTGTTTGACTAGGCTTACAATGATACCCTTTCTCCTTCTACTCCTTCGCCTCCTCTTTTTCCCCCTCCTCCTCTACCTCCCATCCTCTGATATCAAAATAAGCATGACCAGAATGACAATGACATTATAATAATACAACATGTTACGTTCACACCTCCCTACCCCCCCCCCCCCAAAAAAAATTTTTTTTGTTTTGTTTTCACTTAATGCCATTTTTATCAGTCACGTGAGAACACCCTCACCCCTTTTTGTTTTCTCCCAACCTCTCTCTCTCTCTTTCTGTCCCTCCCTCCCCCTTTCTCTCTCTCTCTCTCTCTCTCCTCCTCATTACAAAAAGGGGCTAGTGAACTACAGGAATGGACTGAATACAACCACATGGCCCTCAATCCAGACAAAACAAAATCCATGCTAATTACAACAAGACAGAAAAGACAAAATGTATCAATAAAACTTCTTCCATTAAAAATTGGCAATACAATAATTGCTGAAGTACAGTGTCATAAACTTCTTGGAGTAACAATAGACAATAATTTGTCCTGGGTAAAACATATTTCAAATATTAGTAAAACTATTTCTAAAAGAACTTACCAATTGTCAAGGATAAAGCATTTATTAAATTTACATTCTTGTAAACTATTTTACTCCGGTCATATTCAATCATTTATTGATTATTCTTCTACTATTTGGGATTCTGCTAGTGGCAATGCAATGAAACCTTTAATAAGAATTCACAAACGTGCAATTAAACAAATTTTACTGAAACAAAAAATCTCTCCAGATGACTATAAACGGATCAATATTCTACCTCTTACCGACAGACTAAAATTTAATAAAGGCGTTTTCATGCACAAGGTCCTTTCTGGCAATGCACCTTCCTATCTTTCTTCTCTTTTTTTTAAAAAAAACTGCCAGATCGTCCACAAAATTAAATGTTCCAATTCCAAGAATTGATCTCTACAAAACTAGTCTAGCTTATTCCGGTTCCATTTTGTGGAATAACTTTCCTGAAGATCTCCGCACTCCAGCATCTAAATTTACATCATTTAGAACACGTCTCCTAAAACACATTAAAAATTAAATACACATTAATTGTTAATGTTGTGGATTGAGATTAACAACATTAATTTGATTTCAATTGTTTGAAAAGGATTTTATCTAATGTTGACTTTGTTTATTTGTTATTGTTCCATGATGTGAATGTTATAACCTTGAGTTGTATTTAATAGTTATTGTTAAAGCCCCAAGGGCAAGATGTAAAAAAGCGCATCCAGCGCTTATTCTTTTACCCTTGCAAAATAAAATTGTTATCTTATCTTATCTTATCTTATCTTATCTTATCTCTCTCTGTCTAAATCTCAATCCTAGTTGTAAATAACAGGTCTGAAACTTAATATTTATTGCTACCCTTCCTTAGGGTTGGCTCAGTAGTAGTTGGGCACATGGTAGAAATGTTTGGTTAAGCAACGTCAAGACAGGTTAGGTTTTGGATGTGAAAGCAGTTAGTTCTTGTATGCTACCTCTGAACGTCACAAAGAAAGAAACAGCGCATAGCTATCAACGGGTACCTGACTGTGTTTAGAACCAGGAAAGGTAAAAAGGCATGGAAGGAGAGGAGATGGGCATCCTCACTAAGCTGGCCCAAACACAACGGAAGTCCAATTTTAAACCTCTTTCTTCCCAAAGATTGAAAAGTTGAAGGAAAACCTACTATCCTCCCTTCACTCTTCCGTACATTCTTTCTTCTCTCTAGTCTTCCTGGCTAGCTCTTTTCAAGAAAATAAATAAATAAATACATAAAAAAATAAATAAATAAATAAAAACTCTGTATGTTTTTTTAAAGAAGGAAAAAATACGCAAAACAACATTACCATCATGGAGTATGAGAAGAAATGAGAATAACAATAACATTCTGGTCCAAGAACACATTATCAATCCAGAACACGTTTTCTTGTTGAATTAGACACTAGGTACAACGAAGCTCTGCTAAGTGAGCGTCGAGACACACAGGTAGTGTTCAGTGAATACGTTAGCTGTTAGGCTACGTACAGTGGGGCAAGACATGTGGGCCTACATCAGTGAACAAGATGGTTTAACTTCCCTGTTGGTTGAATAGGCCAAACTAGCAACAAAGCACAACAGCTTAAATAAAGTAGAAGATAATACTAAAAGTATTCGTTTTAATACTAAGTTATAGATTTGTGGATGTAGACTCTTGTTTATAATAAAAGCAAGTAGTTTTGCAGTATTGTTATAGGCCGAGCAGAACAAGCAATGAATAATGAAAATGGGCAGTTGAAATGGTAAACTTTGGTGAATCTTATTAACAAAAGTGCACTCTTAAATAGTACGATTGGACCCCATTAAACGAGCCCATAGTAAGAGCCCCTGTTAAAAGCTGAATTGTTTAGTGGTTATAAAGACTACCTTTTTGTTATGATTACTTATGATGATATAATTACTTATGATTATTATTATTTTAATTAATTAATTTATTTTTATTTTATTTATTTATTTATTTATTTGTTTTTTAAATATTTTTTTTCCTTGTTTTTAATGCCAAAAAGCATAAATTTCATTACACGTAAACATGCGAAGCAATTACCAATTGCAAAACATTGTGCCACAATATATATTTCTTTAAACATTGGCATTTTTTATAATTATATATACGCATACAAACATTACAACATATCTCAATAAACCATATAGGAGTAAGGCAGGGGAAGATAAGTAAGGGGCAGAGACAAGAGAGAAAGAGAGAGAGAGAGAGGGAGAGATAGAGAGAGAGCAAGAGAGGGAGAGAGAGACAGAGAGAGGAGGGAAAAAGGTGGGAGGGGGCAATTATTTTGGTAGTGAAGGGTCAACCTGAAGACCTTTGCCATTCTTTTGAGCTTGCGCCGAGTTGTAGTGAGTGCTACAGTGTGACAGCACTAAAGTAAGGAAATATAGTAAAGCAGTAACCTTTTTCAACTTAAATATCTTGTGATAAGATTGGTTGATAAGGATGCCACTCCATAGAAAACTTGTTATTTGTCATTAATATATATGAAGAATATTTTTCTACTTCATATTGAGATTTCAAATATGTAATAAAATTCGGCAATATCGGCATTACTTTGTCAAACTTACATCGATTATATAAAGAATTTTGCTGTAAGAATGATAAAATCAAAAATATTATCTGGTCTAAAGTTATCGCTAACACCAAACAGTACAATATGTTCATTAAGTTGCAAATTTACAGCGACTAAACATTTGTCGTTTAACAGCGTCTCTAGTTGAGTCCAAAAATTACGAACATACACACAGTTCCAAAACAAATGCTGTATGTTTTCACGGTGCAGTTCACAAAAGGAGCACAAGTTATTCATAGCAACACCCATACTCGACAGAGTAATATTTGTGGCAATAATTCTATGCACAATGCGAAGTTGAAACCACTTTAGTTTGATATTACGAATATGCTGAATTTTCTTAAATATGTGTTTCCATTGCATGTCTACGTCATATTTTTCTTGCCACTTTATACAACAATTAGGCTTTGTTTTATTACTCATTAGGATATTGTAATATACTCGTGCTCCCTTGGAAACTGACATAATTGTTTTCCATGTTTTACTAAGATCAAAAAACCTGCCATTGAGAATGTCAATGTTACACAAATGCACATACTTTTTGACAGCTTGCACACATCCTGTAAACGTAAGAAAATCAGTGCGAATTTGGTATTCTTGTACAAAATCATTGTACGACAAAAATGTACCGTTTTCATCAATCAAATGACCAATACAAAACACACCATTTTCTAGCCAATTCTTATGTAGAAAAGGTTTTTGGGCGACTGTGATATGCTTATTATAAAACAGCCGTTCTGATAGAAGTTCTTCTGATCTTTCTATTGTTATGTTATTATCCAACTCGTTATAAGCCACAAATACATCTGTCCAAAACGCATTATATTTTTTGTTCGGCACTTGGGATCCTAAGTTTTCAATATTGTGTAAATAATTGTACTTTAATAATAAAATACTTTTCCATTTTGGATTACCGTTCTTGAGTTTTCTGATCCATGTGATTTTTAATGCTTTAATGTATTCTTTGATATCTGGTATTCCTAAACCTCCTTCTGCTATGTTTCTAGTCGCACTCTTTCTGCTAATCCGATCTCTTTTTTTCTTCCACACGAATTGGAATACATTCTTTTGAATTAGCTCAATTATGTTATCCGGGGGATTAGGAAGTAGCATCCATAAATGAACAAGCTTAGATAGAATAAGCGATTTTAGTACTGCAACTCTACCTAAGGGGGTTATTTGTCGTTTAAGCCAGGCTCGATATAATGTTTTCATTTCTATCAATTTCTCCTTAATGTTGATAAGAACACAGTCCTTTAAATCATTTGTAAACCATATACCTAAGATTTTAAACTTGTCTGGGTTCCATTTCATGTTTAAATGTTGCATGAACCTGATTGCGGAGTTACGCTTACAACCCAACCATATCACGTTGGTTTTATTTGCATTTAAATATAGACCTGACAAGTTACTGAATACTTCAATTGTACACATAGCTTCTTCTAATGAATTACCTTTACCGTTAAGCAACAGTTCAGTATCATCCGCATACTGTGAAATTTTATGTTCTACATTATTAATTGTGATACCTTCTATTCTGTCGTTTTGTCTAATCATATTTGCTAAGATTTCCACACACAACACAAAAATGTAAGGTGAGATAGGGTCCCCCTGACGACAGCCGCGTTGTATATTAAACCAATCAGAGGTTTGCCCATTTATTGAAATCGTTGTCTTAATTTCACAATACAAAGTTTTTATCCATCTACAAATATCATTTCCAAAACCAAACGTTTTAAGTACCTTATGCATGTAATTCCAGTTAACAGAATCAAAGGCCTTTTCAAAATCCAAACATACAAGTAGCCCCGGCAATTTTTCTTCATTGAGGTGACTAATTACATCATAGATAAGCCTAACATTGTCCCCGAGAGAACGACCCCGAATAAAACCAGTCTGATCTTCATTTATCAAAGAAGGTAACACTTTTTTTATTCTGTTGGCAATACACGAAGAGCCTATTTTATAGACTATATTTAATAATGAGATAGGTCTCCAATTTCTTATATTTTCTTTATCTTTGTCCCCTTTTGGAATACAAATTATTATTCCCTCCCTTTGTGTTGTAGATAAAACGCCCTTTTTAAAACCATCGTTAAGCGACCGCACGACAAAGGGACCCAACCGCAACCAGAAGAATTTAAAAAACTCAGCTGTGAAGCCGTCCGTACCTGGACTTTTATTATTTTTCATATTACGTAATGCAAAACTTGCCTCTGTTAAAGTTATTTCTCCTTCTAACTCATTACTCTCTTGTTCTGTTAATGATTTTAGATTGTCCACATAATCTTCAATACGCCCGTCTGTAACCGGTTTTTCTTCATATAGTTTAGTGTAGAAATTTTTTACATCCTTTACAATTTCACTAGAGTCTATAATCTCCGACCCATCATCTTTTTTCAATTTTTTCATACACTTACTAACATAATTACGCTTTTCTAAGGCACAAAAATACTTACTAACTTTTTCTCCTTCCGCTACCCACCTTGCCCTAGACCTAATAAGAACTCCTTGCATTATTTTCTCTCTATGTTTCTCTAACTCTTCTTTCGCTTCAGTTAACTCATTTTCCTCCTCTTCTGTTTTATTTTCTTTTTGTTCTATTATACCTATGCGTTTGTCTAGTTCTTTCTCTACCGCCGTATTCTGTTTTTTCTTGAACACAGAGAAAGATATTGTCCGTTGTCTGATCTTCATCAGGAGAACATCTAGAAACAATTGGTCAGATATAATTAGCTGAATGTCGCCAGTTGGCATTTTATGCAATTCTTCTCTACTATAAGGCGAGACAGCATAATCGTCAAGAACTGAGTTAATAATTTCATTGACAGCATCAGCATAGGCTTTATCTTTTAAATGTGACGAATTGAATTTCCAGAACGTGTTCTTCGTTGGGGTCTGTGAGAAAGTTAACGTTAGAGTTATTATTGAGTGGTCAGTTTTGTAGCCTGGCAAAATATCAGCGTGTGTCACGTATGAGGATGAGAAATCCGATATCAAAAAGAAGTCTAGCCTTGATCGTTGAATAGGAGAGGATCTATGCCAAGTGTATCTTCTAAGGTCCGGGTGTAATTCTCTCCAGATATCTACCAAGGAAAGATTATCTTGCATTTCCAGAACTTGCTCTTGTGCTTTAATGTTATTTGTATGTTTGTAGTTATCATAATCCATCTCAAAATCCATCACCAGATTCCAGTCTCCTCCTATAATGACATTTTCAATATCGGATTCTCTAATGTAATTTTCAAGAAGACAATAAAATTCGGGACTGTCTATGTTTGGACCATACACATTGACTAAAGCAATGTCCGTGTCCATAGTCTTGATATGAACGATTAAAAAGTTGCCTTCTGTATCTCTACCTACTTTTTTCACTTCAAACTCAAAATTATTATTAAAGAGAATAGCAACGCCACGAGAGTTTGTTGAATAAGAGGCATAAACAGCTTTATAACCCCATTCTGCTGTGATATAAGCCTCTAATTTGGAGTCAAAGTGAGTATCTTGTAAAAAATAAATTGAAAAATCTTTTTGTCGTAGATAATGCAACACATCTCTTCTTTTACCCGGATTACCTAAACCCCTACAGTTTACTGAAGCAACCTTAATTTCGTTTCCAATATTATTCATTGTACCATTTCCACGTAAATTCACAATACAGCAAGCACCACAACAACCCAAGGCAAGCAAACAAGCAAATAAAACATGCACAGGTTATGTTTGGCAACAGGTAATCCTCACCAACAGGAGTAAAACTCCTCAGCAGCAACAGGAACGTAAACATTTAAGATGATTAAAAGGGAAAAAAATTAAAATACTCAACTGAGCGCACAGGCTGTTACATAACCAGACAATAAAAGAACATCAATCCAACATATAACGCAAAAGAAGACGACGTTACCTGCATGCCTAGACAGTTCTTAGTTGTAACTATAGCAAAACATATAAGCATGGAGGTCAAAAGCAAAGCCATGGCAACAGTAACGGAACAAACAAAAAGCACACACAAAGCAGACACCCTTTGGCTCCTCTCGGTAGCATGTGACTGGTATTATACCTTCAAACAAATCTACAAGTTCATAGACTAAAAATCAAGAGAAAAACAGCAACCATGCATGCATAAGCCTGTCTGTGTACATATGACCTTACGCGTGACTGCGTGCGTGTGTGTGTGTGTGTGCGTACAAGGGCGTGTATGGAATGTATGTATGTGCATGCGTGCGTGCGTGGAATTAATATAGGTGCTGTAAAAGCCATAACATTAGCTAGTATGCCAGAGATGCGAAAAAATTGATGGACGAAGGTTCTATAGGTTATAAAACAAGTTATAAAGGCCAACAAGGACACAGAAACAATAACAAATAGTTATAATACTCGCAGTGCCTGTTGTTTACACATAAAATTCAACACACGATTAAGGAGATAAAGCAGTAAGGACACTATGACAATTGACATACATTGACATTTGCGACTAACATTTCTTTACACAAAAAGAAGAGAACAAGAATAAAGTAACTAAACAAAAATAATAAAAACAGAGGATTGTATGAAACTGATGAATGAACCATTGTACACAGTACTAGCTATTACACACTCAAAATAGCAATAATAATAATAATTATTGTCTAAGTACATGGTAAATACATAGAACTAAGCAAGGCGAACTACAAAGGTTGTGCTTATTTGCTCTGTAGACTGAACATTGTTATGTTTTATATCACATGCAAAATCCGCTTATTTGAAACCATTTTAATACACAGGCAGTTGCCTGTGCGCAGAAATGGAGAGAGAACGCCTACCGGCACGTGAAATCTTCGCCTGATGCGTCAAATGTGTTCTCTCTCCCTTTCTACATCAGCAATAGCATACATAATATGTAAACTCCGATCAGCCAACAGAAACATACATACATGCATGCAACTGTCTTTCTTTTCTTAAAAAAAAAAAAAACAACAACAAAAACAACCATCTATTGCTGTTCCGGAAATATTTGAAAAGTAAAACAATCATAAAAGATCCAACAACTCCTCCCCTTGCTCCGAATAAAACACAACGAAATATTAATGATTATAAATAGTATCATCCCAACAACAAAGAAAACTTTGATGTAGAAAAAAGGGACACGGACAGGGAAAGCAAGCAAGATAACAAGTGAAGAGTAAACTGTGTTGCTCTAAGTAAATTCAACGTATTACTATAACAATTGTGGTATACATATCAAATCACGTAGACTACTTCATTGTGTGACAAAACAATCAGAGATGAGAAAGAAAAGAACTGACCAAAAAGAAAACAAAAATTAACAAGCACAAGAAAAGCAGCTAACCTGCTGCTGGCCGACTAGGCCTATAATTATAACAACATAGCGTTAGGCTGTCACTGCCACCTTGGCTGTGACCGCAAGCAAAACATAAACAACAGGCGCCTGCTGAGTCATTTCGTCATTTTCTCCCGTTCACCCGTGTCAACTAGCTGCTTCCCTACTACACCCCTCACCACACACACACAAACACAGCATTGTATTATATTCCACTTCAACCTTGTGTCTCACATTATCTTAAATCGACATTTTATGTGAATGACAATCGAGACCCACCAACGCACAGAAAAAGTAAATTAATTTAAACGAGAGAAAGTTCAGTCAGTAGTATATACTTGTAAACTCCTCTAGCAAAAACCATACTACCACCATGTCGAAGGGTCCGATGTGTTAGTTGTTCTGCATTCTACATTTAAATAGTCTATGCAGGTTATTTAACACAGCGGGTACGACTGTAGCACAATCATTATTCATCATCCTTGTCTTTCAGTATTTCACCACTCATGGCTTTGTTAAGCACAGCATCAACGTCTTCACCAAACCTGATTCGCAGGGTAACATTGTTTTTCAATTTGGCAAAGACTTTGCCATTGCTTGTCCATGTGGCCATTGTGGCCGAGTGCTTATAGGCCTGTCGTTCCATGCGATAATTGGCGGCCGTAAGATCCTCGCCTATTGAGACCCCTTTACCCTTTAATTTCTTTCGTGCCGCTATCACCTGGTCTCTCAAACCTCTCTTGGCAAAACGTACAATAATGGGTCTAGGTCGTCGCGGGGACCCGGAGGCAGCCACTCCACCCCTCCCCACTCGGTGCGCCGCCTCCACGTCCTCCGGCTGCACCTTCACCCCCAGCGTATCGGTGAAGAGTTTGCAGCAACGGGAAGCAACATCGTCGTCGCGATCGGAGGGCTCGGGCAAATTGAATACGCGCACATTCCATCGCCTATCATATTGTTCTTGATCATTCAAGTTGCCCTCCACCCTCGCCACCCTCTCTCGCAGGCTCGCGTTTTCAGCTTTGAGTGTCTTAATTTCATCCCGCATGGCGTCAGACGCCTGTGCCATATCGAACAGCCTACTTTCCAGCTTCTCTAACTTGTCCTCCATTCGACTTCCTAACTTTTCGATGTCTGAGACCGATGCCACTGTTTTTAACCGGTTGTCGATCATCTCCATCAAGTCTTTTAGGCTCGGTTCTCCCATGCTGACGCTCTCACAGACCGAAACTTCACTGTCAGAGTTAGTGGAATCAGAGATCTGGTGAAACAGTCTTTTTCTATCTTGCACAACACAAGGGCTAACTTCACTGCACCCCGACGACGATGATGACAAAATTTTTCGTTTACCTCTGTTGACAATTTCTTCTTCACTCTTTTCTTCAACCTGCATTCCGGCCTAGAGTCAATGTATTCTTTCCTTTGTTTTAGAATTCCAGCACATATTTAGGATTCAACACATATTTAGGATTCTAGCACATATTTCATTGTTCTTCTTACTTACTTTCACAAAAAATGCACATTTCCAACTTCTTAGGCCTACCACAGATGTTCTATAGCATTATAACATTTGAGCCTGTGCCAACTCAATTAGTTTTACACATTCATAATACTGTTCACTGTTGCGAGCACGATGTTGACAGCTCGACGGCTGCTGAGCGAATCTTGTTTTTTAAATTAAGTCTAATATCACTTAAGTAGTGAACAGACTATATATAAATTGATTAAATTGAATTGAATTGAACGAGCCCATAGTGTAAAATATGGCAGCCGGTAAAAAGTATTGTTAATAGGAAAGTTTACATATAAAAGAAAGGAATGCTGTTCATACATAGGTTGTAGTACAGACACACACACACAAACACACACACACTCTCTCTCTCTCTCTCTCTCTCTCTCTCTCTCTCATGCTCACGCGAAGACGCTTATCCCCATGCAGTCGCATGTTCAGTTAAAGACACAGACAAAATCAGCAGTTTTACAATGTTATATTTAGTGAAATTATCAATTTTTTTGCGTTATACATAGACAGGGGCGGATCAGTTAGTTTTTGGGGGAGGGTTTCCAAAATTCTATTAAAGGGACTTACTCGGTAAATGTTAATGATGGTCAAGAAACGCTTCAGATCAAGCATCAACGTTGGCAGGACACGCACTTTTCCAGGAGCAGACATCAAAAGTGACCACAATCTTGTGATGATGTCTTTCCGGCTTCACTTGAAGAGAGTAAACACAGCACAGTGCACTAGACTGAAGTTGAACCTGGACAAACTGCAAGACCCGGAGGTGACAGAAATATTTCAGGCCACAATTGGAGGGAAATTTGCACCACTGCTCATTTTTGGGAGCTGGTGAAGTAGATGTCAACACCATGACCACCACCTTCAACTTAGCTGTGACAGATGTCGCCACGGAGATCCTTGGAAAGCACCGGTCAAAGAAGAAGCTGTGGATCACACTTGAACTTTTGGACCTGTGTGATAAACGAAGAGAGATGAAAAATAAAAGGAACACCTCACAGGGAGCTGACGTCTACCGAAACATCAACAATGACATCCGAAAAGGCATGCGCACAGCAAAGGAGAACTGGATAGAAGCTCAATGCCAGAAAATAGAGAACAGTCTGAACAAGAACAACAGCAAGTTCTAAGGCCTACCAGACTGTGAAGCCGCTGACAAGTGTTAAACAGCCCAAGGTCTCCTCGATCCAAAGCAAGTGGCTTATGCCTTACAGAAGAACAAGAAGTCTTGGACAGATGGACAGAGTACTGCTCTGACCTTTACAACCATAAACCAAACGGAGACCCATCAGTTCTAGCATGTCCAGAGAACAGAGAAGAAGAAGAAATCCTCCCAATTCTCCGAAAAGAGGTTGAGGCAGCAGTGCAATCACTGAAGAAGGGGAAGTCAGCGGGAGTGGACAACATACCCGCGGAACTGCTTCAAGCAGGAGGAGAAGCGATGATCGACGCACTCACCATTATGTGTAACAAGACGTGGCAGAGTGGGGAGTGGCCTACACCGTGGACCCAGTCGCTTGTCATCACTCTTCCCAAAAAAGGTAACCTTCAGGAACCTGAAAATAATACTCAACAGGTTGAAACCCCAAGCTGAACAAATCATAGCCGAAGAGCAAACAGGATTTAGGGCAGGGCGATGTACCACTGAACAGATTTTCAACCTCAGAATAATCTGTGAGAAATACCTACAGCACCAAAAACATCTATATCATGTGTTCGTAGACATCAAAAAGGCGTTTGACCGAGTCTGGCATGCAACTCTGTGGGCAACCATGAGAGTGTACAACATCAGCCTTAAAATTGTTGAAGTCATCAAAAGCCTGTATGACAAGGCTACCAGTGCAGTCCTCCACAACAGCGCCATCGGAAACTGGTTCAGAACAACAATCTGTGTGCGTCAGGGATGCCTACTCTTCAACATCTTCCTAGAGCGCATCATGTCAGATGCCCTTGCAGATTACGAAGGCACAGTCAGCATAGGGGGAAGAGCAATCTCCAACCTTTGTTTTGCGGATGACATTGATGGATTGGCTGGAGAGGAACAAGACCTTGAACGGCTGGTACAGAGTCTTGACACCACTTCCAGAGCCTATTGAATGGAAATAAGTGCAGAGAAGACCAAAATGATGACCAACAACACCCATGGCATCAACACGGACATCGAAGTCCAAGGCCAATCCCTCAACACAGTGCATAGCTTCAAATATTTAGGAGCCATTGTATGACAATGAGTCCCGGCAGGAAGTCCTCTCCAGGATCACACAAACAACTGCTGCCCTTGCGAGGTTGAAGCCAATTTGGAAAGACAGGACCATCAGTCTACATTCCAAGGTAAGGCTGCTGCGCTCCCTTGTCATCTCCATTTTCCTATATGCTTGCGAAACATGGACCCTAACAGCAGATCTCCAACGAAGAATACAAAGCATAGAGATGAGGTGCTACAGAAGACTTCTGGGCATTTCTAATACCCAGAACATCACCAACGACGATGTCCGACAGCCCATCACACAAGCCATTGGACAACACGATGACCTGCTCACAGTGGTGAAAAAACGGAAACTCCGAGGGTATGGCCACGTCACCAGATCATCAGGTCTTGCAAAGACCATTCTGCAAGGCACAGTGCAAAGAGATAGAAGAAGATGGAGACCGAAAAAAAGGTGGGATGACAACATTCGAGACTGGACTGGTTTGCCCCTGAGCGAAACAATCAGGGTTGCTGAGGACAGGGAAATATGGAGTACGTTGGTTAAACGATCATCTGTTGTGCCCCTACGACCTCCGAATTATGGGATAGGATAGGATAGGATATTGCCGAAGACGGGAAATATCAGCTTTGCTCTTTGTGGAGCATAAAAGACGGTGTTCGTCTGGAGATTGTTTAGAATGATTGCAATGATTGAACTTTTTTAGTGAGAAGATTGCGAGGGCTTGCATATTGTAGGAGAGGTCAAATACTCGTATAAATTTTTTTTAAAATAAAAATAACATTAAAATAAAGAAATATATATATATATTATATATAGATATTATTTATTTTTATTTATTTATTTTATGTTTATTTTTATTTTCTTTTAATTTTAAGTTTTACATACATATATATATATATAAAGTTTTCTCTCTCTTTCTCTCTCTCCTTCTTCTTCTTTTTTTTCCTTTTTTTTTTGGGGGGGGGGGGGCTGGTGGGGTCCGGAAACCCCGGAACCCCCCCCTCTTCCGCCCCTGCATAGATAACCCTTATTTCAGGGTTTAAGGCTTTGCATGTGCATTTCGGGTTTTATCTCTAAACACGCTCGAAAGAAGTTAACAATAGAACCACTGAAGAATATTGACGAGAGTAAAGAATTCGTTGTCTGCATGTGGCTCCCAAAGGCAGTTTGTGTGACTAGAACTGTTGTATTAAAGGTGTTCTTGAAGCAAGGCGATTAACATTATTTGCTGATCTAACACGTCAGGTATAGAATATAGACTTAGTTGTTTGGTGTAGTTGTGATCTGCACGTTGTCAGACATGGCTTTGTTGTTGGAGATTGTTAGAATACTACTGGGTAGTGCGCTAGCCGTTCAAGGTAATCTCTGTCTCTCTCTGTCTGTCTGTCTCTCTGTCTGTCGGATCTTCACTACTGCAATAAATATAGCGTAACCTCATTTTATCATATTCTCTCTCTCTCTCTCTCTCTCTCTCTCTCTCTCTCTCTCTCTCTCTCTCTCTCTCTCTCTCTCTCTTTTCTCACCTCTTTTCGGCGGCTAACTGTGTCTATTCAACTACACACATTTACATGTGAAAAGCAGTAGGTTAGTTCACATGGGCATTAAACGCTGACAGTGGATCCTCGATACCGAAGCAAAAAAATAATTTTCAGTCATTTGTATGTTCACTCTGTTCTTTCCATTACACAGTGTTACGTTGAAACGCGAATGGTAGTATGTCTGAAACGCGCACGATAGATCTAATCGTTTCGTTTTGCAAAGTATTCAATAATGGAGTTTATTTACCTTTGATTTGAGTTTGCATTGTTGTTAGGAGAGGTTTTGTATAACGTTGATAATTTTCGTTAGTCGATATTATTTAAGAATTCTCTAGATTTCAGTATTTACTATCGATGGAAACTTCCCGATAAATATCGAAGTATTAGAACATTCCCGGAAGGAGAAGAAATATGTATGACGTAAGTCAGCGATGACGATCTTTTATTTGATTGGCTGTAGTGCGTCATTCTAGTCTACCGTGTTCTAAATTGTTCGGGAAGAGAGAGAGAGGTTATATATTTATGTACCGCACTGTTTTGAAGGAGATTGTTGATAGTGAGTTGGAAAGTAAAATTTGAGAGTGGAAAAGCGATTGAGCGATTGTAGGCAGTTGTTGATGTGTGCTGAATAAAAGTGGAAAACTTCATACGTCGACTTTGTGACTTGTTGATGATTGAGCAGGCTGCGTGGATAAACGAATCTGAGTTACACCTTATCAGGATTTCAGCATTGGGGCTGAATCAGATACTGATAGAAAAAACACCATCATCGAAGGAGTGTAACATTTTGTGGGTCAAGCCGCGATTCACGCCATAGCCAAGGGTTCAACTGCGACAACAAGCGAGTCAACGTTACGAGAGGCAGTCATCGAGGGTAGCCGCCAACAAGTTGCATCGGGAAAGGCCAACACACTGGGACTACATCACCGATAGGTTCGGGTTGACTGCAAGGGCGTGTAGTCGCTAAAGAGTTGCTTCGTGAGCGAACAACAGATCGGGACTACGTGGCTGCCGCAAGACTACTTTGAGGGACAGTCTCGGAGCTACATCGCCAGTATTAGAGAGAGCGACGAGCGGACGTCGCGTCTACTTCAGCACAGGAGCGTATACATCAACACCAGCGTGGTGCAGCGTCGCATACGACGAGGACAGCGGGGCCTGCGTCAGCGAAAGCGACTAGTAAAAAGCATCAGCGCTACTGCAGAAAGCGTGCTGTTCTAGAACAGTCTAGAAAGGTACAGCACAGTCAAGAACTTTCCAGAAAAAGAACTTTTCCAGAAAAGAACTTTCCAGAAAAGCATCAAGATGGCTGACTTCTGGCAGAAAGGGGTTGAACTGAATCTAAAAGGCAAACAGCTGACGGAGTACGTCAAATTCCAGGAGAGAATACAAGAACGAGAAATTGAACAGCAGCGGCAAGAAAAAGAAGAGCAACGTCGCCGAGAAGAAAGAGAAGAGCAGCGGCAAGAAAGAGAAGAACAGCGACAGCGTGAAGAAAAAGCAGAGGAGCGGAGGCGTGAAGAAAGGGAAGCGGAGCGTCAGTTCCAGTTAGAGATGGCGCGCATCCAGCAACAACAGCACACGCTACACGTTATCAGCGACTTCAAGGCTCCAAAATTGCCAGCGTTCGTTGACGAAAAGGACCAGATCGACAGCTATCTGGCGAGGTTTGAAAGGTTCGCCGAAAGCGCTAACTGGCAACGTCAAGACTGGGCGATCATACTCAGTGCACTACTGACGGGGAGGGCGCTCGATGTCTACACCCGACTGTCGAACAATGACGCCAAAGAGCAGTAAAATTGGCTCTTGGTGTTCCAACTAGTACAAGTATAATTAAAACTTATAAAGAAGCAGGGATATTATCTTTAGATGAGCAAAGACAATTATCATGTTCTAAATATGTAATTCGAAGTTTGTCAGTAAACAATTCAGTATCAAAGGATATTTATTTTGATTGCAAAGAATATCCAAAACGATCAGAAAAAATTCCTTATCTTCAACCAAGAAAAAATTACGTAAATCAAACAATGACTGAATGTAATATTAATGTATTAAATATACCCATTTTACCATTAATACCTCAGATGCCATTTTGGGAACACTTAAATGCAAATTTTGATGTAGATTATTCTACAGTTACTAAAGGTGAAAATATTAATGTTCTTGTAAGTGAAACTTGCTCTGTGGGTTCGGGCAAATAGAATAGCCCCAACGTTTCCCGGCGTGTCGTAAGAGGCGACTAACAGGGGTGATGTTAGCACGGCATCACTGGGCGAAAGTCTTCTACACAGAAGTCACCGGCCAGGGCGGAGGAACCTCACGTTACTACAGGTTCAACGACCACGTGCTCAGGGCCAAGGCGAGCCACACTGTATTCGTGGATTTCGGCTGTGGCCAACAGCCTGGAGAGGATTGGGCCCTGCCAGGTCTTTTTTTTTGCCCAAGACACAACACATGATGAGGCTATCCACTAATTCCATGCCGGATCGGTCGTCGCCCGGCTACACAAGGACCGCGCCTTCCGTTGGCCACCAGGACGGAGGTGAAAAGTATGCTACTGATGGACAAATTAGCAAGATCCGCACGAGAAACAACATCGTCATAGGAACCTGGAATGTCAGGACCCTAACTGCGGAAGGAAAATTAGAAGAACTGGCCCACGAGCTGGACCACTATCGATGGAACGTTCTAGGTATCAGCGAACTGCGCTGGAAAGGCCTAGGTGAAACAACGACTGACAAAGGCCACAAGCTCTATTTCAGCGGTAGAGATGACAGGCACGAACACGGCGTTGGATTCTTGGTCCACAAGAACATTCTAGCCACTGTCATGGGTTGCCGCCCAGTCTCCAGTAGACTCATTACCATCCGTCTGAGAGCAACCCCTTTCAACATTACCATCATCCAGGCCTATGCCCCAACATCAGACTATGAAGACAGCGAAGTGGAGGATTTTTATGAAAATATACAGGCGGTCCTTGACCAAGTGCCGAAGAAGGACATAGTCATAGTGCAAGGCGACTGGAATGCCAAGGTTGGCCAAGATGCGCACCACAACTGGGGAGACACATGCGGACCCCACTGCAACAACGAGACAAATGACAGGGGTCTGAGGCTATTGGAGTTTGCCAGATACAACAATCTGGTACTGGCAAACACGCTTGGTCTCCACAAAAAATCCAGACGATGGACATGGCACAGTCCCGGCGGGGAACATCACAACCAAATAGACTACATCATGGTCAAGAAACGCTTCAGATCAAGCATCAACATTGGCAGGACACGCACTTTTCCAGGAGTAGACATTGGAAGTGACCACGATCTCGTGATGATGTCTTTCCGGCTCCATTTGAAGAGAGTAAATACAGCAAAGTGCACTAGGCTGAAGTTCGACCTGGACAAACTGCAAGACCCGGAGGTGGCAAATATATTTCAGGCCACAATTGGAGGGAAATTTGCACCACTGCTTATTTTGGGGGCAGGCGAAGTAGATGTCAACACCATGACCAATACCTTCAACTCAGCTGTAACAGATGCCGCCACTGAGATCCTTGGCAAGCACCGACCAAAGAAGAAGCCGTGGATCACACCTGAACTTTTGGATCTGTGTGATAAACGAAGAGAGTTAAAAAAGAAAAAGAACACCTCACAGGGAGCTGATGTCTACCGAAAAATCAACAATGACATCCGAAAAGGCATGCGCACAGCAAAGGAGAACTGGATAGAAGATCAATGCCAGGAAATAGAGAACAATCTGAACAAGAACAACAGCAAGAAGGCCTACCAGACGGTGAAGCGGCTGACAAGTGTTAAACAGCCCAAAGTCTCCACTATCCAAAGCAAGTCTGGCATTTGCCTTACAGAAGAACAAGAAGTTTTGGACAGATGGACAGAGTACTGCTCTGACCTTTACAACCATACACCAAATGGAGACCCATCAGTTCTAGCATGTCCGGAGAGCAGAGAAGAAGAAGAAATCCTCCCAATTCTCCGGGAAGAAGTTGAGGCAGCAGTGCAATCGCTGAAGAAAGGGAAGTCAGCGGGAGTGGACAACATACCAGCGGAACTGCTACAAGCAGGAGGAGAAGCGATGACTGATGCTCTCACCATTATCTGTAACAAGATCTGGCAGAGTGGGGAATGGCCTACACCATGGACCCAGTCGCTTGTCATCACTCTTCCCAAAAAAGGTAACCTTCAGGAGTGTGAAAATTACCGCACCATCAGCCTCATCAGCCATCCCAGCAAGGTCCTCCTGAAAATAATACTCAACAGGTTGAAACCACAAGCTGAACAAATCATAGCTGAAGAACAAGCAGGATTCATGGCAGGGCGAAGTACCACTGAACAGATTTTCAACCTCAGAATAATCTGTGAGAAATACCTACAGCACCAACAACATCTATATCATGTGTTCATAGACTTCAAGAAGGCATTTGACCGAGTCTGGCATGCAGCTCTATGGGCAACCATGAAAGTTTACAACATCAGCCCTAAAATTATAGAAGTCATCAAAAGCCTGTATGACAAGGCTACCAGTGCAGTCCTCCATAACAGCGTCATCGGGAACTGGTTCAGAACAACAATCGGTGTGCGTCAAGGATGCCTACTCTCTCCAACACTCTTCAACATCTTCCTAGAGCGCATCATGTCAGATGCTCTTGCAGATCACGAAGGCACAGTCAGCATAGGGGGCAGAGCAATCTCCAATCTTCGTTTTGCGGATGATATTGATGGATTGGCTGGAGAGGAACAAGAACTTGAACAGCTTGTACAGAGGCTTGACACCACCTCCAGAGCTTATGGAATGGAAATAAGTGCAGAGAAGACCAAAATGATGACCAACAACACCAATGGCATCAACACGGACATCAAAGTACAAGGCCAATCCCTCAACACAGTGCACAGCTTCAAATATTTAGGAGCCATTGTGTCAGACAATGGGTCTCGACAGGAAGTCCTCTCCAGGATCGCACAAACAACTGCTGCCCTGACAAGGTTGAAGCCCATTTGGAAAGACAGAACCATCAGTCTACATTCCAAAGTAAGACTGCTGCGCTCTCTGGTCATCTCCATCTTCCTATATGCTTGCGAAGCATGGACCCTCACAGCAGATCTCCAACGAAGAATACAAAGCATGGAGATGAGGTGCTACAGAAGACTTCTGTGCATTTCCTATACCCAACACATCACCAACATTGAAGTCCGACAGACCATCACACAAGCCATTGGACAACACGATGACCTGCTCACAGTGGTGAAGAAACGGAAACTCCGATGGTATGGCCACGTCACCAGATCATCAGGCCTTGCAAAGACCATTCTGCAAGGCACAGTGCAAGGAGGTAGAAGAAGGGGGAGACCGAAAAAGAGGTGGGAGGACAACATTCGAGAATGGACTGGTTTGACACTGAGCGAAGCCATGAGGGCTGCTGAGGACAGAGAAAGATGGAGTATGCTGGTTAAGCGATCATCTGTGGTGCCCCAACGACCTTCGGGTTATGGGACAGGATAGGATAGGAAGTGAAGTAAAAGAACACTTGGAACAAAAATATTCTTTTCACTTAAAAATATTTACAGATGGTTCAGTATTGGATTCACTTGATAGCGGGTCAGGATTTGTTATACCAACTCTAAAAATAGAAAAATCATATTATATTGGAAAAGGATTTTCGATATTTACTTGCGAGTTATATGCCATTCTAATGGCATTACAATATATTGTTGAATCATACTTAGATATATTTAATATATTAATTTGTGTTGATTCAAAATCAGTTCTACAATCTATACAAAATTGGGAGAATAAGACTAGATCCGATTTATTATTTGAGATCAGATATTTGATACATGTAATTATTAGTAGGGGGATTGGTGTTGACTTTTGTTGGGTTCCATCTCATTCTGGCGTGTGTTGGAATGAATATGCAGACAAACTTGCAAAAAGAGGAGTCATAAACTCGTTTCATTAATGGAAAAACATTTTCAAAAATTAGTAAGTAAACAAATTATTTTATCATGTTCAAGAAATATTGCAAAAGTTATATATAAAATGCGCTTGGATTCGTGGTTAACAAAATATGTAAAAGATATTAAATGTATATGTCAACAACCAGTTTCCATAAAACATTTATTATTTGAGTGTACATCTTTGTTACCATTGTACACAGCAAAGAATGTAATGCTAAAAAACACTGATGATATTAGTAATATATTGTATAATCAAGCAATAATAGAAACTATAGCAAGTATTATTTTAAATACCGATTTAAAAGATAGTTTTTGATTGTATAGATAGGCGCAGGTGCGCGCGCGCGCGTGTTTGTGTGTGTATGTATGGGTGTGTTTGTGTGTGTGTATGATCGTCTAAAATCATTGTATGAAATGAATAGACGTTAAATAAAAGAACTGAACTGAACTGACTACGACGTTTTGAAAGCGTCTCTATTGCAGTGCTACAACTTTACAGAGAAGGGCTACCGTAAACGCTTTCGTGAATGCCGGCCTTTGTCAGACGAGACGCCAAAGCAATTTGTGGAGCGCCTGTCGTCATACTTACACAAGTGGGTGGAACTATCAGGCAAAGGGAAGTCTTACGATAGTCTCCATGACCTGATCGTGAAGGAGCAGTTCCTCAATGCCTGTCACAAGGACCTGGCGACCCACTTGGAATTACAGAAGCTGCAGACGCTTAATGATGTGACCGAGGTTGCCGAAAGATATCTCCTCGCTCACGGAAAAACGCTGGGGCCACCCATTTCAGAAGACTGGAAACCATGGGAACCAGATCCAGGGGAGCCAGACGAGCCAGAGACAGACGGACTCCGCGCCTCCTCCCAGGGAAGGGCATTCAAGAGGCTGTTTCACCTGCAACGCTACAGACCACAAAGCGGCTAACTGTCCTCAAAACAAAAGTAGCGGACAGCGGAGCAGTACGGACAATTCAGCGGCGAGCAACCGGCAGAAGCGGTTCTCCAATCAACGGCAAACCAGTAGATCTGACCATCAAGTGTGCGGCGGGAGCGTCATTCTTCCGAGTGAGACCGAGCGCGCAGCTACTCCTGCGGACGTGCAAGAGTGCATAACCGATGGCCAACTTCTCCTTGCCAACGGGAAATCCATCCCCGTCGTCGCCAGCGCAGCTGTGACCGTCCAGAACATGCCTGTTTCCAAGGGACGCGTCGGAAATCATGAAGTGACTGTCCTAAGAGACTCTGGTTGCAGTGGAATCATTGTCAGAGAAGATCTAATCGCTAAAGAACAGTTCACTGGCGATTCTAAATGGACACTTATGGCCGACAGCAAATGTGTGAAAGCGCCAGTTGCAAAAATTCAAGTCAGCACCCCTTTCTACATAGGCGAAGTAGAAGCGGTTTGCCTGAAAAAGCCGCTATACGATTTGATGATCGGGAATATCGACGGCGCGAGACGACCCGACGACCCCGATCCAGAGTGGAGTCCTGCCTCGACCAAACGCGTCGAAGTTGTGGAGGAGGATCCATTGCCGTTTCCCGATGGAGACCTTACAGAGCTGCTACGGGATAATGTGGCTACTCCGGCTCAGCCCTGCCGACCAGAGATCGTCGGTGCTGTTACTACCAGGGCCCAGGCCAAGAGAGACAAGACGTCTACGCCACTGAAGGTCGCCGACAACTCTAAAGCTGCCATCGTGGATAGAGATAAGCTGATCCAGCTCCAGGAAGCTGATAGTACTTTAAACAAGTACAGGAACCGCCAAAACCACGTGACCAAGGGCAGTGGCACGGTCTATTTTGAGGTGAAGGCCAAGATCCTGTATAGAATCTTCCAGCACCCGAGGGTCAACGGAGGTAAACCACTACGTCAAGTTTTGGTACCGTTACCCCTAAGGCGCCAGGTGATGGAAGTAGCGCATGACTCAATCATGGGAGGTCACCTAGGCATCAAGAAGACGTCAGACAGAATCCAGGCGGCGTTCTACTGGCCAGGACTTCATGCGGACGTCAGCCGTTTCTGCCGATCGTGTGACATTTGCCAGAAGACCATACCTCGAGGAAGGGTCCCGAAAGTGCCTATGCAGAGGATGCCCCTGATCGACCGACCTTTCAAGAGGGTGGCCTTAGACTTAATCGGCGAAATAAGACCTCCGAGTGAAGAAGGTCATCGATGGGTACTGACTTTAGTGGACTATGCAACTCGGTACCCAGAAGCAGTGCCACTGAAGAAGATTGACACTGAAACTGTAGCAGAGGCACTGGTGGACATCTTCAGTAGACTTGGGGTGCCTGAAGAAATTCTGACAGACCTCGGGACGCAGTTCGTCTCTGACTGCATGAAGGAGGTCAACAGACTGCTGAGCATCCGGCATTTGATTACGACACCCTACCATCCAATGTGCAACGGGCTTGTCGAGAAGTTCAATGCTACGCTGAAGTCCACCCTGAAGAAACTGTGCAGCGAGCAGCCCAAACAATGGCATCGCTATATCAACGCCTTACTTTTCGCCTACAGAGAAGTACCGCAGGAGTCCACCGGCTTTTCTCCGTTCGAGCTGCTGTACGGAAGAACCATCCGAGGGCCGATGCACATCCTGAAAGAAATGTGGACGAAGGAAGTGGACACCCCAGAGGTGAAGAACAGTTACCAGTACGTGTTTGAGCTACGAGAGAAGCTGGAGCAGACTCTCGAGATAGCCAGAGAAAACCTGAAGAAGTCCCAAGACTGTGGAAAGCACTACTACGATCGTAGGGCCGTGAACAGGAAGTTCAAACCTGGCAACAAAGTGCTGGTGCTGCTACCTACCGATCATAATAAGTTGCTGATGCAGTGGAAAGGCCCGTACGAAGTGGAGACCGTGGTGGGGATCAACGACTACAAGGTGAAGGTCGGCCAGCATTCCAAGATATACCACGCCAACCTCCTTAAGCTGTACGTGGAAAAGCCGTCAGAGACTGTACGCGCAGCAACACCACGCTTGACGGAAGGTCAAAAGATGGAGCTCAAGGACCTTATGGGTGAGTTTCCCCATAGCTTCAGCGATGTCCCAGGCTCTACGACTTTGGTCGAACATGAAGTCCACCTCACTTCAAATATTCCCGTTCGATCAAAACCCTTCCCAATCCCTTTCAAGGCCCGTGAATCCTTGAAGGAAGACATCGATGAGATGCTGAAGATGGGCATCATCAGAGAGTCCAGTTCCCCCTACGCGTCCCCTGTCGTGGTCGTGAAGAAGAAGGACGGCAGCAACCGAGTATGCATCGACTACAGGAAGGTTAATAAGATCACCGTCTTCGACCCTGAGCCGTGCCTACCGCAGCAGACCTCTTCCGCCAATTATCGGGGAGTAGAATCTTCTCAAAGATTGACCTCAGCAAGGGTTATTGGCAAGTCCCCGTGCATCAACAGGACATACCAAAGACTGCTTTTATAACTCCTGATGGGACATACGAGTGCCTTAGGATGCCCTTTGGCATGGTCAACAGCGGAGCTACCCTGAAGAGAGGGATGAAGAAGATGCTCAAAGGGATGGACAATGTCGTGTGTTACTGGGACGACCTGCTAGTCCACACTCGCACTTGGGAAGAGCATCTGCAGACCTTGAGGGAGCTGTTTCACCGTCTCACAGAAGCCAACCTGACCGTGAGACCCAGTAAGTGCATTCTGGGAACTGACAACGTCGACTTTATCGGCCATTCGCTGAAAGAAGGACAAAAGGGGCTTCTACTAGAAAACGTCACCAAGATTCTGAACGCTCCACGTCCCCAAACCAAGAAGCAGGTGCGATCTTTCCTGGGGTTGGCTGGATATTACAGGGAGTTTGTACCAAACTACTCCGCCATCACAGCACCCTTGTCGGACCTGGTGCGGAAAGGCTGTCCAAACCAAGTGCAGTGGGGACCGTCTCAGGAGAAGGCATACCAGACTGTGCGCGACCTCCTTTCGAAGGATCCGGTGCTACGACTGCCTGACACTTCCAAAGAATTCGTCTTAAGAACAGACGCAGCGGACGAAGGCATCGGCGCCATACTGATGCAAGAACACGAAGAGAAACTATTTCCGGTCAGTTACGCCAGCAAGAAGCTGTCCAGGGCTGAGAAAAATTACTCGACCATGGAGAAAGAGTGCCTTGCCATCATATGGGGAATCCGGAAGTTCGAACTGTACCTTCAAGGAGTGAAGTTCGTGCTACAGACTGATCACAAGCCGCTAACCTACTTGAACTCTGCCAAGTTTGTGAACAGTCGCATCATGAGATGGGCTATGTACTTGCAGAACTTTAACATGCGAGTAGAATCTATTAAAGGATCAGACAATGTTGGTGCGGACTTCCTCAGCAGAGTGTGTGAGTAAAGAACATTGACTATGTGTATGAACTGAGAACATTGACAATATCTAGATAGACTTGCGGATGGAAGAAACTTGACTCTGTGTGAATGAACTGAGCACAATGACAGTATTCAGAAATTCCAGAATTTAGACTTTGTTTGTGCATTACGTTTCAACGTTGTTGAAAGAAATTGGGTAAATTTCTTCTTGTTACACTCCGTTCGATGATGGTGTTTTTCTTTATCAGTATCCGATTCAGCCCCAATGCTGAATTCCTGATAAGGTGTAACTCAGATTCGTTTATTCACGCAGCCCGCTCAAGCAGCATACAAGTCACAAAGTCGACGTATGAAGTTTTCCACTTTTATTCAGCACACATCAACAACTGCATACAATTCTCAACTCAACTCAACAACTTTCACAGCAACTTTCCAGCTTCACTATCAACAACAATAACTCTCACAGCAACTCTTTTCACAACACACAAAGCATCGAATATATAATTTTTTTTCTATCCTTCGAGATGACGACAGTTCTAGAAATGACGCATTACAACTAACCAATCAGAATTAAAGATCGTCATCACTGACTTACGTCATACATCTCTCCACACATACCCCGAACCTTCTCTTTCTTCGACAATCGTCCCGAAACTTCGATCGATAGTAAACAAGGAGATCCAGAGTATTCTCCGACAATATCGACCAACGAAAATTATCCACGTTATACAAAGCCTCTCCTAACAACAATGCAAACTCAAATCAAAGGTAAATAAACTCCATTATTGAATACTTTGCAAAACGAAACGATTAGATCTATCGTGCGCGTTTTAGACATACTTTCGTTCGTTTCAACGTAACACTTCTTGAGTGGGGGGTTATGTTACGTTGAAACGCGAATGGTAGTATTTCTGAAACGCGCACGATAGATCTAATCGTTTCGTTTTGCAAAGTATTCAATAATAGAGTTTATTTACCTTTGATTTGAGTTTGCATTGTTGTAAGGAGAGGTTTTGTATAACGTTGATAATTTTCGTTAGTCGATATTATTGGAGAATTCTCTAGATTTCAGTATTTACTATCGATGGAAACTTCCCGATAAATATCGAAGTATGAGAACATTCCAGGAAGGAGAAGAAATATGTATGACATAAGTCAGCGATGACGATCTTTTATTTGATTGGCTGTAGTGCGTCATTCTAGTCTACCGTGTTCTAAATTGTTCGGGAAGAGAGAGAGAGGTTATATATTTATGTGCCGCACTGTTTTGAAGGAGATTGTTGATAGTGAGTTGGAAAGTAAAATTTGAGAGTGGAAAAGCGATTGAGCGATTGTATGCAGTTGTTGATGTGTGCAGAATAAAAGTGGAAAACTTCATACGTCGACTTTGTGTCTTGTTGCTGAGTGAGCAGGCTGCGTGGATAAACGAATCTGAGTTACAGACCTATCAGGGATCCAAGCATCGGGGCTGAATCAAATACTGATAGAAAACACCAACATCAAACCGAGTGTAACACACAGGTTACATTGGAAAACAACTAGGTTAGGTCTATCACAAGCCGCCTAGTCTTGTTGTTGTCAATGTTCTTTCCTCTCTTTCTTTCTGTATTGATTGATTGATTGATTGTTGCTTTAGGTCCAGCGGACTCTTCCGAGCCAAATCAGGACCGTTTCTGTATATATATATATATATATATATATATATATATATATATATATATATATATATATATATATATATATATATATATATATATATATACATAGAGAGAGAGAGAGAGAGAGAAACCCCCTTGTTTCTTGGAACCTCCTATTATATAACGCTATGTAATTTAATCACTTGTAGACGGACCGCTAACCCTAACCCTAACCCGTTTCGAGCGGAATATGTGTAGCACTGCCTTACCCTACCCGTCGAGGCACTGCCTTACCCTACCCGTCGTTCCCAGATCGTTTCTTGGGAGCCGCCTTGGCCGCAAAGGCCGGGTCCGCAGATAGCCGTAGGGGAAACTGTTAACCGGTTAACATAATATATATAATACAAAAACATTGTTATAAATAGCAGAAAAGTGACAAACTGACTGCATGACGGTTGAAGTGACCGACTGTTCAAATTACCGACCGACTGACAAATCAACTAAATGACTGACCATGAGTTGAAGTACGTGAATACCAAAAATCATCAAAACAGATACAGCCGTTTTTCGTTTTTTGAGACATTAAATACGAAATGTGTTTAGCAAAGAATGAACCCCAGCGATCTTGACTTTATTGTTACCAATACGATGGCACGGGAAGCTGGTCACTGATTCTATAAAGTGTGAACAAAATATGATCATTGGCTCTAGAGATAGTGTGCACAAGGGACTGTTGGACAACCATTTGACTTGGTTTGTGTGCCCACCATTTCAAAGTATTTGCAGATCCTATCTGGAATTTAAAAAAATAATCTTCTCTTTGTCTGCTATGCTGGGTTTTGAAACAGTGTTGTACAATGAGCTGTATTGAAGAGCTTTATCAATAATCTTAATTGTAGCTTTACAAGTTGTGTAGTTAATTACTTCCATCGTCTAACGACTTCAGCATGCTGTTATATTAGGTTTTGTAATATGCATATATCGATCTATATATGACGTGTTATTATCTATACAATGAATGTCTTCTTCCTAATGTAAATTTCTCACTGTGTTGTATTATTCAACCAGACCATAACTATTTATTTATTGTATATGTAGCTGAGCGGAGTATTTGCAATTGACTCCAGTCTCTCGGCCACCACCTTGAGAACACGGCCCAACCCGAGCTGTTGTTTTTATTTTATTCCTCCAAAGAGGGACATAAAAATATTTTGCCCTGCAAGGCAGTGAAGCGTGTTTGGTAGTACTGGATTACCGGCTACTAGTGCCACGACACTTCGCTGCAAAATCGCTGCCACCGACTTGCAGAAAATGCCTGCCGACAATGTAGTCCCGCTCACCACCAAAAGCAGAAGGCGAATGGTCAGCCGGGGAGAACAAATGTGTCGCCTTGTCCTGCATAACCCAATGGCATCCCCAAAGTATTCTGTACAGCAGGAGCCATCCAAGGCTAGTCTAACCGAGAAATTCAATGTAGACAACTTCTCTCTCAAGCCTCAACCAGTTGCCTCCCTTTCCGCTACATAGAGTTAAGTACTACATTACTTTACATGACATTTTCCACCATCCCCTCTCCTGTTACTCTCTCTGTCAGTAAAATCCACCATCCTCTGCACCGGCTTTTATTACCAGTTTAACATGGCATTGTTTGCTGTACCTCATTAATTATTGTTGTCCTCTGTACTTTTTTCCCTACCAATGGTGGCATATGTTGATTTTCTTTTGATACCTCCTCCCACCACCCATCAGCTCTTCTTTGAATGGCCTAAATTCATCTTAATTACTTTTGGCCTGGTCCTGATTTGGCTCGGAAGAGTCCGCTGGACCTAAAGCAATAACCATAATGTAATTACTTTTGGCAAAAACGGATTTACACTAAAATTCGCAAAACTTTGTTTTTACAACGATGATAAAGTGGCCTTTTGTTACTCAAATTTCGGTTCTGACGTAGTTATTTCCCCTGTTTTAACGGTACAGCTGTGCCCTTTGACACCGTTTGTGAGTGAACCACGTACGCAGCCTCTTTCGTGTCTGGGATAGGGTAAGGGAAAAGTCCTTTTTATGAACTGAAATCAAAAAAACCTTTTTGAGCAATTGTTTTTACCGCTTCCGACTCTTACTGGCTTTAGTAGATGCTATTTTTAGGTCCGGAATGTTGGCTAGCCCTCGCCTGTAGTAGGCACACACTACAGAATGTTGGCTAGCCCTCGCCTGTAGTAGGCACACACTACAGAATGTTGGCTAGCCCTCGCCTGTAGTAGGCACAGACACTACAGAATGTTGGCTAGCCCTCGCCTGTAGTAGGCACACACACTACAGAATGTTGGCTAGCCCTCGCCTGTAGTAGGCACACACTACAGAATGTTGGCTAGCCCTCGCCTGTAGTAGGCACAGACACTACAGAATGTTGGCTAGCCCTCGCCTGTAGTAGGCACACACACTACAGAATGTTGGCTAGCCCTCGCCTGTAGTAGGCACACACTACAGAATGTTGGCTAGCCCTCGCCTGTAGTAGGCACACACACTACAGAATGTTGGCTAGCCCTCGCCTGTAGTAGGCACACACTACAGAATGTTGGCTAGCCCTCGCCTGTAGTAGGCACACACACTACAGAATGTTGGCTAGCCCTCGCCTGTAGTAGGCACACACACTACAGAATGTTGGCTAGCCCTCGCCTGTAGTAGGCACACACACTACAGAATGTTGGCTAGCCCTCGCCTGTAGTAGGCACACACACTACCGAATATTGGCTAGCCCTCGCCTGTAGTAGGCACACACACTACAGAATATTGGCTAGGCACACACACTACGGAATGTTGGCTAGCCCTCGCCTGTAGTAGGCACACACACTACGGAATGTTGGCTAGCCCTCGCCTGTAAAAGGCACACACACTACGGAATGTTGGCTAGCCCTCACCTGTAGTAGGCACACACACTACGGAATGTTGGCTAGCCCTCGCCTGTAGTAGGCACACACACTACGGAATGTTGGCTAGCCCTCGCCTGTAGTAGGCACACACACTACCGAATATTGGCTAGCCCTCGCCTGTAGTAGGCACACACACTACAGAATATTGGCTAGGCACACACACTACGGAATGTTGGCTAGCCCTCGCCTGTAGTAGGCACACACACTACGGAATGTTGGCTAGCCCTCGCCTGTAGTAGGCACACACACTACGGAATGTTGGCTAGCCCTCACCTGTAGTAGGCACACACACTACGGAATGTTGGCTAGCCCTCGCCTGTAGTAGGCACACACACTACGGAATGTTGGCTAGCCCTCGCCTGTAGTAGGCACACACACTACAGAATGTTGGCTAGCCCTCGCCTGTAGTAGGCATACACACTACAGAATGTTGGCTAGCCCTCGCCTGTAGTAGGCACACACACTACAGGATGTTGGCTAGCACTTGTCTGTAGTAGGCACACAAACTACGGAATGTTGGCTAGCCCTTGCTATTACTAGGCACACAAACTACGTAATGTTGGCTAGCCCTTGCTATTACTAGGCACACAAACTACGTAATGTTGGCTAGCCCTTGCTGTTACTAGGCACACAAACTACGTAATGTTGGCTATCCCTTGCTGTTACTAGGCACACAAACTACGTAATGTTGACTAGCCCTTGCTGTTACTAGGCACACAAACTACGTAATGTTGGCTAGTCCTTGCTGTTACTAGGCACACAAACTACGTAATGTTGGCTAGTCCTTGCTGTTACTAGCAGGGTGGAGAACAACTGAATCAAGAAATCTCTGAAATCCGGCCGGGGCCCAGGGGCCAAGCCCCGGTATTCGCCCCCTGGAAGAAAATGAATTTAGGCAATTTTGAAAGTAATTTAGGGCCTCTCCTGAATTCAAAAAGCACAAAGTAAACATCAATAGAAACAACAACCAAAAAAAAAGAATGTTTTATGCACATGTCTTTCAAAAAAGTTAAGAATCTTGATTTGTAGGCCTAAAAACGTTTGAGGTCCACCACTGTTACACACAAACTCCACATTTCCAATTTTACTGGGCACACGTTTGTCTATTTTTTAGCTGTAAACAGGCTAGAATTTTCATAATTTTAGAGATATTTAGGGGTACGTTAGTAAAAACACCACATCTTAGGTATTGGTGACTACAGCTATAGATTTAAATGAAATAAAATGCAAAATGAACAGAAATAAATTCTCTTTTGATTATCTACCTTTTTATACTTCTCTTGTCATGTCTTGTTTTTTATTACTCCATGTGTATACAAAAAAAAAGCTTTAAAAAGTCCAAACAAGCCCCCTCCTCTTCTTCAGTGCACTTTCATGCCAGTCTGAAAGATCATATGCATGCACACTACTGACACTAATTGTCTAACTCTAATGTCAGTACCGATCTCTTCCTCCGACTCCAAGTCCATTTCTCTCACTTTAATGTCTAATAAATGGAAGCCTGTAAACTCCCCTTCATCAGTCGAAGAATCCAAATCATCCATTTTAGACACACACACAAGAAAATTTGGAAAAAAAAATCGAAAAAACGAACGCATTTCACAACAGGAAAACCGGAAGTCAATTGCCGGAAGTCTCGCAATCTTTCAAACAACGCGAGAATATAACCACATGGTTGATACGGACGCTTTTGGACGTTGTGCCTGTTTAGAACTTCGGCCGCTTTTGGCCGCTATGCCCAGTAAAGGGAAGCCCTCAGCTTCTCACACTCGGAACTCAATATTTTTTTCTCGGAAATGCAAATGCCTTCCGCGGAAATCCGCGGATTCGCGGAAAGTTCTCCACCCTGTACTAGGCACACAAACTACGTAATGTTGGCTAGCTCTTGTTGTTACTAGGCACACAAACTACGTAATGTTGGTTAGCCATTGCTGTTACTAGGCACACAAACTACGGAATGTTGGCTAGTCCTTGCCTGCAATAGGCACACAAACTACGGAAGTTTGTAATAATAAACAAAAAGGAACTATACCTTTGAAAGTTATTTTTTGTTGTAAGCTTAATTTTGTTAGTGGGGCAATACTCACTGTGAATGTTAAACAGATCTGTAGTCAAAGTGGGCTCCTTTAATGTAATATGCAGGCAATTGCCTTTTTGCGGGTGTTGCCTATGTTAATAAGGTGCCATCAATGGCCATGTACCGCGAGATGAGCGCAATATAAATCATTGTATTGTTACATTTGGATTTGGCAGTGCAGCCAGCCTTGTACATGTTTTGCTTTATAACTAATATTCAGCAGAGAACTGGGTTTTCGCTTTATTAGTTGTGCTAAGCTCATTCTGAACAGGGCTTCAGAAACATTTTGCACCGAAACAGATGAACAAACATTTTTGGGATATTATGATACTGTATAGAACTTCTCATGTTGATGCAACATGCATTTATATAACACACACGCACATTCTTTCATCTCCATCAACAAAAGGAGGCACATCACTATGAGAGAACATTATTTTATCACAATAAAGACGTTCCAGTTGCTATGATCACAACCATTCACTTCCTGAAGTTCTGGCATTTGCAGTGAGCAAGTTACAACAAGGATTAAGCAACAAACTATCAAACGGTTATAATAAAATAAAAGTACCTTTCCATTTCATCAGCAGTCCAAACCTCAAAGCAAGATATTTCATAAAGATCAATCAGCAGTATATAGCTTCTCCTCAGAAGGATATTTAGTTTTGGATACTTTATCCCCAAAACATGAAGTATATTAAATATTTTAGCGGCATTTATTGATTGGAAACAATTGAAATTACAGAAAACTATTGTAATTTTGCAAGAATTGCTTTGTCAGCAACTAACATTTTAAAGATGATATGGCCCAAACAGTGTAAGATAAAAATATCATATTTTGTGATTAAAAAAACCATCAAAATCATTTACATGATGAAGCAAACAGCAATGTTCATAAAAATGATGTTAAAAGCTAGAAATCATAAAATATAATACCTGTCATTATGACAGTTTTATGGAAAGGATCTTGTACACTCTAACATTATAAATGTACATAATAATCTGAACCAATGAAACTTTGCAGAAAAAAAAAAATAAAATCACTGATCTATTGAAAAAACAAACAATTTTTTTAACAAACGTATCATAATACTTTAAATGACAGTATCACTGGGACATTCTTTGACATTTTGGTGGGGGGAAAAAAGTTACCTCCTGTACATGTGGTAATACTTTCTGTTGTAATTTGACTGAGACATATTGGAATTAAATTTCACAATCAAAAAGCAAAGGGGCAAAAGTTGGGTCAACTGTTCATCACGGCCTGCATGATGATCAACACTCAAATAAAAATATGATACTGTATACCCCCAACATCATCCATACTTTTCCTTACATTTACAAAAAGTATATATTATAACATATCAAAACCTGTACTTCAACAGTTTTGAATCGACCAAACATTTCACCATACACAGTCCTTACCTACCCGTCCAAGATATTGCTAAATATGTTTTGCTGTATCAGAGCAACTACCCCCTGGACAATCATCCCCTCCTCCCCCACCATGGACAGCTACCCCCTGGACAAAAACCCCATTAGGACATCTACCCACCGGACAAGTATCCCCTAAAATCCTATTCATTGAATGAAAAATGTATTAAAAAAAAAGGCACATGCTTTTTGTTTGTTGATTTATTGTATAATTTATTTTACTTGTCATGGACTATTTCTATATACAAGGCAAAATGTTCTTCATTACAAAAAAAAAGGATCTCCACTGACATGGATTGTGACTTCACACCGTTTGCTGTTGCCTCGGAGCTCACACTCGTAGGACACATTACCAGATGACAATCTTAGACTTCACAAACACAAAGCCCTCATACAGAATCTTGGAGCAACAGCATTTGGAGGTAAATTCCATGTTAAAAAAAATTATTTGATATTTAGCCTTAATTAGCAAACTAAATCGAATAATTCTTTCTGTTCTATTATTTGATCACTACTCATATGTGACTTATTATATATATTCAATTTTATTTGATCATTATATTTATGTGACCTGTTCTCACGAATGGGTGCCAAAAATGAATGTGTGGATGAGGGGTACTTGTTCGGAGAGTAGATGTCTTAAAGTGGGGTATTTGTCCAGGGGATGACTATCTAGGAGGTAGCTGTCCAGGGATAGTTGTCCCAGAACCATGTTTAGCATCAGCATTTCACCATACATAATCCAAACCTTTCTGTCCAAGATATTGCTAAGTATGTTTTGCATCAGTATTCAAGATGAATATAGACCATCAATAGCTTTTTTGTGGGTATTACCTAGTTTAAAATAAAATAACAAAAGATTTATGTTTTTGTGTTTGATAAGTGAAATATTTATTCAGTTCAATAATCACTGAAAATATCCTTACAATAATAAATTAACATGAGACATATAAAATGAATCAGTCTATGTGTTCAAGGAATCTTATTTATTGCACAAGACATACAGATTGCTAGGAACGATGTCTCCCAAAATTCTAATATACTAAACTAGAGAGAAGAAACACTACCTTTCTTATATTAATGATTTTGAAAACTACAGTATCTGAAGATTGTTTTTGCTGCAAGTAATAAAAATAATAACTTTGTTTAAGCAGCTAAATATAAAAGGTGTAATTTTTGACACACTCACACAAAGAATGTGCTAATTGCATCACAGAAATAACATTGTGCAGAATGTAGGTAACAATATAATCATAAAGTTCAAACATGATCAAATACAAAGTGGGATAATTAAATCAGAAAATCATTCCTAACCCAAAAACATATATGCCAAAGAAAATGTCATGCCAGATAAAACAAAAACAATGTGTTCACTGGACGGAAATGAAGGTGGAAAATATGGAAAAATATAAAATGCACTTTTATTGGCCATTAAAATAAATCAAGGTGATTCCATATAATTACTGCTATTCAATACCATACACAAGCCAACAGCAACAACCCTGGATTATAACAAATGTATATTTAGATGAACACCGTCAACATTGACAGAAAAACAAAATCACAGGACTTCAGTAAGAAAACAATAAGTAGCAATTTTAATTTAACTTTTTTGATCAGCAGCAAAAAACAAAAACAAAAAACACCAAATTTGCCAGCCAAAATGTGAACACTGGACAGTACAAAGGAAAACGATCCTTAAAAGCACTTGCCCTCAAAACAGACAGATTAATGACAAAACTGCATTGTTTCCAAAGAAATCACAAAATGAATCTCGGCATTTCCACAATTGTTACTAATATTCTTTCTACAATTTATAGAAAAACAAGTTTCCCTGAACAGACATAAACTTGATGAAATACAAATGTTCTATTTATTCTACTAAAAATCGTTTGTGCCAACAAACATTGCTCATCATTAAATATTTTGCTAGCAGATTTTGAAATATTGCACTTTTATAGACCATGTGTGGTCAAATATCTTATGTTGGTTTCCTACAACTAAACAAAATAAGACATACACAAGTCTAATCTTGACTGGCAAAGAAAACACTACTTAGTTCAAGCTCAGAACAGATAGAACTATTAAAAGAAAAGCATCATTCAAGCCGAGAACAGCTACAAATGTTTAAAGCATCAAATGCAAAATTCAGTATTTTTTTCACATGACATCAGTGATAAAATATTATTTGACTTTAGTGCAAAAATCAACAAAATTACTGAGATTATATTTTTCACATGATATTGCGATAAAAATATTATGATTTGACTAAATCAACAAATTAAAACTTGATTTTTTTGGCCTTCAAGCTATCACATATGCATAAAAATGCCACAAACACAATGTATAACTGCATAATCCTCAGAAAAGTAACAGTACACATATGAACGACTATTCAAAAAATTAAATAGGAATGATATTGGAGATAAAACAGGAATGCTATACTGATGAAACAGGAATGATTTAAGGAAACGGCAATGATTTGTTTTGTTTTACATGAACAGAAAAACACAACAATTTGCTTTGATTTTGACCTGAGCCAGGGAATCAGCAGTAGACTAGATTGTGTCAAGACGAGTGAGCATGCTGCTAATAGAACAACAATTTGAAAATATCAAGAACAGTAGTGTGCATGCTGTTCACTGTGATCTAGAGTGAAAAAGGTGGCAAAACAAAATACTTGCAGTTCTAACATTGCAATATTTTGAATCAACTTTTTGAGTGTGTTAGCTGTTAGTCGTAGCAAATGCGTGTGAAAAAACGCTTTGAACAAACATTTTGTCTGATTTTGCGTTATATAAAATAAATTTATATTATTATTATTATTAATACATAAATGTATGTTTGATGTTGGTCAATTATTCAAAAAGATCTTTAGATCTGCCAAACTGTAGGGGATGCAGTACATGTTATTTAAAGTTGGTATTATGAATGCCAAACTTATGCATAATTATGATGCTATGTACAGAAGTCCGCATCTTCAGCTGTCCGTGCATTGTCCAAAAGTGTCCACCAAAATCCACCTACCATTTTGTGGTAGTTGTGTGAAAGAAGTGGGTCTGCTTTATAAATGTGTACAACTGATGACTGATGTGATTAGACTGGGAGATGTTGACTGCTTTATAGGTTCTGTAGTCCTTGTATTGATGACTTGGTAACCAGGTTCATTACATGATGGTGCAGGTGCTACTGCCGTCTTTGTCATTGCCCGTCTTGCCAGATCTGACAGAGCCAGGGCCAGAGCCATTGGCACCACCGTAAATCTGCTGTAAAAACCACCAAACTCACGTTAACAACGAAAGGGGTGTTGATCTTGTATTTCTGTGTCAATAAGCGGCAGCTACAAAGTCACTTCAGAAAGGAAATTTCATTTTACATTTAACAAACACAAAATCAGTCATTATCGTCGTCAAACCACCTTCAGTTTAAGACTCTATAATATGAAACAAGATTACATTAAATTAAAATAATTACGCATTAACTATATTACACTGCATGTTTTCTATCATAAAAATAGATATCATGGAATAAAATGTGTACGTTTATGTTGCGCTGCTGAATATAACTGGAGACAAATTTAACTTTAACATCATACCTGACAAATAGGGAAGCTTACGCATGAAAAGTGCTTTATCAAAAATGTTCATAGTTCAACTACATTGTAACATTTATAACGGTATATTTTAAAAAAAAGAAAAGAAACGTGAACAACTTCTAAAAAGAACAACTATTGCTTGATTGTTGTTAACAGTCTACTGTAAAACATTTTCCATGATAAATGAAAAACACAAAATCTATCATCAATCTAAAATAAGAAATAATTACCATGATAAATAAATAAAATTAATTATTTCCTGAAACTAAAAGAAGAAATAATTACCAAGAAAAAAAACATAAACAAAACAAATTATCTCATCAAGCTAACAAAAGAAATAATTACAATGATAACTAAAAAAAAACCAAATGATCTCATTAACATAACAGAATAAATTTTAATAATCATGATAAATAAATTTTAGAACATATATAAAAAGAAATTATACATATATTTGAAAAATGAAAAGGGGAAAAATATCTCATAATTATTAAAGAAGAAACAACAATTTACAAAGATAAATGAAAACCATAAACTATCTAATCAATCTAAAAGAGGAAATGCTAATTATAAGTGAATAAGAGAGAGAAAGAGATAAAGAAATGTAGCAGTTGTAGTGGGCTGAAGAAAAGAAATGAAGCACAGAAACCACACATCAATAACACACACAATATAAACAATAATATACATACATTATAAAAATGTGGATGCGTAAACTGTTGTACTACTGCTACCACTAGAGAACACTATACACCTGCTGTACTGCCACCTCTACAGAACACTAAACGCCTGTTGTACTACTGCTACCACTACAGAACACAATATTTAAAAATAATCAACACAAAAATAAGTAATGATGACTCAGACACTCCAAAGAAATGGTTAAATATACATACAATTTGTGGGAACACAAATTAACACATGTGAAATTATAATCACAAAACTCCCACATCAATGTTGCACTTACAGACTAAAACTCAGAAAATAAGTAATTAGAGTTGTGTTTATTAATGCCTCTTTTTCTGCCAACTCAAATTGCTTTGATCTTTCTTTCAGGTAAAATTGCAATGTTTATAAACCAGTTGAATTGATAATTCTTTAAAAAAATGTGTTTATATATTTTTTTGAGTTTGTTTTGCTTTGTATCTGTGCCTTGAAGTAATTTGGCTGGTGAAAAATTGTAGGTCTTTCACATTATTGTTTTACTTGAGTTTTTGAATTATTTGCACTGTTGTAAAGCACTTTTCTTTTCTTTTTTTTTTTTCACTTAAATGTCTTTTGTCTTATGTAAGAATATTTTCTATTTATTTAAAAAAAATATTATTATAGTTTATTTATTTATTTATTTTTTTACAAATTAGTATTTTGATTATATGACAATGATGATGATGATGATAAGGAGGAGGATGATTATGCACATTTGTATTGTCAACTAAATAAAAGTTCACTGCAATAAGATGGTGTGGTGTTGCGTTGGTTTTTCTAATATTGTACCTTCTCCAAAGAGAGAAGAAGTCCAAGTAAGCAAGAGAGAAGACCACCATACAGGAGAGACCATGCCACATTATAAAACACACATCAGCACCATACCAGACCCATCTACAAACATGCAGCAACTACACAAAACTCTTAGAAAGACACACAGCAAACTACAAACGAACTATATAACACTAGAGTGATTAAACATTTTTACAAAGGAAAGGGAATGCAGTTTACAATCATGCTGAGAAATGAAATAAAAAAATTATTGCAGGGATTCTGCTTTAAAAACACAAAGGAGAAAAAAAAACAAATGGATAAATAACAACTTTAAGTGATCACATTTGGTTGTTTTTGTGTGTGTGTGTGTGTGTTTTTTTTTACGTCAGAAAATTTACTTTATAATTATGCAAACAAATAAAATATTGAATTCCTGCATCAAAAAAAAAAAAAAAAAAAAAAAAAAGGAAACGTTACCAACAACATAAAAAACCAGAAGTGTTCTTGAAAATAATCAATTCGTTCGTATAAAAAAATTAAAGAAATTACTTTCGACACCGATTTGATATAGCTGTTTATCAATTGAGAATTCCTGCATAGAAAAAAAACAACTTCAACAACAACAACAGAAGTGTTTTTGAAACTAATCAATACATTCCTATTAACACTGATTTTGAAAGCTTTCTATTAATTCAGAATTCCTGCACTGACAAACAAAACCAACATCAACAATCAACAGAAGCGTTGCTGAAAATAAAATGCCAGGAATGCTACTACAGCTAGAAAATACAAGCACAAGTGCTGGTTCACTAAAAGCAATTACTAGACAGACTAACAAGAACTACTTTCAGGATTGACACACACAGAATTATGAATGGTGGATAGAGATTTGCCAACAGACACTAAATGGAATGGAAGTGTGAAAGATCTCATTCATATAGAACAGGCTACACATACTTTTGTTAGTTCCACAACCAAAGACCACACTAAAATAAAGAAGAGCCAAACCCAGCACATTTTACTGAAAAGAAATTAAGGTTGTAAAAGGCCTCTACTTCCCAATAAATAAATAAATAAATAAATAAACTAGAAAGACAAGGCCTTTATGACTCACATCCTCCCTTAGGGAATGGATTTGCATTATTCTGTCATTCTTTTGGGGGCAATAAAGATGTTTTGTATATAGTATTGCATTGTATTGTATAGTATTGTGTTGTATTGTATAGTACTGTGTAGTATTGTGTTGTATTGTATTGCATTGTACTGTAATATATTGCATTGTGTTGTATTGCATTGTGCTGTATAGTATTATGTTCAACTTCAACTTCAACTTTTTATTGGCTCCAAATACATAGAGAAATTGCTTAGCGCATAGAAAGAACATATAAAAACCCGTTACAAATGTAAAAGACATTTAAATTTTAAAAAGACATTCACGCAACATCGACTCACACACCGTCATTGTATCACAGCAAAAGAATATCACACTGCTACTTATTGTATCACATCACCTGTGTTATACGGGAATTGTACCTGGAATTTACGGCTAGCTCTGAAGGTTCCGACCCAAAGTTGAACATGTGTAGTGGTGATGTGGTTGTGCTGCTAAAAGTGTTGCTTATTGCTGAGTTTCCATGAATGACGGATACCGTATGTCTGCAGGGGAGAGGGAGGTGCGTATTTTATTGGTACGTAGTGTCCGTGTATGTGAAGTGAAGTCTCGTGTGTCGCTTGCCTCTAATCTAGTCTGCTCGTCTGCACAACGGGTTTCCCAGGGATACCCATAGGGGAGACAACTTCCCGGATATAAACACCGAACAGCTGAGCAGTCATATGCAAAACATTCAACCACAAAAGAGCAATTGAATGGGGCTAATACTATTGAGTAATAATATCAATAATAAATAGAAGGTCATTGTATTAAAAAGCTAGTTTAAATCGCAACATATTGGTGTCTAAAAGTTCAGTCGCAGAACATATAAACATGTAAAACCCTAAAACAGTTACAGGAAATAATAATACTAACAATACTAACAAAACAATAGCAATAATAATAACAATAATAAATTTCATATATGCACTGTGTATCATACTAACAAAACAATAGCAATAATGATAACAACAATAATAAATTATAATATAAATAAAGTTGTGCTGCATTGTATTGTATAGTACTGTATTGTGTGGCATTGTATTCTCTATGCTAAATGAAAGTGTGCAGTGTGAGTGGAGCTGTCAACAAACCAATTCGAAAAAACTCCAACTGACTTTGACATTGACATTGAGATGACCTTGACATCCACATCACATCACAACGAACAATCAGGTGTGTGTGATTTTTTTAAAGAGTAAAATTGCAAAATTGACCTTAAAATGACCTTGACCTTAAGATGACTGACCTTCTCGTGACCTTTTATATTCATGTATAATGAAATAAATCGATGATGGATTACCGGAGTAAAATAGAGGGCCATTGCACCGTCTGATGAAACCTTCTGACATTTTCAGAAGGCCTAAAATGCACAAACTGAATATATATTAAACAATCAATCTATGGTCTTTAAATGAAACAAGTTTGGACTTGTTATCTCCCCTAGTTTAGGGTCAAATGCACTCAAAAGTACCCTATGGCTATGAATCAACTTTGGAAGGCTCTATGATGCCCTTAAGCCTGTGACCTGGGCCATTGAAGTGAGGTCATTCAACCACAGACAGTGCTCGAGATAGTATGGAGATATACCATCATACCAAGTTTAGTTTGGTTAGCTTCAATAGGTTCCCAGTAATTTACAACATTAAAAGTTTTCCTACAGAGGGATGGCTATTTTGTTAAAAAAATCCTTCTAGGATTTTTCAGCAGCCTTCTCGCTCAGATGTATGAAAATCAGGAAAACGTTACTTTGGGTGAATACATAGACTCACATCGTATTGCTGCAAGCATGTGAGTGAATAAAAGAAAACCACCTGGTCAACTCAAACAGATCGCAAAGGAAACAAAAATAGGGCAGTAAAAGTACTTGTTAACAGAAAATGTTGACATGCCATGCTGCATATCATCCCAACGGTACTAGCTAGTAGCTTCCATGAACCACTCATCAAAAGTCACAGCACATACGAGATGCATGAACAAGTTTAAATTAGGTGCTTGTGAGTTCCTCAAACAGCAAACCAAAGATGCTACCACTAGTCACTATATAGGAGGGAGTGGGAGAAGAGAGGGAGGGGTGGAGTGGGAGGAGGGAGGAAGGGGGAGTGGAATAAAACAGCAAAACATTCATGCAGACGTTCATAACGCCTTTTTACAGGCAAAGGTTTCCAAAGCCTTTTTTCAGGCAAAGGTTTCCAACCCCTTTTCATGCAAAAAATTACAACACCAAATCAAGTCTTTTACAACATCCTACTCCAGGTCAAAGGTTAACACCAAGGGCACGTCTAGCCAAATTACTGCAACTACAAAGAAACAGTAACGGTAAGGATTCTATCTTACTGCCTCCTTCTTCTGTTTGGCCAACAGCTCAGGTGGAAAATGGTGGTTGGCCACAAACTGGTGCGGTATAATACCATCATTTTTCTGTGCCTCAGCCTCTAAGCTTTTCTCATCTTCTCCAAATACATACAGAGAGACGGTGTCGTCACCATTGGTCAAGTCCTGTCCACTTTCCTGTTGAAGAAAGACAAAACGGAACACTTCCGCATAAGAATGTGATCACAGAAACGCAGAACAGCAAATGGGCGAGCGGACTGTTTGTACACGCTGAAGTATTTTGTATTTGTGCTGGCCTGGGTAAGCTATACAAAACCTGCAGACAAACGTTAAATTATTATCAATTCACTGACAACCATCATAAACAACATCCAAAGCTCCAAGAAATGACGTCATACTCTACACCTTCATGGCTGATCAATATAGTTTGATTATGAAGTGGGTATAAAACCAGGAAGATGGAAAGATGAGGCAGGTGATCAACACTGCTACAGTTGGGTGTGAGTGGGTTAAACTCCAGTGCAGAACAATACAAGATATCACTATACAGCCCTCCCATCCTTTACACCTTTTGTCTTGTCATTTCATGAAAGCAACAACAACAACATTAAAACAAATGAATTGAAACGAATCTTTCATACCATTTCTGTTAAGATTTCTGGTGACATACTTATAATCGCACACAAAATGACATGGTGAATAATCAAAACTGAAACTTCCTCGTTGACATTCTATTAGTAATTGAACAGTGTGTCAAAGCATTATCTTCCACAAAACATGTACAAATTTAATAAACTGCAACATAAAAGGAAGTCAACATTTACTCCAAACTACTGGATTTATCCAATCCTTGCTTTACTATAAATTAGCATCATATGTTTAGGGTGTAAGTATGAACAATTGCGGTTCAGACTTGATGTAAACCCTCCATTGCGCATGTTCTTGTTGATTATGAATCACACAAAACTGCCATTAGAGCAGAAACCATACATTGCAAATAGTGTTATTTTAACACTACACTTCAAAACAACCCCTAATACAAAAACTGGTTTTAATTAGTGACCATATCAGCACGATACACCTTTGCCGCTATGGGGCTAATATGACAATCACAGAACAAAAGACTGATATCTAAAGGAAAGCATCCTGAATGGTATTGTAGAAGTCATACAAAACGTCAAAGTCAATGGGTTCCAAGAACTGTTCATGCAAATGCAGGCTCTCAGAATAGAAGACTGATATCTAAAGGAAAGCATCCTGAATGGTACTGTAGAAGTCACACACAACGTCAAAGTCAATGGGGTTCCAAGAACTGTTCATGCAAATGCAAGCTCTCAGAACAGAAGGAATGAACTGGTGCTGGGAATACAAGTAAAAAGAACACACACAAAGGTCTTTTCAATCTAAATTATATTTTTAAGATCCCAGACAAAATTTCTTTTGTAAATGAAAACCTAAAGATTCCAGACAAATTTCTTCTGTAAATAAGAACCTAAAGATCCCAGACAAATTTCTTCTGTAAATGAGAACCTAAAGATTCCAGACAAATTTCTTCTGTAAATAAGAACCTAAAGATCCCAGACACATTTCTTCTGTAAATGAGAACCTAAAGATTCCAGACAAATTTGGATGAAAGACTACAAGCAAAACAGAGTAAGTTGCCAGAGAGCGTGGGGGTGATTGCTTCATCACAGTTGTAAAAAATGTATGACTGAGGTGATCACAATTAATTAATACCTAATCTCTACACTATCATATCCTATCCTATCCCATAACTCGGAGGTCGTAGGGGCACCACAGATGATCGTTTAACCAGTGTGCTCCATCTTTCAATGTCCTCAGCAACCCAGCTCAGTGTCAAACCACCCAGCTACTCACAATTTCAGGGCCCGATCGGGCAAATGGAAATTGGAACCGACTCGGGCCCGATTCGGGCAAAGATCGGGCGATAGTCGGGCTACCCGAAACTTACCCGATCGTAACCCAACGTTCACCGAACAGTAGCCCGATTTCCGGTAAAGATGTGGCGATCGTCAGGATACCCAAAACTTACCCGACCGTAACCCCACCTTTGCCGAACGGTCACCAGATTCCGGCAAATATCGGGCATACGTCAGGATACCCCAAAATGATGACCAACAACACCAATGGCATCAACACGGACATCAAAGTCCAAGGCCAATCCCTCAACACAGTGCATAGCTACAAATATTTAGGAGCCATTGTATCAGACAATGGGTCCCGACAGGAAGTCCTCTCCAAGATCGCACAAACAACTGCTGCCCTGACAAGGTTGAAGCCCATTTGGAAAGACAGAGCCATCAGTCTACATTCCAAAGTAAGACTGCTGCGCTCCTTTGTCATCTCCATCTTCCTATATGCTTGCGAAGCATGGACCCTCACAGCAGATCTCCAACGAAGAATACAAAGCATGGAGATGAGGTGCTACAGAAGACTTCTGGGCATTTCCTATACCCAACAAATCACCAGAGACGAAGTCCGACAGACCATCACACAAGCCATTGGACAACACGATGACCTGCTCACAGCGGTGAAGAAACGGAAACTATGGTATGGCCACGTCACCAGATCATCAGGCCTTGCAAAGACTATTCTGCAAGGCACAATGCAAGGAGGTAGAAGAAGAGGGAGACCGAAAAAGAGGTGGGATGACAACATTCGAGAATGGACTGGTTTGACACTGAGCGAAGCCATCTGATCAGGGCTGCTGAGGACAGAGAAAGATGAAGTATGCTGGTTAAACGATCATCTGTGGTGCCTCTACAACCTCCGGGTTACAGGACAGGATAGGATAGGATAGGATTATTATTATTATTATTATTATTATTATCATCATCATAATTAAATAGTCTAAAGTGAAAAGAAGCCACCGACTGAACTAATAGTTATACAGCTGTATATTTTGTTAAAACTATTACGAATAAAAACTGTCCTCGTATTTTGTCTATTACCATTATATGAAGAAACGCTCCTGTACACCTTATGACTGATACATGTAATTATAAGTTCTCACAACACCATAACCACAAAACAGGACTACAGATTGTACAAATACAAAACAATCCACAGCACAAAACTTTGACAGAACAGTACGGCACAGAACAGAAGACACAAAGATCAGTGGAAAAGGAAGATGAAGAAGGCCGTTGTGCACTTTTAAATAGGGGGACAAAGTATACATATTGGTCACTGCAACAAATCATCAAATAACCCTGCCACAACAAAGCTTCGTTGCGCTGCCAATTCCAAAACAGTACAGGAGAGGGATAGAAGCCCACTGTAGGATTTGAGAGAGTAAGAAGTGAATTAGTGACTGGAAATCTTACGCTGCGCTCTGTCTCTGGAATAGCTGCCAATGTGCCCTGTTTTTCACGCACAGCTTTCTGTGCTTTTAACACCTGTAAAACAGTTACAGTTCACGTTGTGAACATCAACAAGGTTAAAACAGTTGTCAAGGTTAAAAAATGTTAACACAGTTCTCATGTGATGGTTAACAGCACAGTTAACATAGTTCAATTGTGAAGATTAACAATGTTAACATAGTTCATGTGTAAAGAATAGCAATGTTTAAAACAGCTTACATGTGAAGAAGATTAACATGTGAAACAAGAAGTTTGCTCTCCCACCCAAAACACAACTAGTGCGCCACAGGCTGCAACTACGCCTTCTCCAAGAGAGGCGGCCCAGAATTTCTCGATAAAAAGGGAACAATACAGTATCAAAAATGAAAATCTGTTATTCTATGAACATCAACATTCAGATGCAAGTGTGGACCAAGACCTAACACTGTTCTGCTAAACGTTTACTAAATTTTGAGACTTTGATGAGAGTTAACCCAATAAAACAAACGTCAATACAGTTGAACCTTTTCAGTTTTTTTTTTTTCAAAATTATTTGTTAATGCTCCAACTTTATCTTTGATCAATACAGTTTTAAACTTACCATCCTCTAGCAAAGACTGTTAGTAGATTTACCAAGATGTTGTTTTGTTAGCAGAAGGAAGGGAAGATAAAAACCAAGCAATAAACGTTTCCAAAGGTTCTACTTAAATGGTTTCCTCAGGGTTAAAACGTTACAGCATAAAATGAATCACAAATTACTATGCAGATGTTAAAAACTAAGCATTGTTCATCTTTTACACTGTCTCTAAACACATATTAGAAGAAAAAAAATCTATTTGATGTTTGCTTTCTACAATTTTTGAATGTTTATAAAGAAGTAAAACATTTTGTCACAAACACAACCATACACACACCCACACACACCACACACACACAGCAGATAACTATAAGTAAATAAAACCAGACAAGCTGCTTGTCTGTGAGAAAACTGAACATTAGTCAAGGCAGCATTATAGTCAAACAAAAAATAAATACTGTTACTGTTAAAACTTCAATGTTATTCAGTCAGAAAGATCAAGTTGTTTTTGATCAGCCGTTTTCTTACAATGAACTGAGAATCTTTCTGTAATCGCAGCCTCTGAAAATTTCAATCAGCTTAATTCACAATTCTTATTTATAAAAAACTTTTTAAAAAAATAATTTCTGTGCAATGAACATAAGAGAATGAAAACAATCAGCCCCCCCGTTTGTATATGTAGAGAGTACGAGTTTCAACAGAGCCAACAGGTCGCTACACTGTATGTATTGTCTCAGTTGTGGCATAACCATCAAACCAACGTATTCTCTAAATTCAGTGGAGAAGGGAGAAAAATCAAGAATAACAGAATATCATAGTTATAGTACTCTCACTGTTATGTTTAGCTACATTTATTTCAACATCAACTGGCGTTGAACAATAACTATTAAAATACTGACACTATCAAACATTGAGTTACCACATTCACAATAATCCCAACATTATTTAATTAATTTCTTTGATCATTCTTGTATAGCGCTTTTCCAACTCAAGAGCGGCTCAAGGCACTGTCCGATACAGGATCTAACTCAGGCCATCTGAGCCCGCTTGCAACCTTTGGGCACAATTCTGGGCAACAGGGTTTTGGGGAGAAAGGACCTAGTGCTTGCTGTGTGTTTTTGTGTAGCTGGAATTCACCCGTCTAGGACATGAGTGTCAGGATCTTTAAAGTATGTGCACACACTAGATCTCCGTTTATACTTTCATCTGAAGGAGTTGACCAAGACCTCCAAGTCAAATGTTTTCTCTCCTCTTGTAACACTTAACAGTTTGCATATCACTGGTTTCTTGCTGATGCTGCTTGTTGCTAAAAAGAAAGAAACTAAGATGTACATCATATACATACATTAGTTTGATTACTTGTTAAACAACGGCAAGGCCTAAACCTACACAAACAACGATGTACAGTTTACAATCCCATAGAGGTTGTACAGTTTTCCATGTCTTGTGGTATTAAACTGATAAGCTACAACTTTGACACAATCATGAATGCCCAAGTGTTATGCATAAACCATCAAAGCCTATGCTGATCGGAGCCAGCAATGTTGGTCTGCTGACAGCTTCAACTTGCTGCAAAGATGTATGTGATTGTTCATTTGTCAAATACTAAATCAATTATGTTTTTAAAAAATAATTTGAAATTGACATGCTTTCTCCACAAGGTATTTTATCAGATCTGAAAACCAAAAATTGTATGACCATGGAAAATTATGCCACTTTCTTTTCTTTTTCAGTGGATCTAATGTTCACAGTTGAATAATATATATCCACTTTCAAACGTCCAAATTCCTGTATAACTTGCACAAACTGTGTATTTGATCGAATTTTAAATTATCCTACCAAAACAATTTAAATAAAGAAAATAGCAAATTTTAGTTAAGTTTTACAGTTAACCACTGCCTGTAAAAGTTATTCATTAACATGCATAATTCTACACTGTCAACAGACTTCAAATTTGAAGCTGCCACAAAAACAGGAAAATCAAAATTATTTCTCCCAGTATCAAAAAATTTTGTTTATTTCAGTTTTCCTACTTTATAGTAACAAAAAACAGAAAAAAACCTTTGTCTGAACAATGAACACATTTATCCACAGTTAAAATTAAAGTACTACTGTGCAAAAATGACACAAACCTGGTTTAGAAGCTGGACGCGAGTACGCAAACGAGTTCCTGTGCTGTTAGCCACTGCAGAGACAGCGCGGAAAAATGGAGCAAATTCCTGTTCTGCTGCTGGCTTCTTGGACCAGTCATCACACAATTGCTGGTCCACAAAAACAAAAGATGGCAGGCCATTTAAATATTCAAAGCAGACACTCACACATAAGCTATTTAAAAGTGTAAAATTGATGGTATAGAGACTCAACTTTACCCTAACAAAACAAAAATGTTAAATTAATGGTGTAGACTCGATCAACTTTACCCTAACAAAACAAAAATGTTAAATTATTGGTGTAGAGACTCAACTTTACCTTAACAAAACAAAAGTGTTAAATTAAAATAATAATAATAATAATAATAATAATAATAATAATAATAATAATAATAATAAAAATAATAATAATAATAATAATAATAATAATACAGGATGCTATACGCGCCTTTCCCCAAATCATTCAGGCTCAAAGCGTGGCGATCTATACCAACATACACGCTCACCTGTCTCATCCACCCTCACACACACCAAATACACATCCATCACTCAAACAGGTGGTGTAAACAGGGTGGAGAACAACTGAATCAAGAAATCTCTGAAATCCGGCCGGGGCCAAGGGGCCAAGCACCGGTATTCGCCCCTTGGAAGAAAATGAATTTATGCAATTTTGAAAGTAATTTAGGGCCTCTCCTGAAAGCAAAAAGTAAACATGAATAGAAACAAAACAAAAAAAAGAATGTTTTATGCACATTTCTTTCAAAAACGTTAAGAATCTTGATTTGTAGGCCTAACAAAGTTTGAGGTCCACCACTGTTACACACAAACTCCACATTTCCAATTTTACTGGGCACACGTTTGTCTATTTTTTAGCTGTAAACAGGCAAGAATTTTTATAATTTTAGAGATATTTAGGGGTACGTTAGTAAAAACACCACATCTTAGGTATTAATGACTAGTGTATAGATTTAAATGAAATAAAATGCAAAATGAACAGAAATAAATTCTATTTTGATTATCTACCTTTTTATACTTCTCTTGTCATGTCTTGTTTTTTATTACTCCATGTGTATACAAAAAAAAAGTTTTCAAAAGTCCAAACAAGCCCCCTCTTCTTCACTTTCATGCCAGTCTGAAAGATCGTATGCATGCACACTACTGACACTAATTGTCTAATGTCAGTACCGATCTCTTCCTCCGACTTTAAGTCCATTTCTCTCACTTTAATGTCTGATAAATGGAAGCCTGTAAACTCCCCTTCATCAGTCGAAGAATCCAAACCATCCCTTTTAGGCACACACACACAAGAAAATTTGAAAAAAAAAATCTAAAAAACGAACGCATCACAGAGAAAACTTGTGGAAATGCAGTCGAATGTTTTCACAACACAATAAACCGGAAGTTAATTGCCGGAAGTCTCGCAATCTTTCAAACAACGTGAGAATATAACCACATGGTTGATACGGCCGCTTTTGGACGTTTTGCCTGTTTAGACCTTCGGCCGCTTTTGGCCGTTATGCCCAGTAAAGTGTAGCCCCTCAGCTTCTCACACTCGGAACTCAATATTTTTTTCTCGGAAATGCAAATGCCTTCCGCGGAAATCCGCGGATTCGCGGAAAGTTCTCCACCTTGTGTAAAGGCAGGGAGATCGCTATTAGAAGACAATGGTGTAGAGACTCAACTTTACCCTAACAAAACAAAAGGAAAACGTGGAATGATAGGCCACGATCTGACCTCTCTACAAACAAAAAATATCCAAATTGGCCCAGCCAATTTTTAGATACAGTGCAAAATGTGTTTAGAAAAAAGTGAAGCACAATGACCTTGACCTTTGCCAAAGTACAAATACGATGATCTGACACGATACGCAAAGTAAAAATGATGAATTTGGGTTAAGCTATTCTTGAGACGAGGCAAAATATGGTTTTTGAACAAAACAGTGAAATTTGGAGGGAGGGGTTGACTGACTGACCGACCCACAATGGAACTGCTACTGAAAGATGGCCCATGATTTGAAGTACCTAGCTAGCTGTATACCAAAACTCTACAAAAATTGCTTCAGCCGTTTCTGAAATCTTAAACGAAATGTGTTTAGCAACAAGATGACACATGACCTTGACCTTTGTGGAAGAGCAAATATGATGGTCTGGGAGGCGGGAATGGTCACTAACCTAGGTAATGTTCCTGTGAAGTGTGGTCACTAACCTAGGTAATGTTCATGTGAAGTGTGGTCACTAACCTAGGTAATGTTCATATGAAGTGTGGTCACTAACCTAGGTAATGTTCCTATGAAGTGTGGTCACTAACCTAGGTAATGTTCCTATGAAGTGTGGTCACTAACCTAGGTAATGTTCCTATGAAGTGTGGTCACTAACCTAGGTAATGTTCTTATGAAGTGTGGTCACTAACCTAGGTAATGTTCCTATGAAGTGTGGTCACTAACCTAGGTAATGTTCCTATGAAGTGTGGTCACTAACCTAGGTAATGTTCCTATGAAGTATGGTCACTAACCTAGGTAATGTTCCTATGAAGTGTGGTCACTAACCTAGGTAATGTTCCTATGAAGTATGGTCACTAACCTAGGTAATGTTCCTATGAAGTATGGTCACTAACCTAGGTAATGTTCATATGAAGTGTGGTCACTAACCTAGGTAATGTTCCTATGAAGTGTGGTCACTAACCTAGGTAATGTTCCTATGAAGTGTGGTCACTAACCTAGGTAATGTTCCTATGAAGTGTGGTCACTAACCTAGGTAATGTTCCTATGAAGTATGGTCACTAACCTAGGTAATGTTCATATGAAGTGTGGTCACTAACCTAGGTAATGTTCATGTGAAGTGTGGTCACTAACCTAGGTAATGTTCCTATGAAGTTTGGTCACTAACCTAGGTCATGTTCCTATGAAGTGTGGCCACTAACCTAGGTAATGTTCCTATGAAGTGTGGCCACTAACCTAGGTAATGTTCCTATGAAGTGTGGTCACTAACCTAGGTCATGTTCCTATGAAGTGTGGTCACTAACCTAGGTCATGTTCCTATGAAGTGTGGCCATTAACCTAGGTAATGTTCCTGTGAAGTGTGGCCACTAACCTAGGTAATGTTCCTATGAAGTGTGGTCACTGACCTAGGTAATGTTCATGTGAAGTGTGGTCACTAACCTAGGTAATGTTTCTATGAAGTGTGGTCACTAACCTAGGTAATGTTCCTATGAAGCAGTGTTCCCTCCACACACACAAAATGAGAGTCCTTGGGACTCCCAGGTATAACATTTTAAGAGTCCTTGTGCAAATTTTGAGAGTCCCCAAATCGGTGGATGAACGGGTTTTGGGCACAGTCAACCAAGTCAGAAGTGACATGATCGTGTATGATAGAATCAAAGAATGGATTAGCGAAGATTTCTTTTGTTCAGTGAATGTATTGCTTGGAGGAAGTTTACAATGCGCGCGCATGCGATATTTAAGGATGACAACTCCCGACACAATCTTTAATCGTCTGCAATGGCAGTCTCAGTTGGGTTCTGATTCTGATTATGCCGTGAATTAGTTCGCCACTCGTTGGTCGTATTTATGACATCAGCAATTCCAAAAAAATGTGTGCGTCCACAGGACACACACATGCAAATTTTCCTGCGTTATTTTTCATATTTTGTGCGTAATTGACGCACTACTGTGCGTAATCGGGAACACTGTGAAGTGTGGTCACTAACCTAGGTAATGTTCCTATGAAGTGTGGTCACTAACCTAGGTAATGTTCCTATGAAGTTTGGTCACTAACCTAGGTAATGTTCCTATGAAGTGTGGTCACTAACCTAGGTAATGTTTATATAAAGTGTGGTCACTAACCTAGGTAATGTTCCTATGAAGTGTGGTCACTAACCTAGGTAATGTTCCTATGAAGTGTGGTCACTAACCTAGGTAATGTTCCTATGAAGTGTGGTCACTAACCTAGGTAATGTTCTTATGAAGTGTGGTCACTAACCTAGGTAATGTTCCTATGAAGTGTGGTCACTAACCTAGGTAATGTTCCTATGAAGTGTGGTCACTAACCTAGGTAATGTTCCTATGAAGTATGGTCACTAACCTAGGTAATGTTCCTATGAAGTGTGGTCACTAACCTAGGTAATGTTCCTATGAAGTATGGTCACTAACCTAGGTAATGTTCCTATGAAGTATGGTCACTAACCTAGGTAATGTTCATATGAAGTGTGGTCACTAACCTAGGTAATGTTCCTATGAAGTGTGGTCACTAACCTAGGTAATGTTCCTATGAAGTGTGGTCACTAACCTAGGTAATGTTCCTATGAAGTGTGGTCACTAACCTAGGTAATGTTCCTATGAAGTATGGTCACTAACCTAGGTAATGTTCATATGAAGTGTGGTCACTAACCTAGGTAATGTTCATGTGAAGTGTGGTCACTAACCTAGGTAATGTTCCTATGAAGTTTGGTCACTAACCTAGGTCATGTTCCTATGAAGTGTGGCCACTAACCTAGGTAATGTTCCTATGAAGTGTGGCCACTAACCTAGGTAATGTTCCTATGAAGTGTGGTCACTAACCTAGGTCATGTTCCTATGAAGTGTGGTCACTAACCTAGGTCATGTTCCTATGAAGTGTGGCCATTAACCTAGGTAATGTTCCTGTGAAGTGTGGCCACTAACCTAGGTAATGTTCCTATGAAGTGTGGTCACTGACCTAGGTAATGTTCATGTGAAGTGTGGTCACTAACCTAGGTAATGTTTCTATGAAGTGTGGTCACTAACCTAGGTAATGTTCCTATGAAGCAGTGTTCCCTCCACACACACAAAATGAGAGTCCTTGGGACTCCCAGGTATAACATTTTAAGAGTCCTTGTGCAAATTTTGAGAGTCCCCAAATCGGTGGATGAACGGGTTTTGGGCACAGTCAACCAAGTCAGAAGTGACATGATCGTGTATGATAGAATCAAAGAATGGATTAGCGAAGATTTCTTTTGTTCAGTGAATGTATTGCTTGGAGGAAGTTTACAATGCGCGCGCATGCGATATTTAAGGATGACAACTCCCGACACAATCTTTAATCGTCTGCAATGGCAGTCTCAGTTGGGTTCTGATTCTGATTATGCCGTGAATTAGTTCGCCACTCGTTGGTCGTATTTATGACATCAGCAATTCCAAAAAAATGTGTGCGTCCACAGGACACACACATGCAAATTTTCCTGCGTTATTTTTCATATTTTGTGCGTAATTGACGCACTACTGTGCGTAATCGGGAACACTGTGAAGTGTGGTCACTAACCTAGGTAATGTTCCTATGAAGTGTGGTCACTAACCTAGGTAATGTTCCTATGAAGTTTGGTCACTAACCTAGGTAATGTTCCTATGAAGTGTGGTCACTAACCTAGGTAATGTTTATATAAAGTGTGGTCACTAACCTAGGTAATGTTCATATGAAGTGTGGTCACTAACCTAGGTAATGTTCCTATGAAGTGTGGTCACTAACCTAGGTAATGTTCCTATGAAGTATGGTCACTAACCTAGGTAATGTTCCTATGAAGTGTAGTCACTAACCTAGGTAATGTTCTTATGAAGTGTGGTCACTAACCTAGGTAATGTTCCTATGAAGTGTGGTCACTAACCTAGGTAATGTTCCTATGAAGTGTGGTCACTAACCTAGGTAATGTTCATATGAAGTGTGGTCACTAACCTAGGTAATGTTCATATGAAGTGTGGTCACTAACCTAGGTAATGTTCCTATGAAGTGTGGTCAAAATCCGTTCAGTGGTTCTTGAGATAAGGCTTCCAATAGACTGACAGACAAGACAGGTGGACAGACACACGGATCAACAGACCTACAATTGGCTAGTTCTGATTCTCCCATGATAGTATAGATGGAGCGAGATACTAGCCATACAATTATATAGTGCAGTCTAATAGTAAAAGTACTAAAACTCCTTATGCGCCAACATACACTTGCACACATTTTAACATACATCTCTTTCTCTTATCCTTAACCACAACTGATACTGCGGTTAGATTATTAGTATACTTTAAAAAATAAATACATAAAATGTGTTGGTGCAGTGACTTGTGTGCTTAGGTTGTGCTGGGGCTGGCACTAAGACCTCAGGTAGCTGTGTCCGGATTGCATTGGCCAAGTCCAGAAGTTACACACATAGGTGTGCCTATTAGCTGCTCAATCCAAGAAGATTGATTGATTGATTGATTTATTGTTGCTTTAGGTCCAGCGGACTCTTCCGAGCCAAATCAGGACCGGACAACCCCCGATCCGCATAAAAGATCTGCCGAAACAACCCTAGTGGGAAAATTGAATGCCCTCCACCGGCCAGTCACTTTACAATAAAGACATCCCACGCGGGGGACGGCTGAGGGTTGACCTCAACTACGCGAACACCCCGGTTACAAAAACAAAATAGAATACAACCATCATTATAAATCATCAACAAAACACATACATATAAAATGCCTATAGTGCGAAATAATACAATCATAGGAAGCCCTAGTGACCACCCGGCAGAAAGCGTCCAACACTCCCAAGCTGATCCAACAGACCTCATACACAAACAAGGAGTCTTGTCCAGGAAGAGTTTTCAAGAAAAAAGGTAGGTCATTGATCTAGCGAAGAAGAAGAAAGTATAGCAGAGTGATAGGACAGATCAGGAATGGGAAAGAGCAAATGATGAAGACAGCGACAGTGGGAATTTAAAGCACTAAATTTCCAGAAAGTGGGGATACTATTTATACTGAAACCCCCGGCACTCCAACGGGGGGAACTGTTGCCGCAGTGAATTAGTCATGCCTACAAAGGCAAGACAGGTTTTCAACTGGGGCTTTCACTGTTCCCTTTATAGGTTAGAACAATCTACAGTGACAAGATTGCTCATGACCCCAAGGGGTAATCCAAGAAGAAGAAGAAAAAGCAAAAGAAGAAGAAGTAGAAGAAGAAGCAGCAGCAGAAGAAGAAGATGCACATGCCTGATGAAACCTTTCCAAATCTTGGACCAATATTACAATGTAAGCAGTGCATCAGCTTAATTGTGCGGTCATCTCTCATATAGCGCTCCAATAAGGGCAGGCATTCAAACGCACCCTGCAAGAGAAACCTCAACACATCCGCTTACCATCATGCGTCGTTCTTTCTGCGCCAGGCGCTCGTATTTGCGCTGCAAGAGGACAATCTCTGTTTTGAGATGAGACTGGTCAGCCAGCGGAGATTCCTGAGCGAAGATGGTCCCTCGCCGTTCATTCTCTGCTGCTGACCCAATCTGTTCCATCTGCCGCAACTCCTGAACAAAATTACAAGGGGATATTGGGATAAATAATTTTTATGTCGGAAAGGAATGTTCGATACAATGAAGAACTAGAAGGGCAAAGTCCATATGACTCAAATGCTTGTTAAGGATTTGCAATACTATACATGAAAATGAGGGCCCAGTATGGATGAAGTTTTATAACTAGAAGTTCAAAGCCTCTATGACTCACAAGCTTCTTAATATTCTACCAAAAACAAATGCCCAGTATGAATAAGTTTTATACTAGAAGGGCAAAGCCCACATGACTCAAATGCTTGTCACACAGATTTGCAAAAATCTGAAAATGTTTTTACTTTGGACGAGTACATATAGACTGACATTGCTGCATGCATACGAGTCAAAAAGAGTCAACAGAAAAGAAATAAAATCAGAACGTAAGGTTAACAGTGAGCAAAGAAAATATGCCTCTGTGTGCAGTACAATACAGAGACATGCCTCCGTTCACAGTATAATACAAAGACAAAGCTAGTTTCAGTGCGTCAACACCAAACCAAACCACACAATCAACAAACACACATAACCAACTGAAAAAAACAACAACTATAAGTCAAAAGAGATCTTTTGGTGGGTGAAGCATATTTTGACAGATTTTTCAAAAACTATGGCTAAGCAGATGCTACAACATTTCCTGCGCTGTTTCTTATTTACAAGCAGATTTAGATGGCTCAAAAAAGCTTCACATTGCTGGTACTTTTCCATAGGGGCAGAAATGGCTGAGACAAGGATGTTTATTTACAAGGACAGAAATTTTAGGCTATTGTGTTATAATCCTATCCTATCCTATCCCATAACTTGGAGGTCGCAGAGGCACCACAGATAATAATAATAATAATAATACAGGAGGCTATGTACGCGCCTTTCCCCAAGGCTCAAAGCGCGGCGATCTATACCAACATACACGCTCACCTGTCTCATTTACCCTCACACACACCAAATACACATACATCACTCAAACAGGTGGTGTAAAGGCAGGGAGATCGCTATTAAAAGACGGAAGAAAATCGAATTTTTATTTTTAAAATTTTTATATTGACTGCATCCTGTACCATTATTGAAGGGAGGGAGGAAACCGGAGTGCCCGGAGAAAACCCTCGGTGACCTCAATAGTCTTGTACCTAAGTCACATACGTTCGCCCCTTGTGGGAATCGAACCCGCGACCTTCGGCATAGGAAACCGGCGACTTATCCACTGCGCCACGAGGCCACAGATGATTGTTTAACCAGCGTACTCGTTTAACTTTCAAGTTATAATAAAAAGGGAAAATTTTCTAGGTAATCGTGGGCCAGAAAAGCTGAATGCACGATGGTTCGACGAATAATCTGACAATAAAAGTAAAAACACATGCTGGCAAGATGAGGATGATGATGATTGTGATGGTAATACTGATGATGATGATCATGATAGTGGTCATGTTGGTGATGATGCTGCAGATGATGATTATGATAATAATAATATCTGTCTCCTAATGACAGATCAGTTCAAAGCGCAGTTTTCACGCTTTCATTCTAAACTTTACCATGCAGATACTTACAATATGGAATCAGACAAAACAAAAAACTAACTAATGAATTATTCAAAGATTACTGTACAAAGAAAGAAGAACAAAAATGTACAAGTGAAATGTATAATGACCAGGGAAGGACAGGTAAGGGGGAGAACGCGTAAGTGGTAACGATGACGACGATGATATTGATGATGATAATAATGAAGATGACGATAACAATGATGATGATCATGATCATGATGTTCATTTGAGAGGCGCATCATGGTCCACGCTAGCAGCCAGCATCCTCAAGGGACACTATAGGGAGGACGGTAAAGTGAAAACTGATTTGGGTGGGGCCAGGAAAAGGGGAATGGTACACAGCAGCGAGAAATCAGCAATGAAAAAGATTCGCCTTGGAATGCCTGCTGAAGACATCTAGGATTGGAGTACATGTACTAGCACCAGCACTGCACACATAAGTGGAGCACATCTACCACAGGTGGTCGGCTGAAGTGTTTTACTCACTAGCCATCAAATGACTCACTTGTCTCAATCTCTGCACAGTCAACATAAAGTGTCCGCTATCAACCACTGATCATTCATGTAAGGCTAAAAATCCAAATTACAACAAATTTGTCCTATGGTGGTAAAAACACAAAATATTTATAGTGAATTATGCCCGTTCACTAAAATCTTCTTCTTCTTCATAGTATAGTAGTAGTAGTAGTAGTAGTAGTAGTAGTAGTAGTAGTAGTAGTAGTGGTAGTAATAGTAGTAGTAGCAGAAGTAGAAGTAGTTATATAGTAGTATTGAGGATTCTCTGACTTCCAGAAAATGAGTCCACAAAGCTACACTTGTCATCTCAACAGAGAATGAGCAAAAGGTAAAGAGCAGTGTTAAGCATTGAATGCAGTTTAAGATTCAGAACCAAGTTCTTGCTATACGTAGTGGTGCCAATTGAAACAGCTTGTTAGCTTGGGCCGCTACAGGGCTGCTACAAAGGTTATACCGGCAGTTGGCATGAAAGCGACGTTGACCCCCATGTGGGTGTCAGAAGCTTGTGTAGGCCTACACACATTCTAGGCTTGATAGATCTCTGAAACTCAGATAGCGTCAATGTCACCTGTTTAGTAGACAGCAGCCTATTTAACACTACAATGTGTTTAGTAGACAGCAGCCTATTTAACACTACAATGTGTTTAGTAGACAGCAGCCTATTTAACACTACAATTTGTTTAGTAGACAGCAGCCTATTTAACACTACAATTTGTTTAGTAGACAGCAGCCTATTTAACACTACAATTTGTTTAGTAGACAGCAGCCTATTTAACACTACAATTTGTTTAGTAGACAGCAGCCTATTTAACACTACAATTTGTTTAGTAGACAGCAACCTATTTAACACTACAATGTGTTTAGTAGACAGCAGCCTATTTAACACTACAATGTGTTTAATAGACAGCAGCCTATTTAACACTACAATTTGTTTAGTAGACAGCAGCCTATTTAACACTACAATTTGTTTAGTAGACAGCAGCCTATTTAACACTACAATGTGTTTAGTAGACAGCAGCCTATTTAACACTACAATGTGTTTAGTAGACAGCAGCCTATTTAACACTACAATTTGTTTAGTAGACAGCAGCCTATTTAACACTACAATTTGTTTAGTAGACAGCAGCCTATTTAACACTACAATTTGTTTAGTAGACAGCAGCCTATTTAACACTACAATTTGTTTAGTAGACAGCAGCCTACTTAACACTACAATTTGTTTAGTAGACAGCAGCCTATTTAACACTACAATTTGTTTAGTAGACAGCAGCCTATTTAACACAACAATTTGTTTAGTAGACAGCAGCTTATTTAACACTACAATTTGTTTAGTAGACAGCAGCCTATTTAACACTACAATTTGTTTAGTAGACAGCAGCCTATTTAACACTACAATTTGTTTAGTAGACAGCAGCCTATTTAACACTACAATTTGTTTAGTAGACAGCAGCCTATTTAACACTACAATTTGTTTAGTAGACAGCAGCCTATTTAACACTACAATTTGTTTAGTAGACAGCAGCCTATTTAACACTACAATTTGTTTAGTAGACAGCAACCTATTTAACACTACAATTTGTTTAGTAGACAGCAGCCTATTTAACACTACAATTTGTTTAGTAGACAGCAGCCTATTTAACACTAAAATTTGTTTAAGCCCCTAAACAAGTCTAAATGTGCAAAAAGTGCAGGACTATAAATGACATTTATGTTAATGTCGTCAATATTATTGTTATTATTATCATCGTTATTATTTTCATACCACACACTACACAAAGGAAAAACACACACCACACACATACATAAACAGCAACCCCAACTACCCATACACAGAGGTGCCAACACCTAAAATGACTTTTCAGTACTATTAATTTGAAAAATCGGGAGTTTAACGAAACTTGCCTGAGCATTAACCATTACGCAATATATATTCAATGATCAATAAAAAAAAAAAGAATATCATGGATACCAACTATTTGACACTATAATCTATGTCCACTGTTCTCTACACAGCACATACATGTGTGTAACTTGCAAAGTAAACAGGTGACTAAGAACCAGAAGACAAGTCCTTAACCTAATACTGAAACATGAAGAAAGCCTGCTGAAAAATGCGCTAACAATGTTCCTGCATGAATCACAGAAAGGTCTGTATCTGCCTTAGAACTTTGCACGAGCTTATTATCCTGTACCTCAGAGGATTACTTACAAAATCTGTACTTTATGTTACTAGTGAGTCCATGGATTAGCTCCTTTCTACCTCACCCAGAACATTCTCTTCTACAAGCCAATTAGAAATCTTCCTTCTTCCTCCGACACCCTCATGATACAAGTACCCTGCTACAAGCTCTCATCTGCAGGCTGTTCATCCTCCTCATTGCTTAGTCCTTCAACTTGGAACTCTTCTTCCTCTCTCTCTTCTCAGCTCTCTGAACATAGCCACTTTCAAGCCCAACTTGAAAACTCATCTCTTCCTTAAAAATGTCTGATCTCGCCTCCCATCGCCATCATCATTCCTTCTTTTGTGATTCAGACCATTGCACCCCCTCAGCCCCCCTCACTCCTTAGCTGCTCTCCTCCTCCCTCCCCCTCCCTCGTCTTTTATATTTTACTTGTAAATGTTCTTTTTCATGCTTGTGTTATGTCTTTGGACAATTTATTAGTGTCTCGTTTTTGTTTAACTACTTTTTGTATGTGTTTCGATGTTAACATTAAATATAAATGCATGAGAACTGCGCTTTGAACTGTTGTTAGGAAAAAGTGCAATATAAATACCCTTATTATTATTTCTTCTTCTTATTATTATTAATCCTTGGAGGTTTAGTCAGTGCCAACCCAGCACAAATATGCATCTGTGCCTTTGTGTGCCTCACAATTTCATCATATCTTCCATGTGAGATGATGTCAGATACACATGATGTGCATCTTGCATGGTTTACACTAATCTTTAACGGAATTATACAGAAATAGTCCGTAGTGTACTTCAGTATGACACGCTGGAAATGATTCGCCCGCTTCTGTGCAGAATCTGCAGCAAAATCTTTCGTTATCTTTTCCTTTTCTGGGTCGTCCTCTTCCTCCCATTTTGATATTGTGGAAGCAACAAAAAGACTGACGCTGGCGCTAGTGATTGGCCTATGGTCAAACAGAAGCGCGAATACTTGCAACAAAATTCAAAATTGGCTAAGCAAGTTATGTAAAGGAACTCAACCATATTAAGTTTGAAGCGGTGTCCAACCTCTGGTTCTCAGGCTAGTTGCGCATTGTTGTTGTGATCAGTGTAAGAATTATTTTTTGTTTAAAATCCAATGAAAATTAAAAAAAAAACTGTGATTTTCAAAACGCTTAATTCAGTACTTTATTCCTTATATTGGAAATTAATACCGATAAATAGTATGAGTTGGCACCTCTGCATACACGCACACACACACACGCAAACCACACACGTACATAAACACATTTCACTTTTTTTTTTAATGTTAGCATGCATAAGTGTAATTCTATTCATATGTGACTGTGCATTTTTATCCTCATTGTCATTATGATTGTTGTTATTATTATTGTGATGTTTATTCCTTGTTGATTGTAATTGTACACCACAATGTAATTTCTTGTAAAAGATAATAAAGTTGTCTTATCTTATCTTATCTTATCTTAAACATGCATCTCCCATACATACACAAACACACATACATAACTATGCACTGGCCATACATATATACACACCACACATACATAAACATGCACCCCTATACACATACATAAGCATGCACCCCCCCCCCCCCCCCCCATCTTTACATACATAAACAAACATACATAAACATGCACCCCTTATACAAACACAAACACACATACATAAACATGCACCCCTATACACATACATAAGCATGCACCCCCCATCCTTACATACATAAACAAACATACATAAACATGCACCCCTTATACAAACACACATACATAAACATGCACCCCTTAAACAAACACAAACACACATACATAAACATGCACCCCTTATACAAACACACATACATAAACATGCACCCCTTACACAAACACACATACATAAACATGCACCCCTTATACAAACACACATACATAAACATGCACTCCTTATACAAACACAAACACACATACATAAACATGCACCCCTTATACAAACACAAACACACATACATAAACATGCACCCCCTATACAAACACACATACATAAACACCCATCCCCCATACATACACCCCCCCCCCTACACAAACACACACACATAAACATGCACACCCCATACATACACAAGCACACATTCATAAACATGCACCTTCACCCCCCCCCTCCCCACCCCACCATACATAACACACATACATAAACACACATCTCCTCCCCTATACACCACACATACATATAACACCCCCCCCCCCTCCATCTCCCCCATACACACCATACATACATAAAACACCCCCTCCCATCCATACACTCCATACATTCATAAACACACACCATCTCCCCATACACAGGTCACAAATTCCAACCTTGGTGGTAAGCTTGGCAAGCTTGGGGTCACCAGCGGAGTCCTCCTGCTGCCCGTACACACAGAAGGTGATGCAGCCCTGGTTGAAGAAGTCAATGTGGTCCTGGTTGATCCTGTCGATGCCGATGATGCGCTGGTGGTCAAACTTGGGCGACAAGGTCCCAGTCACCAGTTTGGTCTCTGTGAAGTCTTTGTCACCGAGCTGGGGGATCTTGTATTTCACCATTAGCCCTTTCGAGAACCGTGCTTTGTGGATTTCCAACTGCCGTAACAGCACCTGAGGGAAAAGGACTGTTTAGGATTACAGTTATATAAATATTATATAAATACACTTACTATTATTGTTGTTATAATTATTATAATTATTATACTTATTATTATTATTATTATTATTATTATTATTATTATTATTTTTATCATTACTACTATTATTACTACTTCAGAAGCTATGATAGAGTAGTCAATGTTTAGTAAGCTTTTAAGTCAAATTTCTTGTTTAGACAGTTCAGTATTTAATGTAAAGTCTTTTCATTGCTAAAATGATTTTAGAGTATGCTGTCAATGATAAACAAAATGTTTTTCCAAAGCTTACTCATTCAAACATTATTATTATTATTATTATGATGATGATGATGATGATGATGATGATGATGATGATGATGATGATTATAATTATCTGTTCCTATTTTATCCAATCCCGTAACTCAAAGGTTGTAGGGGCACCAAAGATGATCGATTAAACAGTGTACTCCATCTTTCTTTGTCCTCAGCAACCCTCACGGTTTCGCTCAGTGTCAAGCCAGTCCATTCTCGAATATTGTCCTCCCACCTCTTTTTCTGTCTCCATCTTCTTCTGCCTCCTTGCATCATGCCTTGCAGGATGGTCTTTGCAATGCCTGATGCTCTGCTGATGTGGTCATACCATCGGAGTTTCCGTTTCTTCACCAATGTGAGCATGTCATCTTGTTGTCCGATAGCATGTGTGATAGTCTGTCAGACTTAGTCGTTGGTGATGTGCTGGGTATATGAAATGCCTAGAAGTCTTCTGTAAAACCTCTCATCTCCATGCTTTGTATATTCTTCGTTGTAGGTCTGCTGTGAGGGTCCATGTTTTGCAAGCATATAGGAAGATGGAGATGACAAAGGAGCACAGCAGCCTTACCTTGGAATATAGATTGATGGTCTTGTCTTTTCAAATTAGCTTCAACCTTGTCATGGCCGCAGTTGTTTGTGCAATCCTGGAGAGGACTTCCTAGCAGGAGCTATTGTCTGATACAATGGCTCCTAAATATTTGAAGCTATGCACTGTGCTGAGGGATTGGCCATGGACTTTGATGTCCGTGTTGATGCCATTGGTGTTGTTGGTCATCATTTTGGTCTTCTCTGCACTTATTTACATTCAAAGGCTCTGGAGGAGGTGTCAAGCCTCTGTACCAGCTGTTCTAGTTCTTGTTCCTCTCCAGCCAATCAATCAATGTCATCCGCAAAACGGAGGATGGAGACTGCTCTACCCCCTATGCTGACCGTGCCTTCATCTGCAAGGGTATCTGACATGATGCGCTCTAGGAAGATGCTGAAGAGTGTTGGAGAGAGTAGGCATCACTGATGCACGCCGATTTTGTTCTGAACCAGTTCCCGATGACGCTGTTGTGGAGTACTGCACTGGTAGCCTTGACAAACAGACTTTTGATGACTTCAATAATGTTAGGGTGTTGTACACTCTCGATCATGGTTGCCCAAATAGCTGCATGCCAGTCTCAGTCAAATGCTTTCTTGAAGTCTACAAACACATGATATAGATGTTGGTGCTGTAGGTATTTCTTGTAGATTATTCTGAGGTTGAAAATCTGTTCAGTAGTACTTCGCCCTGCCCTGAATCCTGCTTGTTCTTCAGCTATGATTTGTTCAGCTATGGGTTTCAACCTGAAGAGTATTATTTTGAGGAGGACCTTGCTGGGATGGCTGATAAGGCTGATGGTGCGGTAATCTTCGAACTCTTGAAGGTTACCCTTTTTGGGAAGAGTGAAGACAAGCGACTGGGTCCATGGTATAGGCCACTCCCCACTCTGCTACATCTTGTTACAGATAATGGTGAAGGCGTCAATCACTGCTTCTACTCCTGCTTGAAGCAATTGTGCGAGTATTTTGTCCACACCCGCTGACTTCCCCTTCTTCAGTGATTGCATTGCTGCCTCAACTTCTTCTTGGGGAATTGGGACGATTTCTTCTTCTTCTGTTCTGGGGACATGCTAGAACTGATGGGTCTCCGTTTGGTGTGTGGTTGTAAAGGTCAGAGCAGTACTCTGTCCATCAAACCAAGACTTCTTGTTCTTCTGTAAGGTATAGATTTGCTTTGGGTCCTGGAAACCTTGGGCTGTTTAACACTTGTCAGCTGCTTCACAATCTGGTAGCCTTAATTCTTGCTGTTGTTCTTGGTCAGACTGTTATTTATTTCCTGGCATTGATCTTCTATCCAGTTCTCATTTGCTGTGCGCATGCCTTTTCGCAAGTCATTGTTGATTTTTTGGTAAGCACGACACAGAATTGTGCTCAGTTGTCTGGAGCGTTATTACAATGCGCCCAAAGGCTGCAAGTTGGCACCTCGGGCGGCTTGAGTTAGATCCTGTATTGGCCAGCGCCTTGAGGTGCCAAGGAGAAATATGTGCGCTATACAAATACCCAATAATAATAAATAAATATAAGCATCAGCGCCCTGTGAGGTGTCCTTTTTCTTTTTCATCTCTCTTCATATGTCACACAGGTCCAAAAGTTCAGATGTGATCCAAGGTTTCTTCTTTGGGCAGTACTTTCCAAAGATCTCAGTGGCGGCATCTGTCACAGCTGAGTTAAAGGTGGTGGTCATGGTGTTGACATCTATTTCACCCGCTCCCAAAATGAGCAGTGGTGCAAATTTCCATTGAATTGTACCTTGGAATATTTCCACAACCTCCGGGTCTTGCAGTTTTTCCCGGTTGAACCTCAGTCTAGTGCACTTTGCTGTGTTTATTCTCTTCAAGTGAGCTGAAAAGACATCATCACGAGATCATGGTCACTTTTGATGTCTGCTCCTGGAAAAGTGCATGTCCTGCCAATGCTGAAACTTGATCTGAAGCGTTTCTTTACCATGATGTAGTCAATCAGGTTGTGATGCTCCCCGCTGGGACTGTGCCATGTTCATCGTCTGGACTTTTTGTGGAGACCAAGCGTGTTTGCCAGTATCAGATTATTGTATCTGGCAAACTCCAAGGGTCTCAGACCTCTGTCATTTGTCTCGTTGTTGCAGTGGGGTCCACATGTGTCTCTCCAGTTGTGGTATGCATCTTGGCCAACCTTGGCATTCCAGTTGCGTTGGACTATGACTAAGTCCTTCTTCGGCACTTGGTCAAGGACAGCCTGTAGATGTTCACAGAAATCCTCCACCTTGCAGTCATCATAGTCTGATGTTGGGGCATAAGCCTAGATTGAAAGGGGCTGCTCTCAGACGGATGGTAATGAGTCTACTGGAGACTGGGCGGCAACCCATGACAGTAGCTAAAATGTCTTTGTGGACCAAGAATCAAACGCCATGTTTGTGCCCGTCATCTCTCCCGTTGAAATAAAGCTTGTGGTCTTTGTCGGTCATTGTTTCACCTAGGCCTTTCCAGCGCAGTTTGCCGATACCTAAAATGTTCCATCAATAATAGTCCAGCTAAGTTCTTCTAATTTTCCCTCCTCAGTTGGGGTCCTGACATTCCAAGCTATGACTGTTGCCTCTCATGCAGATCTTGCTAAGTTGTCCATCAGTAGCACACTTGTCACCTCCGTCCCGGTGGCCATGAAGCCTTTCTAAATGTCCTATCATTGTCATGTTTACTTAATTCTGATTTTCATAAAATTTTCAAATGATTTGTTATTCATCACAGCCATAGAATAATAATTCAATTTTGGAATATCATCTAGCAGATTTAAAAAAAATGTTAACTGTTTTATAGTGAAACAGGAAGGCCATTCCAGTAAATAATGACCCAATTCAGTGCCGGACAAGAAAACTTTCTAAAGTTAGTGTTATAATGTTGAATAAAAATGTTATGTTCTGTCACAGTGTGGAGAAGCAAAGATGTCTGACCAGTTCAAATTATCACGGATATTATAGATGTTGTACACCTGAATCAAGTCACCTCTTTATCTACGGCCTCATATAGGGTGTAAGCTAAAGAACTTAAGCCTGTCATGTCAGAGTAAGTCATATCACGGCATTCCTCCACCAGTTTAGTCACTCATCTCTGCACTCTCTCTAGGGTGACTGACTGCCTCACAAATCCTAGTAATACTGACTTCAACAACAAATTAAAATGAAGTTCTTCAGTTTCCCAACTAAATAAGTTGCAATTCACGTATGTACATAAAGAAACATAACAATGCCTTAAGACGTTAAGTTCAGTTCAGTGAAAAAAAAACAAAAAAAACAAAAACAATAATAATAATTTCATTTATATAGCGTACAAACCAGATTGTCAATCTGCTCTCGGCACCACACACACTGGCAGTCATGTTAAAACTTTCAGCAATATCAGGAACTCACAACACAACTCACACACAAATACACACAGTCTGAGGGTTGGTTAGACAACAACAAAAATAAGAGTACACAAACAGTCTACACAGAGCTGCAGAGAAAAACAAATCTTTCCATAAATGATTTTAGAAAATATTTTTAATGACAAAGAACTAGTTTTACCAAAGCTTACCCATAAAAACACGACAAGTACGCACATATACACCATTCACACAAAAAGACAACACATCTTTTCAATGACAAAGAAACCCTGTTTTTCACAGTAAAGCCAGCAATAAATGCGTGAAAAGTATAATAAAAGGAAAAAAAATATTTATAAAAATGATAACTGTTATTATTATTATTATTATTATTATTATTATTATTATTATGTAGCCACAGCCAGACACATTGCTTTACTCCCACACAAAATCACTTACTTTGAAGTGGTAAGGTCTGCCAATGAGCTCTTTAGCGTCTTCCACAAAACTGTCCTCATCTAGGGCCCGTCCAGTCTGGTTGCAGGGCGCAATCATGACAAACAGCTTCCCTTCCTCCAGGCCCTTGTAATCAGTGATTGACAGCTGGTCGTCAAAGTCCAGGGCAAAGGACAGGTTCTGTAGAAAGGCACTGCCAGTGCCAATCAACACATCCTCCGTTGGCTCCCAGAAAGGATCTTTTTCTTTGGGCCAGCTCAAAACGTCTTCACCATCCAAGTACTGCTGGTACATTTCCTGGAGATAAAACAGAAATTATTGAATAAAATAAACCAAAGTATACTTTAAGTGGAACTGTGTCCTGGTGAAGACAATGCACTGCAAAAACCTCAAGAAAAAACAATTGCAGAGAAGCACAATCACCATCAAGCTGTTAAACAATAAATAACTATATATAAATCCACAAGCATTTAATACCTGTTACTAACAAAAAACACAGCCATTCTGCATTTTACTTGGAGTATGCTGAAGTTTACTCTGAAAATGCTACTTTACTATGAATGTGTATCCTTCAAAATGCATAGTGCCTAACCTATTACAACATCGTAATTCTAAAGTATTCAAACCTATAATAATTCTATCACTGAACTGTCAAACTTGTACATTAACGGTACTATAGAGCAATATTATCTGTCACATTCAACTGAAGTACAGTATTTTATGGAATGCAAGACAAAACACATAACAAGCCAGCTACACCCCAGATTTTATACACAAATCCAATTTTATTCAAACCCAAGGCTCAGCATATCATAAGACGCACAAGAAAATTAAGAAGACTCTTGTTAATGTATTACACGGTAGAGGTTGATTCAGCTATGATGCTTAAATCTTGGGTAATTCAAATTCCTTATCCAAGCAGCCCGTTCACTCAGTAACAAGGCATGCAGAGTCATCGTTATAAAGTTTTCCAACTTTATTCACCAAGAGACACTGACAGCATCAAAAACTGCATACACAATCTCTTTCTCCCCCCAATAAAAACAACAAAATATCCAGACACATAGACAGCACTTTGTCTATAGTTTATGACCAATGTCATAAAAATAGAGAAAGTTCTGGATTGACACAATCAAAACCAATCAAAATAAAACACGTCACCGAATGTTCTACAAACTTCATAGAATGTTTTTAAAAATTCATAGAATGTTCTACAAACTTCGAAAATGTGATAATCTGTTATTACATAGATCTGGATCGAATCTTTGGATATTCATAAACAGCGAGTCTTCAATATTGCTAGGAAAATATCAACCGACAGGAACACATATTATGAAAGGCCTTTCTAGCAACAGCATAGAACCCAATCAAAGGTAAATCAAAAGTTAACATTGCATGGGTGGGAGCCAATCATTTCTGCAGTACTGAAAAAAAAAAAAGGCTGGCCCGGTCGGCGGCGCGCGGAATCTCAATGTAACACAAATAATAAATTTTATACAGGTCTACACACAAAACCCCATAAACATTATTTTGTAATTATTTCAGATAAAATTGTGTTTTATAAAAGATAAATCACCACACCTTTGCATGTGGTAACTGTAACTTTCTTTTTAAGGTGCACTATCCATCCTTGCTGACTTGAAGAACTGCCTGATGTCTCCCATGCTACTTTTTCTCTTTGGCTGCTGTGTCTTTCCTGGAAGGCACACCACAAAGTGGTTGGGATGCCACAGGTTTTCTGGCAGGTCCTTGCCAAGAGCCCTAGTCCACATGATGGGTTGGGGCCTGCTGTCACCAGCACATGAAGGAAGCCGAGCAGTTGTGTGACTACAGCACCCTGTGTATCACTGAAGTACCTAATCAGTACATTCACAATTTTGTTGTTGGCATTGTTAGTTGCTTCATCAATGTTCAAGGAAAAGTATGTTGTCTTCAGCTTTTCAAATAAACTCTTTCTGAGAGCAGCAACAACTCCATGTGTCATGGTATAAGTAGCTGTTTTCGGCTCATGTCAAGATTTTCCAAGCACTCTGTGTCGGAGGCAAGTTTTTGGCAGAAGGCAATCAAATCTGGGACCAGAGAATACGGCAAACAATGTTCAGCCAAAAACGCACACGTTCGAATTTTTGCATCAATCAACGAGTCAACTTTAGACAGTGGAGCCAACACTGGGGCGGCAGACGGAAGGGTTGACGTGTGCTTCATTGCACCAAGCCTTTCTTCATGTTTACAATCAGTAGAATGCTTGTCAATCGACTTCTTGCCAGTTGACTTGTACACTAATTTTTTACTACACAGTATACACCACGCGGCACCGGGTTCTTTCGTTTTCCGTAACCATAAACGAAAAGGACGGTCGAGTCGGTCTTTTTCATCTAGCCACTCGTTTCTCCACTTATTTTTCGTGTTCACTCCGTCAATTTGCCGAGCCTTGACAGTGTCAGAAACGTCAAGCAGATCCATTTTGCGAGCAGCGAAGATTGCTAGCCTACTCGATTGAACGTTTTAAAGATAGCGGTGACTAGATGACGGAACTGGAAACTGCCGGAAGTCGCAATGTCGTTAAAGTCGTTAAAGCCGTAAGCAGCTTTTGATATCGATGTCCAATAGATTAAGCTTGTTAAAAAAAAAAAAATTTTAAAAAAAAATTGCGGTACGGAATTCCGTCCTAGTACGGAAGGTCTCCCACCCACGACATTGCACTCTTCATGTGCGGAACATAATAATCCTAATTATTGTGCTATGCATGCAAGTCAAAAAGTGATTGTCTTGAAGTCTGTAAAGTAGGGAAAACAATGGTGTGACACTCGTACCTGCATCACGTAACGCCTGTCAATGAATTTCCCTCTTTCCCACAGCCAGGTGTTGCCGTTTAGCAAATTTTTCATCTTCACCATCACCCTGTGGACAGTCACGTAGATATGTTAACAGCACAGCACAACACATAATAAACTTAAGCTCCCGTTTGACACATAAATGTTTGCTAAAATATTTCATGCATAGTCATTGTATTACTAACAAGGGAAAGAGAGGGAAAAACATTTTTATAAAAAAAATTACACTTCCAAGAACATTGTATTAGTATCAACATATAGCACAGTGCAGGAAATCACATTCAGTTTACTGATGCAACCTAAAAAAAAGTCCATGACCAATAATGGAACTAACCAATAGTCTACCTACAAAACTGACACCAGAAAATGTCCCACTCATGTGAACTCCTAAAAACATCACAATCCATGCAATGTCATGCTACATACGTCTGTAGAACAATGAACTATACATTACACAATGAACATATCCACATTATATGAAGATGCCTCTAGATTACAAAGGACACTTCAAACCAATTCTTTGCCCAAACCTTAAAAAAGGTTGGGATGTAGGGAGTGACATTAAACAACAGTTGCTCGATCTCTTTTCAAATGTTTTTCTTTTCTCACAAATTCTACTGAATTTATCAAGTGCTAAACTGAGACATATTATATCTATAATTATATTCCTAAAATCAAAACAGTATTTTCACCCACACTTTGAACGCTGCACAAAGCTAATACACCAATGCAATGTACACAAAATCATTTCTAAAGCTGTGCAAAGGTCAATTACACACCCAACAGTTAATAGATAGATTCAAAATCTGATTTAAAGGTTTCGAACCAAAATATATTTTTATCTCGTCAACCAAATCAGCACATTTAGACAAAAATATGACAAACCGAAAAGGATTTATCGCAAACAAAGCACCAAGGTGATTCTTCACCTTTCAAAAGGAAACTATGGGTGACATAAGAGTGCCTAATATGAAGGCGAGCCAAAACAGTTTCTTCTTTGCTAGTGGATGCAAAGTTAAGCAAAGAAGCAGACAAATCTGGAAGAATTTGAAACAGTTTGTTGATGATTTGATTAGACCATTCGGCCTGCCAGAGGTGTTTACAATAAGAGCCAGTTGTACAACGCAGATCAGAGTAGAGAACAAAGTGGAAAATCTCTGAAGGAAAATCAAGACGGAGAGCTTTTTTTGCAGATTTGTCCACTGCAATATTGCCGCCGATGCGCATGTCACTAGGAATCCACATAAATCCTACCTTTTTACTTTCAGATACAAGTTGAGTGTGGAGATCATGGATCTATGCCAAAAAAGGGTATGATATTTTTCTCATGGGAAGTGCCTGAAGTGCTGACAGTGAATCGGATAATTGATTAAAAACAAGGACCTTTAGGACTCAGGGGTGGATTTGCCATTGTTGAGGGGGTGTGCACTCTTCCCTGAAACCATTAATGCGAAGTGGCGAAGCCACAAACGCGAGCCTGCAAAGCAGGCAAGTGACCTAGGACTAAGGAGTGTCCGGGTGCATACCCTCCTTCCCACCCCCTGAAAAATGTCAAAATAATGGGTAAAATCTGTGCAATCTGGTGCATTCTGGGCATTATTTTGAGGATGAAAATAGTATTGTTTTGTGCTAAAAGTCATCACTCCACACACACACACCCTTCTGCAAACTCTGATGATTAAATTTACAATAGCAGAACATCTTGCATAAAGTTTAATAAAAAAGACAGGTAAGGTTACTGCAAATAAAACAATAAATAGCCACTCACATCAGTTTTATTCAAAACTGACTTGATGCATGTACAAGTTTGGTCACACACACACAAAAAAAACCAAACTGGGGCACTAAAGATTAGAGGTACACGCGCACTACAGATTATGGTCATAACGAGGTAAGTTCCTACAGAAATCATTTCAGTACGTGTCTTTCACAGAAAAGGTGCAGATAGTGCTTAGAAAAAAAAAACCTGGATTTGTCGTAATATTTCTGTAGCATCTATCCTTCTTATGCACACACACTGTCTTCGCGTGGTGGTACATGGAACTGTGTGGTGAGTGAGAATTAGTAACGTTATTTTTTTCTCTTCTTTATTCTCCTTTTCTCCCTCCTTTTCTTTTTTTTCTTTTTTTTGGACCGCCAGTGAGGGGTGCACATGCACAAGTGCACACCCCCAAAATCCACCCCTGGGACTGATACACCTGCTTCAGAGCAATGTGAATTGTCTTCAGCTCAGCTGTATAAACAGAACTAAAATCAGGTACACGCTGTTGCAAAGGCTGATGGAGGTATCTCCCAGAGGCCAAATGCAGCAGCAACTGCGTCTCCTTTCTTCGACCCATTCATATACCTCTTTTCCTATCCTTTATATAAAGAACATCGTTCTAAGTAAAGTTGCTTATAAACAGCTTTAGAAGTGGTGTTCTTTCTAATGGAGGTGAAATTGAAGTTGATAATGGGGTTGATCAGTTTCCACAGTGTGAGCACAGATATCAAAGCGAGGAAGTATTCTGATACCAAAAGGAGGAACTTCTGTCAGTATGTTGGAAGTATTTACGTGTAAATAGTGGGTTTAGAACACAATCATAAATGGGATTTTCAACGTTAGCTTCAAGTTTTAGAAAATAGTTCATGGCAAGCTAGCTGAACTAGCTTATGAATTTCACGGAAGTGCAAAACGCCACCAGGCAGATCTGGAGACCTTTATGATGGATTGGATCACAGGCTTTCAAATAGGATTTCCTAGCAGAACCATATACTAGGCTACCATAATCCAATGTAGGCCTACCAGAGAACGATAGAGGAGGAGCAGAGTTTGCTTGTCTGCTCCCCAGTCTGTGTGGCTGATAACTTTTAAAATATTAAGACCTTTCTGGCAGCTTTCCCTCATGTATTTAATATGCAGCAGAAAAGTCAGCTTGCTGTCAAAAACAATACCCAGAAATGTAACTTGTTTACAAACTTTGATGGGCTGGCCATAAAAATGGATCGAGAGAAGGGCTCAAAACCTGGTTCTGTTTTCGATAAAAATAAATGCATTCGGTTTTAAAAATTAAAAATGTTAAGCCGCTTTCTTCTAACCACGGCCCTGAATGTTATCTATGGTCCAACAGTTAAGTTTTGTAACATTTAACGGATTTAAAGGTCTGAGGGGCAGGCAGGAGACTGGCGCATGAATCAGAAGAATATTAAAATAGCTGTGTATTGTAGTTGTGCCCCTTTGCTTTGAAATGTAGTGACGGTGCATAAGAACAAAGAACAGCAAAAAGGAAAGAGAGGCAGGGACAGAGAGGAAGAGAAACAGAGAAAGAGAAAGACAGAGAGAACCAGAAAGAGAGAAAAGAGAGAGAGATACACCCACACAGCTCGAGAGTTGTAAAACTGCTTGAAGCCTGGGATAAGAAATATATCCAAGTCTGAATAAAACCATCTAGAAAAGACAGACTGTCTAATTGAAAATGAATGTGTGATCAGAGATACATGACCATATATAATATCACATTATAGATCTTTCTGCTCGTCGTTAGTACACAGGAACTATAATACCAGTTACAGGAAGACGAACACTTCCAATATAATTATATATAGATCGATAAAGAGTATACTGTAGCCATTATAGTGAAGTATTAATCCCAATCCAGATCCTGGAGATCTATTAAATACATAGATAATTTTTCTGTTCATGCATGTAATCATACTGGAAAATTCAAATAGACATGAAAATATATATAAGTCATAAGAATTCATCTGCGTGCAAACGTTGAAATAAGCATGAGCCCAGCGAAAATAGCGATTAACTGTAATTGGCCAGTGTATAGCTGGCAATGACACTTCCACCCACCATTGGTAACTGTCATTATTTATACCCATGGTTCCAGGACTCGTCCTTCATCATACAGTACCATCACATCCATATGGAAACAAGTACAACAACAGGGTTCCAAAGCAAACTCAGCGCCTTATAATTAATTAGGGGACAATTATAAATAGAGGTAATTAGGCGTATCAATTATAGTTTTAAAATCAACATAAAACAAAAGCAGCTTGGTCTCAAAAGTCAAATGTAACATAACACAGCAAAAAGGTTTCAAACATAATACACATTCCTTGCGTAACTACAAATGCATGATGCACTTCTCATCATCAAAGGGGGAAAAAAGTAGGACATTTCCATTGAAAGGATCACAAACAGATCATAAAGCAGTGCTAATAATTCTGATGAAATAGAACGGCTTGTGCATGGCGGTGGGGGCAGGAGGGTGGGGAGGGAAGATTAATTCCAAGAAATATTTAATAAACTGGATTAATACTGAAAAAGTACATAGACTCACGTTGCTGCAGGCATGCGAATCCAAAATATAGGTCCATAGACATTTCTGACACTTCTTTCAAAGTAAAGTGGGGCATGGAAGATAAATATAGAAAAGCAAAACGGATGTACTGAAGACAAAAATGTACACACAGATTTGAGAACTATAGTTGTGTATAACTACGAAAGGTTAACGTGGCAACAAAGGGCCAGAACTATTGGGATTATTATTATTGAATATTATTATGTACTACCTGACTGATATGGAATCCTGAGCTTTACTGCAAGACACATAATACTATGGTTACATTAATATCTATCAAACACAAACATCAACACACAGTAGATCGACCATCTTACCTCAAGACACATAATACTATGATTACGTTGACATCAAACACAAATATCAACACACAGTGGACCACCTTACTGCAAAACACATAATACTATGATTACATTGAAATCTATCAAACACAAACATCAACACACAGTGGACCACTTTACTGCAATACATACAATATTATGATTACGTTGACATCAAACACAAACATCAACACACAGTGGACCACCTTACTGCAATACATACAATATTATGATTACGTTGACATCTTTCGAACACAAATATCAACACACAGTGGACCACCTTACTGCAAGACATACAATACTATGATTATGCTGACATCTATCAACCACAAACATCAACACACAGTGGACCACCTCCACCTTCACAAGCACACTTGCTAGCCCAAATTGGCCCAGGCTTGCATCCCACAATCTCTACCGCTGGTGGCAAAGCGTAACTGACCTAACGCATTTAATTAGTGAAGTCTCCCTTTCTTTTTCAGTTGAGGATGGGATGTGTGATGACATAACACTTCAAGAAAACCTGCAATCTGCTTGTAACTAGCGGCAGAGATTGGGGAAAGAGGAAACGCAAGCCTGGGCCAGTCTTGGCTATGCAGTGTGCTTCACATTAATACATGTCAAAATGTTACATCAGCCAATGGAGAGTTGATGGCCAATGGGATGATGGGCAGTGAGTGATGGGCAATGAGGTCATGGGTAGTGAGGTCATGGGTAGTGAGGTCATGGGCAATGAGGTAATGGGTAGTGAGGTCATGGGCAATGAGGTCAGGCAGTGAGGTAAGAGGGAGATCAAGGTGGGGAACACAAAAAGAATATCTGTAGGTTTCACCACCATGCTTAAAATGATGATATACACACTACCACAAGCCCCAGGCAGTGCTCTTGGTGTTAACAGAAAACCAGCATTCCAAACCTAAGGCAGCTAGAGCAATTAGTGACCTTCTCCAAGGACAGTTCGTTGTGCTGCCAACAACTGAATGTCAAGTTAGCTCAACTCAAGCCCCCCAAATGTCATAACCAAGATTGGGCAATAAAGCACACAATTTAATGAAACACTGCAATGCCAACCCCTAGGAAAAATACTTACTTAACTGCAAAATGCACTCAATTAATTGATGTTGAATGTCACACACAAGTTTTTAAGAGTATTTTACTGGTGGCAATTAGTGCTCCGTGCATATTAAGTTAAGTGTGAAGTCACTCATTACCATTAAAGCAGTTTGCTGCAGTAGTGACTGTGTGCTATTGATGGCAGCAAGGGAGGGTCCTGTATACATTATTCACACTTTCGCAAACCAAGCCCAACAAAAAATTACCTCATTGCAGTTTCTGATATAACCTGATCAAGATCAAGTCTGAAAATGAATAAACTCAAATGATGAGGAGGAGGAACCAAAACACAACATGAAATCAAGTGAATGGGAAATGGTCTCTTGGATGAAAGTCCTCTAACAGCCATGAAAACAAAAAGAACAGACTAACTCTGAGGCTATGTGAAGTTTAAATATCCAGGTTAATTAGGGTACACCCCACATGCATGCAAAAACTAAGCAGGGATGTTCAGTACGGTTCCACAAAGCCACGCTGCAACTCAGGTGAATAATATCATTAGTTGTTTATTGTTGTTTTTTTAACAGCACCCTTTAGTACGTACACTGGCTCAAATATATTTCCTCTGCAAAGCAAGAACACCATGACATTGTAATATAAACATTTCTAAATTATAGAAATTTGTAGAGGTGTATGTTACTGTAAGAATGGAAAATGTAGTAAAGATTTGCTAATTATTATATAGTGAATTATATAATTAGTCTGTTTATAATATGCAGATTCAATAAAAGGTGACTTAATTTAGTTTTCTGTCACAGCTAGTAAAGATTTCCTATTATAGTAAATTATATTATTAGTCTGTCTGTTTAGAATATATAGATACATTCAATAAGATGTGGCTTATTTTAGTTTTCTGTCACAGCTAGTAAAGATTTGCTATTGATAATTACTTATATTATTGGTCTACATGCTTAGAATATGTAGATAGATTCAATAAAATATGGCTTTATGTTAAATGTGTCACAGCTAGTAAATATTTGCTGTAGCGAATGACTTCTATTATTGGTCTGCATGCTGGACTATGCAGGTAGCCGTTAGCTTAGGCTGTGTGTAATATAATACCAACCAGTTGTGCACTTGACCCCACAATTTGAATTTTTAGAATGTGTTTTTCTTCTGTTTTTTAGTTCCTGAGCAAAGGAGGAAATTTTATATTTTTGTGCTTTCTTCTCTTTTTTTGTGTTGGATGGGTGGGGGAAGGGAGGGGATAGGGGTGGATGTGAAGGGAGGGAGGGAGGTGGGTGATTAGGAGAGGTAGGGGAGGGTTTATTTGTTTTAATAGTTGTTTCTACTTTGCTACTATGAACATGTTTTGCATGCAAGGTTAGGCATACAGTCCTTTGTTGTTTGTTTTGTATACTAGCTGTTATATTAGAATGTTCTTTTTTGTATATTATGCAATGTAAATTGTTATTTTGTAAAAAAAAAAAAAAATGTTAGAATGAAAGCAATGGATAATGTACTTGATAATCGAATCTTATTTATAACAGAAAATGTGTTCCCTTTCCCAACCCCTGCTTCCCCCACCCCTCTCTCTCTCTCTTTTCTTTCCCTTCCGTTCCCCCTCTCCTCCCTACATCTGCCTAGGCTGCATTGAACCTAAGAAATGTAATGAAAACATTGCAGCAAACTGAAGTTTAACTAATGTGGGAAATATGATTCTTACACTTGGTGTATAATTATGTTTTGAACACACATTTTATATACATGTCACACAAAGAATTGGGATCTAGCACAAATCAGAATCTGTATGGTGTTTATCGGAGTTCCCATATGTACCCTAGGATGAATGTGAATTGCAGTCAACAATGGGTAACAGCTTGTGTAAATTGGAATTCCAGTCAACACTGAGACAAATGTGAAACCATCCCAACTTACTGAGTGCCCTGCACATGCTTGCCATTGCCTTCCTGGGCAGCAGCGGAGATGAGAACCACTTCAAATGACTTGTGCTTGTTTAGCTCCTCAGACACGGCGTTCACTTCCGATACCATGGGTAAAATCTCCAAGATCTGTTCCTGAGCCACTTGTTGCTCTTCAAATAAGAAAAAGAAAGAAGGTATAGTAGAACAGCGTTACGCTATGTGACTCAACGCTGGATAATCATCTACAAGTAGGAACTTTTAGCGCAGTGTTCCCAATGTGTAATGTATCAGGCAGTGTCATACTGTAAAATTTGATAGAAAATTTTCTTTGGGAGCACTGGTCAGTTATTAGTTATAGTGATACACTGTGCGCAAGGATGGAGAAAGAGGGACAGGCGAATGGTGACATTGGCAGTGTGTGTGAGCTCCTCTGTGTGTATCAATGCAGTGGAACAATGTTTGAGAGAAAGGTGTTTGTGATACAGTCAGCATATTAAGTTACACTGCAGCATGCTTTATGCTTGTTATTCATGTCTCTGAAGTTCATCGCACACACACACAAAAAAACAACCTGAGACAGAGAATTTGGATAGTCTATGAAATTTACATAAGAATTCAAATATTTCTGTCTATGCCTGTCATAATAATGAGAATACATTAATTTGTTGTTCAGACTTTTCAAAAAGAATGATGTAATTAATATTGGTAAAAGCGAGCCAAGAATGTTTACTACATTGCTCATTTTTACCACCTTAAGATTTTAACATTTTACTACAGGGCTCCAGCAGTCGAATCCATTTCACCTAGTGCAAGAAATAAGGAGTACAATCAAAACCAAAACATTTGTTATGAGACAATTACTGGGATGAGATTGTAGCCTATTGCTATAATAAAAGCACCAATGTTTTTTTACGCTACTGTTTTAAAATAAAAAACAAAACATTATTATAAAGCATGACTGTTGTCAAAATTACCTTTAACTGTGCAACCAAACCAAACATATTTTATTGCTAAATTTATTGTCGATTTAGATTTTTGATATTTTATTGTCACTTTTAATAGGGAAATTCTGGGCCGCCTCCCCTGGAGAAGGCGTAGTCACAGCCTGTGGTGCACCCAAACCCAACCTACCTAATATTAGTTGTGTTTTGAAATTTTGCTGGGGGAGCAAATATAAACAATATAAATATAAACAATATAAATAAAAATGGCATTTCTCTAAATGACGTGTTTACATTTTCCCTCTAAAATGTGTTTCCCCATCTCACAACTATAAATTATAAGTTTAGGAGGACTATCACTGCATCAACACATTTCCCACTTTTTCCAATGCCATGTGAATGTTCCGATTTAAGATACCGGAAACGCCTTTTCTATTTAAACAAATCCATGCATCCCTTTATCGCTTAAATGTCATTTCTATTAATTTTTTAATACATAACTTTCAAGTCTTTGTTTTGTAAATGGAAAGGTATATTTAATTGCATGGATATTACGTTCTATGTGGCTTGTAGTTATCGCTGGTCTTGTGTGTTTAGCTGTGAGCCTGCCCGTTGTGTGTGTGAGTGCATGTGTGCGTGTGGGTATGTGTGTGGGGGATGGGAAGGAGGGCTGTATGTGGGTGGAGAGTGTGTGTATGCGTGTGCATGTGATTATTGTATATTACCGCCAAGTTTTCACTATTTTTCTTGTGTGTGAATAAAGATTTCTTGACTTGACTTGAATGTAATATTTGTATCTCTTCTTGTAAACTGGCCTTACCTTTTGTCAGCCCAGAACCTGAGCCAGTAGTGAAGCCCTTAGCTTGAGCAATTTCCTTCTGAGCAAACTCGTAGGTGATGACCTTCGGCGTGCCTTCAGGGGCCTGCGGCTTGGCAGGGTTGATGAAAACGTACAAGTGGTTGGAACCTGGACAGAACAGATGAGGAAAATAGCGCTTGCTGGCTGTCTCATGAAAGACAACAGCAATAAAAAAAATAACAACAACATGGCAAGCACTCAAGTGTATTTCCACAGATTCGCACACACATCAGCCACACACACACACACACACACACACACACACACAAAAAGAGCATTTTCACAAGTGTTAATCTTCTTGGCGGTTTTGTGACTTCCTAATGTCTCGTCATTGGCGGTGCTACAGTAGAGAGGGTCACAGAATACAAGTACCTTGGCACCATCATTGACGAGAAGCTGAACTTCTCTTCTAACGTCAATGGTATTCACAACAAATGCCAATCTAGAATTTATTGCCTCCAGAAACTCCGACGCTTGCATGTTCAAAACCGTATCCTCCAAACCTTTTATGATTCGTTCATCTCTTTCATTATCACTTTCTCATTTGTATGTTGGTATGGAAGGCTGTCTTTGGACAGTAGGAATGTGTTGGACAGAGTGGTGAGAGTGTGTGGGAAGGTTGTGGGAGTGCAACAAATGAGTATGATAGCGATGTATGAAAGGCGAGTGGCAAGAAAGGCCCATCGCATACTTCAAGACAGCAGTCACGTGCTCCCGCGCCACTTCAATCTCCTGCCCTCGGGTAGGCGCTACAGGACACCAAAGTTCAAAACTGTACGCACTAAAAATAGTTTTATACCCACCGCAATCTCTTTATTAAATGATTGAGAATTTGAAAGTATGATGCTTCTATTATGACAGTGTGCGTGGCATGATTTATATAATTAATGTCCAATCCGCATGAGATAGTGATCGATTGAGTATGTGCCCCTGTGATCTTACATTTCCATTTAGTGTAGGTCTATGTGCTTAGCGATTTTTATATTCTTTAATGAACATATTTATCTAAAAGTCTTACGTTGCTGTATATTGATGCGATTATTGCTTGCCAACAGTGATTGTTATGTTGCAATACCTTCTATCATGATTATGACACTGAACGTAAATCATGTGATAGGTATTTGTTTTCCCCATGTAACTTCTTATGATTACAGTTTTAAATGGTTAATTCAGTAATGTCTTCTTGATATACTTTTATCCTGTTTTACTGTTTATTGTTGTTATACTGTCCTTTATCATCTTGTAACATTTATATCTGGCACCACGTGTGAATTTCTCTTTGATTGAGATAATAAAGTGATCGTATTCGTATTCGTAATGAAGCAAAAGGAACATGTGGCTGAGTCAATGTTTAGATACAGTGCAAAACAAGTTTAGAAAAAGGTAAAGCACAATGATCCTGATCTTTGAGAAAGTGCAAAGTTTAAAGATCTAACTTACTTAGCAGTAGATAATGTATCCACAAAGTAAATATGATCAATTTCCATTCAGTTATTCTTGCTACTACATAATGGCCCATTCTATAAGTACCTGTATACCAAATCTCAACGAAATCACTTCAGCCTTTTTACAGATATTGAACAAAAACTAAAAGGGCAAAGCCTATATGACTCACATTTGCCTTATGGAACTCGCATTATTTAACATGAAAATGAGTGATGACAATGTGTTGTGTGTGTAGTGTCTGTAACATGTGAGCCTGCATGTTAATTACAGACTGCCGTTCTTTTGAATCTGATATAGGAATAATTAAGGTGCTCATAGCATCAATTATTATTATTATTATTATTATTATTATTATTATTATTATTATTATTATTATTATTATTATTATTATTATTATTGTTATTATTATTACTATTATTATTATTATTATTATTATTATTATTATTATTATTATTATTATTATTATAAATTTCAAAACAAATTTAAAAAGAAACAAATTCTTAGCAAGATATTTTTAAAATTCATGTAAGTAATTTCCATACAATTCATGATTGAAAACATCTCCAAACCATTATTTTCATGCAGTTACTGAAAACATTGGATATCATAACATTTTCCAACAATATTATTGAAAATAGATCATACCAAACAGAACTCTGTCTAGGTGATTGAGGGTGACTTTTCCAGTGAGGGGCATGCCGTTCACTTTGATCTTGGCTCCCTGTGACGCAGGCTCTATCTCAATCTCCTTCTTCTTGTTGGTGATGATGGCATGTTGTTGTTGGATGCTGAACACAAAGATTTGACAAATGTACAGGAAATATTGTAGTCAAGGTAAAGGCATAATAATAATTAACTTTTTTTCCTTCAAGTCTGCACATGTCGCTATTTTTAGTCGAGTCACCCGATGTCTGCCTGCAAAACACCCCAAACATGTGCTCAGTTAGGCCGCTTACACTGCTGAATATATATAATTTCTCATAAAGATAATAAAGCATTTGTATTTGTATCCAATCCAATGTCGGCATAATAAAATGTGGAAAAACAAACGAGTTTTATTCTCAATGTCAATTAATAGTATTGTAATATGTATTTGTGTTTTCTGCTTGTATACCAAAAACATGTAATTTCTTGAAAGAGATGATAAAGTTGTTCTATCGCATCTTATTTGTGTTCAACACTAACTTTTTGTGTCCCAAAATTTGCAAGTTTACTCTTCATCAGAATACAACAATAGTATAGCAGTAGTAGTATCATTAGTAGTAGTAGCAGAAGTAGTTGTAATAGCAGCAGCAATAGCAGTAGTAGTAGTAGTAGTAGTGGAGAACAAAAACAGACCGTCAACCCTTTATAACTGTCTCTTTGTCAAACTTTCATTTGAAGTCTGTTCAGCATATAATTTTCCTATTCACATTCCTCATCACAGCAATAGAATAATGGTTGAAATTTGGGGAGGAGGTAGATCCAACAGATTTTAGAAAGTGTTAGTATTTTTTTTATTTTTTTTTTATGCAACAAAATAGTTTACAATGATGGATATTATTTACAGAATTGTTAATCAGATTTTGTCTGTGTGGTTCCCTGCCAACAGCTCATCCCACTATACCAGAACATCTGAAACACCTTTGTGGCCCATTTGCAAACTACACAATCATACATTTACATGCAGCTAGGTTTGTACAAGCCACCCTTACCTCAAGCCATGAACAATAATGATGGGCTACCAGTGCATAGAATGATGGACATTTCCTTACACAATTGTAAATCAGATGTCTTCTCCATGGTTCCCTACCTATACTGTCCTGTTGTACCGGCATATGTGAAACAGGTTTGCACCCAACACTCGTAAATTGACATGCAGGTTTATACCAGCCAATTTTACCTCAAACCATGAAGAATAATGTTGGGCTGGGGGCTACCATCTTTTCGTCCAATGACCGTTTTCGCTCCTTCCAAAAAGTGAAAGACAACGTTTGACAGCATGGGGTCTTCATTCAAGTTCAGCAAGTGGGGGACAGTCGACTTCTTCCTCGTCTCAATGGAATCCTCCTGCGCTATTGCCTGGGTTTCTTTCTGTGCCGCAATCAGCTGAAAATGCAGGCAACGGCTGATTATCACACACCTCTCTATATTTATTTTTGTAGCAAGTTTTATTCATCACAGGGTGTACAGATAACGAGCATTAGAAGTGAATCCAGATAACCCAAAACATTTTAGATAGATGGCACTCCAGCAAAAAAACGTGTGTCTTCCCTTCTAAATGTGACAAACTTGTCAGTGTTCCCGATTACGCACAATCAGAGCTTATTCTAGGATTTTGAAGAAGTGGGGGCAGGCCCCCCTTCCTTGAAAAAAAGGGGGGGGATTAGGCCCCCCTCTGACCAAAACAGTTGGGGCGTCTTCTCGGCATATATAGGGTGTACACACAAACAAATATCCATATCTGTTTTCTCCCATGATGTTCCCGGATAAACTGTGAAACAGTCAAGTGTCGCATTCTCTCCAAACAGTAAGTACATGAATCGCAGATAAAATATATCACAAACTGGTATCTGTAACCTTGCTTTCACAACTGTTGCATAAAAGCTCTGCTATTTTAGAAGATCAGTCATGGGAAAACAGTGTGACTGTTTTCTTCACAGTTCCTATACTGAATTCGAAGTCGAAAAGCGTGCGCTTTTTCGAAGCCATTCTGATTCTGATTGTAGTTCCAACCGGTCAGGTTCATCGATGCCACACTCAGAAGAAAGGTGATTGGTCAAAAAGAATAGCATCGGCTAATGAAAATTTGAGACACATCGCATATACAAGAGCAACTTCCGTTTAATTCCAGTTTCCGCTACGCCCTAGCAGACGACAGAAACGTCACAGTAAAGCCCGCTTCGATCAAGACATGTAGCGGGATATTTCCAATCTCCGCGGGATCGCGAACGCGCTCATCGAATTTCTTTGCGGGAAAAAAACTTTTTGTGCGTGATCCCGCGCATCCCGCGCCCTAGAATAAGCTCTGACAATAGTGCGTCAATTACGCACAAAATATGAAAAATTACGCAGGAAAATTTGCACGTGCACGTCCTGTGGACGCACACATTTTTTTAGAATCGCTGAAGTAAAAAATACGACCAAGAGTGGCGAACTAATTCACGGCATAATCAGAATCAGAACTCAACCGAGACTGCCATTGCAGACGATTAAAGATTGTGTCGGGAGTTGTCGTCCTTAAAAATCGCATGCGCGCGCATTGTAAACTTCCTCCAAGCAATCCATTCACTGAAAAGAAGAAATCTTCGTGAATCCATTCTTTGATTATGGATTCTGACTTGGTTGACTGGGCCCAAAACCCGTTTATCCACTGATTTGGGGACTCTCAAAATTTGCACAAGGACTCTTAAAATTTTATACCTGGGAGTCCCAAGGACTCTCATTTTTTGTGTATGGAGGGAACACTGCTTGTCAGGATGGCGAATTGGCATGCAACCAGCCTGAAACCCTTACCACAACCAACAGCAAAATATCATACAAATAACAAAGGAGCATGATCTTCGTGGATTAAGCGCCTTAAAAGTCTCCATCATCATCATTATCATCTCCATCATCATCATTATCATCATCATCATCATCATTGTCACCATCATCATCCCCACCATTACCATCATAATCATCATCATCACCAACAACATTATTGTGAGTTACTATTTATCCAAAGTATTATACTTTCAAATACGACACACTAAAGACCGAGCAGTTAGTAGGATTTTAAGACGTCCTTTGTAAAATGACTACAAAAGAAGCCATGTTACCTTGTCATCCCAGTTTGATTCAGATTCATTGAGAATCTCTTGGTTGGCTTTCAGCTGGGCCAGATATTCCTCCCGGATTTCATTGCGCATCCTGGCGAGCTCTGCACACAAATCACAACTTTGTTAGCATAGGGCCATAGACCAGTTTCCATTAAACAGTGGACCTTGACACTGGCACAGTGTCAGAGATCTATAACCATAGGCTGTGTGTATGCCTATGCACCCAACAGCCTCTGATACAAATATTGGATAAGAGTGGCATTCTGGCTGACTGCCTGAAAGTTCTTTGTAGTAGCAGACCGATATTTGCATAAGGCCTGTTTAAAACAACAACTGAAGTAGCATTATCAGCAGATGTGGTGATGGAAAGCAACTGTAATAATAATGATGATAAAAGTAATAATAATAATAATAATAATAATAATAATAATAATAATAATAATAATAATAATAATAATAATATGCATTATGTGTTTTCTGAAGTAAGTCTTACTAGGGACATATGCTATAAAGAAGTCATGCTGGATGCACTTGCACTCACTCACACATGCATGGATATATACATTTGAAACTCCCAAGACTGCAATCCTAGATTTTAAAACTATTTTTGGCAATGGATTCTCCTTCAAAAAGCTAGGTTCCTTTCCATTTCTGTTGCCAGCCAGCCACATTGTGGATACTTCTTTTGCATAAATATGTTTTTCATGAGAATTTTGCTCAGGTGTCTTCTCATGCTTTGGAAAATCAGTCACGCGAGCTGAGGGCACAGCGAAATGGCCCTGTGTATCCACGACACACATCCACAAATGCAAACCAGAGGCGTCACAGAAGGGGAGATAGATGTTTCCCATCACTCCCTCGTCATCTAATAAGGGTTATATCCAAGACGCTGTCAATACACTCCAGTCCATTCTATGTAGGCTACACACCTTTATCACTTGTGTTCTACACACTGCATGTCTCCTGTACATGGATACACCTAATTACATTACATTACATGATTATTGCTTTAGGTCCAGCGGACTCTTCCGAGCCAAATACACCTAAAAAACAATGACTAACTAACTATGCATGGATACAGGCAAATATATACCCATGCGCTCTCTCTGCCTTTCTCACTCTACACAAACTAATGGTAATCCAAACAAAATGGAAATAACAACCGTTCCTTTACCCTTCCACCAAACAACTATGCAGTTGACAAGCAAATGATAAGATTATTTTAAAAAAAACATTCACCCTCTGGAGAAATATTGGCATTGGGGGTCTGTACATCCATGGCTCCGCCACGTTCCAGAAGTGCTTTGAGTCGTTCATTCTCCTCCTGCCAGGGCACAGTACAATACATTTATTAATAGTCTACTCTCTCCCACTGAAGTAATCACACACAGCTTTCACAAAGGGTTACAAACACCAGTATCTCCACATCCACAAATGTTAAGATTCATCTGATCTAACATTGTGATTTTTTTGTCTAATGACTGGGCTGATCAAGCTGCCACAAACGGAGCTAATGCAATATCTGTACATTTTACCACTATCCGTTAAAGAGGTAAACACTTTAACAACATCTACAACAACAACAAAAAAAACATCATACATGTAATCAGCAGGATGAAAAACATTTTGCAACTCCTAGACCTGTAGTGTCAATGAGGTATTCAATATATTTAACTGCTATAAGGACTATGTATTGCAAGAATATTAAATGTATTTGCAATGAGGCATTTTTTCTTTGAAACAGTTGCTTTTTGAATGTAATGATTTTTAAGTGAACTCTAGCCTAACAATACTGTACCAACAGTTCCCCAGAATTAGTTTTAATATTTGTATTATTTTAACAAGAAACGTTTATAGGTTCTTCCGTTGGTCCATATTTAATAATAATAATAATACCGGATGCTAATACGCGCTTTACTTCGAATGATTTCGAACTCAAAGCGCGGCGGCCTATACCAACATACACGCTCACGTGCAACAAATATATTACAGACACACAACAAGGACTTGTGAAAAAAATGTTAGAATATTTTACTTAACGATGCATTGATAATAGTTATAATATTGGTTGAGCTGTAATATTTGATTTTTTATATTTGTTTTGTTGTGTTTTTTTTCCTGCAGCCTTATTGTCTTACCATTTAAATGAAAAAGACATTAAACCAAATGAAAGTAAAACTGTAAGCTAATCTAAAGTAGCGGACTATAATGCAAACTAAATTCACCATCAACCATCATCATGTCAAATGTTACAGGTGTATCAACTATCATCACGTGAAATGTTACAGGTGTATCAACTATCATCACCTCAAATGTTACAGGTGTATCAACTATCATCACGTCAAATGTTACAGGTGTATCAACTATCATCACGTTAAATTTTACAGGTGTATCAACTATCATCACGTTAAATGTTACAGGTGTATCAACTATCATCATGTCAAATGTTACGGGTGTATCAACTATCAAATGTTACAGGTGTATCAACTATCATCACGTCAAATGTTACAGGTGTATCAACTATCAAATGTTACAGGTGTATCAACTATCATCAAGTCAAATGTTACAGGTGTATCAACTATTAAATGTTACAGGTGTATCAACTATCAAATGTTACAGGTGTACTGCTCAGTCATTTTGTGACCCGATCGTCTGTGGAGAAGCTATAACACACATCGACATCCGACTTATATTTATAACAGAATTAAGTTGCCCCAAACTACTGTAAATCAAGGCAATTTACCTTCAGCGTTCTGATGAGTTTGTCTTGCTGATTTTCGTTGATAA